>JAUTXW010004716.1:0-610000 GCA_030620095.1 Kuschelorhynchus macadamiae
ATTTAGATATTTATGTAGATATTATAAGGTATTTAAATTTGTTGTTTTTGAAACCAAAGTTAGTCTTCATAAGTCTTTCACAAAATGTGCATAGAAACTTTTGACAAAGAAATTGATAACAGTTATTTTAAAACATATGAAAACGACTTTCCACTTTTAAAAAATGGAAAGGAAAATTGAGACCAGAAGTGTTAGCTGGAGCTGGCTTTTACTATACTTCAATCAATGATATTTGTAAATGTTTTTATTGTGGTATTGAAATTTTTGATTGGTTAAGTTATGATGATCCTATTGTGGAGCATAAGAAATTTGCTAGGAATTGTGATTTAAATAACTGTTTATGGAAAAATAGGAATCGAATAATTGTAACCATTCAAAATAAGTCTTCAAGCTACACATTTTATATAGTATTATTAATATCCTTATTTATGAACTTTTACATATATTTAAATTAAGTATTTTATTGTTATTTTTTTACAACTGCTTTTGCTTTCGTGGTGAAAGTATCTGCTTAATGTTAATAAATTTGGAATATAATTATTAATTTGTTTTAATGACTATCAGTAGATCTCAATTTATTCTTCTTTATTTTATTTTCCAAAATGTTTTTTATGTTCATCATCCCCCTGGCGTAACACAGTGTGAAATATGTTTTTCTAATAAAACAGACGTCACTCTAAGTAAATATTGTAAATTTATGAAAATTGGATTAATTAACAATAGTACAATTAGTTGGATGGAACGAATAAATGGAAATGAAAATGCAAGTAAATTTTTTAAAATTTTGTATCATTATTGAAATCGATCTATTTTTGATACAAATTGGATAGAAAGGTTAGAGTTTAAAAATAATCAGTTACAAATTTTAACCCCCAACTGTACCAATTATTATGACGGATTCAAAAATTATTACTTTTCCATCATTAGTGTTACATTAAACTTTGCATTATTTTTATACATTACCATTTTAATTATTTATCTTTATTACAAATTTCAAACTGGAAATCTATTTTTTCATTAATCCATTTTAATCGAAACTTTAAAGAAAGTGGGGATGAGAATATTTAAGTACAAGAATAACACAATATGTTTCAGTCTCGTTTAGTCATTATGAACAACGCCGTGGTTCATAAACCTTTGGAAACGCTTCTTAATTCAAAAATTTATTTTTTAAATAATTCTTTGTCAAAATTTGTTCTTGTTGGCATTAGTTTAAATGATTTTTCTCCAAAAATTGTAATTGGTGGAAAAACTGGATTTTCAATCGCACTAACCGAAGAAAATTGGAAAGACATTTGTGTTCATCAAGGAATTATTGTAAACAATTTCTACTTTCCTCAAGTTGATCAAACCAGTGTGAATATAAACAACATTCATCTGCAGGTTCAGAAAATAAATGATACCCCTGTTCTACAAATTACAAAAGGTCCACACTTCATATACTTAGGACAAGAGTCTTTGGACAATTTGTGGCGATTAAAGGAAATTATTGATTATAGATTATCTATACTTAAAGGCAAGAATTCAATACATATTTCAAAATATTTCAAAATAATATTTCATCTGATTGTGGCGACTTGTGTACGCATGTTTATAATATAATAAGTCCAACAGAAAATCCTAACAGTGAAAATGTTTCAACTATGATGGAATTACTTGCTTTATATCCTGAACAAATGGAAAACAAATTGAAGCAAAATGGAACAAAACGAAAATATTACGAAGAAAACAATGAAAATGGATCAAAAAGAAAATATTACGAAGAAAACAATATCTTTTCTGGAAGAGAATAAGGTGCATGTGTTAGTGAAGTGGAGCTTTGCTTACAGACAAGCCCGTAGGAGTAACTTTCAGATGTGGTACTTAGATAGACTCCGTTTTGAAAAAAGAATAAATGATTGTAAACTTATTCTAGATTCGATATTATCTGAGGAACATAGAAATAAAATATATTTGACACGTTTTAATAAAAATTGTATTTGATGTTTTACTTAATAAAATTTTAGTTTAGTAAATGTGAATTTTATTTGAAATTAATTAGCACATTAAGACTTTGTAATTTGTATCAGCTAAAGCATAAAGTGAGGAACAGAAATAAAACAAATTTAACTAAAATTTAATTTCAATTTAATTAAACAATATTTTTTTTATCAATCCATGTATTATATTTTTTATCAAGTCCTAACCATTTCACATAAACTTTGTTTCCTTTCCTTCTCAAAATCTTCTCAATAAGATACACATCGGTATGCTTTACTTTTAGTAATTCTTGCTCATAAAAACCACCCAGAATGTCCTGATTATCTTCGTCTTGAATTAAATATGTCCAAGGGTTTGTCATCTTAACTTCTTTAATGTGGAATATCTCATTTGACCAATTTGGTGTGTAACCTTTTGAAAATGCCTCTCGATGCTTGCTTATTCGTACGTGATCACCCACTTTAAACTTTGGAGATTTTATATCTAACGTTTTAGCATGAGTAAATGCAGATTTCAAGATTCTATTTTCATTTGTTTTATTTACTTGTTTTGGCTTCATTCCTATTGAAGAATGTTTTGTATTGTTATAATCTTTTACAATATCCGCTAATATATTAAACCATTTGTAATTTCCTTGAATGCTAAATATTTTCCACATATTATTCTTTAAAGTCCTGTTCACTCTTTCTACTATACCCGCTTTCAAATTGGAAAACGTGCTATAATGGTTAATTCGAAATTGTTGCATCAAATTTTGAAAATTTACATTGAAAAACTCTCTTCCTCTATCCGTTTGCAAGTTTTTTGGTGGAGTTTTTGCACTGATTAATATTTTTTTCATTGCCGCTGTTACGTCTTTTCCAGATTTAGATTTTAACGGTTCGGCCCAAACATACTTAGAAAATACATTTATGGTAATCAAGATATATTTAAATCCCTTATTAAATTTGGCATAGGGTAACATTTCAACCAAATCAGCTTGAAAAAGATCATTTAACCCTTTCACTACCACCCTTCTGCGTTTGTAGTTTTTTCTAGCAGGTTTATGTAATTCATTAACGACTTGTTGTTTAACGGTTGTCATGACAACAAACTTGTTTATTCAATTTTAAGGAAGTTCACTTTCTATGTTTTGTAATAATTCGAAATATAACTTTTATATGTTTTTTCCCATTCATTCAATTTATCAATTTGTATTGTATAACTTTTTTCATTTAAAATTTTACTAATTTTAGTAATCTCCTTTTCTAACGCATTAAAGGATTTTTTTATCTCTCCAGTTAAGAAAGTAGTTGATCTACTATCACTATTTTTTAATTCCTCCTCTGTTTTATTTAATTCTTGTTCTAATTTCTTAATTACACTGGACATTATATTTTCCAAGGAAATATATTGTTGATTTTCTTCCAAAGTGAGTTGGTCAATTGTTCTACTGTTAAGAATGCTATTTTGATTTCTTTTTTTTTCATCATCTAACCTTTTTATAAAAGTTCTTAATTGTTTAATTTTTTCCTTGTGTTTTTCAATTATTACTTCTCTTATATTTGTTTCCATTATTTTATTAATTTTGTTGATATCATCACTTAATTTTTTGTCTTCCTTTTTAACATGTTCATTTAAAAATTGCAAATCTTTACTTATTTGATTTAGCGTTAGCAACTGTTTATTAACGTTTTCAATTGAGGTATAGCATCCTTTAATCTGGTTTTCATACTTTAAAAAATTTTCATCAAAAACCTTAAGCTTTTTAGCAAAGATTTCATTATTTGTTTCATTTTCACCTAATCTCCTTTTTAAATTATTAATGTCACTTATTCTCTCTTGATTTTGTTTTGAAATATGGCGTCCAAATTTATCAACTGTCATGTTGAGCTTTCATTAAACAATAAATATGATTATATTTGATAGCTGTTATTTATAGTATTACTTTATCTTCTCTTAATTCTTCAATAATAGAGATAATCTCGTTACTATGAGCATTATTTCCCGCATCACTTGATGAAATTAATAAACGTAGCCTATCAACAATTTCGTTAACATTATTCCAGTATACATAGTCTGTATTTGATCTGTTTGTTTTCAAAATTAATCCCTTTCCTGTAGATTTGGCTCTAGTTGTTCTAAACGGAGGTTTTGGTTTGTTAAATGCTGTAACTAATCTTGGCAAGGTTTTTGTCTTTGTAATCCCCTTTCTTTGTAAATATGGTCCTATTATTGTAACATATTTGTGTGATATATTTCCTTGAACTTGTTCATTTGAATCAAAATTCCTACGATATACATTTGTTTTAGCTAGAATGTTCATGTAATTATCTAAATCTTCCTTCTTATAACCTTTCGGTTCTTTTTTGAAAAGCAATTCGTATAAACCTGGCGTGCCTGTGTACGTTATTCCTCCCACTTTAATGTCTTTTCCAATAATTTCTACCGGTATCTGTGTTAAACCAAAAGAAAACTTATCCGTTTCGAGGTCATGAACTATTCCATAATAATGGTCAAATTTATGTTGTGTATCTTTCACACCCTCATCAATATATGATCTGGGTAATTCATGAAAATCTGCTAAGTAATCTTTATATGATGGTGTACCAACATAGGTTTGAATTGTTTTTCTAGTTTGTTCCAATATGTCTGACAAGTTTAAATTTGTTGTTGTGTCACTAGAAGGATCTGAAGTTTCTGCTATAACAGTTGATGACAATGGTTGTACTACAAGAGAGGAAGAAGTGATACTACTGTCATTTAAAAATGTTGGTAGTTCTGTAGGTAGTGACGGAGTTTTTCCTGTTTTCTGAATATTTTTCGTCGGAGTTGATGTTTTATAAAGCTTTGTAGGTGTTTTGAAATCTTCATACTTTGAAACTCTTTCTTCTTTTAAATCGAATGGTTCGGATTTACCAATACTTGAAATTAGCTGTTTAAGTGGTTGTGTTATTGGTCTATAAGTTTGTTCTAATTCGGACTGAGCAGTAGAAGTAGCTAATTTCAAGCTTTGATATTTCTGCTTCACGGCTTGTCTCGATCTTATTAATTCTCGAGCTAAACGTTTATCCATGCTGTACAAGTTTTAAATGAAATAAAACTGCAAATTTTTTACTTTTATAAATATATAAAGGAATCGAATTTACTCCTATATCTGCCGTGATTTACTTCACAATCTTTGTCAATTACAAGAAAGCCATATGGATCCATCCAACAGTTAGCACAAATATTTTTAAACTGATCAAATGTCATATCCAATATACAGTGGTCATTATATATATGTTTTAAACTCAAACAGTCCTGTTTAAATAAAATTAATAAGTTTGCATTTTCTCGAATTAGACGTTTAAGGATTGAGGAATATCCTTGAAAAATAAAAAAACAATCGGTGTTTCTATGCCTTCCATGCGTGAAATAGTCCCTAATAATAGATTGATTATGACAAGGAATATCATCAAAAATGATAACGGAATTTGGCTTTATCTCATGAGGTGAAATAATGTTCTCATCGCTATCATATTCAAAGTATCCAATTTCTTTCATAGGTTTTAACAACTTTCTTAAATATTCATATTTTGGTTGATCTAATGACTTTGAATAAACATAGACATTTTCAAACCTAATTCCATTTGGATGCTCGAGCAGTGTAAGCATAACGTTGGTTTTACCGCTACCACTGCAACCAACTATAAGCCCTCTTTTTGAACCACCGCAAAATAAGTCACCATGCTTTCTCAACTGTTTACTTAAAATTTTTTGATCATGATTATTTACTGGTAATGAGAATTTTTGTTTTTCAATCCTCATTCTTAATCACACTAGTAAATATTTTTAGCTGTAAAAGTATTTATACCAGAAAAATGTCAATGTGCTTTTAGTATAAAAAGAACTTCAATGACTGTGGGTCGCCATAAGTTGAAAAAAACTATTAAAACACGTAATAGAAAAGGCTCTGGTTTAGTAAATAAATTAATTAGCAAACTACCTTTCGAAGTTCATATACCAGGATATAATTATTGTGGTCCCGGCACCAACTTGGAAAAAAGATTAACTAGAGGTGACGTTGGTATAAATCCATTGGATTCCGCTTGCAAAGAACATGATATATCTTACTCTCAGACTGAAGATTTATCAAAAAGACACATATCTGACCAAATATTAGAAAAAAAAGCCTGGGATAGGGTAAAAGCTAAAGATTCTTCTATTGGTGAAAAAATTGCAGCTTTAAGTGTTGCAGGAATAATGAAGGGTAAAAGAAAGTTCGGTTTGGGATTAAAAAATACAAAAGGGGGTAAACTTAAATTGAGAAAAAAACGTATTATTCGAACGCCCAAAAAAATTGGAGGATTTCTACCTCTTTTGTTTCCCATTCTTGGCGCCCTGGGTGCACTAGGTGGAGGCGCGGCAGGAATTGCTAAGGCAGTAAATGATGCTAAAGCAGCTAAACAGCAACTAGAAGAAATACATAGACATAATATTGCAATGGAAAATGCTTCTAAAGAAGGGAAAGGATTATATATTAGACCATATAAAGGAAAGGGACTATTTATTAGATCTTATAAAGGAGGATCCGTCAAAATGAAAGCAATCAGACAAAAAAAAAACTCAAAATAAGTTTTCCAAAAAGAGCACTTACGAACAATGATATTATTAAATATGTAAAGCTGTTAAAAATAACTGGCTTTAGAGGTGTTTTTATGCTCGATGAACTTCCAAAAAAAATTAATCTGAAAGAATGTGGTATTGTAAATTTGGATAAAAAACAAAATAAAGGATCTCATTGGACTGCTTATATTAAAAATAACAAAAATGTAATATATTTTGATAGTTATGGAAATTTAAAACCACCTTTTGAACTTCTCAAATATTTTAATTCGAATGGCAAAGTGGATGTATTTTATACTTATGAAAATAAACAAAAATTTAATTCATATAACTGTGGTCAACTATCCCTAAAATTTTTGCAAAAAAATATATAAACTCATTATTTATTGTAATATCTCATTCATAAATAAACTGCAATGTCTACCACAATTGCCATATCAGGAAACAGTTCTGTTTTGTCTGCTGATTTTAATCCGCCCATATATTTAGAGGATGAAAAACAATATTACCTGGGTTTAGCTGATTTTGAAACGTTTATGACTATCCCCAATATAAAAGAAGGATATAATAAATTTTATATAGATAAAAAAGTAATTGTTATTCCCGACGGAACTTATGACATTACAGATATAGAAACATACATAAGAGAAAGTATAGAAGATTTATTTCCGAATGAAAAAATTTTTTTTCTTTTAAAAGCAAATGTTAATACTCTAAAAACTTTTTTAATGTGTAGTAGAATAATTGATTTTACCAAGGAAGATTCGATAGGAAAAATGTTGGGTTTTAATAGCAGGATACTAGAAGCTATGAAAGAGAAAGAATCAGATAATGTTGCAAAAATAACTAAGGTGAATGCTATTTGTATCGACTGTAATATTTGTGTCGGTTCTTACAATAATGGTAAACCTGTTCATATTATTCACCAGTTTTATCCAACTGTAGCTCCAGGGTATAAAATAGTTGAATCTCCTTTGCCCATTTTGTATTTTCCAGTTAGCGTCAAAGCAATTAACAATATAACAGTTAAAATAGTTGATCAAGACGGAGAACTTATCAGTTTTAGAGGAGAAACTATAACAGTAAGGTTACATTTACAAACAAGTGAAATATAAAATGGTTGTTAGATATAATAGAGCCCTTGGGATGAGACTTGCCCCTACCACTATCAACAAAGTAAAAACTTATAAAAAGAAAAAGCCTAAACAACAGTTCAGTATCAAATCCAACACCAACAAGTTAAGACGAGATAATCGTAAATTTCTCACATCCTTGGGTTTCACTGTTTTAAAATAATGAACATATTAAACGTAAACGAAAAGCTTTATGTAGACAATTCCAAAGTCAGTTCTGAGCTTCACACATATCAACCATATATTTCTTCAAAATTCGATTACAATGATGAAATAAGGATCCCAATTCAAGAACTCGATGCTTACACTCTACCATCAGATAGTTTACTTTATATCGAAGGAAAATTAACTAATACAGAAGGTAAATATAAGAAAGAATTGCTATTTATTAACAATGGTATAGCCTTTTTGTTCAGAGAAATCCGCTATGAACTAAACGGAATTACTATAGATTCAATAAGAAATGTTGGATTAGCATCAACCTTAAAAAGCTACCTTTCTCACAATACCAACGAAAGTTTAAAACTGGAAAATGCAGGTTGGTTTCCACATCGGAAAGAAGGTGATACAATTTTAGTTGATAATGATGGAAAATTCTCCGTATCCATACCACTAAAAATGCTTTTAGGATTTTTTGAAGATTACAGAAAAATTATTATGAATATGAAACAGGAATTGGTTCTTATTAGATCAACTGATGATTTAGATGGTGTTATTTTCAAAGAAGATCCGGCACACCTTGTTACTGCTCCTGACACTCCATTAGTTACTTTCGATAAAATTTATTGGAAAGTTCCTCACATTCTAGTTGATATGCCACAACAACTTGCTCTATCAAAAATATTAGAATCAAATAAAGATATATTGATAGGATTCAGGAGTTGGGAACTTGTTGAATATTCTTCTCTAACCGAAACAACCCGTCACACATGGCCGGTAAAAACAACTAGTAAACTAGAAGCTCCTCGTCATGTTGTGATTGGCTTTCAAGAAAACAGAAAAGGGAAAATTGTTAAAGATATGAGTAAATTTGACAATATTACCTTGTCAAATATTAGAGTATATTTAAATTCTGAAAGATATCCTTATCACGATTTGTACTTAAATTTCGAAGAAAACAAATTTTCTGCTTTATACGAAATGTTTGCCAACTTTAGACAGTCTTACTATGGTGTTCCAAATGAACCCATTTTTAATCCTGAACAATTCAAAAACATTAGTCCTATTACACATATTGATTGCTCCCATCAAAAAGAAACAATTCAAACGGGATCCGTAGTAATGAGAATTGAATTTGAGACACACAATGCAATTAAAAAAGATACTTCTGCTTATTGTCTTATTTTACATGACAAATTATTTAGCTACAACCCTCTTACTAAAATTGTGAAACAATTATAAACTTTATCCCCACTATTTTCATATTTCGATTTAATTTAAAGAAATTTTCAAAAGCTTTTAGTTTTAATCATGACATCAAAACTACAACTACAAATTGAAAAATTTATTTTTAAAATTAATCAACTGAAAGAAGAAATTGCAAATTATTCAAGTAAAAAAAGTCTCATTAAAAAATTTGCTGCTTTGAAAATATGAGATTGGTTATAGATATTCAAGGATTCAAAAATGAAAAAAATAAATTTATACCGAAAGAGCTTGCAGCTTTTGATGGTTATGAAATGACTCATTACATTTTTAAAAAGCCTTTTCCAATGGAGTTTCTTTCACCTGATTGGCAAAGTGGCGGTATGGTTAACGAAAAATTATCATTGTATACCTTGGAATAATGGATTTACTCCATTACATCATTTCCCAAAAATAATTGAAACACTTACGAAGAAAGCAGATTTTGTTTTTGTAAAAGGAAGCGAAAAAAAGGATTTTATACAGAAATATTCTAAAAAGCATGTGATTGAAATAGATGAACAACCAGCGCTAAAGCTAATGGAACCAAAATGCTTCTATCATTCAAAATCACCTTGTATGTGTGCTTTGACAAATGTGTTATTTTTATATGACAATTGTTTTATGAATGAATAAAAATATAAAAAAAAACTTAATTACCTTTTTATTTTGCATTAACCAACCATGATTGAATACAATTAATATGATACCTTAAATCTAATTTTCTAAATTCATTTAAAAGTTCATACTCATTTTTATATTTTAAATAATCATTACAAAATTTAGCGGCTAATTTACATTGTTTCATTCGATCTATATTATTAACATATGCTGACAAATCTTGTGCTTCTGCGTCTTCTTCGCCTACAATTGATAAATATTGGAAGTATGCAGCAGATATAATAAACTCTTCATACATTTCAGTAACCATTTGCTCCATTGTAAATATTATTAAATTTATTCTTCCTTTTCAATTTCTTGAAGAATAGTATCCTCGTCAATAAATTGCTTCAAGTCTTTTAAATAGTAACCAAAGCCAATATCTTTTAGATCTTGAATAAGTTGAAAAAAATTTAATGTTTCAATGTATTTGTTGCAACAGAGGGCAGCCTTTACGAATTCCTCAGATTGATTACAATAAAAGTCTATCCACTCCGGACCACTTGCCATACAATATGAGAAATAGGTTTTTGAAAGATTACTAAATTTCTCCTCTAATAATTTAACTGCAATCAGCAACTCAGCCATTTCATTTATTTAACATAATATTTTAAATATGTAGGGGGACGTCTCTTGCGAATAGGATTAACTTTCTTTGATAATACCTATTTTTTATCTTCGTATAATTGAAACCTCTTTTGGGTTGCAATAATAGCAGGTATAAATTGGCAATCTTCTCCTATAAATTCTATTAGGTGGCTTAATTCTCCTACAAAGTATGATTTCCCAAATGTATTGAAAAACGTAGTAAGGCTTATAATTCCTTCTAAATAATCATCACAACAGTCAATTGCTTCCAAATAATCTCGTTTCAGTGGATAAAACAGCTTGGTGTATTCATCTTTCGAAATCACTTCAAAGAAATTGAGATATTTAACTTTTAACTGTCTGATAGTTGTAGTTAATTTTTCGCGATTACACATAATTCACTTATTACTTGACACATTTTTTCTTTTTGTTTTATACAAAATTGGTGGAAAAATTCAAAAATAACTTTTTACGCAACTCGAGCACAGCTTAGTAAATGTGTCTCGGCATACTAAAATGATCATGATGCACCTATTTATAAGACTTAAGAATGCAAAATCAAATGTGGGAGAACAAAGAGAAAAAATTAAAAAATATGATGCGAATGAGAATAAAAGGGGAGGAAGTTAAGAATGAGGGACATGAGAGAGAGGAAGAGGAGGAGGAGGAGGCGCTCCCCTATTATAACTACTTCGATCAATTTGTGTTTTGCCCAATTTGTTTTCCGGACAATTAGTTTTTCGGCCTATTGTCTTCAGCCAACTTACTTTCGACCAATTGATATTCGGCCAATTGACGGGTTTTTCATTACTGTGTCGTGCTTGAGTTCTGGTGTGTAAAACCGAGAGTACTTATAAATTTCAGACATTGCTAGTAATCGTCAGTGAACAGTGTTCATATACTGATGTTGGTTTACTGTTAGAAATTTATCAAAATCACACTCACAGAATTTCTCAATTGTGTAAAAATCTGCAGGAACCTTCCTACTAAAGACTCTTCTACAATACCCTGACTTTACAAAGTCATTCAACCTTACCACCGATGCAATTGTTATTGTTATTGGAGCCATACTGTCCTAAAATTATCGCAGTAGTTTGGGCTACTAAATACTTTAGACCATGCCTCTTAGGCCGAAAGTTTCAAAATCTATCCGATCACCGACTTCTTGAGTGCTTATTTTCTCTAAAGAGTTTGAGCTCTAAATTGGTTAGATGGCGACTAAAGCTGTAAGAATATGATTACGAAGTCATTTATAAGAAAGGAAAAGCCAACACCAACGCTGATGGTCTTTCAAGAATTGAAATCTATTCTCTATTCTATCTATTCTCTCTAAGTGGAAGACAACGCCTCTGTTTGCAGTCACCCGCCATCAATACTAGCAATTCTGCAGCTACAACAACAGAAGAGGAATTTCAAATAATAAGCGAATTATTAGAAGATGAAAACAAAGTCCAATAGATGGAAACAGACACAAATGAAAGCAGATACATGACAGAGGAATAGAAGAAAGATATAGAAGACCACATTAACATTTGTGACACTTGTCAAGCTAATGAATATGATAAAAATCGAACAAAACGAAAATTCATGCTGACTGCAACTCCAA
This sequence comes from Kuschelorhynchus macadamiae, assembly GCA_030620095.1. Classification (NCBI taxonomy): domain Eukaryota; kingdom Metazoa; phylum Arthropoda; class Insecta; order Coleoptera; family Curculionidae; genus Kuschelorhynchus; species Kuschelorhynchus macadamiae. The sequence goes on from JAUTXW010004716.1 coordinate 11,959, forward strand.
CCAAACCTCTAGAAATTATACATCTAGATACTTTACAAGCGAGTGGCCAAAAGTTTCTTACAATCGTCGACGCTTTTCCAGAGTACGGGAAAGCATATCCTATCGAAGGTTCTAGTGCAGTCAATAAACTTAATGCAATTCTTATCTTCATTATTCATCATGGTTTGCCGCGTATGAATAATCGCCGACAGCGGAATTGAATTAAAAAAACGGTCTGATGCAAGGATTTGTGGACACCCATAAAATATCGATTCATTATACCACCGCAGATAATCCCCAATTAAATGGGATGGGTTGTTTTCGGCCAACTTACTTTCGACCAACTGATATTCGGCCAATTGACGGATTTTCTACATATTATAGGCATTTTTTCATTACTGTTTGGTACTTGAGTTCTGTTGTGTAAAATCGAGAGTAGTAACAAATTTGAGACATTGCTAGTAATCGTCAGTGAACAGTGTTCTTCAGATACAGATGTTGGTTTACTGTTAGAAATTTACCAAATCACAACCGATACGTCTCCTCATAATATTTTTTGCTTCACTTGCGAACAAATATGAAATAAAAAAAGAACAATATTATTTTTGAAAGACCTAATGATAGTGATATGTTGTTGGATGACACTTCCCGCAGTACCAAGAACAGATTATATTCCAAATAGACGATTTCTACAATATAAAACAAAATACCCTCTAAATGAACCCCAACTTTGTATTTTATTTCGTATAGTTAGGATCCATCCAGAGATTTTCGCGTAGCTCAACAGTCAGAACTACCAGTCCGCGCCGCATCTGATTGGGTGATTAAATTAGTTTATAAATCCGTTTTACGCCATTACCCGGCAATCTTATTTATCTCTTTAAACCATATATGTTGCGTGCCTTTTAATTAAATGGCCATGCGAGCAGAGCTGTCGTTAACTAAGTAGTTAAACTACGTAGTTAATTACTTTTATAAGAAAAGTACATTTCATTGTATATTAGTTATATTCCAATACTTTTTTGGATTTACGAAATACTCTAGAAAGTAGTTAACTACTTATTTATAACCAAATTACTTTTTGTAGTTTAACTATGGAACGATTGGTAGAACATGGTAGTGAATACGGTCTCAACTTAAATGCGTCAAAAACCAAATACATGATTATTAGTAAAAATAATCATGTCAATCAACAATTAGTCATTAATAACAAGACGATACAGAGATAGACCATATTGCATACTTAGGATGCTTGTTAAATGATGATTGGGTATACATATATATATAAATATATATATATATATATATTTTTTGTATACATATATATATATATATATATATATATATATATATGATTTGATATTTTTTAACAAATCAACCGCACAATCTACAAATATATATATATATATATATATATATATATATATATATATATATATATATATATATATATATATATATATACATGGTCGTCCTGCAGAGTCCACAATTCGCCGTCTAATGGAAACATTTGAACAAACTGGTTCGGTGGAAGATCGAACAATACCTGTACGTCAGCGAAGAGTAAGATTTGCTGAAAATATTGCTGCCTCGTCGCGCTCAAGAACTTGGGCTTTCGCGGATGTCAATCTGGTGAATCCTGCATCATGACTTATCGCTTCACCCATATAAGGTGCAATTAACTCAGGAATTAAAGGCCAACGACCATAGATATAGTGGGTCGTATGGCTCTCAGAAACACGTGGTTTCAACAAGACGGCGCAACCTGCCATACTGCAAATGATACAATTACGTTATTGCACGAGCAGTTCGAGGGTTGTGTTATATCGCGAAATGGCGACGTCAACTGGCCGCCCAGATCGTGCGATTTGACTTCCCTGGATTTTTTCTCTGGGGTTTCCTTAAATCTCGTGTCTATAACGATAAGCCACGGACGGTTGACACCCTAAAAGCCAACATCAGGCGCGAAATTGCTGCGATTGAACCACATTTGTGCAATCATGTCATCGAAAATTGGGCTCACAGAATTCGTTTCACCAGGCAAAGTCGCGGCGGCATTTAAGTGACATAATTTTTAAAACATAGTGTAACCACATATGCTGTACAATAAATATAAAAGTATGTCAGTTTTATTTATACATGTTTTTTTATTAAACTTCAAAAATCGAGCGTTCTTATTGGGAAACCCTTTATATATATATATATATATATATATATATATATATATATATATATATATATATATATATATATATATATATATATATATATATATATATATATATATATATATATATATATATATATATATATATATATATATATATATATATATATATATATATAAATATATATATATATATATATATATATATATATATATATATATATATATATATATATATATATATATATATATATATATATATATATATAGGAAATAGATTTATATTTTAAAGCGTTTAGTTTTAAAGAAAACAGTGAAACACGTCCATTCTTTTTGACTCTTTGTATATGACGAAACGATTTTTTTCCCTTATACTGCCCAGTAGCCTAGGGTATTAAAAGACTCACTTAAAAATACAAATATTCTTTATTTACACAAAGTTTCTTTCAATGGTAAACATTGTAAAAATAGTGCCTTTTTTGCATATAAAAGCATTTTTTTTCTTTTCTAAGGTAGCTAAAATATTTTTTATTCAGAATCTATTAATGTTTTTAGAAAAGAACACGTCTATTTTTTTGCATGCAAACTCCAGCTTAAGCAAACCATTCACGTACATACATATAAGGGGAAGTATCATGTTTGCCAAAACACAATTTTTTAAATATAAGAAACCTGTTCATTATTTGATTTATTTAATTTTACTTTCTTTCCAATTACTAGCTAATTATCAAAAATACCATATACGTTTGCGAGTTTTACCAAAGAGTTGACAACAAACATTAAGGCATCCTTTGCTTTTTGTTGATCTTTAAGAGAAATATAAATTTTCGCAGTTCAAACGTACTTGACAAATGAGACAGCACTAGCATATTGCTATTATAGCTACAGAAACTATATTTTCTCGGTTCCCATATCTTTACATATTTTATTGAAATATCTTGCCTTTATTACACTATATATACACTGTAAGGCCAGGTGCATGCAGAATTTAAACGCATTGAAGCGAGTACTGTCCCGTGAAATTCAATAATGAAAAAATTATATTTCATATAAAATTTTACTTACGTTCTTGGTTCATAATCTGACGGCAAAATCTGCTTTACTGTTAATTGATGAATTTTCAAGTCTGGATGCTTATGAAGGACCACCACGTTGGTTTTGTGTTGAACAGTTGCATTGATAAAAACTTCTCCATTAAATTTGCCAAGTTCTGCAAAAGGCCTCAATAATAAAACGTAGGCGTTTGGAGTAACATCACGAGGCAACTTCGTGTCAGAGATAAGACTATGTGCAGCTATGAGGTCTATACTCCTTTTATAAAAGCAGTTTACCTGTTAGAAAAAATAATAATATACAATTTTAGTAGTAAGCCTTTCAGAATAGGAATTGTTAAATACATTGATTGTCATTTGAAGCGTTCTACGCAAAATATGATACTATTTCGAAGCCATTTTTCTTGTTAATGAGTCTAGCTACATAAGAGTTTTTATTCTTGCATTGGACGACTTTGGCTAGAAAATGTACCTGCTGTTTTTTGTTATTCGGCAAGCTGCATTGGACTTCGCAGAAACTATGTGAATATTGAATAATACATATAACTTCGGTAGACTGAAGTGTGGTCTATAAATTGCTTTTTGGCGCATGTTGCACTTTGTATCTATTGTCACAGGATTTGAAAAAAAAAACGTTTTTAAAGAAATTACGATATTTTGCATTACGAATATTTCACGCCTGCAGATAAACAACAAAGCAAATATAAACTGGATTTTTGAACATTTTATTTTGTGCCTGTTTAAATCCAGAATTTTTAAGATTCATCTTGTTCGGCCATCTCTAACCGAATTAATACCTCGAAACGACCGTTCCGTGACAAACTTGCTCTGTAGCTGTCAATTTTTTTTTCTGCCCAATCTTTAGCCATTCTTCTCGAACCGCTTTAGCAAGTTTATCAGCGTGTTCAGGTTACTGGTGCCGTTTTTTTGTAGAGGTTGTCGAAGTATGTCCCAACAATGTTTGTGAGTCATACCAATCGTCTAACATGATTATAGCAGACATGTCTAATCTTCACTTACTTCCTGCGAATTTCCATGAAACTTATTAAACTTTTAAGAAAAAACGTACATAAACTGCAGTCAGCATAGCAAATTTTTTCGCCATCTTTAGGTTTCTGTACCTCGGAAACGCCTTAGCTGATTTTTAAAAATTAAAAAGATTCTGCTAGTGACTCTAAGTGACAGCTCATACTCTCCACTTAATCTCGCAAGTGACAACATCACCCTAAAGTCACTTTCAGATCCCGACAAACAAGAAAAGTGGGTTCAAATGGCACTGCACGGCCGACATCACAATGACTTGAATCAGCCACACATAGATAAGGAAGCATCCAATAGGTGACTGAATGATGGACAACTATTCGCAGAGACAGAAGGACTTGTGATGGCAATACAGGACCAAGTTATTAACACACGGATTTACACAAAATTTATCATCAAACACCGGTCCGTTGAATCCGATAAGTGTCGAAAATGTAGCGAGAGATCAGAGACTATACAGCATATAACATATGGCTGCACTTACCTAGCAAACACGGACTACCTCCAGCGACATAACCAGGTGTGTAATATCATACACCAGAAGCTTGCCAATAAATACGGGCTCCTGAACACTTTTGTGCCCTATTATGAATATCAACCAAGTTTAGTTCTTTAAAATAATGCCTTCAAACTGTATTACGACCGTGCAATTATCACCGACAAACGGGTGACGAATAATCGGCCTGATGTGGTACTGTTAAATAAGGAAACAAAGACAGCTTATTTGGTAGATATCGCTATACCCAAAATAACAACGTGTTGGATAAATATCAAGACTAAAGGGCCAAATATGGGGAACTGGCCATCGAGATGCAGCAGATGTGGCGACTGAATAAGGTTCATGTGATACCGATCATCATATCATCAACTGGACTAGTTCTAAAAACACTAGAACAAAACCTGAATCATAGGACTGCATACTAACACCTTCATCGACATCCTAAAGGCAGCCTTGGTGAGTACTTAATTATAATATAAATTATAACGACAATTTTCAAGGTCAGAGACAACGAATTCAACCAAATGAACATAATAATTCACTATCACAAGAAGAAATGCATTCCTTTCATACAAACACATTGAGTTCTCAAGGAATGACTAACATAACTATTCAATTAAATATATAAAACCAAAGACATTTTAAACTTTCCTGTGATGAAAATGGATGGTTATATCAATTGGGACAAAACTTACCTACTTTGCAAAACACGTACTTGGGATGGGTCAGTACTGGAAATTTGAAAAGCTCCAGTTTCGTAAATTCGCAAGAAATCACTTTAGTGGTTGTTCAATCAAGTGAACAAAATACTGTGGTCAAAAAAAAATTGCAACAAGCGAAATCTAGTTCAAATGTTTCTAATTTTTAAAATGGCAATAAGCGAATTCAACTTCAAATTTTTAAAATTTTTCAGGTCGAGTGTTACCTCATGACAATTTCCATTTAAGTGCATGGAGGCAAGGCCCCAGAATTATCCTAAGGTCCTATTTCAGACATTTTAAGTTTAAAAACAAAAATTAATTAAAATTTCTCAGGAATCACCATATAGTGGTTCAAAATAAAATAAAATCAATTGTTTTTGGTTCCATTTCTTTTTTTTACCTATCTCAGACAAATTCATTTCGTAAGAATGAAGGGATATTTAAGTCCTCACTTGATTTTTTTTGCGACAATTTAAAGCTTAGTTCCTTTTTGAGATTTATTACCTCATTTTAATCCTAGCCTTTAAAAATGCTTTAAATGAACTTTTACCATTTGCTTATAAAAATTAATTAAATTAATTAATTAATAAATATTAATAAAATGATATTTTTACTAGATCTATATCAAAAGTAAATCCTTTATCAAATAATAACGAATCCGAATAATGGATATCTTTGAGTATTGAGCTTTCAATTTATTATCTCTACTATGTATATTTTCAAGGATTGTTAACACGGTCTACATGTTTTCGTCATCTTTTCCTGTATACTTGCTATATTTTCCAGTGTGTCTACACCCATTCCTTACTAATCATTGCCTGAGAGTAATTTCTGTATCCTCTATTGAGGATGAGATTTTTACTGTCGGGGGAATATGTTTGGAAAACTGTACTCAACACCAAAAATATTTCAAGTATTTAAACAAATTACATTGTCGTGAAATCGTATCTATCTAATGTGAAAAGCACTATGAAAAGTTTAAAGACACCAAAAAGCTCGCTATAAAAACCTATTAGTCCCATTCTTAAAAAGCAGAAAACAAAATAACCTTTAAAAAACATTCATAGCTAAATTTAAGGCTCTAAGCGAATGTTGTCCACACATATCTTACTTAAAACTAGTCTGAAAAACATAGTAGGCGGCAGGAATGAGTTTTCCTATCCTTTTAAACACAAGAGCTAACGAGCGATACGGCCTGATCGGTCGAAGTATAAGAATTCACTTGACGCAAAAATAACTATTTAATATTCAAGTAAATGAAGATTTTAAGAGCAGTCAAAGCTTTTACCATAAAATTATCCTATTTGGTCGCTAACCTAAAAGTTTTAACTAGATATCCTTGCCTTCAGGCAAATAAACTGGCAAGTTGAATCGAATTTTTTCAAAACACTGCAACAATAAGTGGCTAAAATATAAGCCAGTCGACAACTTATATGAGTTCATTGTTTGTATTCAGCTGAGAGAATACCAGATAATACTAAAAAACCTTATTTGCAATTTTTACAGCTCATATACAGGGCGATACAAGAGCTCAAAGTCAAGGGTATCTCAAAAATGAGATTTTTTGTTTGAAGATATATTTTCAAAATTCCTTCAGAATAGAAAGACATAGTTAAAATACACTGTTTCTGAAAGTTTGAGCCAAATCAGACTTAAAGAAAAATGTTTACAGCTCAAACTAGGCTCATTTTGACCTAACCCTAAAACCCCTCATAAACCCTAAACTAAGAGGGATCATAAGCTCAAAACTAAACAGAAAGGAATAATTTGTCATAAGTTTCATTTTGAATCTTAACATGACTTTTTTGGACAACTTTTAATTTTTAAGTGACATTTTTCGCTCATAGTGGCGTCAAGATAGGGAAAAATAAATCATTTCTTTTATCAAGAATAACATTTCTTCAAATTCCGAACGGAAAGGATGATTTTGATCGATGTTCATTATACACCTAAAAACGTCCGTACACGATACAATAACACTTTTAAGCCCACAGCGACGATGCCTATATAAAGTATACGTTGAGTACTATTAAATAATGTAAAAATCCCCTGGCTAAATGAACCTGTTGATTTTTAATCGTATTTAGAAATTCAAATTTATAGAAATAAATCCAGAAAATGTACATGGATTACGGGAAAAATAATCACAAGTCCCTAAAAATTGAAAATAACTCAAGAAAAATAAAAAACCAATCTCAAGGAGCTCCACAAAAACGCTGCTTCTTCTACACGTTCGAGATTAAGTATGACAAACATTTCCAGAATGCCAAGGGTGCAACTTTGCTCTGATTGGTCCAAACGTGCATTTCGGGCGGAGACCGTGGATCGCTAACAAAACCAGCGCTCTTTTTAGCCAGACGTCAGTAAGTTCGTATAGTACCGAAGCCATCGATAAGGAATTTTTCCTTCAACGGGGATACACGCCGGAGCTTCTATCTGAAATTTTGCGTACCACTTAGCTCTAAAGTAGGATTTTTGCTCGTGTGATTCGCCAAAGGGTCGTACGTCATACTAACCATGTATGCGTACAGCTTGCTGGGATAATCGGAAGATCAGAAAATTGTGTGGTACTCTCAATTGCGCGCAGAAAAAGCTAGAGGTAAGCCGCCTAAGTATGACTTTTTGCAACCCCATGCTAATCTATTAGTTTACTCTTTCTGGTTAATTATTATTTTGGCGAAATCTTACAAGTGTTTATTATTTTATTTAGATTAATCAGGTAGTGCATTTAATTCCCTTGAAGTGTTTGAAAATTTCTGAGCTTCCAATTTTTAAACTTCAGGAGTGTTGACTTTAATTTTTTTTAATTTGTTTTAAAAAGTGAACTTCATAAGAATTAAAGCTAATAATCTTTTTATCGAATAATTAAAAACATTTAATAACTTATTTGAACATTTAAATATTTTTGTAACTGAGTTGTGTGATATTTTAATGTGAATTAATTTTGATAATTTTTTTAAATGACTTAACTGATCACAACCCCATGTAGGCAATATTAATGTTATCTGATAAAGTCTCTCTAGTTCGCGAACCTTTTATTTAATAATTTGCTTAATAATTTTTAAATTACTTTTGCTATTTTTAAAGTGTAATTAAAATTTAAACGAATTTTGTCTGAACATTTGTTTAATTACTGTGAGTTATATACATCAATTTAACTTGACAACTTTTCATTTATTACTATCTAGTGTACTTAATATTTTGCTTTGACTCATATATTAATTAGAGTCGAGCTTTTTTAATTGTGACATATCGAAACTGTGACTAATAAAGGTTCTCTCCTTGATTGGATGGTTCCTAAATTTATCAGATAAGAGTTGTAGTAGTAAAGTGCATGTACTGAGTGTTTTTCGAATTAGGCCATGAATAGGTTAGGATAGTATTTAAGGTGTAGCTTCGAAAATTACGCTTTTTAATTATCCCTATCAGACTTTTGGCCTGACAGCTACTGAAACTTACTATCTCTTTTAACAGTAGAGGGTTGTCTGGAGTTAAGTGCATTAGAGCAACCATGCCTTATTATAAACATTTGAATTTATTTATTATTCATTTAGTGCATGATACTTAATGTGCATGTTGTAGGGGTATTTTAGAATTATCATACAGTAGAAACATCGCGGCTAATATCTTCGAGGCGCATGGAACGCCGTGGCGGAATAAGAAGTATTTATTATTATTGTTAAATTGTTTATAACAAAATTTTAATTGTTGCTAACCTCAAACTTTTTCCTTTTAACCGCGTTTGTTAACCACTGTTGTATTTTGTCAATTGTAAAATTCTTTTGATAATTTTTCAAGTAAGCTTTGGTAAAAAAGTGAATTTTGGACAATTTTTTTTTCAGAAATATAAACAGCTGATCGCTACCCGACGTAGTGGTTAGTCCGTAAGTGTTCGTTTTAAGAAATCAAAAAAATTACTCGGTAACCTCTTGAAAGAAAGCTATAATTAGATCGTTGATGAAAAGGGAAATAATATTTCCCACTAAAAAACAATAATAAAATTAAAAAATACAAAAAGATCCATATGACAAATGATAAAATTTTAAAGAAAGAGTTTTATTTTTTAATTGTTTTGTAAAACTTGTCATAAAAATTGTATTTATTGTCCTCAGGACGCGCAAGGCGATTGTTGCTAAGTTTTCTTTTGGCTTTCAAAGCCATTAAATATAAACTCTTACTCAGTAGAATAAACTTTGGACCAAAATCTGTGAAGTGAATTAATTGATTTACACAAAAAAAAACAGTGAATTGAACATAAACTTTTGAATAATATTAAACTAAACTGCAGGTTCCTTAAAAGACTTTACGTCAAGCTTTCAGAAAGTAAGCCACTTTTGTCTAACTATTATTTAAACAAACTGACTTACTTTCCCCCATAATACCTTCCCGTCGCTGCCCTCAGAACTTGTTTCACAGTTGTGAAATTTGGTAAAAAATAAAAATAATTATTAAATAGCATATTTGGACAGAGACCACCTTCAGGCTCTGTTTTCCAGTAAATGTGGCTAAATTCACGACCATCGACTTTTCTTCCCCCTTAGAGTCCATGGGACCCCCAACTTTCTTTGAGACGAGTGCCCACTTTCGAGAGGGCACCCTTATAAGAAGTAACCCCGTAGATACGACCAACTTAAAACATGAGCATGATGTAGTTAATCTTAGTATCAATAGTAACAAGCATGAACTAAGTAGCATTAGAAACCTACCTTATGAAGGTGAGAACTTAAAGAAAGAAAGAAATAGCCTAATAGACATAGCCAATGGCTACTCCCAAAGGGAGAATTTAAAAAATGACACTTCATGTAGGGCTGAACTGGAGCCTCTACATGATGAAAGTAACCCTATAACTTTGCTTAAACTACTGGTCAGCCGACGTCGCTGCCCTCAGCGTCAGATTTTTAATGACAGTTTTTTTCAACTAAATCAAAACTTACAAAGCCCTTCTAGCTACAAATCTTTTAGTCAGCATTCTTTAGTGTATTCCGAACGCGGCGCTGAATATAAAACATTAAATCAAAGTAACAATTTTGACAATGGTACCCTAGAGGCACCGAATATAACTAAACTAAATGACCTTTTGTCTAATACAAGCAATAAAGCTAAAGCTACAGGGTGAAACCATAAAAACTCTCAGACTTACGAAAAAACCGACGTTTTAGTTGGATATTCTCACCATCATACGGTACAATTACACGAAAATGTATTTTTAGAAAAACTTAACGCCAATAAGTTTAATAACCGAACAAAAAATATTAATACTCCTTTCTCTGAGTTCACAGATAACCCAGAGGCCATAGAAGGAGCAAGTAGTCCACATCTCTCTTATCATAAAGGCATAATGCCTAATACGAGACATAATTCTAAACAACAAAGAATAAACTCTGGTTTTCCAAATCCCAAAAATAAAAATTTCGAATGTTTCGATTCTATAACCTGTTCATTGTCAGAACAACATATATGCCAAGTACAATAAAATTCAATCTAAAAACCATTTAAATAAAAATTTAATCAGGGGTAAAAACACCACGCTTACTTCAAAAACTATCAAAACTCATTTCTGCATTCTCATATCGTATAAGTTTCAAAACGTCAAATCTATTTAATCCGCTAAATATACACAAAGCAATTCCACATCTACAAAAAATAAATTTTTTTTAAAGAACATTATCATCAACATAAACACATTAAGGCAGCAAATACGAGTAAAAATCGAAGAAATTGTCCATATTTCTCAAAGAGACCTAGTTTTAATAACAAACATAGAAAAAGACTCCAAGCCTCGGTCTCATTAAATTATAATTTTACAATTTACAACAAACGTGACACGTGTTTCGCCCTTTCGAGCATCATCCGCCCTACAAAAAACAGAGAGAACCTTAGTAAATAATCATCTCACAAATCCTAAAACAATAACTTACAAATTGAATAAAATACACTAAAGCACTACAAAACAAACAACTACTTATACATGTTTGATTGACACTAAAATGAGGTTAAGTCTCACGTGAATAAACAAAATAAAATATTAAAAAAGATTCATGTCTCTAGGCGGGATCGAACCCGGTCCGCCTGAGTGGGACGCCGGAGTAATTACCACCGAACATTAACAAGACAAGAAGGGGCACAGTCCGTCGGAACTTTTATGCTGTCCTTACAAAAACGCGCCGAAAAATCCGAGAAATGTATATAGCTGTGCAAGTGTCCATGCTTTTACGAGCTTGATGCAAATCGCTAGCGGTTAAAAAAAGTAAACGTTCACTTACCGGGGTGATTTAAAAACGAGTTTAAAAATATCTATCCATAATTTTTATTGTAACTTATTTTGCTTAATAGGTATTAAAAGAAAAAAGGAGAAAATGTCAAGTTGTTTAATTAATAGATCTTAATATAATTATAAAAAGTACTGTTTGTAAAAATTAAGTAAAAAAGAAAATTAATTGTTGAAAATTTCAATCCAAGATGGCGGAACAAAATATTTAAAAATTCAGCCTAAAAAACTAACTGTGGTATAGAGATAAACTAGCAAACCTGGGGTACTAATTCAAGATGGCAGAACAAAACAGCGGCCAAATAAAATATTTGTAATCGTGAAAAAAATCACCTTCTCAGGTTTTACATATTTTCAGATTTTAGCGTCCCTAGATGTAAAAAGATATGTTTCATCAATTCCGTCGGTCCGTCTGTCAATTTGTTTGTTGGTCTGTCAGTTCGCGACATAGCTTAAAATCTACTCATCAGATTAACTTCCATTATAGGCAAAAATTAAGAGTCATATGGGGATGACCTGGTAATATTTTGGTAAAAATCCAATATGCCGGAGCAAGATGGCAGACTAGTGAAACGTTAAGAAAACTATTACTAAAAAACTAATTATCCAATTTTCTTAAATTTTGCACAAAAATCAAGTGTTACGAATAAACTGGTAATATTTTGATATGAATAAAAGATAGCAAAACAAAATGGTGGCATAATAAAATATTTAAATAATCGTCCTGAAAAAACTACTTATTAGATTAATTTCAAATTTTGTGCAAGCAATAAATGTGATGTATAGATAAACTGGTAAAGTTGTGGCACGAGTTCAAGATGGTGCAACAAAATGGCGGCCAATAATTTCTTTAAAATTCAATTGACATTAAATTTTATAGAAAAATTAAATGTGATATAGGGATAAACCTCGGTATAAACCTACAAAATTCAACATGACATAACAAAATGCCGGTGTTTGTCAATGTAAAAAGTATTTACTGAATTTATTTTTAATTATGCCCAAAAATTAAGTGTGGCATAAGTAGAAACTAGTAAAATATTAATAGGAATCCAATATGATACAGTTTAAAAGATAGTAATGACTATTATACTGAACTAAATTGGGCCACTCTTCACTATTCCTAATAAAAGAAAAGATTCATAACGAGGGAAGTTCCGTCTAAAGAAAATTTACCGATTTTTAATAGATAGCCAGTAATGTAAACACTACTGCATTGCCGTACTTGAAAGATTTACATAGTCGCATGCAAACACTTTTAAAGAAGTATTTTTGTCATTGTATTTACATAGTTATTTTTATATTCCTCGGTTATATCCGGAGTTACATTAACCAAATCTTTATTAATATCTTGGATACATTTTGCATCTTCAAACTCATTAAGATATTTTTGAGTAAATAATTTCTTGAATGCCTTACAAAATTATATTTCCCGCCACAATTTCTTATCAGGACAAAAAAAAATTCGAGGCAATCCCGATTAAGGTTTCTTGTTAAAAGAAATGAATAATTTTTGCGTTTTAAAGTTTCCTATAAAGGTGGAAAGGGGTTAACGTAATGTTCCAGCCATTTACCAAACACAAAGTAAATTGGTAAATCCTAATTTTAATTTTTAAAAAATAAAAAATTTGTTTCACGCCGCGTGCCGGCAAATATAAAGACAATTGGTATATATTAATGTTTGGTGGTATATTTCAATACTTTATTAAACGACGGACAACCGGTTTATGCATCTCGCCCTGCAGCGAATTCGAGAGCTTGAAAAAGCATAGCATCCGATATTCGAGTGAGATAGGCATATCAATATCTTTATGAGTTAATGAATGAAAAGAAGGTTGCCTACAATTATTATTACATTAAATAGTTAAATATTAGGGTTGGTTCGAAATTAAAAACATCGTTAACGCAAGTGAGAATAGGATTTTTTATAGCTTCGGTTATTTCCATTTTTTTTAGAAGGTTAAGCTTTTTCCCTTCGGACATTCATGTAAAACATCAACGTCAGAAAGGGAAAATTCATGACCTCCAAACGCTTCCCATGACAATGGTAAATTACACAACTGATAAAAAAAGGAGTTGAACGCGGCAAATTTATGTGTGTAAGGAGAGTTTGAAGCATACTGAATAACATTATCCGTGGACCATATTTTCCGGTAAACCTCCAACTCTATCCTACTGTGTTTCCTCGATAGTAAGAGGTCAAGAAACGGTAGTTTTTCTTCATCTTCCATTTCCAATGTAAACTCAATTTTAGGATGCAACGAGTTAACGAATTGTAAAAACTCTTCCAATTGTTGTCTGTTCTTCCTAACAGCATATAAAAGATACGTGGATGATATTTGCATTGGGTGGAATGGAAAGAGGCAACAATTGGAATAGTTTTTACAATTCGTTAACTCGTTGCATCCTAAAATTGAGTTTACACTGGAAATGGAAGATGAAGAAAAACTACCGTTTCTCTACCTTTTACTATCGAGGAAACACAGTAGGATAGAGTTTGAGGTTTACCGGAAAACATCGTCTTCGGATAATGTTATTCAGTATGCTTCAAACTCTCCTTACACACATAAATTCGATGCGTTCAATTCCCTTTTCTATCGGTTGTGTACTTTACCATTATCAAGAGAAGCGTTTAATAAGGAGCGTGATATTATAATGCAGATTGTTATGAATAACGGTTTTCCTTTGGAGTCTATCACCAAATTATATTATAAATTTATAAACAAGTACAAAATGTCCTATACTGTCATAGATTCAAAACTTAGGGATGAGACAAATGTTTTCAAGTGCATTACTTTTTTCGGAAGTATTTCTCTCCAATCGGCTAAATTTTTTAAAAATATTAAAAATATCAATATTTCATTCAAAACAGTGAATACTCTCAAGAGACATTTAGTAAGGATAAAGGACACATCCGATAAATTGTCTAAATCTGGGGTTTATGCACTAAATTGTAGCGAATGTTCCACGACCTATGTGGGACAAACAGGTCGAAAATTTCGACAAGGGCGAGAGAACATTTAAGCCTTGTTAACATATTCAGAAATACGGACGTAACTGAGACTGTTTCAGCTTTTGCCAATCATTTGTTGGAGTCAGGTCATGAATTTTCCATTTCTAACGTTGATGTTTTACATGAATGTCCGAAGGGGAAAAAGCTTGACCTTCTAGAAAAAATGGAAATAACCAAAGCTATAAAAAGTCCTATTCTCACTTGCGTTAACGATGTTTTTAATTTCGAACCAACCCTAATATTTAACACTTTAAAGTAATAATAATTGTAGGCAACCTTCATTTCATTCATTAATTCATAAAGTGAGAGTTTTTGGTTGTTTTCTTTGACTGGTCCTGTGGTCTGTGGGTAATTACTTCGGCGTCCCACTCCGGCGATCCAGGTTCGATCACTCCTAGAGACATGAATCTTTTTTAATATTTTATTTTGTTTATTCACGTGAGACTTAACCTCATTTTAATGTCAATCAAATATGTATAAGTAGTTGTTTGTTTTGTAGTGCTTTGGTGTATTTTATTCTATTTGTAAGTTATTGTTTTAGGATTTGTGAGTGTGATTATTTACTAAGGTTCTCTCTGTTGTTTGTAGGTCTGATGATACTCGAAAGGGCGAAACACGTGTCACGTTTGTTGTAAATTATAAACTTATAATTTAATGAGACCGAGACTTGGTGTCTTTTTCTATGTTTGTTATTAAATACGAGTAAGTATAAGTAGTCCAAACAACAGATCTGCCATTTCAACCACTATTATCAACAAAAATACGTCTAATAAATCACACATAATATCTTTTTTCTGAGATACGAATAATTTTTTCGGTGTAATTTTTAGCAAACTGGCGATGTCTTGCGTTAGTCCGGTCTCGGATTAAATTTATTAATACGGCTAATACTTTGATGGCCAGGCATTCAGATGAGGCCAGTCCTATTGGAGCCACCAATGACATAAAAAGAAGTCACTCAACCTCTCTAGAGGTCTTCTGAATTCGAGTTTAAACAACAAATTGACCCTTCTCGCAGACAGAGCCTCGATCGATGCTTGACAGTCGTAACATAAATAGATATGCTTATGTCATCCTCCTGGAAACATTTTTATTGACATTACTGTGAACTCAGACTGATATATAGGTGCAAAACGTCCAAGAAGAAGGCTGATTTTTGCCCTCGGTCGTGGCTGGTAGACACCGGTGCCAATCCTTTCTCCGTTAAAGAGTTGGGTGTCAAGACCGGTTTGAGGAAGGAATGTGATAAATCCTTCCATTGCTCCCTGTAAGGAACAACGACAGGAAACTTCTTAAAGGTTACTGATGCCGGAATAATGAAGAATCTTTTCTGGCCAGAAATGGGTCGGATCTGATTAGCTCAGACTTGCGTATTTCCAAAATTCAAGTCTCTGTGTATTTAATGTCCCCAGTTGAACAGAAGGTGTCCGATTATCTGCGCCTACAAGTAAGTAAGTCCAGAGGATTTAGTCTCTGAACGATCTCCTTGGTTAGGGTCGGCGTGCTTTTTATGGCTCCATATATGGCAAGACAAACAAGTCTATGTAGCTTGTTATGCTGTTAAAAGCCGAATGTTATCTTTGCAGAGTTAAGAGGGGAGAAGGGGATAGGTTCTTACAATTTTTAAGTCTTCTTTTATTGCTTATAAAGCATTTATTACATAAAGCCAACAAATGTTTAACTATTCTCGATAATGTTTAAACTAAGTATGTCCCTTAACTAGAGTGTTCCAACAAGTATAAAAATAGCACATAATGTTATTTTTAATAGGAATGCATATTGTAACAATATGCCCTTACTATGAGGCAAGTTGTTACAATATGTGAGATAAGTTGTTACAAATACAAAGTATAATAAACAAAGACTTAAATAAATCAAAATGCATTTAGAAAAACAATGTATACACACGTAAAACTCATTATTTTTTCCGCAAAAAACGTGGGCCCATTTTTTACATTGTGTAAATTGAAATCCATTGTTCATTTTTTTCGTTTTAGAAAACGATTCTAAACATGTAAGGCATCATCTTCTTCTGCAGAAGAATTACTTGCTTCTCTCGATTTTTCTTTCTCTTTACGACTACAATTTTTTTTTGCGAAGTCTTTTTTTACGATTTTATGTTTCTTGGGTCTCTTTTTCTAATGCAGATTTCTCAGGCGTATCAGTCAATATAGCTAATTTATGTTTGCGCCGGGTAAATCCTTTACGCGGAGCTGCTTTAGGAAATGGTGCTAACGCTTATGGTGTGATATGTTGTAAAAATAGTTGCTTCGATTCCGCTAGAAGTTGATGGTCTAAGTGAAGGAGTTTTGTGTCGTAATTCTGACAACGAATTAGTGACATTTTCAGTAATTTCGTTGTCATTGGATTTAGAAAAAATCTCGCGGTTCGTAATCTGTGAAGGTGCCTATTAAAAGGCCAAATCTCTGAAAATCCTTTTTGTATGTTAGTAGGAGTTGCTGTAAGGGGAAGAAAATGGTTGGAATATCATAAATCGTCATCGGCACACCTGGATGGGACGTATACGAGGGGAAACTTAATAATATAACACCATTCTGTTTGCAGTGTTTTAAGACTGGAATCGAAATGTGAGATGAGTCCACCACATAAACTTTGTAAACATTTCAACAAAAGACAAAAAGTTATCTGCCGTCATCCAACCAGAAATATGGGTTGCTGCAACTGAGCCAGGAGGTGCATCTGGGGTCCAAAATGGCTTTGCTTTTTGGCGGGGAAATATCAGCATAGGTGACATATAATTACCAATGAAATTAACCGCTAAAGCCATGGTAACAAGTGTACTTCTTTTAGTAGATGTTATTTGCCAAATTGTTCTAGCAATGATTTTAGATGGTGTTTGGACTATCCTCAGAGCTGTCTCCTCCAAGTTCTATACGTCACTGGATTGAAAACTGAATTTTTCATACACTTTTTTTAGGTTGTCAAAAAAACGTGTTCACATTTGAGCGACGATTAAAAGCGGTGGCTTGTGCTAGACGTATTGATTCTGGGGAACGATCTTTAAAGGCCAATGTATTGCTACGACTAATTCAAATTTTCGCAAATATTTGGTATCATAATAAATGTTTGAACAGGGCTCGACGTACTTAGCTAATTCTTGTTATTGTTCGTCACTAAAAACTTTAGATAGTTTAGCATATCCCACGTGGATATTTGCAGGATTTGCCTTTTGTTTTTTAATTATTGTTACACATAACAATGTGCCCCATTTGAAAATATAGGTTATATTTTGTTTTTAGGGCAACCAAGTAAATTAAAATAAAAAATAAATAGTACAAAAGGTAGCTTAATTTATACGCTAAAAAATCCAGTAAAAAAATGTTTCGATTACTTACCGATTTTTTGATATTTAGAAATGCGATGAACACAATAATTTACTTGTCACCGGCTAAAACACACATTTCGAAATAATAGTAATAAAGGCGCCAGTCGTTTAAGAGTTGATTTCTAGATAGCGTTACTAATTCTGAAATCTATGTTGAGTTATCATTGCGGTGTCTTATTACATAAAATTTTAATACCCATTGTAACAAAGTGCCTTATGTAACAACTTTCCCTCCTAACCCCTACATGGACCATAAGTAATCAATGCGTACAATTAAAACAGGGTTTTAATCTCTACGTTGATCCAAAGCACTCTCCGCATGTCCATATACGTGCTGTAACCCTTTTTGTGAAACTTTGGATATGATGCTTTCAGTCCAGTCGAGAGTCTATAACCACACATCTATTGGCTACTGTAAATTGCTCAGAATCCTCACTACAATCGTTGCTAGCACTAAATAGCTATAAAATAGCCACAAGGTCGATATGAAAATATTACGTACAACTGATAGATGCTTCTCAAATAAATCGTTTCTAATCGTTGTGTTAAAGAACACTTGCAGTCCATAGTGCAGAGGCAACAAATAAAAGAAAATATGTAAAATGAGTGCAAAAAGTTATGTAATGAACTGCTGATTTGGTAGAGAGATTCTTAAATACCCCAGTAAGGAGGGAGATGAAAAAAACCTGCAATTTGTAACTCGAATTCTCACTAGAGAAGCTAAGAAAACACTTTCATATTTTGAAAGTAAGTCCTCTTTCATTGCTTTTACTCTTCTGACTCTTCTGATGTTATGTCAACCAGTTGATCGATTCTAGGAGAGCGATGGCCTACCAGCATCAAAATAAGTCTATCTCTAGGCAAGGCTATCACATTTTTTGTAAGAATAGGTTAGTCGCTGACCTGGAATGAACGATGTCCATTGAGTATTTGTGCGGTGTTGCGATAATGTAGACTAGTAGACTCAAAAAAAACCAAACGTAAAAGCTACTTACCGTTAAAATCGAGGATACTAATAGAAATACAACCAGGGATGACCTCTGCATTTTAGTTTAGGAAAGTAATCTAAAACATAAAAAACTACTTTAGGTAATTAAATGAAGTATCTATAATTTTCAAACAAACCTGTTTTAGAATATCAATAAAGGATTTAAGGGGACAGGGGCTAAGGAGTTTTAATCCCTCCCCAAAATAAAAACTTACTGGATATTACTTGTTATAACATAAATAAAAAAAACATTTTGCGGTTGCAGTTTAGTACCTAAAACCCCCCCTCCCGAACTCTAAAGCCTAGATCCGCGCCTGAGGATATTATAAATTAGCTAAAAATAAAATATATGTGCTTTACCCCTGCAAGGATTATCGGGTCTATAAAAAATGTATTGTTATAATGTAATATAATGTACAAATATTGTATCAGCTATAAGTCATGTGATGCTAGTTAGGGCGAAACATGTTGTCTTGAATTTTAGGATATTTGGCCGAGCATGTGTATCTTATTACCACTTTATATATTAATTGAAGTCGTAACTGGGTGTCTGTATAACTGTGAGTAAAATAAAGCAAAAAAATTATAGTAGTTATATATCTAAATTCCGTTATTTTTCAGTTTTCTAGACAAAAGGGAGGATTCCGTATGAGGGAACTTGAGCGTAATTGGGTAAAACTGATCTGGGAAATTTAACTTAAAAATATTTCCTGAATACTATCTTTTGTCTACAAAAGTAAAAAAAAGGCAATTTATATATGTGTTACTTAATGACTCTTCACTATTCTTAATAAAAGGAAATATTCATAACCGGGAAGTTCCGGATAAAGAAAATATACCAATTTTTTATTATCTCCTATAGCTATAACGAAATTCAATAAATTTCTAATAATAAAAGTGCCGTATTCGAAATAATAGGAACTTAAAATTTTGATGTCGCCCAATAATACAAAATTGCCTTTTACTATACCAAAATTTGCAGTTGCTATTGTTTCAAAACAGGCACTGTTTTGAGAGCAATACATAGAATATTTTTTAGCAAAAGTTGAGGATTCTAACAGAGATAAGGGTTTTTAAACATTTACACTGGCGTTGAAACTTTTTAAAAGTTAAATAGGGGTTACGACGATATCTCTGCCAATAATTAAGCTTCAAAAGTAATAACTGAATGAAAAAATTAACACGTATAAATTTTTTTTATATTTTAAACCGTTTAGACAAAATAAAAAATGTAATATTTAAAAATATACTTTTAAATTTGTTGTTGCTTTTTCATTAACTGTATTTTATTATTACAAATTTCACCAAAATTATTTAACCGACAGTTCAGATAAATCTTATTAAAATTGAAAAAACCTAATGGTCTTCACTGGGACTCGAACCCAAGACCTCTCGCATTCTAGGCAAACGCACTGACTACTGTGTTACGAAGACCATGATCTCAACAACTAACTGCGATAATTTAACTTATTCAATTTTAAAGATTTAATGGAGTTGTCTTTTACTTTGTGGCAGTACATTTTAACAAATAAATGAAAACACAAATTTTACTTTGTTAAATGTCACATTATTTTTGCACTAGCCGTGACTGTAGTTTTGTAATGCGTTTGAAAATGAACTAGTAGTATGAAAGTGCAGTCTCGCCTAGTGCAAAAATAAAACAAAGTGATAGTTAACAAAGTAAAACTTGTGCTTTCTTTTATTTGTTATTCTATTGTATGTCAGTAGATTATTAAACAGAGGAAGACAGGGGACTGAACTCATTCATGATTATTAGTCATTAACATCTATATATCAAATAACGATAAATAATTTTGGGAAATTTATCATAATAAAATATAGACAATCAAAAAGCAACAAAACTAGTCTGGCTTGATATTATTATTCAGAGATCTGCTTCGGATTCCTGCTAAAATGGCTATATATCGACAATGCACTTGAATGATAGATACATAAATCTTAATAATTAATAGTCATGAATGAGTGCCTTTCTCCTTTAACACTCTCCTCGGTTAGAAGCTATAGAAGGCTACAATACCCTAATAATTCACTAATAGACGCTGATCTCCCATTAGGCTAAGTAGCCTAAAACCTAAGGTTTTTCAAAGAAAGAGGGCCCCTCAGAGCTCTCTTAGCAATTTATTTGTTCATATAAAAATAAATAAAACTAAACATTTTTTATATAGAAATTATTTTAGCCATTCATAAATAGGTTATATTTTTGATTCATAAATAGGTACCAAGTTAAGCCATTACAGATGGATCTGGGTAATGCATAACATAAGGGTATGTCCATAATGTCCACCACACATTGCACCAAGCCAAACTTCTACTTTGAACGGTAACTCGGTTAATTCTTTAATAAATAAAATATTTAAAAAATAGAACCGAGTTCAAAAAAAATATCTCTGAAAAGTAAAATAATATTTTACTTATTCCTTAAATATAGACATTTTGAAGTCGACGCCCAAAGCAGCGTCATCCAGCTATTACAAAATATATTTGATGTATTTTATATTACATTACATATAAACAAAATATAAAGCCAGCCTTATATCTTTTAAAACTGATGCCCGAATCACTCGCTCCCAGGGTATCTTTGTGGAACTACGCAAGCGCAAACTACTATTTCCATCCAATCGCGGAGCCCTTAGTCAAATGGCAATATCGATTTCCTATAGGGCATTTATAAATTTCTAAATAGATCAATAATCAACTCGCATTTCCAGACATGCGCAGACATATTTTGGGAGCATGGCTGGGTTAGTGCATGACGATTTTATTGACGTGTTATAGAAGATACCCCTAAGTAAACTAAATGTAAACTATAAAACAACTCCAACCCCAGCAGCGACCAAATTTACTCGGTAGTTCGACTTCAAAATAGTGACGTGACCCTCTCTGAATAACATAATAAAATCTGTATTAGGTTAGTAAGTTTAAGGTTACTAGTCAGTATAGGTAACACGTGTATGTATATTTTTTTGATATATATTATTACAAATTAGTCATTATTTGGGCGCCGACGTCAAAATGTCTATATTTAAGGAATAAATAAAATAATATTTTTTACTTTTTAGCGACTTTTTTTTTGAAGTCGGTTCTATTTTTTTTAATATTATATTTCTCCCTTTTTTGTGATTTTTTATATCCAAAATAGCGAAGTAGAGTGTAATCACGATCTAAACCATAAAAAGCAATGATATGTATTTTGAAATAAACTCACTAGGTAGTTCCACCGTAAACATCTCCCTAAAAATGTAACTTCAGGTCCCCCGCAAAGTTTATCAGCGCCCGCGTGCTGGACATATTTTGGCGCCCTATTGTATGTAAATATTATTTTTAGGAATAGCTTGTTAAAACATATATTTTTTAAATTTCATTGATCGCTTTATTTCTTTTACAGTTTAGAAATTCTAATGTAATATACAGAGTGTTTCAAAAAACATATTTGTGTTTCAATAAAACGAGATTCTCTATAAGAAAATAAGACGAAAAGTTGATATAAATAGGGGAATGCAGATGATGAAGTTTTTCAAAAAATTATCATCTGTTTAGTAATTTCGAAATAGTAAGAGTTATTTAATTAAGATTTTGTACATTGTATTATAAAAATGTCACTCTTGCTCTGTCCGTTAATAAAATCATTACTGGGGATTTAGAATTATACCTGATATATCGATCATAAAATATTGAAAGACATGTTTTGTGTATTTATACATGCCCTAAACGATAAAGCCAGTAGTTTTGTACATTTTGTACAGACATTTTTTTGTACTTCTTATCTAGTTTACTGACATTTTCCAGAAAAATCGAGTTTTATGCAGGAACGAACTGGTAAAATTTAGTATGCAACCAAGATGGTGAATCAAAAAGGCGATATAATTAAATATTTCAAAAATTACCCTGGAAAAACTGCTTATTAGATTGATTTCCATTTTTTTACAAGAATTAAGTGTGATATAGAAATGCTGATAAAATCGTGGTACAAGTTCAAGATGGCGGAATAAATGGAGGCAAAATAAAATGTTTGTGTTCCAGAAAAAATCACACTCCCAGGATCTTCACGTTTTAGTGTCCCTAGATGGCAAAAAAGGCAAAACACATGTTCATTAATTCCATCGGTGTGTTTTGTCTGTCTGTCAGTTCGCAACATAGCTGGAAAATTTACCCGATTGACTTTTTGTGTTGAAATTTTCGTCGAAAGGGTCTTATTGGGGATGACTTGGTAATATTTTGGTAAAAATCCAATATGTTGGAACAAAATGGTGGCCTAATTATCCAATTTACTGGTAAAATTTTGGAACGAATCCAAGACGGCAAAATAAAATGACGCGTTATAAAATTTTAAAAATCAGCCAACTTATTAGTTTTTATTTCAAATTTCGTCCAAGAATTAAGTATAATACAGATATAAAGTGGTAAGAATTGTAGTACGAATTCAAAATGGAGAAATCAAATGGCGGCGAAATAAATTGTTTAAATGATGAAATAAGAAAACCTCTTATTCAATGGACTTTATTGTATATAAATAAAAATTTAGTATGAATTCAACATGACGCAACAAAACGGCGGTCTAATAAATTTTTTCAAAATCTAAATTCTAAAATTGCTTGTTTAATTTAATTTACATTATACTAAAAAATCAAGTTTGGCATAGAAACTAGTAAAATATTAGTACATAGCCAATATGGTGGAACAAAATAGCGCCCAATAAAAATTTTGAAAAGACAGCATATATTTGTTACTAAATTACTATGTATCGAACTAAGAATTTACACTTTACTAATCCTAATAAAAAAGAAGATTCATATCTAGGGAAGTCCGGGTAAAGGAGTTTACCAATTTTTAATATTGTAAATTTCTACATCAATTCTCTCTGATATTATGGAATCAATATTAGATGGATCGAAACTCGTTTTCTTCACCAGGAAATTTTTAGTGCCATGTTTGTTACAAATTGTTTAAGAATTAAAAATTTGAGTCGTATAAAAGTAAATGTTGTTTTTATTTTTTTCCAACACAGCTTCAAACCTCCGGTTTGACGCCCCTTTAGAATGGCGCCCGCGTGCGTTGCATGCGTGCTTACGAAGGCCGTCTATAAATTGATTATATGATTTGACGTAATTTCGACCAAACGAAACCAAAGCTACTGTTTAGCATTAATGGGTACATAAATTGACATTAAACACAAGAGGTAGTAAGGGATAATTATATAACATTAAAGAAAAACGATAACGGCTTTTCTTTATTAACAATCTCGCCAGCCCCGTCAGAGCGTCGCATAATTCCAATTCAAATTTTTTATAGATATGGGCAAAAAAGATTTTGTTAGCCTATTAACATCAGTAATGTCTATCTAAAAAATGGTATTGGAGAAATGCTCTATAAATGTTTTCAATTTAAGAATTACTGAGATAATGTATGTTTCAAGAAGAATGTCCTTGTCACACCTCTCAAAATGTTGAAGGTAGTTCTTGAAAATAGTGCTTAAAATTTACTTGATATTACCTATACGAAGCTAGAAGTGTTTTTTCAAAAATGGACTACATGAATGTCGGATGAAAGACTGAATTCTCTATCTACACTGTCAGTCGAAAATGATATGACACCATCAATTTTGTATTATAAAATGATTTGCCAGTATGCTTCGATAAAATGTAAAAAGGGTTCTATAATTTTGATTTTTTCGGTGTAAGTATTTTAAAATCATTCAGCGTTCTCTTTTATCGTTGTTGTCTAGTAACTGTTAGTGCGAAAATTTAAGCTTTTTTTTATAATCATGAGGCATGAGTAGGGGGCCCAAAAGTTCAATTAGTCTAGGGCCTTCGAAAACCATGATCCGCCACTGTCGACTAACATAAAATTGAATAAGTTAAATTATCGTACTTGGTTGTTAAGCTCATAGTCTTTGTGGCTCAGGTCAGAGGATTTGTGTAAATGCGAGAGGTCCTGGGTTGCAGTTCCAGCTAAGACGAGTTAACTTTTTCAATTTTAACACAAATTTGTCTGAAATGCCGATTAAAAAATGTTGGCAAATTTATAATAAAAATATATTGTCAATACCCAATTATTTGCGGACCTCTGTTAAAATTATATTTTTTGGTATTTGCATGAGATGAACCTTGTTCAGAAGTAGATTATATCAACAGATGAAAATCCTGTATTAAACTATGTCCTTGTTTTGGATTGACTAACTCTCTTTACTTGTTTTATTACACTATTATATACAAAGACTCTTTATAAATTAGTAATAATATTAGTATTTACTTAACAATTAAAATATTCGCATTAATAGGTTATTTACTGAAGACACCATTTATAATTTCGCAAAGGTAAATCAGATTCCCTTGTTATAATATTTGGTTGAAATTATCTATTTAGATTTGTGTTAATACCCTGAGTATTGCTCAGTTTAAAGCAATTGATAAAATTAACTTTTGTAAAATTATTTATCTCTAATAATACATGTGCCATTACAAAATGAAAGTGTTTAGGTCAATAAGGAAATTGGTCTTAAATATCAGTTTCTGAAGCAATAAGTCCAAGAGGTAAACCACAGACCCGTAAAGTTACTCATAATTTAATTTGTCTTGAGAAGGAACCTTGAAATGTAAAATAATATACAGGGCCTCCTATTTAAAATAAAAAGTTAATTCTTTTTAATGAAATACTTCCCTGTATATATAACAATAAAATTGCGTAAAAGTAACCGTAACGACAAATGCCATTTATACTCAATATTTTTACTCTGTCTTATATAGCCTGATATATTGTAGCGCCACATAAAAATCGGACCACCCCATACTATCTTACAGAGTTCTGCCACTTTTGTTAAATGCTTTTCAATATGACACAAAAAATATTTATTTTATAAAAATGACTTACCCTGAAGTAAGAAATTAAGACAAAAATCGGACTGAATATTAATAATTCACGTTATCATATCACTAGGTCACAATAAACTAATCGGATTTAAAGGCATGAATGGGGATTAAATTAATATAATTTAGAGCTGGATTCAATGCTCCAGAATGGACGCAAATACTGGAACTATTACAATGTGGACAACAGTCAACTGCTCCTATTTCACAAGTTTGTATTATATATGTTACCGTAAATATCTGAAATCCGTAATAACGCGATCTAACTAGTAAAAATGCGAAGTTTCTAAGAATTGTCGTAATATCGGGTTCTTACTAGTAACATTTTACTGAACATTTTAGTTAAAACCGGTTCTTACTGCATGCTAAATGGTAAGAATACGATCTAGGACATTCTGGAATACCTACAGCGTCCTTCGGTATTGGTTGAAATAGTTGTATTAGGACCTTTAAATAGTAAGCCGATTTTTTATGAAAACTGTAACTTGACAACGTCGCCAATATCACTATCTAATGCAGCACGTACCCTGTAGTTTCTTACTGTAGTTAACAACGTTTCAGATATTTTTGAGTATATTTTCCAACTTTCGGTCTATATAATATTGTATTCGTATTTTTCTGTTTTTGTATCATTTCTATATTTATTATTATTACATTTACATTTATATAGTTTTTATAGTAAACAAAGGCTAAAGACATTTGTTATAGACGTTGACTGAAAATAAGGTAAACAATGTATGTTTTTTCTAGTTTTCTTATATGTTACAGCATAGTGCTTCAGAAAAGTTTGTTAGCAACATATTTCATTTGACTTATTTTAGAATTTTATTAATAGTACTGTTTCTTACTGATAAAAAACTTGGAAACATATCCTTTTTTTATAGATCGCATTTTTTACTATTACATGCTTAGTAAAAACGGGTTTTATCTAAAAAACTTAGTAAAATACCGAAATTATCTTTTCGTTCGCTATTTCACTGTTACCAACATTCATAACTAGATATAACTAGTAAGGATCCGATATTACTAACACTTTTAGAAACTTCGCGTTTTTACTAGTTAGATCGCGATATGATGGATTTCGGCTTTTTACGGTAAGATATATATATATATATATATATATATATATATATGTGTATATATATATATATATATATATATATATATATATATATATATATACATATGATAAAAATCACAGTGTTGAAGAACATGGCCCAAACCGAATATTTCATCGTTCAGTAGAGACTGTTCAGGATAAAAAAATATATACAAATATAAATAATAATTTAATTGCAAATTAGGTTTCTCAGAAAAACCTTTCGCGATAGACGTTCGTATTGATTTTCAGATTTTTATGGGCGCCACCGACTTTAGTAGTTGGACATAAAGAATGAAAGAGAAGATAATAGATCGATACACTGTTTTGTAATTGAGTTGTATGAACCAAAGATAAATTAGGCCTTAATGATAATCCGTAATCAAATAAAGAAAATATTCAATCTTTAATTTCAGGATATATCATAGGTCAAACAATAAAAAAATGTAAATTTAATTCAATTAGCCAAAATAGCAATATATAATGTTATATAAAATAGTAAATACCTCAATTTTTACAACCAAAAGTGAAATAAACCAGTATTTGGTTATTTATTTTCCAAATATACATTTCAATTTACAACTGTGATTTATGCATTTTAATCAAATTTTAACCAAAAATTAGTATAGATGTAGAAGACTAGGCCTTATCTAGCTACTCAGTCATAAAACAAAAGTTAAGCAGAATGAAATTAGTGGAATAAACAAAATTTGTAAGCGTTAATCTAATAAGTATAGCCAGTTACATTAACGTTAATTATGTAACTATTTGAAGCAGAAATGACGATATTGAAAATAACAAGTACTCAGCTATATACAAAATCAACCAGTTATATATAGGTTAATTATATAACTTTTTAAGCACAATGACATTAATGAAAATACAAAATTTGTAAGCATACAGTTATAAAAAACTACAGTTACATATAAGTTAATTATGTAGCTATATTGAACAGAGTCACCAATATGTAAAATGTTTAAGTAGAGTTACATAATTGGTAATATTCAAATATGAAAGCGTAAAGTTGCTCTACAGTGCTGTGGAGAACGTGGTCGAAGCAGCGTCGTGTCGGCTTGATTCTTCAAGTGAAGTCTCTTACTAACCTACTTGTGTTGTCTAGTCTATACGGTAAGCTGAGCATTTGAAACATTAGCTTTTACGTTCCTAAACTAGCTTTTTGCTTTGCATGGTTGGCTTGTTTTCTTTTATATAATTACTAGGATTAACTCATACAATTCTTGTATAGCGGCTTTTACAATGGCTGACCTGGGGGGGGGGGGTGTCCCCCCGGATAAAAACAGTGTCTTAGAAATAAACAATTCAAACAAAAAACCAGAAATACCGGAGATTTTTTACTCGAATTCTGATACTGGTCCCTTTATTGTGTACCTGGAATCTACTGATAAAGTAGGATTTAATATAGGCAAGGCCAATAATATTAAGATAGCCAGAGATATTTTTAATTTAAATCTCAATAATGTCAAAAAAATCAACAAGAAAGGTTTGAATAGAATAGCAATTGAATTTACTAACTCACAATCGGCTAATGACTTTGTAAAAAATAGAGTTTTTTCACAGGTCTATAACTCAGGTCTTTCCGATCACGAGGCGGTAATTTCCAGGTTTAGTTTACCTATTAGGCCCTTACCAAGATCTCGCCATCGGGGCAGAATTTTCTCGGCCGCAAATTTCTCAGTATTTCATAATATTTGCTTTAACACCAATTGGAATTTTGAATCTGATAATGTCAACACAAACTTCAGAACTTTTTTAAATAAAACTTTAAGTGCTTTTAACAAGGCCTTCCCGCTTAAGAATATCAAACCTAAGCGGCATAAACCGTGGACCACGAAAGGAATACGAATTTCTGCTAAAAATATGCGCTCGCTCTCATATATAAAAAAATTCACCGACTCCTTTCTTATTCTCGACTATATCTCTAATTATAGGAGGATCTACACTACTCTTATTAAGTCAGCAAAAAAATTACACTACCGAAAACGTCTAACAAACTCTAATAACGTTTCAAAAGAAACCTGGTCCATCATCAATAACCTCAGAAACAAATCAAACCCTGTGACTCAGAACTTGCCAGGGGCTAATGATCTAAATGATTATTTTATTAATGTAAGCAAAAATGTCACCTCTAGTATCTCGCCAAGTTTGGACCCTCTTTCGTTTCTCCCTCCTTCAAAAAATTTAGCTGATAGCTTTTTCTTAAGTCCCGTTAGCAACACTGAACTATTGAAGGTAATACATAATATTAAAAGTAAATCTTCGTGTAGCACTGATGGCCTATCAATTAGAATATTCCTGAACTTGCCACTCCCAGTCATAGAGGCCCTTACAACATTAATAAATGAGTCCTTTATAAAAGGTGTATTCCCTGATTGCCTTAAAACAGCTATAATTATTCCACTTCATAAAGGCGGCGAAAAAACTAACTCTTGCAATTATCGCCCAATTGCACTACTACCAGTGCTATCAAAAATCATCGAAAGGCTACTGAAGAACCGTCTTATGCCATTTCTCCTGAAACATCAGATAATATCCCCGGAGCAGTTCGGATTTCTACCCAACAAGTGCACCAGTGACGCCATGTTCACGTTGCTTAGAGGCGTCTACTCATCTCTCAATAACAACCACCCAACTGCCTCAGTTTTTTGTGACTATGCGAAAGCCTTTGATTGTGTTAGTCATGAAATTCTGATAAACAAACTACATTTTTATGGAATTCGTGGTACTTCTTTAAATTGGTTCAAATCTTATCTTGGGAAAAGGCAACAACTTGTAAGGGCTAATGGTTCCGATTCTGATTGTAAGTTGATTACAAGTGGAGTTCCTCAAGGTTCAGTCTTGGGACCTATTCTTTTTTTGTTATACATTAATGATATCACGAACCTTAAAATTAATGGAAGAATCTCCCTTTTTGCTGATGACACAAGCATAACATGGAGTGATTTTGATACAACGTCTTTACACTCTAGTATCTCCAAAGACTTGGTTATAATTAAGGCTTGGTCCGATTCCAATATGCTTTGTTTTAACGTCGATAAAACGGTGGCGTTATCTTATAAGGGAACTTTACAACCACTTCAGGTACATAACAGCAATATTGAATACGTAGAGTCGGTTAAATTCCTGGGTTTAAATATAAATAGCAACCTAAAATGGTCTAATCATATTGACACCTTAACTAAAAAACTTTCTACCGCCTGCTTCGCCATTCGATCAGTTTCAAAAGAACTAGACGTTCCTTCTGCCAGACTTACTTATTTCTCTTTATTTGAATCCCACCTCCGCTATGGCCTTCCCTTTTGGGGCTGCTGTACCACCGAGCAATTTCGTAGTATTTTTATGCTTCAAAAGAGAGCCATTCGTTATTTGTTTGGTCTAAATAATAGAGCTCACTGCCAATACTATTTCAAAAAACATGAAATATTAACACTTCCTGCATTATTTATTTTGGAAACGGTATGTTTGCTGAGAAAACATATAAACACCCTCCCAGAAAGGCCACAACATGTATACCCTACCAGAAACTCTAGGCATGATATTTATCTTCCCATTCCTTCCACAGAATTAATAAAAAAATCAATTATTTACAACGCCATAAAACTTTACAACAATCTGCCAGTACATTTAAAATCTATCCCTATGCTTGCACAATTTCGAAAAAACACCAAAGCATACCTCATTGAGAGACCACTTTACAGCGTTAATGATTTTTTTTTTCAGTGAGTAAGTCTCTTTAAATTGTCACTAAACTCGCTTGTTTACTTAAATCTTTTGTGAGTCATGTCCTAACTCATAGCATAGAATTTTGTAAATCATTATATAGGGAAAAGAACTGTCGAACATTCACTTAAAACTTAATTATTTTTGTTAGGTATTGGATTAAAAACAATTTAATTCTTTTTGTATACTACATTCTGCACTAGTTCAATATACCTTCTGTTTAACATCACAATTATTTGTATAACTATAATAACATAGAGTTTAAGGTCGCATAGTTGCAATTTTGATTTCAATGTCATCGAAATTATTCACCTCGTACATGTGTGTTTGTTTACTTTTATAAGGTTATCATGATTCATTTACTGTTTGCAATGTTATGCTATATTCTAACGTGTGTTTTACGATTTGGTAAATTGATAATTTACATTTTAAAAATAAAAGCACTGACTTGTCGAAATTATTTTCGATTAATGTTTATATGTCTTATTTTTAGGTATATTTTGCTTTGTCCATAAAATTGTAGAATTTTTCTGCGGCAATAAAGCATACTTTTGTTTGTTTGTTTGTTTGTAAAAGAGAAAGGTTATAAACTATTCATTCCTTTCAATTTTGTCACATGTAAGGGTATCTGTAGGCAAATAGATAGTGATTTAACTGAAGAGGAACTTTTAAAATGCTGTTATGCTGGTTCATATTCGGGCCAGGAAATTAAAATTATTTCTGTAAGGAGATTAAACCGAAAAGTAATAAATGAAAATAATAAATTAATATCATATGAACCTACGGGTACTGTTCTTTTTACCTTCAAGGGTGTTAATCTTCCTAGATCAGTAAATTTTTATCGCCTTGAACGGCCAGTGCAAGTTTACATACCCCCCCGTGACTTAATGCTTTAGATGTTTACGCTTTGGCCATACTAAGAATAATTGCAAGGGTAAACAAAAGTGCTTCAACTGCGGAGAGGAAGATAAACACTCAGAAGATGACACAAATTTTACGTGTGACACTAAATGTCTATACTGTAAAGAAAATCATAGGTCCATTTCAAAAAAATGCCCTGAATATACCCGTCAAAAAAACATTAAAGAATTAATGGCTTTTGAAAATCAAACATTTTATGACGCTAATGAAAACTGCAAAAAAACATATATATCCAAAGGAGAATTTATATATAATCCGAATGACTTCCCCGCTAAACTCAAAAAAACAGAGAATTCAAAATCACAAGACTTTTCATCAAGTCAAACAACTCCTTCTCAAAGAAGGACTCATTACACAAATAACAACACAATTAAACGTTCATACTCTCAAACAGTAGCAGCTAATAACAATAAAAAAAGAATCATTCAAAAAGGTTATGATAAAAATGCTCATGAAGAGTGCTTATTTAACCCTAATTCAAGACCCAATAGCCAGCAAGGCACGTCCACATCAAAACAGACTAATTCACAAAAGAGTATGTATCAACCTTACACAAATTTAACAAAAGAAAATAACATGCCTGACAATGCACTTCATAGTTATAAAAACACTGAATTAAAACATTGCATAGACTTCATAATGAACACTTCCATAGACAACATAAATAAAATCAAGGATATCTTGATGTCTCGTCAGGATCCAGGGCTTGAAATGGAACTGGATGAGGACTCAGACTCTTAAATAAAATATAAAAATGGTAAATAAAAAAAATATAAAACTTATACAGTGAAACATTAGAAGTATTAAGTCAAATAGGGACAACCTTATATCCTTAGCGCATACAGAAAATCCAGATATTATATGTTTAAATGAAACTTGGTTAAAATCAGATCAAAATTTTAACTTAAAATCCTATAAAATTGTTAGACAGGATAGGAATGATGGATATGCTGGCGTAGCCACTTGTATCAAAAACAATATTATATTTAGCAAAGTAGGAAGTTTTCTATCAGACAATATACAGTCAGTGACAATCCAAATAGGTGAAATTTATATCTTAAATATTTACAGTAATGATAATTCGCAAGTTAATAATGATATACTCCAAACTTTAATTGAGGGTATTCCAAAAAATAAATTAATTATTACAGGTGACCTCAACTCCCATCATCCACTGTGGGATAATGCCCCCCTAACAGGGGAGGTGAAGCGATTTGTGACTTTGCAATGGACAATGAATTAGTAATTATGAATGATGGCTCTGTAACCTTCCTACAAAACCCTAACAATAATTCTAGTGCTGTTGACATAGCAATAATAAGTTCCCAATTAGCAGCCAAATCATCTTGGGGGGTTATCCAAGACAATGGAAACAGAAATCACTTTCCAACCTTTTTGGAATATAATATTAAAAATTCTGAGTCAAATAAAATGTTCGCAGGTACACACAAAATAAGAAATTTCAATAAAGCAGATTGGCAAACATATTATGATAAAGTCCTAATACAATTACATGATAAAAACTTAAATTTAAATTATGACGAATTTGTGCAAATTATAAATTCAGCTGCAGATGAATGCATTCCTCTTAAGACTTGCGGAGTGATAGGGAAAGTTGGGTCCCCATGGTGGGATAATGACTGTGACAGATGGACAAATGAAAGAAAAAATTCAATAAAATTATTTGATAATAACCCAAACTTAGATAATTTTATCCAAGCAAAAAAAACCATAGCATTTACTAAAAAAAAACTTAGGGAAAAAAAAAAGATCAAAGTTTAAAAATTTTTGTGAAACACTTTATAAAGAATCCAACATTACGTACATTTGGAACAAATTAAAAAAAATTTCAAACAATAAAGTTAAACCCAATAATTATACTATTTCTGATAACATAAGACAAGAAGTTTTGCTTAGAATGTCTGGTACAGATATAGATCCAACATTTCAACTGTTACTTACAAATGAAAATACCTCTCATTTTACTATGCACGAACTGAATAATGTTCTAACTAACAAAAAAAAGCATCTGCTCCTGGTCTTGACGATTTGTCCTATATTATGTTTAAGATTATGCCACTTAAGGCAAAACAAATATTTTTAAACATCCTAAACAAATGCCTTAATGGGGATAGGTTGCCTAGTGAATGGAAAAAGTTTAATATAATAACTCTTTTAAAACCAAATAAAGATCCAAGTTTATCAGAAAGTTATAGACCAATAGTTTTATCGGCCTGCGGCCTGAAAATACTCGAAATTATGATTAAAAACCGTTTAGATTGGAGCCTGGAACGTAATGCCACCTTTACACCCTATCAAGTAGGTTTCCGAAAGGGAAGAAGTATCTATAATAACATAGCATATTTGACAACCTATATACAGGATGCTTTCCACCAATCAGAAAGTGTCATAGCTGTTTTCTTAGATATTAAGTCAGCCTATGATGGAGTCAACATTTACAAACTCTATGATAAATTACATAGTTTAAATATTCCAATAGAAATTAATAACCTTATATTTCAAATTTTGAAAAATAGATTGTTATACACAAGGGGTAATAATGGGAATATGTTGGGTCCTGTTTTGGCCACAAAAGGGTTACCACAGGGATCCCCTTTAAGCACTTTACTGTTTAACATTTATATAACGGAACTTTTTAAACTACACTTAGGGCAAGCAAAAGTTATGCGCTTTATTACGCTGATGATTTGGTAGTTTTTTGTAAGGGTGGAAACATAAATTCTATGGTTAATATAATAAATCACGCGCTGTCCAAAATTAATGATTTTCTACAGGAAAATGAGCTAGCTCTGGAAGCTAATAAATCAGAAGCAATTTGGTTCACCAAAGGAAAAAGAAATATTCAACCCCCATGTATTAAAATAAATAACAACAATATAGAATACAAAGAGGAGGTTAAATACCTAGGGATCATATTACAAAAAAACTTAAAGTGGAGGTCACACATACAGAACGTTTTACATAAGGCAAAAAAATCTCTTAATGTCCTGAGGGCTGTCAGCGGAGTGTGGTGGGGGGCGGACCCCTGCATCGTCTTGATAGCTTTCCAGGCCCTAGTAAGATCACACTTAGATTTTGGCTCCATTTTTATTAAACCTACAAATAAAAAATATTTAAATGATATGGACATAGTATTTTTCCATGGCCTTAGAGTGTGTCTGGGTTGTATGAAATCTACCCCTAGAGCTGCTCTGTTGGGCGAATCTGCTATGATGGACCTAGAACAGAGAAGGCGAATGCTTGCTAGTAAATTCTTTTCAAGAATTGTAATCATAGAAAACCACCCACTAATTACGCTTATTTCTAAGCTACGACTTATAGTATTATATAGACCCCACTTAGGTAGAGACGATAAAATTCCATACATAGTAGCAGCTCTGGGTGATTTTTTATCTACATTTTAATAAGTTCTACAAAGGCAATAACTTACCATGTTACGAATTTGATTTTGACATTCTAAATGCTCCTATCAGAGTGATTAATATTAAAATTAAAAAAGGGGAAAATAGGTTAAAAAACACTTTTCTATCAGAAACAGAAAAATACAAGAATTCTTTTACATTTGTCTACACAGATGCCTCCAAGAAAGATCTGAGGACCGGGTATGGTTTGAGTATCCCTGACATAGGTTTTAGATTTTCAACAAGGTTTCCAGACTTACTTTCGATATGTAAAGCCGAAATCATAGCAATTCATGATGCAATTAAAGTAGTCATTGAGAAACGCATAAAAAGATCAATAATTTTCACGGATTCTGAAAGTGCAATTAAAAAAATTAATAAATGTTTACTTAATGCCACAGCAGACTACTGGTCCCTTAGAACTAAAAGCCTATTAATTTCAGCAAATAATAATGGTTTTGATATCCGTTTATCATGAATTCCTGGGCACTCTGGTATTGGAAAGACATAATTGTGGGTAAGGGACATCAATACTCAAGGGTACAAACCTTATTTCCAAGTAGGCCGTGGTTTTCAAAGTTTCCTTATAAAAATAGAAGACATATTACAACGATAATTAGAATGCGCACAGGCCATTGCTTAACTGGGGAACATCTCTTCAAGATTAATCTAAGGGATGATCCATACTGCGAATGCGGAGCAGTAGAAGATTTGAATCATATTTTTCTGGCATGTCCTATCAATTACAATCCAATTTACGATATTTACCAAACAAGTCTAGATTTAAACCTACCTGCTCCTATTTCAATGTACACAATTCTATCAAACTTGAACGAAGAGTTAATCAGGGTAATAATGTATTTTATGAAACTTAATAGAATTAACCTTTAATGCTCAGCTTAGTTTTACCTTAGCTTTCCCTTCCAGCTCCTGTGTGTAAATATAAGTGTTTGTGACGTTTTTTCCATTGTACCTTTGTTGCAGAATAACGGTGACTTCAGCTACTATAAGGAAACGAATACAATATATTCCACACTCTACAGCACTTTAACTACCCGACAAGCCCAAGTCGGTAGCCATGATATGGCCCTAAGTACCAGATAAAGTCCTGGCTGCCATCAAATCGTGCTGGCAATTGCCGAGCAGCAACGCCAAGGGTCCACTGCTAGTGGGCATGAGCAAGATAAAGTTGCTCTATTCCTTAAATTAGAAAACTAGAATGAAATTAGATTATTTGTCAGTAAACAGTGATTTCAATACCAAATAATATCTTAGTAACAGTTATATTTTATGAAAAAGACAATGAAATACATAAAAATATTAAGCAACAGTAAAAAATAGCCAAATTAATAAAATATCAAAAAAATACCCAACTTTTAAGTTGCAATTTTCCGAAGCCTTCTGGACCTCCCAAATGTCTCTAAAACAGCAGCGGAGTCTAGCCAGTGGAAAAGTCCTAACAAAAAAAAAACGTATAGGAGCACAGCAAATCATCACACGGCAGAATGAAAATTATCCCAGTTTCTCCTAGATATCCGAAAATCTTCTCCGGAGTATTCTGCAAATCTGGGAGATAGACTTCTGCACTGTAGAGTAATCAGACTTCATCAGATACAGTTCCAATCCAAGCTAATTTTAATAAAATTAACCTGCCTATTTCGGTAATTTTTAAGCTATGAGTTAATAAAAAAAAATCTTCAAGGTATTTAAACAAAATCTTGCATTATCCAAAATTGAAAATGTTAATTGTTCCAAAAGAAAGTTGATTATTCCAAAATTAAAAGAACGTTGATTATTCTAACATTAAGTGAACGTTGGTTGTTCCAACATTAAAACTCTGAAACAAAAAAATTTCGTGTCAGCTTACACATACACAAAATGGCGTCCTGTGAAGAACCTATTCTTTGGACTTATATTTCAGCTAGTACAATTTCCGACTGCATTTCCCTTCATATACCCAAGATTAGAACTTGACCATTGTTATTTGTGATACTAATCCGACAATGTCGCATGTTACCTATATGGCAAAAAATCTTGCTTCTGCTGAAGCTGAAGAAAAAGAGGGCGACCGATTCTGGCCGGCGAAAATATATAAATTCCAACAGCAACAAAAAACTAAGTGATATTTGAATTATTCCACTCTACGAAATTACTTTGAACTTTCTATCATACCAAACCAAAATTGTATTCTAAGAGTATCAAATATATCAAATATATCAAATACAGTGTCGTACTCAATAAGTTGAATTTCTATAAATATGTAATAAACATGGTCGTTGTTAGGCTTTGAAAAAATTAAAGAATATTAATAATAATTTGATTTCTTTTTAAGATAAAATGATTAAAATTGCCATTTTTGAGTTATTGCTGATCATTATGGCAAGTTAACTGGAACAGTTATTTTATATTTAAGCTAAAAACACAATTGCATTATTATTTAATAAAAAATATATTTTTATTTGTGAGATGTTACAAAGATTTGGAAAAGATTTTTAGTAGTAGTAGTAAGATGCCCACCTTTCACACATGCCAACAAAATAATAAGGATGCTCCTCCTATCCCCCATAATTAGGACAACAAGGGTTGTCCTCTAAACTCCAGCTGGTGCATGTGCCTCTTTAGTGTACAGTGTTATGTCAAAATGCCAATTAGGCCCCCTAACTAATTATTATTATTAAAAGTGTTGTTTTTATAGAAATTCACCCTTTCTGTACAAGTGGCTGTGTTTTGTATAAACGAGGCAAAAAAGTTATTGATATCATTAGCATCAGATAAATTATTTGGAATATAGTTATTTTTATTTGAACAAATATTAAAGTTTCTTAGCGCAGAACACACTTTTTTAGAATTATTTTCTCTACATAAAGAGTCGAAATATATTTTTTCTCCCGTCTAACAGCAGCTAATGTAAACTTTCTTAGGTATTTGTAATGAACCCCGTCTTCATTTGCAGATATGAACCCCGACGATGAAAAAAAATGTGTAATAAGCTTCATAGTACTGCAACTGTTGTCTAACATAAACGCAACAATTGCTTGATAAAAAATTATGGATATAATTTTATTTTTGAAAATATAAATTTCTATTCCAAATTCATGTTACACCAGGTCAATTAAGAACAAGACAGGTGTCAATAGTTAGTAGCGTAATGAAAAACATCATTAAAGAAGCATAATAAACCCCCGTTAACAGACAAAGTGATCAAGGGGAAGAATTTTGTAATAAACATTTTCAACAATATAATCGTTATTTTACATATAACACGAAAAAAATTCATATGTTTAATAAGTTAAAAAGGGAGAGCTTCAGATAAAGCAGCAGACCGAAACGACAGTAATAGACAGTGAATTTAAAGTTGGAGACGGGAAACTTGAGGATCTTTTAAACGTAGTTGTACTTGTTTCTTGTGTTTCTTTGAACTGGTTAACCCATTATTCACATAGACCATGTTTACCCACTATGACTTTATGGTTCTTATGCTCATACTCATTTGTTGCCTATTAACAGAAAACTGCGGAACAATAATTGCCACTTGTCGTATCTTAGGGGACTTTATTTTTCAATGTATGTTACGTGAAACGATATGAAGTTTAAAGGTGGTCAAGGTCTAAATATTTCAAAGTTATTTCAATATATTCGGATATATATTATATAGATGATGCAATCAACTAACCAACTTTTAATTAAAATCTTTTCATAATTTCAACAATTTGTACACATAACCAGTGAATTTTTCTAAGCGCACAATTCTTGGTAACATCATCGCTGCCCTTTGTTTGTGTAGCAACGTACTTAGATATCATGTATACCGTCAGGTGTAAACTTACATCCAATTCCTGGCGATCTTTGCTTGAACTTTTTCACCAATACTTTGACAAAAATGCTTTTAACACAATCTATGTTCAACATGGAACGGAAGCTTTCACGACTTTAATCAATTAAGAAATAGTTCTTTGAGTTAGGCCGTGTGAAATTGAAATTACTATCCGACGTTTTGCCTTTGATTGCACGAGACATCTTCAAGGATCTTAACTCCACGAGATATGAACACTAAATAATTAATAATATGGTGCAATCGAAGGCGAAACGTCGGATAGTAATTCCAATTTGACACGGTCTAATCCCAAAAACCATGGTTTCTTAATACCATCTATGTTTAATTAAAGCTTTTTTTATGGAAAGTTTTATCATACTATATTCCAAGAACAGCGTTTTGAAAACGTGTTACATTGAAGTCAATTAGTGGAATATAACATTTTTCCCAGTCTTAATGGAAAAGGTTTTTTGAATTGTATTTACATAGTTATTTTTTGATTAGTTCCGTTTGGAATTTATAGTTGGAAAATACTAATAATTAAAAATACGGATCAAATCCTATGCTTACCGCATAATCATAGTATTAGTATCCCACTTTAAAGATTTTTTTAGAGATATTTTAAGTCAGAAGTAATTTGTTTGTACTATAGATGTCGTTTTACATGTCTCACATTGTTGGCTAAATACTCGAAGAATGTTACTGTGCAAAAAGCCTAAGCTAGTATAGCATCATCCACTTTGTATGTTTTTATGCGCATTTCTAAGGATCATCTACGCCACAGCAAGCTGCATAAATCAAAGAAAAATCATGGATGAAAAGCGGGAGTTATTTTCGATGTAAAACACATAGAGTTAGATGGAAACAAAAGATTCCTCAAGACCAAATCTACACCTTCAACGTCAAGGTAAAATCTAGCACATCTTTACAGTGGGAGTAAGTTCAGGCATTCAGCAGAAAATGGAACCTAGTTCAAGGTCGTATGACGTCACGATTTGGAGTGGAGGTATTCATGGTCAAAGGGGTGAGGTCAGGCTTAATGTCGTATGACATCACGATGTTGGGGTCAGGGGTAGATGGAAGGAGAGCAAGTTTCCCCACAGGGTTGAAATATTATATGAACTAGCGATAACATAACAAGTAAGCGTTTCAGCATTTTCTATATAGGATTTTGTTGGTGGTTGTAGATACCTTTAGCAGCTCTGTTGGTTTAAAAATGATGTCTATTCAGATTCTACAAATGTGCATGATTTGTTTTAGACTATGCTTGCAGAGTTATGGCTTTTAGCAACAAATTGTACTCTTGTGACCGACAAAATTGTTAAAGTTAAAAAACATCTTAGGCTGAAATCTATGCTATATTGCAGGTTGCAACAAAGGGCGAAGTCAGGCTAAGAGCGAAGAATGAAATCCACATTCACTCAGACAGTTAGGCGGCTCTTAAAGCCATTGGTAAGTCCAGGATGAGCGCAGCTCTAGTCCAAGAATGCAGAGATGTACTAAGTGAGCTAACAACGACTAAGGTGGAGAGAAATGGGTCCCTGGGCATAGTAGTGTCCGGGCCCAGAACCCTGTCTGGGTATAAGTAAATAATATTGCTCGCAGACCCTGAATAGATCGGCCTGCAAAAAGACAAAAGAGAATTGGTCAAGGACGAACTACTATAGAAAGGTAAAAGAAATGCTACCCAACCAATGCGGATCTAAGGCAACTTGGTTGATGTCATGGAGTCGGTAGTTTTCATTTCATCTGACAACTGAGTCGGATATAAATAAAGTTAAATTCTATAAAAAGTAATGCGATTACTGGACTTGATACTGGAGTCTGTTTATTGACAAATTCATATTATATATTATAAATTGTTCCATTGAAATCAGCTATTTTTCGGACCAGTGCAAGATATCAATTGGAAAACCTTTACCTAAAGTTATAAAATCCGAATAG
Source organism: Kuschelorhynchus macadamiae (assembly GCA_030620095.1). Classification (NCBI taxonomy): domain Eukaryota; kingdom Metazoa; phylum Arthropoda; class Insecta; order Coleoptera; family Curculionidae; genus Kuschelorhynchus; species Kuschelorhynchus macadamiae. The sequence goes on from JAUTXW010004716.1 coordinate 52,835, forward strand.
TTTTAATGATATACGAGTAATCAGTATTTTCCCTACTCTCTCTAAAATATTTAAATAATTTTATATAATCAAATGTACGACTTTTGTAACAAAAATATTATTCCTTATACGGAGTGTGGGTTTTTGAAAGGTTCTAGTACTTCGATAGCTCTGATAATGTAACTGATGATATTTTTGGGGCTTGTGATAAAAATATGAATATTATTTTAATACTTTTAGATTTCTCAAAAGCGCTTGACACTATTAATCATAATCTACTTATTTCTAAATTAAAATATTACGGTTTTAATGAGGAATCTGTCCTTCTCGATAAATCATACTTAACGAACCGGTCTCAAGCTATCTTTTCTAAAAACAAACATTCTGATCGAACGGAAATAACGTCTGGTGTATCTCAAGGGTCCGTCTTGGGACCATTGTTGTTTCTTATATAAACATCCGATGTTTTAAAAGCTGTAACGTGTTGCAAAGTACAAGCATTTGATGATGATACTCAGATTTATTGCTGTTTTGATGTAACTGATCAGGTAGATATTAAATCGGCTTTTAACAGTGATTTAAAAATAATAAATGAACTTTCTGAGAAACATAATTTACATTTATCCCTCAAAATCTAATCTGTTGGCATTTGGTAATAAAAATAAAGTAAATTTTATAAAAGATAACTTCAGTATAGCAATTAATGGTTCCAAAATGAAGTTTTTTGATAATGCCAAGAATTTAGGAGGTGTATTAGATACGCAGCAAAGGTTTAAGGAGCATTTAAAGCGATTGTTTCAAAGAGCTTATAATTCCTTAAGGATTGCGATTTTTTATATGGGTTTTGTCTGGATCAGATCGGTCTCGTATACAAAAAAATACAAAGTAACTGCTTACGATTTGTTCTTGGATTCAGAAAATATGATCACATATCACATTTGTATAAAGAAGTTAGCTGGTTACGAATGGATGCTCGTAGAAACCTTCTCTTTTGTAGTTTTTTAATTAAATATATTAATAATCCTTCCGGCACGTTTCTGTTTGCGAACGATTAATTTTTCGTCATGAAATACATGGAAGAGATATAATGCGCTTCCTGTCGAATTTTTAAATTTAAAAGTGCCAGTATTCAAAGTAAAATATAGGAAATACCTTTTTGATTTGCAAAACACAAGTAATTTTGTTAATTAAAATAATAGTTGACTGTCATGGGCACAATTTTGTGATTTATAAAAGATCTGTTCTTATTGCACCCAAACTTTATTAAATATATAAAAATACCACTGCTTACCATGACTACTGTTACATTAGATAGAGAATATTCTTTGGCATTGATTGGTTCGGTAGAGTAGCTATAAAGCTAGACTGCGCCGATATCGACATGCAAACTTTTTTATGTATTTAAATATTTTGTACATTTTGTGAATAAAGGGCATTTATTATTATTATTATCAAATCGCATCTTATTACGTAGTAATCTAACACAGTTTAAATATTGGTTAATTAGTTACACCTTCCTCATGACGTTCTTTATATTGAGATTATTTCATTATCATGTTAAGTATGTCTAAAAATTTTTGAATTCCGCAACAATCGCTGTCGGTTCACTAATTCCTTAGATTTATTTTAATACATTCAGGATATTTGGCCGATAAGCATTTTAATGTTGATAACTAAAATTTTAAAAGATGAACGTCTTAAAGCACATAGATAGGAGCAAATGAAGGTATATAAAATTTAGAAAAAATTGGAGGGGGGGCAAACAAGAAAATATAAAATTAAAACTAGCTCCTCTTTTAAGGATCAGCAAAGTCTTTCACAGCTTAGTTGATTTTTCTAGTTACCAATATTTTATTTTGAGTGGAGAAGCAAAGGAATGGACATAAAATTTAGAAAAATGATAATAGTATTTAGGAACACCAAAACTATCACTCCTCTTAAGGGTCAGCAGATTGTTCTAATACTGAATACTTTGTAGCTCGGGAGGGCAAACCAAGGCATATAAATATGTGAAAAGCATATAATAGTCTTAACTATCATCCTTTTTGAGGGTCAGAAAAATTGCGTAGCAGTCTCAAATATTTAATAGTGCGTGGGGGGCAAACGATTCAGAAAATATTATAATAATATTTAGAAGCATCAGAACTATTATCATTCTTAAAGATCAGCAAGCTTCTAGATAGTATCGAACATTTTAAACTGCATGGGAGGCACACGAAGTGACAATCATCAACTAATTTATATTTCATCAGCATCGATTTAAGAATTTTTAATAATTTGTCTATTTGTTATATGTTCATCTGGAATAGAGCCAACGATGCTTGGTCGGTAACTTCCTTCACAGTAATCGCAACTTATCCACTGTTGCTTTGCTCGGTGGAAAAACTAGTTCCTTATTACCTTTTATTACTCGAAATGATAGATAACCCTTTCGTTCCGATTTATAGGCAAGATAGCGGTATTGACTGATTATAAATGTTACTCCAATAGGTTTTGATGTTTCTTTTAATTCCCTGTTAAGAGAGAAGTAGGTATTGTAATCGAATCGTGAAAAAATCACTCTCCGAGGTTTTTTTCTCGTTTTAGGGTTCTTAGATCCCAAAAAAACATATTTTCTCAATTCCGTTGGTCGGTCTGTCTATCTGTATGTCGCCATTTTTTAGGATCGAACGATTAGCGCAGCAAAATCATAAACCTCACGACAATACTCATATCCATCCAAAATGCTCAGCAAATTGATGACTCCGCCTGCGGTAAACAGTTACTAGGATATCAGGAGGAACCTTTTATTAAGTTGAACATCTACTACTCTAAATATTAATATGAATACCTAAAGTAACTAATATAGTTATTGATCGTTCCCCGTAGATGTATTCATTGCGATAAAATATTGCGCGGCCTCGCATACCTCGCATCTAGCTGTTAGCGGCAGGTGTTCGCTGTGATTTACGTCGCAAAAAAAACCGGCTTTTGGGAGCACAACAAAGGAGTGAGAACTGCTTCTTTGTTAAACTGTGCCCATATTTTTATTGAAAAATATGTTTAATCTTTTCCGAATAATCCTCTATATCTTGCCTGTAGTTTGTCTAGAAAGATGTCTTGTGGTTTGGTAAAGTCAGAAAGTCAAAGATTTGCTTTTTTCGAGTACGAATTATTTCGTTGAATCTAAGAAAGTTTATGCGATTTTCATCAGCTTAGTTTTTTGTGTATTGTTTATAATTTATATAAAAGTATATTTGATTTTTTTGATATGCCTTGAATTTAATTTTTTGTATATGTTTGCCCCGTGAATACATCCCTCTATAGGATTTATAATTTTTTGTGCATTAACTGTTCAGAATCTTTGAATTATTTTGGCACTATCTGAATAAATTTTAAAAATTTTAGAATAATTTTGAGCTACAAAAATTTCATTTAGAGTGGGTAAAGGTTAATCCAAAATTTCGTTTTGGCCTAGGAATAATACAAAAATAAATCCTTTATTGTAAAAATCTGAGAAAACCCTGTATACTTCCCTTGGTAATAGATATACCAACAAAATTCAAAATAGAACTGTGTATTTAAAAATAAATGTTACAGAAATTCAAATCTTCCTCGAAAATTTTTATGTGATAGATTGCATAATAGAATAAACTTTACGAATCACCTTCAATTTTTGTAAAGTTCTAATATATTTCATGTAGAATGTTGTTTCCTAAATGAAGTTAATTATAACAAAAATTCGTAAATTATATCAAACATGACATCGGAGTAGAGGCTTTCTTCAGTTTATAGTGGATTCAGAAGTAGTTTTATATTTATTTTTTGATTTATGCGGGACACCGGGTACCTATTTTCAGTTGGAGTGTAAATGATTAACTGTAATTACGGCCCCTGAGAGGTACACACAAATTCTAATTATTTCGAACTACCATTGAATTTACAAAATTTAAAAAACAGCTTATAGTTTGAAATTCTATAGGGCGCTAGTCGTGCAATATCAAATTAACAATTTTGTGAATTGCTAGAACTTTTCTTTTATCAACAAAACTCAGCTAATTACAAAACCCAAAATATATTATCTATCAGTTAAAATTAATTATAATGCATTGAAATAAATAGAGGTTTTATTATTTTTATTTTTTTATCTACTAATTTAATTAAATCAACTATATATTAACTTTTAAAAAATTATCATCATGAATAATTAAGAATTAATTATTACGAATAACGAGTAAAATGATCTTAACAATTCTACTTAAGTGTCACACTATATCTGCTACACTATTAAATTTCTCTCCCTTTGGCTGGAAATCACAATTGCGCTTTAAGTTACCTAATGCTGGATAACTAACAAGTCACTTATAACTTGACTAAAAAAAATCAAACCTCAACGGCTTATAAAATATACAAATTATTTTGAGCCTCTTTTGGGTCTAATAAAAATGTTACATTTTTTTTGTATAGGAAATTCATTTCCGACAAAGTCTTGTCGGCATGTTGGCATTATTTTCATGGAAATAAAATTTAGTGGTTTTGCTTGGTAGAGTGATATAAATAGATGAAGGAATTCGAAAAGTTCAGACTTGCATGATATGAAGTTAGGAATATGTTTTAATATTTGAAGCAAAATAACATTGAAGCCGGAGTACTTTTGTAGGTTTCTAACATATATATCATGTCAAATGATGTTTATTAAATGAAGATAATTATAACAAAAATTCGTAAATCATGTCAAACATGACATCGTTGTAGATGCTCTCTTCAGTATTCATTGGATTCAGAAGTAGTTTTATATTTATTTTTATTATCCAGGAACCTCTGTTTTGCTCGCTCTGCGCATATGCTTAGCTCAGGACATGTGTAGAATAGGAACAGAGAACTTGATCTAGTTTGAAGTAATTAAAATAGCAATGTTTACAATCAGACAGTTTTTGCTAACATACCACACAAATAGACTTTATCCAGCTTGTATTACATTAGTCAATTTTCACAGTAGTCCAGTGCTAATTTGTATACCCTTTACACATACTTTTGAACACCGTTTTCATACGTCGGATCTTTAAAAATCCTCGTTTCTATCCAAATAAGTACTCCGTCTGATTAAGGAAGCAAATTACAAGAAAATTGCCCTTATTCAAAGAGAGTCTGGTTGAAGAGCCCTGTTCTTTTACATTAAAATATATTGCATAATTTGAAGGGTAAACACACAATTAAACAAACAACTATCTTCCTGACTATCGTTCGACAAATAAACTCCTTTGTCCTCGACACACACACACACACACACATTCATTGCCTCATCGGTGTGCCTCTTGTTCAGTTCCGTAACCCGGTACTTTTTTTGATAGATGTTTATACTACATCTCTCTTTTGTTTCTATGAATATTATAAAAAAACAATTTAGTTGTCAAACATATACTAACTTTTGCAGACTACTTAATTAATGGATCAAATTTATCATAACCTAACTTTCTTAGCCCATGACACATAGATAAACCATACCATAATAAAGAATATAATTTACAAATAACATTTTATGTAGATACGTTTACCAATGATGCAGTCGTTTAACTTAATTAATATTGCTAAAAATAACTATGCTAACTTAATCCTACTTAAGCTATAAAGTAAGTTTTCTAATCATACACTTTAATGAATGGAAACTATATTTGAACATCTGCCTCTTTTTTTGTTACTGGTGTAGGAATAAAGTTTGGGGATATTTTATTCTCTCTTTGCATATATTTGATATAAATTTTATCTATCTCTTAAATAATATCTTGCCGCAGCACTTTATATCGGCTGTAGAATTATTTTATGGCTGATAATATTCATGGCTAGGCAAACGAATTAAGTAGTTAATTGCAAAATTAATCTATAGTTTTACCGGTAACTAACGACGTTTCACAGGGTTTGAAAATGTTGGTGTTGATACTAATATGCAGCCTTTGCATGTCCTTACTAGCTATCCTACGCCGCCTCGTGGGCTACCAATAAAACCTGCTGTCGTAAATTTGCTGGTATTATAATTTTGGTTCCTTTAAGAAATCTACCGTCATGACAACATGTTTATAAGATTCAAAAATTTAATAAACACTTACCGGTTTATCCCAATCAGTACTTCGTCTAATTTGGAATGATATTTAATTTCGGGCAGTGATACTGCCTTGGGGCGTGAACGTTCTACAAGTTGATGAACAATTTCTTCTTCAAATGGTGTGGAGTGGACAGATGGGCAAAGTCTTGAAGACGAATAGGCTATATTTTTTTACCCGGTTTGTAAACGATTTTAAAGTTTTAAGAATGCTATGTTTACATATTTGGGCCAAAAATTGCTTCGAGGGTTTATGATCTCTTACTAAATCAAACTGTACAAATATATTTTGAAATGCTCTACAGCCCAAACCAAGGCTACAACTTCCTTTTCAGTTGTTACAATTTGTTAAGAATAGGTGATAACTCCGGCTCCTCTATTATCAAACTGGATTAATATGCACTCTAAATAACGCAAATCGGCTAGCGTCAGCGACCACATGTATTCTAGTTGTAGGATTCTAGGTAGTATCCTAAGGTTTTTATTTGTGTTAAGCTTAATTTTTTGGAATGCATCTTGTTCGACATTCCAGCTTTTCTCTATATTTGCGTGTTTTTCCAATTCCAAACGGTTCAGTTAGTGTCGCTAGTGTGGTATCTTCTTGCCTATGTAGTCAATGAGTCCTACACTTCGTCTATATTTTTGGGAGCTCTGAATGTTTTAATAATTCCTTCATAGCTATGGAGTAGTTTTATACGATATTTCGGCAAGGTGTGACCGAAACATACATTCTCCCTTGTTTAATAAAACATTGTTGTTTTTTAGTACCTCCAAGGTTTTCCGTAGTGTTGTATTGTATTCTATTTCATTTAATCCTAATATAAGGATATAATCAATAAAGTTAACGGCCCCTCTCATTTATTTATTTGAAAAAATTCCGGGGAGCAAGATATCCCAAACATTAATCTTTTATCTCGGTAAAGGCCCTCGTTGCTTATAAAGGTAGTAATGAATCACGAATTTTCGGATATCTCTACTACATTTTTCATGTCCAATCTTGAGAATAATTGAGCTCTTTTAAATTTTGGAAGAAATTCGTTCATAGTTGGGAGCGGATGTTTTTCTCTAATTATTCCTCTATTAGCTGCCCTCATATCTACGCAAATTCTAACTTCACCCTTAGTTTTTAAGACTGGAACCATTGGGGAAATCCACCTTGATGAACTATGAACTTCTTCAATTATGTTAGAGTGTAATAAGTCGTTTAATGTGGAATTGACTTTAGTTTCGAGCGGGTAGATATCCTTCTATAAGGCTGAAAGACCTGTTTAACATGTTCATCAATAGGGATATGGACAATAATATCTTTGAATTTGGGGAATGCGAAGATATGGTTTACAAAACCTACTACGATTCTTAATATGTCTAGGGCTTTTGAAGTGATTTTTCCTACCAAGTTGTTTGTTCCATTTTTTATTACATACATTGTGGCAACTTCAGTTTTATAGTTAACAACTACTCTATTGTGCAAATGAAGCGCAGTTTTTTTAAATTTCACTTAAATTTAAACGGCTATAACTTGTAAACAAAATCTTAGAAACGGCTTTTACATTTTGTAGACTTATGTTTCCTTAACATTTTTATCGTATGGCATATATATATATATATATATATATATATATATATATATATATATATATATATATATATATATATATATATATATATATATATATATATATGAATCCCATAAAGGGTATTTTTACTTTTTCTTATTACTTCTAATAAAAGTGTCTTCAAACCTCGGGACGGTTTTTTAATCGTATAGAATTATTACCCGTAGTCTCAGTAATTTTGATTATTTTTTAAACTTAATTTTTTTTAACATAAAAAATACCTTCTTTTAAATTAAAAACTCTAGGCACTTTTTAAATAGAGTTATGTCTAATTGAGTATGTCTCCTTCTTTATTAGTAAGTTTTCCTATACAGAGTATCCAAAAAATATATATTTATTAAAACCTTTATACGGGGCGGGGCACAACTTTCACGTCAGTCCCTAACTACTGAACGATACTTTCTTTTTAAATGCACCTTAATTAATTCTCTGAAATTACACTCATAACCTGAATTTTGCAAACTGCATTTTTACTATTCTTTGTATATTGAAAAACAGTGGTTAATATCTTTATAAATTTCATGAAAATATTAACCATGGGCAGAATAATTTTTCAACATTTTATTAAACTCGGTTACGTAAAATACATGCATTTTTTTACATTTAAAATTTTAGGGATTTTTTTAATTATGTATGTTATTTATCACTAGTTTTTCGATATCCTTTGTATAAAAAATATATAAGTAGCATAAACTTTATACAGATTGTTGCATACTCGATGCTCATGCTCATTGGGATCTCGTAGAAAAGTAAGATGTAAAAAAAAGTTTTAATAACGACAAAGTTACGCATTGCAAAACTTACTTTTTTAAGACTGTCGGAAACAAAACACTGACATATTTTAATTAATTTTAATGTTTTACTTACAATATTTGAGGCGTTGCATAATTAACATTAACAGTTCGATCCCAGTCACTAATCACATGAATTTAAACATGATACTGTATGTTCTATCGTACTTTCTAAAGCTTTTGATTTTCCAAACCAATAAGTAAGTTGTGCCCAACTCTATTTAAAGGTTTTAATAATTATATATTTATTAGACACATGGTATACGAAGTCTTGCTAATAAAGAAGAAAACATACTCATTTAGGTATTTAATTAAAAAGTACCTAGAAAGTAGTTTTTAACTTAAAAAAAAATAAGTTTAAAAAATAATGAAAATCACTCAGACTACGGGTAATAATTCTTTACAAAAATAATAAGAAAAAATAAAAATATTCTTTACGGAATTCAGGAGACAAAGTCTAATATAAGAAAATAAGAAAGATATACAACAAGCTGAAAAAACGAATTTATACGCCCCTGAAGTAAAATTAACATTCGGAAAGGCAAAATTGTATTTACTTTTTTTCAAAACGTCCTTGGAGAAGACAAAACGATCAAAAGAATAGTCTTTTTAATAAGAGTTTTTAATTTAGAGAGAAAAATGTTGAAAAAATGGGTATTATTATAGCCATTTAAATTTTAAATAATTGCACTTTTGTATTTTGGACCCAAAGTAATCTAGTACCACTAGAGGAGTTTTGCTCCCGTAAATCAAGAATGTTTTATTGGGCTGCTTATGTTGTTTACTGACATGTATTTTATGCTTTATTAAGTATTCGCAGACTTTGTCACTAATGATATTACTAATACTAACTAACGGAGTCAATTAATATGCGTATATTTATCCCACCCAAACCACCATTTATGGTCTCGTCTTGATTGATGTGGAAGTCATAATCAACTTTAGAACTAAAGTCTTTTTCGACGGCATGTATCCTTGATACATTTTTGTTTCCACCTTTTAAATTATTTTAAAAAATTCTCTCTTCAGATTTGCGTTTTTCGAAATGTAACTTTGACTGAACAAAATGCTGCAAAATAACTAGACTCCATTTATTACCAGTTTGATCTCTTACTGGATATTTTGTACTACTAGCAAAGTAATTTTTACTACGGCATTTAATACATATTTCTTTATACTTATATAATATTTTTTAATACGTTCACTTGACTGTTGCTTGTTGATAGACTTGGCTATTCATTATGAAATTCTCCTAACTTTCCGTTAACTGTTTCCAGGGATGTATCTTCATTCACTACTTGTTCAAGGGTGATGGAATCCCTTACAGATTATTTTTCTGAAGTTCAATAGAATTGCCCAAAAATGTTTCCTTGTAGAATAAATAAATCTACGGGTATGTTAAAATATTTGTTTTAATAGTGTCAGATTTTTTTTTGAAAATTTTAATTATTATTTAAATAATGTTTCTATAATTTTTAATATTTTCATTATATAACCTGGTCAATGCATGCATCCATACATAATGGAGGTAAGTATACATAAATAATATGATCAAAATGTGCATTGTATAATACACATAATTAAACATATTATCGGTTTGTTTTAAAACTTTGAAATATATTTTTAGAAATATTTATAATTAACAGCAAAAGTTATGCATCACCAGTCCAGTGCAATAACCAATTGCGCTATCGTACCACTGATAAGCAATTTGTTACAATTTCTACATATTCAAACCCACCAGTATCATAATCATTGTTGATCCTGCCAAATATCCTAACCTTATGGCGCGGCGTTCCTGACTGGATGTCAAATATGTTTTATACGGGCATAAAAAAACGTAAAATCATAAATTTACTAATATCGACGCTACCTAATAGCGATGTCAGTTTTTTCTAGTATTCTGTGTATAAGATTTTCATCTATATTTGTGAATTTACATATTTCAGCAGCTTTGTTTCGACGTCTCAATGAATTTTCCAAATCCTTCGCCTTCGTCCTGCCTTATAAGTCGAAAGATATGCCTCATATAGTTTAATCTGTATGGGTGAAAAATATTCGTCAAGTTTAGAAATATCTACGGTATACACGCTTGTACCTTCTCTTCCGTCAAAATTTGCTCCTGGCATATTGTAAAATATTTCTTGTAAATCCAAACCATCCAAACTACCAAGATGTAACTAATTTGCTCGTGGTTTTGAGGGCTCTTGAATTCCCGCTGCTTCAAATATAAAGCGAGGAAGCTCTTTTTCATTTTTCGCAACGCAAATCGACTGAGCGAACATATCTTTCTATTTCAAACTAGCCTAAACCAGTTGAATTTGCGCACATGTTGCCTAATTAGTACAAAAAAGGGATAATAAATTATTTACATAACTAGAATCCTAATTTTTTTATTTGTGTGTTAACCAATACGAGAATTTAGAATATGAACAACGGTAGATTTAGATTAAAGTACTCTAAAATAACTGTGTTTCACGCTAAAATAACTGTGGTTCACTCAAAACATCACGTTCTGAACTGTGGTCCTTCAAGATTCATAGCCTTTTAAACTAGTAGTTCAGGATTGTTACTTTCGTCGTAACATGATCCTCAGAGGTTTCGTCTATTCGAGCGTATAGTCTGGCCCGTGGCTTTTAAGACTTACAGCCTTTTAAATCTTAGAGTAGGTTTAAGACCCTCAGGACATCCCGTCCATTTGAACTTATGCTTAGGCCTGTGGTCCAGGTCAGTGACCTCATGTATTACTTATTAGCTGATAAACAGTATTGGAGCTAAATATTCTAAAATCTGTCTAATTTAATTTTCTTACTTACTATTTTTCTAATATATTTTTCCACTGTTGTTTTATCCTCGTCACCAATTTAGAGGGTAAACACACAATTAAATAAAAACTATCTTTCTGACTACCGTACGACAACTGAGCTCCTTTGTTCTCGATACATATACACTCCTTACCTCATCGGTGACGTGTCTCTTGTTCAGTTGCGGAACCTGGTCCTTTATTTAATAGATGTATATACTACAAATACCATGCCAGAGAAAATCAAGTTGAGACGCGCAGGTCAATGTAAATAAATCATTCGAAAGAGAGATAGCTACTTCGCGTTCTTACTCTATCTCCACGGAAAGTGAAAGCTTATGGCGTCGTAGATTTACGGTGCCGTTTGCCGCGAAATTCAAAACGTGTTTCTTTTCTTTTCTGTATTCTAAAAATTTCATAATTCAATAAAACAGACGCGTAATTTTAAATATTATTTATTAGAAAATCGCAGATTAGGGACAGTAAATTGCAGTGCTAGGCACTTAATGGCTGAAAATTTGGACATTTGCCGGTAAAATATAGTAAAGTCTGTTTTTTTTTAAATCCCTGAGATGCACCAAAATTAGAGGTTAAGGGTAGGCAACGTCATCTGACCTACTTCCAAACTGAAATGGAAAAGATACACCAAGTGAAAATTCACCGAAATACATCTTAATGGAAAATCATCCCCATGTCAAAACATTCAATCAAGTTCCGCCATGCTGTCGGGAAAACATTTACCTACAGGAATATAATTATATCATGGCAGATTAGTTCATTTTATGAGTATGTTATCAGTATCAATAAAGCTAATATTTCAACATGATGTCTGGGATTAAAAAAACAGAATTTAGATACACATAACCTATTTACAAAATTGTAAATATGTATACCGCTTATTTTTATTACCTTTCATTGTTTATCAATAAGCACAAACTTTTATAATATACACACCAACACTACTGAAAATCAAATAAAATAGTATAGGTCTAGGGAAAACTGAAAAAAACATAACGAAACGTAAAACAACATAATCCAAAAAAGGCCGCGCGCGACGGTCATTAGTATTGGCAATAGTGCTGAGAGTGATTACAGCTACATCTATGTTAGCTTCCCAGGATGAGAGACAAGGACTACAGTAAATTATGCAAGATAAAGAGAAGTAGATATATCGGACATATTTTTCAGCTTCGATGCTCATCTCAACTTAATTGTCTCTGACCATACCGTTTCATCTGATAAAATAACAAGTAATAAGTCTCCTTTAGATATGTCTTGAAGGAAGACATAATGCCACCTTTACTGTCATAATAATAAAAAAACCAATTATTGAAACTGATAATAGATTCTTTATAGAATTTTAAATATAAAGGAAATAGCAAGATGAATTTGCCTACAACCGATATCACTAATGAAAACCTTATTATTCTATTATAACGTAAGGAGGGCGAATTAGAATTAATCAGTAAATTAGAGGATATTGCAACAAAACATTGTTAAATCTCAGTGAATATATTAATGTTTAAGTTGATGAAATTGTTTTCGTATACGTAATATAACTGTAAAGGTAATAAAAATAATTGAAGTATTTTTATTTATGGCACTATTATAATTATTCCATCAGTGACTAATATACGACGTGAAAATATCATATAAAATATGTATTCAGAAATAATAAAGTCATACTTATATATGTGAGACTTGAGATGTACAGGTGGGGGACGTTCCCTAGGAATGTTCTGGGAACTTTCCCATACCCCTGGGAAAGTTCGAAACAAATGGGAATGTTAGTATTCAGTAGTTTATAAGAAGTATATGCCAATGTACTAATATAGGTTGTAGTAATTGTTCTAAGACTGTTACCATCCGATATCGTTTTTAATTGCGGAATCACCTTCATTCCATTACTTATTAAGATATAAATCAAACAACAACTAGCGACAACAAAAATCACCTTATTCCTATATGGAAGAAATATATAGAAAAAGATTAGACTTAAATACTAGTAAATATTTATTTTTTAAAAACAATATTATTTCTAAAATATGTCTTAACAGTAAGAGTTTAAAGATGAGAATGAATTATATAAATATGATTAAATATATGTTAACTTCGGGCCTGGGAATCTGCATCAGCAAATCGTCATCCCTTCTTGAAATCGCTATCGTGGGAATTACTTCTGTCAGCAGTTTTCATACATGTAACTCCTCCCTCGTTAAGCTGAGAAAATGACGGAATCTATTTGCGAAGTATTGGCATTGGATTCTTCAATTCTTCGATCACTAAGATTTCTTCTTTGAAAATTGGTAACGATATAATTCTTCAGTGTTCTTCGTTTCCATATATTTAATTCCATACAAATGGCGATTAATATTATTATAGGGATATTGATTATTGGAGAAGTATCGATTGATTTTCTTTCTTCGATTGGTGATATTCTATTTGCGATGTCCTTAAGACGGTAAATTTCTTCAAAGTTTATCTTCGTAAGGTTCGGAGTTTAAAAGTGTTCTTTGTCTTTAATTTTGGAATGTGCATTTCAGGCAATAATAGTGGTTTTCCTTGGCGGATTTTTCTGCTATTTACAAATGTTTTGGTCCTCACTTGAATTTGGCACGTTTTCGGAATTTTCAACAGGATAGGATAGTTAACTTCGATGTATTGGTCGGTTTTGCGTTTTGAAAATATTCTTTCTACTTTCACAGGTAGAATAAGTACGTCCTGGGTAATTTGCAAGTTTAGCTTCGCCTAATTGAATAGGGAGAATGGGATTTTTAAGGTGGTTTATTTGAATATCGTTCAGGTCACTGATTGATTCCTGAACGGGAAGGCACGTCAATAGCAGTATTGGCAATATCCTTTTCATTGTTACCCTGAAAAGTTGGTTTATATTTAATTCTAGGTTTCCTTATTATATTTGTGTGGTAAGTACCCTTGTCTGTTGTAACTTTCACATGTGTTTGGTTTTTTATATTACGTTTTTTGGAATTGGACAATCTTTATTTCTAAGTTTAGTTTTTATATATACAGCGTCAGTCTCAGGGAATTTTGGGGGGTCATTTCGATTTTTGTTTATTTTCGAGATTATTTTTTCTTTAGTGTTGGCGTTTACATTTTGAGTTTTATTGTACAGAATTTTTGCATTTTCCTTATGACTTTGTACATAATTTGAAACGATTATGTGATCATCAAGCTCAAAAGGGTTAGTGTTATTTATATGTCCTTTCATTATTTCAAATGGCGTATATTTGAGAAAGCGGTGTATAGAATTATTATAGGCTAAGATTACTCTTTTTATTAAATGAGCGGGAGTGAAATTTTTACTCGTACTTTCTACTTTTAAGCATCGATAATGCTCTATCAAGGTAGAATGAAATCTTTCAACGGGTGAATTTGAATTACTATTTTTCGGTGTAGTGTAATGAAGTTCTATTTTGTACAATTTACAAAAATCTTTAAGTTCTTTATTTTTAAATTCGGTTCCGCAATCTGTAGTAATTTTTAGAGGTAATCCATGATGAGTAATAAAATTTAGGACGTTTTCGATTACTGCCGGTCCTGTAAGACTACTTAAATGATACGCTTGGCCGTATCGTGAAAATGTATCGATTATTGTCAAAAATGATTCGTTGAATGTTTTAAAAGTATGTGTATGTGATCAAGAGGTTTTGAACTGGTGGGTGTAACGTTAAATTTTATTACTGGTGGGTTCCTATCATATTTATTTTTTAAACGTGTTTCAGAGTTATTAACAAAATGTTCTATGTCCTGAGACATTGGGCCAATAGAATTTGGAAGTTAAAGATTCCTTCATTTGATTTATGCCTCTATCACATGTTTTTGTTGTATCGTATAATTCGAGTTTTTCTTTCTGTTCATTTAATGTTTCGATATCTTCTAAAAATTTCGAGCATTGGACTAGTTTGAAAGATGCATTTTTGAAAATGTTTTGTAAAGTGACTGTGAATAATTCGCCTAATTTCGAAGATCTGAAATAGATAGCATATGTCGTTTTTGGGTCTAATAAATTCTTTTAAGAGTTTAATGATATCGTTCTGGGTATTCTTATTGGAGATGGTTACATAAAGTCTAGTATGTTCGAAAACTTTTTCTAATTTACATTTGATTTTATCGATATCTCTATTTGTTATTATTATTTGATGTTTAAACGTATTTAAGGATCTCTCAGAAATAGGAATTCCGAATATCGGGTTTTCTTGAGAAGAATGCATGGTTTCTAGATCATCTTGATTGTTTTTATCGGGGGGTTTTCTTGAAGGCTTTATTTGCACATCTGATATTTATTTTTGAATTTTCAGGTAAATGAGGTTGGAAAATTTCGTTAATGACTGATTGATCTACTGGCGGTAAATCGTCAGGGTTATCGAGAAAATCTTCGATCAATTCGTCGATATCTCCAGGGTTGTTAGTAGTTGATAGTGTTCCGAGTGTATTTAAATCTGAATCTGGGTACAAAAGAGAGCATCTGCGGCTTGATTATTTTTGCCTTTTTTATATTTTATGGTATAATCAAATTCTTCTAACTTAAGGCGCCAGCGTACTAGCCTAGAGTTGGGTTCCTTAAAAAAAACAACCATTGTAATGGTTTATGGTCGGTAAAAATAGTAAATTTGTGTCCAAAGAGATATGGACGAAAATATTTGCAGCTCCAAACTATAGCGAGTAATTTTTTCTCTATAGTGAAACAATTTATTTCTGCTGGGTTAAGAGTTCTAGATGCGTAACAAATAGGGTGACCATTTTGTGACAAAATTGCGCCAATTGCGTATTGAGACGCGCCTGTAGTAAGTTCGAAGGGTTGAGGAAAATCTGGGTAGGCTAAAATAGGTTCGGATATTAAAAGATTTTTACATGTGTTGAAACAGTCAACAAATTCTTTAGTGTGTTCGACCTTTTCGTGCTTTTTTAAACATTGCGTCATTGGTTTAGTTATTTTAGTGAAATTTTTAATAAATTTTCTGTAGTATCTTAACAAGCCTAAAAATGATTTTGTCACGTTGTGTTTTGGGTATTGGAC
This sequence comes from Kuschelorhynchus macadamiae, assembly GCA_030620095.1. Classification (NCBI taxonomy): domain Eukaryota; kingdom Metazoa; phylum Arthropoda; class Insecta; order Coleoptera; family Curculionidae; genus Kuschelorhynchus; species Kuschelorhynchus macadamiae. The sequence continues at coordinate 69,138 of JAUTXW010004716.1, forward strand.
ATTTTTGAATAGCAGCGATCTTTTTACTATTGGGTTTAATTCCGTCTGCCGTTACAACATGTCCGAGAAATTCAACTTCTCTACGTAAAAACTCGCATTTATCAAATTTTGCTTCGCGTAGTTTTGCGAACACTAATTTTAGATTTTGAATATGTTCTTGTAAACCGGTGCTAAATATTATAATATCGTCCATGAAGAACATAAAAATTTTATGTTGCACTTCTTTAAGGACTTCGTCTATGACCCTCTGAAAAGTAGAGGGCGCGTTTTTCAGTCCGAAAGGCATTCGAAGGTATTCATAATGCCCATTATTTATTGTGAACGCGGTCTTTTCCATGAAGCTTTCTTCCATCTCTATTTGGTGGAATCCGCGAGTCCAGGGTTGAAAAATATTGTGCCCTACCTAATTTATCGAGTATGTCCGTGATATTAGGAATGGGATAGCAATCATCAATACTTTTTTCATTGATATTTCGGTAATCCTGAATCTTTTTCGGGACAATCCGAATGGGTGAAGACCAGGGGCTACACGAAGGTCTTATTATGCCTTTGCAAAGCATTTCGTTAATTTGACGTTGGACCTCTTCTTTATGCACATACGGGTACCTATATGATTTCGTGTGGACGGGAATATTATCTGTTGTCCTTATTTCGTGTTTGATTTTCGAAGTAAAGGATAGTTTATCTCCAGGTTTCTAGAAAATGTTTGGAAATTCTTTGCACAATTTGAAGATAGCAGCTTTTTCTTCGCTGTTCATATGGTTTGTGCGAAGTGCATTTTTTAGATCTAATTTTTGAAATTGGGATTTAAAATTTTGGCAATTTCGGGTAATGTTTTCCAAAGTAAAGATTTCGAACTGGTTATCTTGAAAAGAATCTACGGGAATGGGTTTTGTTAATGTCACAGAAATAGTTTTGTTGGAATTGTTTTGAATTTCTATTGGGGCAATTCCATTTTTCGAGTGGGTCAAAATTTGAGGAATTAAAAGACCGTTGATTGTGCCTGCTTTAGTTAAAATATCTCCTTCGAAAATGGTGACTGGGATATTTTTAATTATTTTTTCATTCGGATTTAACGAGAACGAAAAATTCACGTCTTCCGGTTGCCTATATTTAAATTGTATGTCAATGTTTTTGCCTACTAATTTTTTATTTACTAAATCGATAAATAAATTCATGTTCATGAGATCTTGTAAACCTATAATGCCGTCGAAATAATCATGAAAATCAAACAATATAAAATCAATGACATATTTTGATTTAAATTCCGCAAAAGCTTGTATCGAAGCCTGAAAACGTGTGGTTTGGCTACCGATTGCTGTTTTTATTTTATTGTTACTTTGCTATATACAGTTTGGGTAAAATTTTTCCGCTATGGATGGTTTTAGAACAGAACGCGAGCTTCCTGTGTCAATTAATAATTTAATTTTTGGTTCATTAATTTGTACACATGGAAGTGCGTTGCTAGAGGAAATATTTATTTCTATCAAGTTTGGGAGTCGTCCGGACCCGTGTCCTGAAAATTTTGCAGGTCGTCTACCTTGGTTTCTTGGTAGGTCTGCTTTTGATTGTCATTTCTTTCGAAATGCTTGTTGTGTGTTGGGGTTTCGGTATTATCATCATAATAGTTTTGGGGGTCGAAATGTATAACAGTTATCAACATAACTGTTATACATTTCGTCGTAATGATTCTCGTCGGAATATTCATTCGAGTGTAATTCCTCGAAAACAAAATTTGGTTTTTGGTTGGTAAAATTAGGCCTGAAAAAGTTTTGATTTGAATAATTTTGATTCGGCGGGTTTTGCCTGTTCACGACAGTTGAATTCCTAGATGTGGTTGACATTGGTGTGGGTTTCGGAAATTGTTGAGCCTGATTTGGATTAAACACATTTTGAGGGGGTCCAAAAACTTCCCTGTTAGTTGGTTATATTCCCGGAGGAATTTGACGTGGTTGTATATTTATAGGTTGGTTAGACCAGGCAGGTTTAGGTGTAAAATTCCTATTTTGTGTATTTGACATATTTTGGGAAACAAAATTAAGATTTGGGCTACTAAAACTTGTGCTGGAAAAATTTTGAAAAATGTTTTGTTTATGATTGGGTATATTAATAGTTTGATTAAAATTATTTCTTACATTTCTACCATTATTGGCTATACCACCGTAAAGTCTTTCAAAATTTTCAAATTCGCTAAGATATGCCATTGCATCTTCTAGAGATGCATATTGTTTTTTAATGTACCACTACAGCAATAAAAGTATTTAAAGCGGTTTAATCGTAATAGTTTATGTGGCATAATTTTTTGTCTATGCTTAAATTTACGTCATTACTTATTCTTTGCATTACGTTACTTCTAATTAATTGTAACCTACTACCAAAATTAATTAAATGTTCACCCTTGTAGGGTCTTGTTCTTGTTAGTTCTTGAACTAAACAATCTAAGTCCCTGCGATCAGAAAAACATTGAACTAGAGCTAGTTTTAATTTATCCCAAGAATCTAGTTCGACACGATTGCCGACCATGGCTTCTGCCCTGCCAACGTGCTTCTCTTGGAAATTATCCCCCCAGCAATTCTTCCGGACCATTCGAAATTATTACCACCGCACTAATCCTACCGACTGCGCTACTTAAATACTTTGAAGTAAAAATTTACTTTGTAAAAACAATTTTATTTCTAAAATATGTCTTAACAGTTGATTAATATGATTAAATATATGTTAACTTCGGGCCTGAGAATCTGCATCAGCAAATCGTCATCCGTTCTTGAAATCGCTATCGTGGGAATTACTTCTGTCAGCAGTTTCCATACATGTAACTTTAGTCTAAATCATGTTTGGCATATCGTATTCCCCACTTATAAAACATCACTCGAGCCGAATGGGGGGTTTCTATTCGCAAAAGGTGGGAAAGAAATAAAATTTGGTGAGATGGATGAAGGTCGCAACTCGGAGGGTTGCCGCTCGAGTGGTGGGGGGGGGGATGAAAACGACGCTTTTCGGGAAATAGCGCCGTTGTGGTAAAAGCTATCGATAAAAAGTTCAAATGTAGCGAACAAAATTGGGCACATTTTTCGTCTGCGACCAATAGTTTTCGTTCTACGGCGCGCCAAAGTTGGGGGTTGATTTGTAATTTCATCGAGACGAAGATCGCTGTTAAACAATCCTGTAATATATATTTTCTGAAAGAGAAATGTTTTCTGAGTCTGTAGATGCCCGATTTGATACATTTGGTCATATATAATATCAATAAAATCTTTTATACGATACTGGCATTTTTTAATTATCATTATCCACGGTCGATATTTCCTTATTAATGTTGACCTAGGCGCCACATTTATTATTTATGTGCATATATGGTAAAAGAAAATATAATCTCCGACTTCAAAGTTTGCGTCGCTTGCGACGCGCAAAAGCTGACGCCTTCGTTGTCATCATCCTAAGACATCAATTCCGAGCCAGAATAGGCAAACGCGGTGTTGTCTGTCTTTGTCATCTTCTGCATTGACGTCATCTAACACAATCACTTCGGGAATGTTTTCGCAGGACAGAACATTTTAATCCAGCTTTGCGGCAACCACAAGCAGGTCCACAACCTTTCTGGCATCTGCACGAGATGCTCTTAAGTAAAACCTCTGGAGTTGGTTCCTTTGAGATCTGTATTGCGTCCAGCCCTGTGGGTGTTCTTCGCCATCCATGATCTTCCGGGAGTTTGTGAACTCCCCGCCAGCTCTGTACTTGATATTAGTAAGGAATGAATGATAATGGCACGCATCGGATGTTGGTGGCAGCGCCGCGAAAAAGGTCGTATACCACAGAGGGTCCAATTTACGATGTTCGCTTCCTGCGTCAAACTGCCTCAACATAAACCGTTCGCTAGTTGCAACGACTTCCGTTAATCCTGCATTGGGGTCGTGAAATACCTGAATCGCGTCTGTTCATGTTACTTTTTTTTCTAAAGCTTTGAGTAATCGAATCTTGCCTTGATTGAACAATGCCAACGTAGTATCACATCCACTGAAGGCATGTAGAAATAAGTAATTTTTCGAAACAGCATCGCTATATTGCAAACTCTGAGAAGAATAGAAGACATCCTCCTTGTCCGCTCTACCCGGCTTGGGCAAATAATTCGGGATCTCTCTGGCTTTAGCAGTCGACAAACATTTTTTTATTTGCTGATTTAGGATAGAAAGTTTATTCTCTATAAAAAACTTGCTTAGGCTAAAACATTGAAAAACAGTGTCACTTTTCTAAGTTGTTATACAGGGTGCTGAAAAGCGCCTTAAAATGTTCAGAAACAGTATTATTTGTTCAATATAGTATACAGGGTGCAAAAAAAAACAATTTAAGATATAACAAATGAGAAACTGACATTTTTTCAAATATTAAATTGATTAATTAATGAGTTCAAAAAGTAATAAGGAAATTCGGTAAGTAAATTATTCAAAAGTAACACCACCAACTTCTACAAACTTTTCCACTTTTCTAAGCCTTATAACTGTTGCGAATTTCCTGAATTTGTTTTTACAAATTCGATCTTATAAAATGTCTGAGGGGATTCGGATATCTTTTTTTTTTGAATATCTCGCAAAAATAAATAACCATTGTAATATCAACGGTGGTGCTACGGGATTAGGTCGTATCGATTCAATCAATGTTCAGAAAAATATCTATTTAATCATTCCCGAACAATTGGTGTAGTGTGTGTTGCGTGGATATCACATTCAAGAAAACTCTCCCATTACTCCCATTTATGGCTTCGTTTGAAAATCAAATCTCTTGGTCTCGCTACCTTCTTCTAGTGTATGTGTATATTTTGGCTTGTATGATGAAGGGGCGCAATTTAGTGCATTTACATTTTAAGCTGCAAAACGTTGCTAAAAATGTGCGAAAGAACCTTAAATTATTTATATAAAAATTCGTTATGGATGGGGAATAACTTGATCGAATTAGAAAAGTTAAAAACTGTACAGAAATTGGTGATGTTATATTTGAATAATTTAATTACCAAATTTTGTGATTCTTTTTATAATTACTTAATTTATGAAAAAATGTCAGTATATTTATTCCCTAAATTATTTTTTTGCACCCTGTATAATAAATTAGGAAAGTAACACTGTTTTTTTATTGTTTTAGCCTAAGCAGGTGTTTTTATAAAGAATGTCTTTTTTCCCTAGACATATTTTGCTGCTAATAGGTGGTATCTGCTGCGATATTTTGGTACCATTCGTTTCATACAGCAGGTAGTAAAATGAGAAAGCTCTTGGCAAACCAAGATAAGAATGTGCAAATCATTTGATTTTAAATTCTGCCATTTAGATTTTATATCCACTTAGTGACCAAAAAACTCAGTTTTCAAAAGTCGGAAACAGTTGAACTGAAGTACAGAGTAGCTATGATGCCACAGAATCGTCCGTAGATTTCAGAACTGCAATAATATACCGGTTACTCTAATAAAATTGATTATTTTGTTTACCGTTTTACCTTTTCGACCACCCTGTATATACAAAGGTGTAACTTGAATGGTTGTAAAAGACATAAAATGGTTTTTATAATCAAACCCTATTTCAGCTAAGTTGGAAGCGATTCGGTTTGTAATGGGTCTCCGTGCAATATTAAACGTAGCTATTTCTTTATTTTAGCATATTTTGACAACTCACAGATATATCACCAAATATTAAAAACCTTTTCTAGAAAACAAAGCTGTTCTTAATGATCCATAGTAAAAAAAGTCTTATCTTATGTTAACAAGGATAATTTTCTTTAATTTTAACCTTCATTTTGAATTTCACAAAAAAATTGCTTCTATGTAAAATATATCCCTTAATCTAAATTTTCAGTTTTAACGAATCACCTTGTATACGTAAACTGAAAGCCTATGATCTGCCTTAAAACGCTGTAAAGCCAATTTATTAATACTTTTCGCAGTTTGTAAATTTTTGGGTCTAAACTGCAAAATCATTTTCTAAAAATTGCCATGTAATCGTAGTTGGAGATACCAAAGAAATCTCGAAAAAATTTCAAGGGATTGCCTAACTGTTAATAGGGAGGGTTATTACGACTATTTAACTTGATTGTCCTGTATGGGCATAATGTAAAATTATAAATTTACTAATATGGACGGTACCTAATAGCGTTGTCATATTTGACGTCGAGTCAGGAACGCCGCGCTATAAGATTAGAATATTTGGTAGGATCAACAATGGTTATAATACTGGTGGCTTTGAATATGTACAAGTTTCAACGAATTGCTTATCTGTGGTACGGTAGCGCAATTGGATAGAGCAATGGTCTAGTGATCCAGAGATGCGGATTCGATCCCCTCTCGTACCATAATGTTTGCTGTTGATTATAAATATTTCTATTTTCGAGAAGATGATTTAATACGCTCTAAAACGAGATACTTGAAACTTCTTGCCTCCTCCACCTTTCCATTTAAAATTGGGTGTTGAGGTGACAAATATGTTGTAATTATTTAAAGGGTGAGGTGGAGGAGTAATAGTATATGGTTGAAATTTGTGCTTTTTGGAATAGCGAATTTTTTAACAAGAATACAAATTCGAAGAAAATGGGTTAAATTTAAAAAAGGATCAGCTGTGATTTGAATCCAAGTCAATTTTGAAAGTACGAAAGATGTTGGAAAAAAGTGCCTATAAATTTTTTTTTCGTTAATTTTGCTATCCAATATTTTCATTAAAGCTTACTGTGAAAAAGGAAATACACTTTCTTAGCAATAGCTGTCGCAACTAATGCGATGTGATTATATAATATGATAAAATGATGAACAATATGGCTATCGGAAGATATACTGTGGGATAGTGATGCCTTGAATGTTCAAGGTTCCTTCCTAACTATTATACGATTTTTTGGAGGCCTTGGCTTATTGTTATGGCAATTTAAGGCCAAAGTTTTAGAGAAAAAACGTAGGCGAGGAGTTTGTTAAGGAGCCTTGACCGAAGGCTGTGCATATGTGCTTTGTATTCGATATAACCGCAGTTTTGTGGCTGTTAGAAGACATGCCTTTATCATACGATATTTAGAATAAGCAAGTAAGGATAAAGATTAGTTGAGGATTGTACAACAGGATGTTTACTACTCATTTTAGGAAAACGCATTTAACCTTAAATACATTTCGTATATTTACTCCATAACTGTCACACTCAAAGTGAGAGATGTCTGGCGATGTATCAGAGCTGCAACGCAGGATTTTGCGTTTTATGGAAATTTTTTAAATATTAATGTTTCTTAAATGTTATATAAAAATCTCATATTTAACTTGTAAACATGGTGTAACGTTTATGACAGTATTTATATATTTGGCATTCGTAACGTAACGCTAATACAAACGCCAAACTGAGTGTATGACAGCACTATCCAACCTGCATTTTTCATCATCTAAAGTTGAAATCAATGTTTTATAGCCACTAAAACGATTCATTTGAGCAAAGGCAAATTCGATTTTTAATTGTTTTGATATTTGAAAGTTAATGTAATGTAAAGTAAATAAAAATTTTAAACCTTCTTCGGGTCAATGTTTATGAACTAAAGCCATATGTATAAAAAGATAAAAAAACATTAATTGAAAGTAACTTCTATAATACATATCTGGAAAGAAACAGAGTAAACATAAAACTGAATTAACTTTCATATTATGATTCTCCTTTAATGTATTAGCTACTATTGACGCCAAACACTTGTTAATTTGTTATGGTTAAACTATAATGTTTTGACATTGTTAAGCCAAATATAACTTTTAATTGAGTCACATTTAAAGACAGCCTAAACCAAGGCTGAATGTTTAGCTGCAGTAACACACATTTCAAATTTTTGGCATGCAATAGAAACCCATTATTTCCATAAAATATATAACGAAATAACTTTTTGTCGAGAATAGGAAAAACATTACAATTTCTAATTGTGGTTGCTTCTAAACAAGTAAGGCTTTTTAATTCTCTCGTAAAAGGGAAGTAAGTAATAAACCATTTACCTGATTACCTTCAATTTTTGGTAAAAAATTAAGGATTATATGGGGATGACCTGATAATATTTTGGTAAAAATCCAATATGGCGAAACAAAACGGCGGCATAGTGAAATGTTAAAAAATTATTATTAAAAAACTACTAACCCAATTTATTTAAAATTTTGCACAAACATCAAGTATTATGTTGGAATCAACTGGTAACATTTTGGTATGAATTCATGGTAGAACAAAATCGCGGCTTAAAAAATATTTAAAAATTCAGCCTGAAAATAACTGCTTAATGGATTGATTTCAAATTGTGTGTCATAATTAATTGTGGTATAGGGATTAACTAGTAAATTTGTGGTACTAATTCAAGATGGCCAAACAAACTGGCGGCCAAATAAAATGTTTGTAATAGTGAAAAAGCATCCTTTCTTGTTTTACATATCTTCACGTTTTAGCGTCCCTAGATGCCAAAAAATATGTTTTATCAATTCCGTTGGTCCGTCTGTCTGTCAGTTCGCGCTTAAAGCTACTTACCCGATCGACTCCAAATTTTGATAAAAAATTAAGGGTCATATGGGGATGACCAGGGAATATTTTGGTATAAATCCAAAATGTCCAAACAAAATGGCGGTCTAGTGAAATGTTTAAAAAATTATTAATAAACTATTTATCCAATTTACCTCAAATTTTGCACAAACATCAACTGTGTGCCATAACTAACTGTGGTATAGGGGTCAACTAGTAAAATAGTGGTACTAATTCAAGATGGCCGAACAAAATAGCGGGCAAATAAAATGTTTGTAATAGTGAAAAAAACACCCTCTTATGTTTTACATTTCTTCAAGTCTGTCTCTTTGTAAGTTCGCGCCATAAAAACTACTTACCCGATTGACTTCAAGTTTTGATACAAAATTAAGGATCATATGGGGATGAACAAAATGGTGGCCTAGTGAAAAATATATAAAACTGCTTATCCAATGTGTCTCAAATTTTGCACAAACATCAAAGTATCATCATACTTGTAAAATTTTGGTACGAATCCAAGATGACGGAACAAAATGGTGGCATAATAAAATAATTAAAAACTCAGCGTGAAAAACTACTTAATGGATTGATTTCAAATTGCGTGTCATAACTAATTGTGGATCAGCTAGTAAAACTGTGTTACTAATTCAAGATTGCGAAACAAAATGGCAGTCAAATATGATGTTTGCGATCTCTATCAGGTTTTTCATATCTTTACGTTTTGGCTTCCCTAGTTTCGAAAAAACATATTTTCTCAGTTCCGTCAGCCCGTCTGCCTGTTAATTCGTGACATAGCTTAAAAACTACTTACCAGATTGACTTCAAATTTTAGTTAGAAATTAACGGTGATATGGAGATGACCTAATAATATTTGGGTAAAAATCCAATATGACGGAACAATGTTAAAAAAATTATTACTAAAAAATTTAATTATCTAATTTACCTCAAATTTTGTACAAGAATCAAGTGTTACATAAGAATTAACTAGTAACATTTTGGAATGAATATAAGATAGCAAAACAAAATGGCAGCCTAATAAAATATTTTAAAAAACTACTTATATAGAATAATTTCAAATTTTGTGCAAGCATTCAGTATGATATAAATATAAGCTGGTAAAGTTGTGTTATGAATTCAAGATAGCGGAACAAAATGGCCCCCAACAAAAAAAATTAAAGTAAAAAAATCGTGTTATTCAATTGACTGTAAATTTCGGAGAAAAATTGAATATGATATAAGGATAAACTGGTACGAATTCAACATGATGTAACAAAATCGCAGTATGTATCAATGTAAAAACTACTTATTGAATTCATTTTAAATTATGCCCAAAATCAAGTGTGGTATAGCTAGAAACTAATAAAATATTGGTAGGGATCCAATATATTGGAACAAAATGGCGTCCAATAAAAATGTTTGAAAAAACAGTATATATGTGTTCCTAAGTTACTAATTAATAAAGAGGGAAGCTCCGGGGAAAGGAATTTTACCGATTTTTTATTTATATAATAGTGTATGTATATCAAAATTTATAATACACCTGTATTATCAAAAAGTATTGATACGTGTGAAAAATTGCCCTTGGAGATTTTTTAAATCATCGTGTTTCAGGATAAGTACCTGATCCCTATATAGCGAAAAATATGCTTTCCTTTTCTATAGGTTTGTCTGTCAGTCGACCTGTTGACGTTATTTTTCAGAAACTACTTAATTTCAAATATACGTAAATAAAATATACATATCGATCACGTAAAAAATGCAGATTAAATTTTTAACATTTTTATAAAGGAAGATGTCATTTAGGTAACCGATCTTTCCAAAAATAACTGATTTTCAAATGACTGATGATTTCTCTCCCCTAATAAATGTACTTTGATTTAGTATTCAATTAACTTTAGTTACGTATTTTATTTCATTCAGTTACTTAAATTAAACATAAAACTGGTAATGGTTTATCAATACTCATCATTTTACATTTAATGCAACTAATGATGTTAATTATTGAATTAATTATGAAATAAAGCATTTTGTTAACTTGTGTCTTATTGTCTGAATTCTAAACAGTATGGTCATAGCAAGAAGTATGCGAATAGAGAAATATTTTTGACTAAGACCAGCAATATTTCTAAAAATTTATCATCAAAAGATATTCATTACTTCTTGCAAAAATGAAATAAAATTTCTTAAGAAAGCTAATGTCGCAGAATATATTGTAAATAAGAAAACAAATATGTTATTTCTAAAAATATCATCTCTACATGCCAAAAATAAACAAGTATATATATGGTAAGAATCACAAAACACTTTAATACTTTCTAAAAATCCGTATATATCCGAATTTGTGGCGTTACTTGGCGAGTGTCTTAGAAAATCTTTTGATATGTGTTTTCAGATGCTAATTTCTACTTTCTTATTGTCTTCTTTATCTATATAAATTAAATTTCGGCGCAGAATGTTCCTATTTTATCATAATTAATAAAAATTAAAATCAATCGTGCCATGGTGCTCACTAACTGACTGATATAAAAAAAACTATATTAACTTACAACCTAAAAAGAAGCCCTCACTAGTTTGCAGTAAAATTAAGGTGTTATATGTGGCCGCTAAAAGGAAAAAAAACCTACTGTATATTTTATCATTACCACTCATATTCTTCTATGAAAATAGGCAAGTAATAATTAGAAGACTATATAATTAACTCTTAACGAATACACAAAATATCGAAGTCGCTATTTTGTGTATATGTTACGGTAACTGTCAATAATTCGAGGACCATGCATAACAGCAGGTAATGTCGGGGCCTGTAAGAGAGGCCTCTTTAGAGAAAAACTGAGTGAATTCCTTCTCCGGTGCCTCTATTAAGAGAATCAAGTTCCAGGTTTCAGTCTTGACCCTAGCAAATCAGCTCCATCTTTAAATACGACTCAATCTCTTACTAGACCGTTAAGTTCGCTCTGAGAAAATGGTTGGTGTCCATCATTAACAGAAAAATCTAAGCGAGATTCGTTCTGGCGAGTTAATATGTCCCCTACTCAGAATCACTCCGGATGTCATCCAAACTTTAAGGTGGTTGGAACTGGTATTTATGAGGTATGAGGCAATGGGCGAACAGCTGAACTAAAGCTTGCATAAAATATATTCTTTTATTTTTAGTATTACATCTACCGAACAGAAATGGCAATCAGTAGTGTGGTTTTGCTGTTCACGTCACATCATAGGAATACCAAAACGAAATTAGTTTTTCTTACACCTAAACTACAAGCAAGATATTTCTTACATCTTTTACACACTTTGTCATGATTTGTCTTGATCCCGAAGTTTCAACTTGAAGTAAGCAAAATAAACTTTCTTCACAAAAATATTTCTCTGTTGAGTTTTCACAGTGTGTTCACTACAAATAAAATAAACGTTGTCTGGAGAAATTACACATCCTCTTGGATGCATAATACAGAACAAAACACGTGCATACATAAATGCCGGATATAAACTGAGTTTGCTGCGTGAATCACTTATTCCCATTAGGGTTCTGAAGTTACATTTCAAGATATGTGTGTCCTAATAGCGGTTCGGTCCACAATTTTTTTTAGTCGTATAATCTTATATGTAGTTTTAAAAATCGATTGCTCTTTTGGTTATCGCTGGTTAGGCTTTTTTTATAACGTAATGTAAAAAAGTAGTATATTAAAATAACGATTTTTTTAAACAAAGTCTATACCGTTAAGTATTAGAGCCATAATTTAACTCGTAGGGGCATGCGGAAGCGCAGAAGCTTCTATGTCATAGTAGAATTTGGTCGGGCTAGACTCTTGTTTCCAAATTATACCATTTGCCTACTTTGCATTTCAGTAGATGTTTTGTAAATCCTAGTAGAAGCTTGTCTCTGTATGTAACTGTTCCTCGCATTTTCCATTTGTATTTCTCTTGAGTGTCACTCTTAGAAACATGAACTTAATATATCAAATCATTATTCGATATGGTTCTTTGACTCAAAAATAAGAAACCAGATCTTAGGTTAAGAAAAGAATTTTTTTCACTTAATTAAACTAAAAATATGAGATTTGCAAGAAAACCTGACGTGATGGAAAGTTTTTCAGATTTTCCCTGGTTTTAGTGAGAAAATATTTTTAAAAGACACTCAAAAAGTCCTATCCAGTTTTTTGTCTTGTTTTAACGATCCAATATGATAATTCTTCGCTGTGTTTTTTAATTTGGGGTAGTGAACCAAAAAGAAAAGTCAAATATTCAAAAAGGTCTACGTCTACGTCTACGCAATAATAAATTGCGAAACGTAGACCTTTCTGAATATTTGACTTTTCTTTTTGGACCCCTACCCCAAATTAAAAAACACAGCGAAGAATTACTACAGAAACTGCAAAATTTCTTTAAACAATTAGATCTATTGGCATCACTTTTTTCGTGAAAAATAGCAAATCGGTGAAAGCTTTAATGAGAAAATTCAATGGATTTTCATAAGTTTTTTGAAAACGTAACTTCATATTTTCACGAAATTTTCTTTCTTATGTAAATTGAGGCCCCGAAAAGGCCTGTTTGAAAAAAAGGTTTTTAATGCCTCTTTAAATACTAAATTGCTGTCCATCACGTTCTATGTATTGATGAAGCCTCTCTTAAATGAAAAAAACTGCAACTTCAATTTCGGCTCTTGATAGGTTCTGAATTGCATTCCAGATCCTACCATGTCTCGCCTAGCTCTAGATTAAGTTTGGTATTTCAAATTTAACCTACATGTCCTTTAACCGCCTTTATAAATATAAATCCAAACAGGTTAGCTCTGGAGATCTAGGCGGCCACGGAAATAGACCTCCTCTTCTAATCAAGCGCTGTTGAAATACTACTACATTCTCGCACATTAATTATACATTTTGCCGTATTTCCAGTGGCACATTTTCTAACAAAACCAGTAATTGATGGACTACAAAATCTAGAAACAGGCTGTCATTTAGCGGTCAATCAAAGAAATATGGTCCAATAATGCTGCCTCCCTGGATACCACACCACATATTAAGACTCCAACGTGCTTGATGTTGAACTTCGCGCAACCAATGAGGATTTTTCGCAGACCAATAATGAATGCTATACATATTGACTTTAGACTCACTGTTAAACGTTGCTTCATCCGTCCAAAGAATTTGAGAACTATCCAAACTACGGTCAAAATCTTGTTCATTAAAGGCCGGATGTGAAACTAAATGATATGGGTGTAGAGTAGAGCAATTCTAACTCTCTAAAATTAAAAAATAGATTAGAACTTACCTACGATCCTACAAAATATTTTCAACAGTAGTACGTGATATGCCCAAGGCGAGAAACACCGATATTTTAGGTTAGGAACAAGATATCGAGTCGCGGTTTTCATTAGCTTGTTTAGGAATTTTTTTCATGAAAAAAATCTAATACTATAATATTTAACTTTTTTAAGACATTTTACAATTTTCGTTGTAATATCGAAAAATATCCTGTAGTGACAACATGCCAAATTACAATCACCACAAATAAAGCAGGTTTTGTTGCCCAAACGACACTAAGTTTGTTGAAATCCATTCAGCCGTTTTAAAGTTACAGATGTTTATTTACAAAAACATTTGAACACCCTCCACCACTTTATTTTTAGAGATAGGGTAAAAAGTATTTAAACAAGAAAGACTCGAATTTATATTAGCTTCAAAAACCAATTTTTTTTGTTATCTTAATAGAGTTAAATTCTGAGAAACACTTCTTTTTAAATACTCACCGCCATTTTAAAAACCTGAAAATAATTACCAGGATTTTCATTTTGCCACTCTAGTTACAAAATTTTTTACCGCTAATCTCTATAATGAGCAGTTTCGTAGATACAGTACCTTGCCCGCTTATTTGGCCACCCAGTACATTAAAAATAGCCAGCATTCCATTGATTTAAAGGTAGGTGACACACGTACACCGTATACGTTCGATTCACACGTTAATAGTGGCTTTTTTGAACAAGCATAACGAACAAGGCGGACATCGAGCTCTCTATGTCCGTGGTCCTCATCACCTCATAAGATTTGAAAAAAGGTTGAACAGTCAAAAAAGCTGATTTAGTAATTTTAATCTTTTCATCTTTACTAGTACTTTACTAGTTAGCCCATATTAAGACTTTTCGAACACATTGTAATGTCAACAATAGTGTAATTTTATATTACCCACCTTAAATTTTCAAAATCATTGTTGAACTATAAAAAAGTTGAAAAAATAAAGCTTTAGAAAACCGGGGAGAAATAAGATCCCAATGGTTTCTCCCCGGTCACTCTAATGGGGCGCCAAACCGGAGGTTTGAAGGTGCGTTGGGAAAAAATAAAACGTACGTGTTCTTTGCAACTCGAATTTTTAATTTTTAAACAAGTTTCAACGAACAAAGCACTAAAAATTCCCTACTGAAGAAAACGGTAAACTGAAGAAATCAGTAAACTCCTTTATCCGAAACTTCCCTCGTTAAGAATTTTTTCTTTTATTAGGATTAGTGAAGTGTGACTTAGTTTAGTTTGGTACATAATGATTTAGTAACACCTAAGTAAGTCCTAGGCCACACTTGATTTTTGAGTATATGCTTGATAAATCAACAGTTACTAACCTTGTGTGTGCTACCCAATACATCTCTGAGAAGTTTGACAAACAGGTAGATGTAATCTACACAGATTTTTCTAAAACTTTTGACAGGCTTGTTCATTCAAATTTTACTAAAGAAACTCTTAGCATTTGGTATTTCAGATCCGTTGGTTCAATTAATAAAATCCTATTTTTCAAATAGGTACAGTTCCGTGGATATAGGTCTGAGAGATTTGTACAGTCATCGAGGGTACCACAAGGGTCAGTGCTTGGACCATTTTTCTTTAATATGTTCATTAATGACATTGTCTCTGGATTGGAGGTCGAATGTTTGCTGTATGCGACTGCCTTAAAATTTTTTGTGACATTCGTTCTCCTGCCATGCATATAGACTACAAAACTGTTTAGACTTGGTTGGTAGGTAGTGTACTGAAAATAAAGTTCCTTTAAATCCTTTAAAGTGTAATGTCATGTCTTTTTCGAGAAAATTACAACCAAATGAGAATAATTATGCCATAGAAAATGTTGTGCTAGCAAGATCTACTATAATTTAAGTAATTTTCGATTCAAAACAGATTGAAGACACAGTGACAAATGCATCAAAAGGAATGGGGTTTATTTTGCGCAATTCAAGTGATTTTCAAAACCCTGCTACACTGTTTTCTCTCTACTCGATCTTTGTAAGATCTCGTTTTGACTACGCCTCTATCGTATGGTGTCCAATATACCAGACTCATATTTCTGGCCTTGAAAGAATTCAGCGTAAATTCCTTAAAACTGCATGCTTTACATTGGACGCTGTGTGGCCGGCTATTGGATGTCCTCATGACGATTTACTTGCTAGGTTCGGCCTTACTGAGTTAGCTGCTAGACGATCCCGCAACTCAGTTATATTTTTGTATAAATTAGTAAACAATAAGATTAATTATATCCGTCTGCTCGATTGTATTAGATTTAGAGTGCCTAGATTGGAAGCAAGACGCTTGAGCTTTATTCAAATCCCAGTTCCACGAACCATATTTACCAGATTTCAAAAAAGTACAATAAAATTGAAAATAGTATTGACTTTTACACTGCAGCATTCAACAGATTAGAAGGATGCTTGTTTAACTTCATTTTTAATTTACAATGTTCAACACCTTTTTTATTTAAATTCTAATTTTAACCGTTACTTTTTCTTGCCCAGAAAGTATAAATTTTGTCTTTATGTGTTGTACTGTTATTGTTGTTATATATTATTATATTGCAGGTTATGTTTAAAACGTATATCTTTTTCCTTATCCTGTAATTGGCTAGCCTGTTGGATATTGTATTTAAAATAAATAAATAAATAAATAATCTAAAATAAATTAAATAAGCAATTTTTTACTCCGATTTATTTTTAAATTTCATTAGACCATCATTTTGTTCAGTTATATTCAATTCATGCTAAAATTTTATCAGTGTACCAATATATCATGCTTATATCTAGGTCAAACATTAAACTCCGTTGAATAACAGGTTTTTTTTACTTCAACTTTTAAATAGTTTATTTGGCCGCCATTTTATTCCTTCATCTTGAATTTGTACTCCAATTTTTACCAGTTTATTCCTATATCACCCTTAATTCTTGGACAAAATTTGAAATAAAACTAATAAGTAGTTTTTTCAGGCTGATTTTTTAAATTTTATTAGGGCGTCATTTTATTTTGCCATCTTGGAATCGTACCTAAATGTTACCAGTTCATCCTAATACTTGGCTTTTGTGCAACATTTGAGATAAATTGAATAATTAGGCCACCATTTTGTTCAACAAGGTTGGATTCTTACCAAAATATTACCAGGTCATTCCCAATATGAACTTTACAGGAGAATTTGAAGTCAATCGGATAAGTATGTTTTTTTGCCATCTAGGATCACTAAAACGTGAAAATTCCAGGACTATGACTTTTTCTGGAACAAACATTTTATTTTGCCGCCATTTTATTCTACCATCTTGGATTCGTACCACGATTTTATCAGCATTTCTCTTTCACACATAATTTTTGCACAAAAATTGAAATTAATCTAATACTAAGTTTTTTCAGGCTAATTTTTGAAATATTTTATTATGCCGCCATTTTGATTTACCATCTTGGATTCATGCTAACATTTTATCAGTTCATTCCTATATAAAATTTGCAAAATTTCAGGTAAATTGGATAAGTAGTTTTTAAGTAATAATTTCTTTAACAATTCACTAGGATACCATTTTGTTTCGCCGTCTTGAAATGATACCAAAATTTTTCCGTTTCATTTCTACGTAATTCTTAATTTTGGTGCAAAATTTCAAATAAACTGCATAATTAGTTTTTTTGGTAATATTTTTTCACTTTACTAGGCCGTCATTTCTAACCCTTTAACAAAGTATTAAATTTTAGTTTTTGAAATGTCTGTTGTTTAATTACAAATCTGGGTGTTTCAAAAAACCATGCGACAACGTTTAAAGAGAGATTCTTTGTAAGAAAATAAGACGAAAAGTTCATATGAACATGGGTCCGCAGATGTTTAGAATTTAAAAACAAATATTACTTTAATTAGTTATATCAAAATAATAAGAGCTATTTGATTAAGATTTGGAACAATCTCATAGGTTTTAAGGGCTCTATTTTAAAACTATTTAACAGTATTTACTTTAACCACGGATAATCATCCTTGACTTTCTTAAAAAAAATACGATATCCCAAATATTTTTTAAAAAACGACTGGCTTTATCGTTTAGGGCAAGTAAAAATAAGTAAAAAATGTCTCTTAATACTTTGTATTTTGATCCATGCCTCTGGCACCTCTGACTCAGGTTTAGTTGAAGTCAGAACTGCTCAAAACTCTACAGAAATGATCATTTAAAGATAATTGTTTTATTAAATATATGTCCGCAAATGCCCCTATTTTTGAGATACCGGATTCAGAATTTAAAAAAAAAATATTTTTTTTTTCTGAATTTTAACATCCTGTATCTCAAAAATAGGGCATTTGCGCACATATATTTATTAATTCTAACTCCAATTAAAACTGGACCAAAAGTACCACAGGCGAGCATCAAAATACAATTTTTTTGTCATATCATAAAATACTAAAAGGAATTTTTTATGTATTTTTACTCGTCCTAAACGATAAAGCTAGTAGTTTTTTTTAATGAGGGATTGTTATCCATACCTATGCCCAAGAAATGAGCCGAATACCATCAAAATATAGTCTTCAAATAGCAATGAGATTGTAACAAATCTTAATTAAACAACTCTTCCTATATCGGAATTACTAAAGAAATGATAATTTTTTGTAAAACTTTAACAACTTGTATCAAAATCACAACAAACATCTGTATACCCATATTAATATGAATTTTTCGCCTTATTTTCCGACAAAGAATATCGCTTTAAAAGTTGGCGCATGTTTTTTGAAACACCCTGTACATTACATTAAAATTTTTAAACTGTAAAAAAAGCAAACAATGAGATTTAAAAAATATATGTATAAACTAAATTCTTATTCTTAAAAATATTATTTACATACCATATTTAAAGGGCGCCAAAATATTTCCAGCACGCGGCCGCCGAGATCCCTTGCGGGTCGCCGGTTGCTGGTTCATTTGTACAATAAGAAAATTGGCCCACAGGAGCGTCGTTTGAAATTTTTTGCCTAGCGCGGCAAGCATTCACGAGCCAGCCCTGTCATTATTATGACATATAATATCTTTTTATCTATGATTATGACAAGGCATCTTAACGATAACCAGTACACAGATTGTAAGCATTTGGGTCAAAATAGTAGAGCCTAGCGTTAATTATATATGATGTGGAATTTTAGCATCCTATAAGACTATATGTTTGACGTCTATTAGCCAACCAACTAACCGAATTTTTGTCAAATATTGAGCTCCACATAGGTAAAACATTATCCTAAGATATGTCGCTTTCGAGAAAAAAAAAACACAAATTCATTTTGATCCATGCCTCTAGCACCTCTGATCCAGTTTT
The DNA here is from genome assembly GCA_030620095.1 of Kuschelorhynchus macadamiae. Lineage (NCBI taxonomy): Eukaryota > Metazoa > Arthropoda > Insecta > Coleoptera > Curculionidae > Kuschelorhynchus > Kuschelorhynchus macadamiae. The sequence continues at coordinate 88,210 of JAUTXW010004716.1, forward strand.
AGTTGAACGAAGTCAGAACTGCTCAAAACTCTACTTGAGCAATTCTAACTGCAACTAAAACTAGACCAAAAGTGCCACAGGCGTGCAAAATAGATTTTTTTCTCGAAAACTACTTGTCATATCATAAAATACTAAGAGGCATTTTTTGTGTAATTTTACTGGCCCTAAACCATAAAGTTAGTAGTTTTTTTTTAAACGAGTGGAGTAATATTTTTTTATTAAGAAAGTCAGTGATGGTTACCCATACCTAAGCCCATGATTAAAGTGTAAACTGTCAAATTACAGCTTTTAAATACCTATGAGGTTGTCCCAAATTTTAATCAAATCACTTTTACTATTTCGGAATTACTAAAGAAATGATAATTTTTGTAAAGCTTTAACACCCTGTATCTCAAAAAACAAACGTCTGTGTACCCATATTAATATGAACTTTTCGTCTTATTTTCTTGCAAAAAGTCTGGCTTTAAAAAAGTTTCTTGAAACACCATGTGTACTACATTAAAATTTTTAAACTGTTAAAAAAATAAAGCGAACAAATAGAAAAATTACACATTGTATGCGGAATCTTTTATATTACAAGTGATATTACTGATATATTTGGACATACATGGTAAAACAAAAAGATTAGATTCTTAGGTGTGGTCTGATCGAATGTGTTTTCCTAGAAAATCAAACATTCTTTACAAATTTTATTTGTTCTCATAAATGTGATTTTGGTATCAACGACATTTTACATTTCAAATTTACAAAATATTGAATCTGGAACGAAGCGAGTAGCGATTAACAGAAAGTCCATTTTAGGCCGTATTTATGGTAGACGAAAGCACACGAAAAAAATTAATGTGATAATGGTTAAACCAGGTTGTTGGAGTATATTTTTAGTTATTAGCAAAATGTAAATTAGTATCATTATTTAGTACTAATGCATATCGTGAAATTAATGAGAATACAACGCTAATCTGGATTTCTTCAAAATTAATTACTACCACTACAAAAGTTTTTAATTTTTGTTAATTCATTGGCAATTTCAAAGGTGTAAATGCATAAACTAAGAGATTAACGCTTAACTAATACTTGTCGAAATTTCTATAAGTTATTAGTTCATAAGGAATATTTTTATAAAGAGTAGTTTGTTTCATTTTATATTATTTTATATTTTTTGGGGCTTTAATTCTCGCAGTCAATGTTAATAAACGTGCCTTATATTATATTTTAATTTTTTATAGTTATATTCAAACAAAACAACTTATTTTTTATCTTCAAATAAAAAAAATATAACTAGTAATAATATAATTACTAGTGTGTAGTGTCACCTTATTTCGAACAGAGGACGTTTATCATTGTTCTTGTAAAAGTCATCATAATAAAATTAATAGGTTTTATTTAATGCTAAAGTGATTATATTTATATTTTGTAGGTACCCACGTTCTAATTTTCCTACAAAAGTATGAATAAATTTTCCGTAAATAAACAAAACACACAAGTATGAATAAAGGGAGCTCAATATGAGCGAAAATAATGTTCAATTTGTCAAAGTATAAAACGTATTTTGATAAAAACTTTAGAAAAACTGGTTCACATGGATGGAGTCCGGCTCCATCTAATACTTAAGAACCGCTCTCATAAATGACATATGAACATAGTGATGTGAAGGTTCAAATAACCAGTTTATTAAATTTATTTTATTAAAAAAGTTCAACCCCAGTAATAAAGATGTGCTTTTTGTTATGTCGCAGTTTTTGAGCATCCTGTTGGATATGAGTGAGACATTAGAGCAATACTGTACAAGAACTAAAAAATATGTCAACACTAGCCGGTCTTCTGAAGCATAACTGAATTACAAGAGAAATTTCAGTAAAACCATCAAAACTGTTGAACATGTGTTTAGAATTTAAAGTTGTTAGGATTTGTGGCAGATTATATAAAATAGCACAGAACTGTGTCGAAAACATAACCTAAAGGTTTGTAATATGAAAATAAGTCCCGACCTTACTTATCTTCAACAGAAAGAACAGAAAGCCATGTATGTTCCAATGAAAGGAAAAATCGGAGGCGCATGATGACCATTGTAATACTCTTTTATACTTAGCTGATCGGTATTCAGCCAGTGAGTTTGTGATTTGTGGGGACTTTAATTTACCGGGATGTGTGTGGAAAAACTATGGTTTCCTAAATGTAGACTGTCCTCCAGGACAGGTTCGGCTGCTAGTGGTATATGTGCAAACTATAATTATTTAAATTTAATACAGTTTAACTAATTTTCAAATGTAATTAACACCTTTCTAGATTTAATATTTGCTAGTAATAGTTGTGAGGTTGTCGTTTCTTTAGCAGATGATTGTCTCCTCGGTACAACTAGACATCATTCGGTTTACCATTTTTAGTTTAGTAGAAATGTAAATTTAAAATATGATGTTATGTACTATGATTTTAGAAATTGTGATTTTTTATTAGTCAACGACTATCTCAATAGCATTGACTGGGATTCCGTTCTCGCCTGTAATGATGTAAATACTGTAGTTGAAGTCCTGTATGACCTTTTATACAATGCATTAAATATGTTTGTTCCACTGAGACCTTCAAAGTCTTCAAATTTTCCAGTGTGGTATACTGGAGAACTTCTCAACCTAATAATAAACAAAAAGATTGCTCGTCAATACAAAGAGAGTAGCTCTATGATGCATTATAATGAATTTTCAGTACTACGTGAACGATACAAAGTTGTCCAGGCTGCATGTTACACTTAGCACTTAAATAATCTCGAAGATAATATCTGTAATAATCCATCATTTTTTTTGGAAGTATATACAGGACGCATGTAACTCTAGAGCATATCCCAACTCAATGTTTTTTGGAGATCAGTCAGCAGAGAATAGCGCTGATAGACATTTCTCAACAACCTATACCGAAGGAGATTTCGAATTACCTGATTATTTGCCTGGCAAAATGGTTGATATTCATGGTTTGGATATATCCTTAGTTGAAGTGTTCAATGCTATTAATAATTTAAAATCTAGTTATGCCAGTGAACCTGATGGTATACCATCAGTTTTAATAAAAAACTGTGTGTACGCTCTGAGCAAAGCCTTGTAATTTATATTCAATCTTTCATTAAAATCAAGTTGTTTTCCAAATTTCTGGAAAACAAGTTTTTTAACACCAATATTTAAATCAGGAAACAAACAGGATATTGCTAACTATTGCGGTATTTCTATTCAATCCTTAATCCCAAAACTTTTAACCTTACAGATCAATTAGCCTGGAAATGTAAATAATTAATAATAAAGGAGCAGCATGGATTTTCTCAGGGTAAGTCAACAGTGACTAATTTACTTATATACGAACAATACCTGTTAAATGCCTTTGAGAGGAAAGGGTATGTGGATAGTATCTACACCGATTTCTCGAAGGCGTTCGATAGGGTCAACCATAAATTACTGTTACATAAACTGGAATGTTTGGGATTTGGCAGGTCTGTTGTGGGATGGTTGTCGAGTTCTTTGTCGGGTCGTAGTCAGTATGTTAGAATACATAACTATAAATCTAAACAGATACAAGTCTCTTCAGGGGTACCACAGGGTTCACACTCTGGGCCTTTACTTTTTCATTTGTTTGTGAATGATCTGAAATTATACAAATGTATCAACACCCAAAGTGACATTGATGAATTACAATCCGATTCCTGGGCGTTCTATTGGATGCGCAGCTTACCTCTAACAATCATATTAATAAAAGTGTTCAAGAAGGATTTAAAAGACTGGGATTTTTGTCTAGATATGGCGCAGATTTGTCTCCATCCTCATTTAAATTACTATACTGTGCCTTAGTACGTTCAGGTCTTGAGTATGCGTCAACGGTCTGGTCTCCCTTTTATCAATATCAAATTGATGCTCTTGAGGGTGTCCAACGAAGATTTCTGCGTAAGCTGGCATTTAAATCAAATATTAATATGTATAATGAATCGAATTACTGCATCGATTATAGTGTGGTCATGACTAGATTTAATACTAAGTCATTAAAGGAGCGAAGACTGTGTGCTGATTTGATGTTTATGTATAAATTATTGAACGGTATGTACTGCTGTCCTGAGTTACTGCAAGTTGTAAACTTTAACACTGTACATAGAACTAGACAGAGTAATTTGTTTGTTATATCGGTTCACAGCAAAAATTACGGTTACCACGGCGCTATTTTACGTATAACTCGCTTATTCAATAAATTGCGTGTGGATTCCTTTGGTATTGGTTTAACAACTTTTAAAAGGCAATTACCTAATTTACCCTTATTGTGATATTTGGCTTGTTGTGATACTATGCTCTTTTTTTACTTTGTTATTGTGATATTTCTTTGTATTTTTGGATAGTTTTTTATATGTAATATTATAGAAAATGTTTACTTATTAAGGTTATTATTATATATACTTGTGTAAAATGGATTTTCTGTCGAAATATATAAATAAACTAACAACATCCCTTTATATGAATCTTTTCTTTTACTACGAATAGTGTATCCCAATTTAGTTCAGTATATATATATATATATATATATATATATATATATATATATATATATATATATATATATATATATATATATATATATATATATATATATATATATATATATATATATATATATATATATATATATATATATATATATATATATATATATATATATATATATATATATATATATATATATATATATATATATATATATATATATATATATATATATATATATATATATATATATATATATATATATATATATATATATATATATATATATATATATATATATATATATATATATATATATATATATATATATATATATATATATATATATATATATATATATATATATATATATATATATATATATATATATATATATATATATATATATATATATATATATATATATATATATATATATATATATATATATATATATATATATATATATATATATATATATATTATATATATATATATATATATATATATATATATATATATATATATATATATATATATATATATATATATATATATATATATATATAATATATATATATATATATATATATATATATATATATATATATATATATATATATATATATATATATATATATATATATATATATATATATATATATATAATATATATATATATATATATATATATATATATATATATATATATATATATATATATATAGAGATATTTTTTTTTGTTTAGTTCTGAACCTTTTATACATTATGTTTTCTTGGGTATTTTGGTTCGATAGTAGGAATAAAATTAAAACAAATTTAATTTCATTTTTGTTACATTTTTATAGACGTTTCGACCATTTATGGTTGGTCTTCATCAGTATTTTTTTTTGTGTGTCTGTAACAATAGAAAACCGAGATAAGATATTTTTCTTAAAAGACTATTATAAATTGTATGGATAAATTATTAATAATATTATTTTAACATTTTAGATGACTTACCATAAGAAGGATCTTTCAGAATTCATCCTTATGCAACATTTAAAAACAGCATGTTTTCCATACAACACTCAGAAACAGCACATATAAAAACATTGAAAAGAACGTCATACAGATATATATATATATATATATATATATATATATATATATATATATATATATATATATATACGGTCTTTTTAAACATTTTTATTGGGCGCCATTTTATTCCATCATATTGGATTCCTACCAATGTTTTACTAGTTTCTACCTATGCCCCACTTTATTTTTCAGTTTAATTTAAAATAAACTTAATAATTAGTTTTTATATATATATATATATATATATATGCCCCACTTTATTTTTCAGTTTAATTTAAAATAAACTTAATAATTAGTTTTTACATTGACACACATGGCCATTTTTTGTTACTTCATATTGAATTCGTACGAGTTTATCCCTATACTACATTTAATTTGTCTGTAAAACTCAAGTCACTTGAATAAGATTTTTTTAAATATCTGGCCGCCATTTTGTTTTGTCTCGCCATCTAGAATTCGTACCACAACTTTATCAGTTTATCTCTGTATCACACTTAATGGTTCCACAAAATTTGAATTCGATCTAATAAGTAGTTTTTCAGGCTAATTTTTTAAATATTTTATTAGGTAGCCATTTTGATTTGCTATCCTATATTCATACCGACATGTCATCAGTCCATTCCTATGTAACACTATCCGTACAAAATTAGGGATAAATCGGACATTTTGTTTTTTCAATATTAAATTCGTACCAAAATTTCACTACTTGATTCCTAGATAATAGCAACTTGATTTTTGTGCACAATTTAAGATAAATCGGATTAGTAGTTTTTTAGTAATATTTTTCATTAACATTTCACTAGGTTACCATTTTGTTTTGCCATATTGGATTTTTACCAAAATGTTATCAGGTCATCCTCATATGACTCTTAATTTTTGACTAAAATTTGAAGTTAACCGGGTAAAAAGTTTTTAAGATACGCCGCAAAAACGCAGACAGACGGGAGAGAAAACATGTTTTTCGGCATCTAGGATCTCTGAAACATCTAAATCTAGATCTAAAAAAATCACGGAGGGTGATTTTTTAACGATTACAATACTTCCCTTTTATGAGGGAAGCAAAAATTGTAGCGCTTTTCACTGGGAACTTCTGCGTTAACAACGAATCATACCCTTGATGAAGTAAAAGCTAACACAGTTTAAATATCTATGTAGATAGTTTTTGTTGTTATCTACCCATGTATTTTATAGAAGATTTTGGTAAGCCAAGCAAACTTTATTTTTTTACTTGTTTTGAAATCGCATATGAGAACCACTGCGAATAGAAAAACTAAAAATTTAATTGGGACTGAAATCAGAATGCATATTTTATTTAGAATCTATTTGAACTTTATGTTAAAAATATTATTTCCTTCACGAATCTTGGTTCCAAGAAAAAAAAAACATGTTTCTTTAATTCCCAGTATCAAAGAAAATAAAAAAATCACAGCGTATTAAAGACCGATTAACTAATATTTTTACTACATATTTTTCTTATTGCAAAAGCTACTTATATTAGATTCGTACACCTTGTATCTAGTCGCTATTATACTATAAAATCTTAACTGCATATAATTTTTGGAACAGTGTCAAGCAATTTTTCCCATAAGGATTAAACAATACAGGCTAGCTGAAACCAGTAAAAACCTTGCATGTATGTTGTGGATATATTATTTTTAGCCTATCCCAACCTTAATTTTTTGCACAACGGTTTGAGCCAGAAAAGGGTTTTACTTGTTTTTAGATAATGCTACACGATGCAATAGGCACGCGCTTGATCTATTTTGATTTGTTTCGTTTTAATTAATTTTATTCGTCGGTCAGTTTGTCTGTCAACATAGCGTACTAATTAATTTTATCGAGCCATCAGTGTTCGTCAAACTTTCATTTGTTTTAGTGCTTTTGTGTTTTCTAAGCCGCCCTGACGCTCAAGACACACGCGAAAAAGTGTAATGTGACGTGATCCACGGGAAATAAAACAATTTTATGTGACGTGACATCATTATCTGTAAGGTTATATTAAATATTTTGCCATCAGTGATTAGGGAGAAGATCGATAATACTATATTTTTTAAATATTGAATATAATTATCAAATAACATTTCGTTTTTGCCAGGTTATTTAAGAAAAAAATCGTCGCTTATTTCTTTTTAGTTTGACGTATTATTCAATTAATCGATATTATTTCACAATTTAACCTACATATCAATTTTTTGCAATCTATTTTCTTAAGTTTTGTTTTGTTGACAAAAAGAATAGGACAATTCTAACGCATTTTAGCGAGGCAAGGCTATAAGGTAAATATAAAATAAAACACCATACTTTTAAATTTTACATTGTTTCTATTCCCTTTTTTATTTCCAAATAATTAAAATTTATCTTTTAGCAGTTTTTAGATCAAGCTCCACTTGAATTTTTTATGAAAATTAATATAAGAGAAATCAGTATATTTTTATGCTTTGTTTATCAAGCCAAAAGTCATCGGTTTCTTGAATAGTCACATGCGCAGAAAAACAAGTATGGCCATACGTATGTTTAATTCATATCCCTACAATTAATCATTTGAAGAAATATATAATTTTTAGTTGCACAGCCTTTAGGTGTCAAGATTTTTAAGTGTAGATCTAATATGCATGCGCACCTTTATAGATCTGTTTGTACATTCACTTATCAAAGGTGCTCAAGCTCCTTCGATACCCCAAAATATATTTTTTCTGTATTTTATTTTTATAATCTATAATAACATAAATTGATATTTTTTTATTTTCCTTCCATTATTTCAATCCACCAAATAAAATTTTGCTGACTTTTTAAAAATGTTATTAGGCCTTCATTTTGTGCAAAGTTTGAGACGACGGAATCGGATAAGTAATAAAAATATGGGTAAATTTCTTTTACTCGGAACATCACCCGTTACGAATATTTGCTTTTATTAGGAATAGTGAAGAGTGACAGTGTGCAAAATCTTAAATTCATCATTAAACGTATGTTTATTTTCTAATAAATGTGAGGCGTATGTGGAATCAGTTTTGTTTTTAATAAAACTTCTTTTATGTTCTTGAATCCTTTGTCTAAAACTTCTGCCTGTCTGACCTATATAAACTTTTGGGCATGATCCACAGTTTAATTTGTATATTGCTTTTTTAAATGTTTTATTAGGCTACTATTTTGTCTTCCATACCAAAATGTTACTTGAATTGATAAAACATATTATATGACATCTAACGATGTTAAAACGTGAAGATATGTAAAACCTGAGAAAGTGATATTTTTTTTCAGATTACAAACATTTTATTTGGGCCATTTTGAATTAGTACCAACGTTTTACTACTTCATCTTTGTACCATAATTAGTTATGGCACACAATTTGAAATCAGTTCATTAAGTAGTTTTTCAGGCTGAATTTTTAAATATTTTATTAAGCCGCCATTTTGTTCCGCCTCTGGGATGGTTACCAAAATTTTAGTTTTAGTTTCAGTTGTTTCCTACATAATATTTGACTTTTGTGCAAAACTTGAGATACATTGGATAAGTACTTTTTTAGAAATATTTTTTTTAACATTATACTAGGCCGCTATTGTGTTTTACCATATTGGATTTTTACCAAAATGTCGTCCCCATATGACCCCTAATTTTTGATCAAAATTTGGACTCAATCGGTTAAGCAGTTTTTTAGCTATGTCGCGAACAGGCAGACCGACATACAGAGAGAGAGACAGCCAGACAGACAGACAGACCGACGGAATTAAAAGAACATATTTTTCGGCATCTAGGGGCCCTGAAACGTGTAGGTCTGAACAAATCTCGGAAGGTGATTTTTTCACGATTACAATACTTCCCTTTAACGAGGGAAGTAAAAATTTTATTACGCTTCGATTTTGTTTCACTATATTGAATTTGTATGTATCAAAATATTACTAGTTCATTGGGTTTGTAGCTTTTTGCCGTGCACAAAGCACAAGCTGGCATGTCGGCGGAAACGGGAAAACTTGTTTTTAGGTATCTAGAATCCGAAAACGGATATAAAAGATACAAAAATATTTTGAAGACTTTTTAATGAAAAGAATAATGCTCATGTAAACTACTGTCAAGTTTTCTGATAGTCATTTCTAAACAGTTCCTTACCTGCTTGCTCTTCATAAAGTTAAAGTATTTCTTCTCTTGAAAGTAAGTGCATATATATATATATATATATATATATATATATATATATATATATATATATATATATATATATATATATCAATGTTTGTAATATCAATGTTTGTAATATCCGTCTCAAAGCCGATTATTAACTTTTCAAGGAAATTTGACCAGTGATTCTAAGTATTTTGTAATATTTTATGTTATATTTCAATAAATAGCTAGTCTTGAGCATTCGTTATAAACATGATTTCTCCTACTTTTAAAACTATGGAATTATTTCATTAAAGTTTTCCGTCTGAATCAAGTCTTATTACGAGATTTTTGTGAATATGTGTTTTTCGTTCCATCCGGTATTTGAATGTTAGAAACAATTGCATTCAAAACTTAGTAATAGATGCAAATACCGGGTGACCGCGATGTAGCACTATCATTTTTTTTTCTTTGAAGGGATCAATTTGAGACTTGGTATACTTATATGTTTATATATAAGCCTAATTTCAAATAATAAAAATATTTCTTGTTACTTCCAGTTTTACCGATCTAACTTTGTTGTTTTTAAAAAGACTGTATATTTTTATTAGCATACATTAATTAGCTTCACTTATATGTAATTATGTATGTACACAAATTTAGCAAGGCGATTTTAGCCTACTTTTAATTTTTTGACATCTAGGGACGCTAAAACGTGAAGATAAGTAAAACCTGTGAGGGGGATTTTTTAACGATTACAAACTTTTTATTTGGCCACCATTTTCTACAGTTCTACTAGTTCATCTCTATACCACAATTAGTTATGGCACACAATTTGAAATCAATCAAGTAGTTTTTTCAGGTTGACTTTTTAAATATTTTATTAAGCCGCCAATTCGTTCCACCATCTTGGATTCATACTAAAATTTAACCAGTTGATTCCAACATAATACTTGATTTTTGCGCAAAATTTGAGATAAATTAAATAAGTAGCTTCTAGGTAATAACTTTTTTAACATTTTACTAGGCCGCCATTTTGTTTTGCCTTATTGGATTTTTACCTATATATTACCATGTCATCCCCCCGTGTGACACTTAATTTTTGACCAAAATTTGAAGTTAATCGGGTGAGAAGTTTTTTAGCTATGCCGCGAAAAGGCAGACTAACGGACCGATAGATAGACAGACAGACAGACAGACAGACCGACGGAATTGAGAAAACATGTTTTTCGGTGTCTAAGGACCCTGAAACGTAAAGATCTAGAAAATCTCAGAGGGTGATATTTTTTCACGATTACAATATTCCCTTTTGTGAGGGACGTGAAAATGAAATAAATAATAAATACTTACATATACAAGATAATTTCAAAGGTATTTTTTTTTGTTTTTTGTCCCCGTCATTTAAAATAATATTTGATGTGTAAAAATTAGTACCTCCTCATAATTTTTAAAACCCAAATATTAGGTGTACTAAAAAAAAATTACAAAACGTATAATCATTAAATTATTTCAAAATAATTGGGATATAAGCACTAGAAACTCAGACTGCTAGATATTAACGACGGAGACTTCATAGTGAAGTGAATGGTGTAAGTGATGATTAGGTCGGAAAGGAAAAATGTGAAATCTGCTGTTGCCTGGGCTGGATCCGATATCATCATTAAAATTTGCACTCCATTTGAACAAGAAACTCTTCCAGAATACATCGATGATGGTCAGTGAATCTAGCATGTAAGCATACAGTTTTGCGTTGTTTTCTATTACGTTTATGTATATATGTTTATAAATGTCTATTAAACGTTCATTCAGGACTTACAACTACCAGTTTGAGCTTGGGTTAACAATAGCTATTTATGTAACCAGTTACGAAATTGTATATCACATAACAAGTGTTAAAAGTGGTAGTTTTCAAACGAGGAGGTATTTAGCACGAGGCGTGAGCCGAGTGCGAAAATCCTTCGAGTTTGAGAACGATAACTTTGACACACTGGTACACTATTTTTCCTGCGACCATTTAATATTTTTAGTAGAATTATTATGTTTATTGAAAAAATTGTCAACCGTTACGTCAGCTGTGACACATTGACGCGTTGAAAAGCATTTTTCAACACACGTGTTGATTTTTTTTCAATACGAGTGTGATATATGACATTTTCTAGCCCAGTTAATAGTGTGTTCGAGACAAGGCGCAGCGAGTTCCCGAAAAATAACACGAGTTACACAAAATATCGTTTCCTATAAGATTTTTTCTAATTGTGATCATTTATGAACATTTTTAAAAATATTGAAATACAACAGAAAACCCATTAGAATTATATATTTTTTAACTTTCCATCACCAGTTACGAAAAATAACTAGTTTTTCAAAACATCAAGCAGCTTTGAAAAGTGACAGTGTCGAAATTAGAAAATTGTTACGTTATAAGGATCAAAATAACGATCATTATGAGACTAGCGGTGAATATTATCAGAGGAGGCGTAAGCCTAAGCTAATACCGCGGCGTGTCTCATAATGATTGTTTTTGATCCGAATAACATACAAAACAAGATTAATGTAGAAATCCATACGGAAACAATAGCCGCTAGAGTCTGAATTAATAACTTGACTTGAAAATAAGCCTTTAGATACTATGTTGCCTTTTTTGAAAGTTTGACAGCTGTTAATTTTAAATCTAAAAACATGTATTTCTAAAATATTATGTAGGACGCACACTCCTAAACAAATATGCCTTCCTCACTCAGCATTAGCTTTGACAACTGTTAAATGTTTTTATTAAAAACATCAAATATTCTATCTATCATCGAAACCCCAAAATAGATATTTTAAATCTTTTAAAAATCACTCACTAAAAATATTTTGACAGACGTTAGAATTTATATTTTTTTCTAAATCGATATCACCCCATCTAATAACGAAAGTTCAAATCGATATGAAAAAATATACAATGAAACATTTGTTTTATTAATTTTTTAAAAATAGTTTCTATAATAAAAAAATATCTTCACCTCACCTAAAATTTTAATTTAGTTTCTAGGAAGCTGTGTTTCACCGTTTTTTAGGCATATTTAATGTTTCTGGAATACATTGTATATTTGAAAAAAAATTAAAGATACTTACATTTTTTGTAATGATAAATCGGTTTTGGATTTTTTTTTGGTTTTCAGGAGGCTGCCTCATGATTTTAGAGAAAAAAATTATATACAAAAATTAATACAAATTTGAAATATTTCGCTATTTTTTAAAATATTAAATTGTCCCATGTCAAAACAATTACCTTAACAATATCTGTTTTCAATTACACTGTTATTGGTTTGTGCGTTCTCAAAAGACGCCGACTTCGACCCATACTATTTTTGGAGCAAATTCATCTCAAGTTATCATGCGAACGAATTTTGTGTACCCATATACGTACATTTTATTTCTACAAATATGTTTTTCATTCTCTAAGTTCCCTAAAAGGCCGAAAAAAAACAATTTGTCGCGATTACAATACCCTATATATCCTATACATTATATTAATAATACAATATATGGGAAAGTATGATATGTTAAGGGTCTTAATGGAAAATAAATATTTTAATCGTCTAAAATTTAACTACGAAAACATTTTGCAGCTCTCAATTCAGAATGATTTCAACAACTAAACGTTATCTATACCTACTATCAAAATATTTAGTTTATAATACACCTTGCAGTATAAATAAAATCCGTATTAAATGCTATCATACCCCCATATGTAAAACATCTGAAACCCTTAATGATCACTGATGATTATCATTCAGTATCAGCATAATAGCTCGCAACAGCTTTGGAAATTACAAAAAGCGACGATTTTTGCTGCTTTTTTAAATATTTTTTAGGTAAAAAGCGACGACTTTGTATACTCAGTACTTAATGTCAAAAATTAAATTAAACCTGCTGCTGAATCTCCCGTTGACTGAAAAATGCCACTACTCTGAACCGGAATGCTTTAACACCTCGTATATAAATATACAACACGAAACTATATAACATACTAAAGTCAGCGACACTTTAAATATCCAACACCGCATGGGTATAAAGCAAAAAATAATAATATAATTAATTCTAAATCCTAGGTATTTTGAAACTACTTTACTAGCCGTTACCAAAGTTTACAGAATTATATTTAATTCTGTAAACTTTGCCGTTACTAAACATACTGGAAGAAATAAACAGGGAGAAATCACTTAATAATTAATACATACCTTTAAGTTTCTACACCATCCATGCATTCGACAGGATTCGTGATATTTCTATTCTTTACGGGATTTATATCTATTGTTACCACTCCTCAAAGCATTTAAGACAGATAGATCAACAGATATTTGCAAATTTTGGATTCGGGTTAACAACATCGCGACCTTATCAAACAGCTTATTGTGCCATGTCAGTCAAACCTACACAGCTGGCAGAGCCAGGCCAACTTGAAAAAGTGGTAAATTCAATGGCAAATTGAAAATGATACTTTTTGACTCATAACTATATTTTACCTAACTTTTCGACTTCAAATTAAAAAAAATATAAATCTGTCTAGCAGAACAAAGATGGAATTGTTGATATATTCAATCGTTTTTATCCCGGGAGGTACCGATACGATTTTACGAGAGGCTAGAGAATGGCAAACAGAATTCGTGCACGCTACAATTCAAAAAATTCTCAAAGTGCATCCCTCACCCTGATGAAGCTAATTTTTATACCAGTCTCCAGAAGAAATAAAGACGTTTCTTCGCGTATTTACTTGATTCGCCCAGGACCAACAGTTCATATGTTACATGGCCAAATGTAAAATTATTTGGAAGCAAATGGCGTTACTAAGTTGGTTGATTCAGGACTATTAACGAATCAAATACGGTCGTAGAGCTATAACGAATCCATTACAATACTTAGTCTAAAAAATGTGTCATTTTGACACTAGATATTACGATCAAAATGATGCCATTATGACATGCCAGAAGAGAAGAATAGTTTATTTATACAACTAGTGTAAAAAGTATTTTTGCACTGTTACATACAATATTTTTTTATAAAATATATAATAGTAAATTTGTAAGTATAACACAAGTATATATATATATATATATATATATATATATATATATATTATTAAAAAAAAATGAACGTAGAAGATATACCGTCGGATATAGAAAATGGTGCTGAAGAAACTATAGCGGCCATACTTCCAGACATCTGTATGAACTAGCGTTCCTTGATTGGAGGCAGAAGAACGTTGGTGTTTCAGAAAAAGTTTTTCATGGACAAATCAAGAAACCAAAAAGCATCTACTCTTTGTAGTCAATATTCTATGTGAAAAGTATTCTATAATTTAGATATACAAACATTTTGCAATTTACTGGCGTTTCTAAAGCGGAAATTGGATGTTTGCAGACCTGAAAAGTCGAAAATATTTACTCGAGCTAAAATTGAAACATTTCTCGTTGAAGCAGATGTCCACGTTTTTGTGTATGTATGCAGATAAACAAGGATTTATGAAAATTCGCATTCCAAATACAAAAACCAAATACCCTAGCGAATTCAACATCACCCAAGGTAGCATAGAAAATATGGATTTGTTGGAGATTTTTCGAAAATACTTTCGTTTGCGGCCTTCACACATCCCACACACAAGGTTTTTTTGTTGTCTATAGAGACGGTAAATGCTTCACTCAACTAGTTGGTATTAAAACTTTCGAAGGTCATCTGTATCTTTGTTAGCAGATTCGGCAGCTGATTTATGTACGTTAATCAAGGATGGTGATATGAGTAGCGTAGTAGATAAAGGATATGCTAAACGTTCATTGGAAAACAATAAGAAAATTTGGGGCAAAAATAATGGAAAAAAAAGGGGAAGAATAGAGCACATGATGTGTTGTTAATAACGACGTATTAATGGATGGCTCTATAAAAGAGTCTAGTAATAATTCATGTGCTTTAAAAATGTCATATATTAGTAATTGTGTAATTAATATTTATAATAAACTAGCGAGTACCCGCAACTTTGTTCGCGTATGGAAATAACGAAAGAGATATAAAGAGGTACTTAAATCGCCTTTTTATACCTCTTTGTAACCATGTTTTTTGTTGTGTTTTCTTGCAATTTTTGTCAACAGGAGCTTGGGAGATTTTTGTTTATAAATTATTTCCGATTTTTTGGAAAACCCTGTATACATTTTTAAAAAATATATAAAAAATGAAATAAAATATACCTGCTCAAGCGTTTTTTAAAAAAACTAACCGTTTTTTAAATAAAAAATATTGTAATATTTAAGGGGCGGTTTCATCCCCTTGAAATTTGATTTTTGAAAAATCCCTTCTTGTCATCGAACCTCCACATCGTATAATCAACCTGTATTCCAAAATTCAGCTTATTACATTAAACATATGTAAAATAGTTAAATAAAATACACGAGTTTATCGTTTTTCCGAAAAACTAACCGTTTTTTTAATGAAAAATATTGTAATATTTAAGGGGCGGTTTCACTCCCTTGAAATTTGTGTTTTGAAAAATCCTTTCTTATTGAACCCTTACATCCCACAATCAGCCTGTGTGCCAAAATTCAGCTTTTTACGTCAAGCAGTTTGAGCAGAATCGTGATTTATCAGTGACCCGATTTTTTGAAATACCCTGTATAATTTACAATTCAAAAAATAGTGTTGATAGGTCTCCGTCGCCAGACGATCATTTAAAAAAATCGTATAAATCGGTGCTGTTCAACTCTCTCACAAACTTGCTGAAACATTTAGCTTAGTGTTTTAAATATGGGGTGTAATTTAATTGATGGCTGAAAATGCAGGTTATGATTTCTTAGCTAATTTAAGAAAGAAAGGTTCATATAAATATACGTCCTAAACCTCTCAACTTTTGAGATACAGGGTGTTAAAGTTTTAAAAAAAATGCGTTTTCTTATAATAACTTTAATACTGATGTTACTATTTTCACAAAATTTGGCATGCACCTACTAGATACCAATAGGCAAGAAATGATGTAGAAAATGTTTTAATATTTCTACCAGTGGCGTCCGTACGGCATGTAGACTAAAGATTTTTCTAAAAAAATGGTACGGCACTGCTTCTTCCAGAAATGAAATCCTCATTTATTTTGCAACAAATTTAAATTCTTGACATTTTTTCGTCCGACGAATTGTTTTGGCCTAAAAGAATAAAAACAATTTTCATGCATGGCAAAATCTCTAAAATCTAATGGTAACGAAAAATTCGTTTTCGACTCAATACTCAAAATAATACTTACTAATACATTTTTTGTATTAAACTTGAATTGTAGTAGTTGCTATTTTAATCCATTGACTTTAATTTAATAAAAATTAGACAAAAACACATCTTACCTACAAATTGCCACATGAGATTTTAGCGATTTTGCAATGCATGAAAACTGAAAAAAAATCTTACAAGTTTTGAAAACTTCTATGCATAAAATAAACTAATATTTAATTTAATTATCACAATTGTTGAGAATGTCCTCCTTCTGCTAGAATACAGGCTTCAATTCTATTTATCATGGATTGGCGAACCCTTTTAAAAATTCCAGGAGTATTTCTTATGGTTTGGCAAGAAAGTTAAATTTTTTGCCCTAGGTCTTCTACAGTTTGAACCGGTGTAGTATAAACTAAAGTCTTGGGGTGCCCCCACAAAAAATAGTCTAAACTATTTAAATCAGGGGACTTGGGAGGCCAAGATTGAGTTTCCTCCACATCCTATCCAGCGATTTATAAACGCCTCATTTAGAAATTCCCTACCATGAATGCTAAAATGTGCAGGAGCACCATCATGCATGTACCACATTTCTTCTCTTAGTAAAAGAGGTAGGTACATCCTCGAGCAAAATTGGCAAATCGTTTTCGAGAAAATGGGGGTAGGATTCCGGTCCTATGAGGAAAATCTCCAATTATTCCATCCCACACATTCACGGAATTGCGTGTGAGTTTTCTTCTGCCCGTACATAATTATTATGGAAATTTCGAATGGAACTCCGGGAAAAATTAGCTTCATCCGTAAAGAGTATTTTGTTATCAAATAAAGGGTTTTCAGCAAGTTTTTCTAAAAACCATCGACAGAAATTTAAACGCAATGGAAAATCACGCGGCAGTAGTGCTTGAACCCTTTGAATATGATATGGGTATAGTAAATTGTCAGCAAGTGTTTTCCAAGTAAGAAAATGGGAAACATTTAGCGTTACCGCAATTTTCCTAGTACTTGTTTCTGGATGCTCCTCAATTGTGTTCAAAACAGCTTCCTCTAATTCTGGTGTTCTCACCGTGCGATGTGCCCCTTTGGAACTATTGTCAATGCTAAGACTCCCAGTTTCATGTAGTCTTCTATGTATTCTTGAAAGCATTCGGGCATGGGGAATGATACGATTTGGATACCGCTCTTGATATATCTGCCCAGCCATAAACGCATTTCCGTCAGCAAGTCCGTACGTGAAATGCATATCTGCTAACTCGGAATTTGTAAATCTTAACATAGTTTACTTATTTTCTTTTTATTATTGATTAAAGAAATTTTCACAATGTAAAAAACTTTTATGAATACTTCAAATAAGACCGCAACGTAATTGATCAAATGTCATTATTTTAGAAACAAAATAAGGCACCAACTTACTATTTTAAAATAATTTCGTTATGCTACAAATGTATGAAAACAATTGTTATTTTTTTACGCGTAAACAGTGCATCGGACGAAAAAAAGTTAAGAAATTAAATTTATGGCAAAATAAATGAGGATTTCAAAAATAATTTTTAATTCCGGAAAAAGCAGTGGCGTACCATACTTTAAAAAAAATCTCCAGTCTAAATTCCGTACGGACGCCACTGGTAAAATTATCAAAAAATCTTCTACGTCAAAAAATGCCTATTGGTTCTTAGTAGATGCATGCCAAATTTTATGAAAATACTACGAACAGTTTTAAAGTTATTATAAGAAGACGAATTTTTTCTTAAAACTTTAACACCCTGTAGCTCAAAAGTTGAGAGGTTTAGGACGTAAGTTCATATGAACGTTTCTTTCTTAAATAAGCTAAGAAATTATATCCTGCATTTTAAATTACACCCTGTATATAGATAGGGAGTTTTAGCAATTACTAACGTGCTTCTTACATTATTTTTTACATTGACTGTGAAAAAGCAGTGCGTTAAAATTTTGAATCGCACTAGTGCGGAAAAGTGGGCAATTCCGCCACTCAAAAGAAAATAGAAATGATTACATTATAAAACTGTTTTATAAAAACATATTTTTCTACTGTTAAGAATAAGAAATTGCTTCGTGTAATTGTAGGCAGAAACAGAAGTTTGCTCTAGGTTTAAAAAAAAAATGCAAAAAAAAAAAAATGTTTCTAAAATGAAACTTTAAGACGCAGAGTAATACTATTAATTAACGAAAAATGGACTTTTTAATGTTATTTACTGATCTAATTTTGATCGCCTAGGCAATGCTATTGTTTTCCTTGCACAACTTATGACATATAATAATGTTACAAGTTGTGCGATAATGAAAATGAAATTTAATGGCCGATATTATTGTTACTACATAATATATTACTTCCACGGAAATTTTTTATATCCACTTTTAGATACAAGTTACGATTAGAATAATTGCATAGTTTCTCAAGACAGAGAAGAAGGGTTTTGTGTATCCTTTTATAATTTTCTCCAGACACTGAGCATTAAGCAGAAACGAAAAATATGAAATATGTTCAAGAATAAAGGTTTAGGGAAACGTAGTAAAATATACGTAAATATTTGTATTATTTTCCTAATCGCATCGCATCGTTATCTTGCCAATAAACGGACTTCAATGCATGTTAATATATAATGTACAGAACAAATTACCGCCGATTTTTCATAAAAAACATCTAACATCATGTTTAATATTCTTCAATTTTTGCATTATTTCGTTTAATTCCGTAACAACACGTTAATTAAATTTTGTATATATATATATATATATATATATATATATATATATATATATATATATATAAGGAAGTTCATTCTTTTTGCCAAGCACACCCTGAACAATTATTCAAAAGATGAAGTTTAATGGGGACAAAAAAAAAAACAAATAAATATGTATTCATCATTAGCATCCCTGTTATGAACTTTTTGTTTATATTTGCTACAGCCGGAACTTCAATTGCAACCCCACTTACTTAACGAAACAAAGTTTTCTTGACTCGATGACAATATTATTTGCTTTATTACTGTCTCCTGAACTGAAACAAGCCGCTTTGCTTATAGATCTATACGAGCTTGCAGATTTATTTCAGCTCGAGTTTCAGTAATATTTAGAAATTCATCGGCAAGGCAACATTCCGCTTTTGCTTTTTGTAACATAAAAGAAGATGGATAAAGAGCGTGACCTATATCTATAAAGCTTTTTCTTAAAAGAGTTTATGCTTGTTTAGTCAGTTCACAGTCAACAAAAAGTGCTTTCTGCCGTTAAATATTTTTTAACAGTAGCTGCTTTATCAGGAGGAGCTTGACATATCTCACTAATCTCACTAACTATTTTGGCAGCATCTTGTCTACCAGATGACTGAACAGCAACTTCTACCGCAAAAGTTATTTCCTCATAGGTGTTTGAGCTTAAGAGATGTGCAACTCCTTTTTGTTGTTTTAAAACTTGACTCTCCCATAGGTTTTTTGGGTCGCCCATAGTTATTCGTCGTATTAAATCAGCTCTTCTCCGTAACTTCGTCTGTATTTGTGGTATCCTGAATATTACGTCG
This sequence comes from Kuschelorhynchus macadamiae, assembly GCA_030620095.1. Lineage (NCBI taxonomy): Eukaryota > Metazoa > Arthropoda > Insecta > Coleoptera > Curculionidae > Kuschelorhynchus > Kuschelorhynchus macadamiae. The sequence goes on from JAUTXW010004716.1 coordinate 108,655, forward strand.
TAACTTGTATCTAGGCAAGTTTTGTATTTGATTAAGAATACCCTCATTTTCTTTCAAGACCGGTAGAAAAATTTCTTATTATAATTTTCCAGTGATTTGTAGGTAGAATGTTGTGAAACCATATGTAGCTTCTTCGTCCTTTTACAAAAACAAAAAGATCTATACGCCTAAAAAAAATAATTTTGCATAAGTGCAAATTGGTGTGAAAATAATCTTTAACAATGTGGATTTTAAAACGCTTTACCTATTTTTTTGAAATTCGTTGTAATTGATATACTTTTTGGCTTACAAAACCTTAAACACTTTCTACCGGCGCCGGCGGTTCCTTTACTAATATGCACTGAGATTAAAACAATCGTAGATTTAACAATATATACAAACGGCAGGTACACTAATAATACTATTTCAACTCGGTATAAGCTAAAGTACCAACAACTAAAACCAAATAGTTCAAAATTAGCAATATATTTCACTACATCTTACAGTTTGTTGATGTCACTAACGTTTGTTTATATAAAAGTATTGCGCCTTTCCAAACCTGTGTTAACTTGATTGGAATGCAAAAAATTTTCACTTTAAAAATGTTTCTGTCATAACGTTTGAATATGAGTTGTGTCCACCTAGTTTGGAACAAAAATCCACTGTGAGACAGCGTGACTGCGAATATGCCTAGTTTTTTCGGGAATTTACTTGTTTTATTTGAAACGTGGGAGCTGTTTCGGTGGGGGGAAATTCTTAAAAAAAATATGAGAGAAAGTTGTTATGCGTATGACAGTTTGGTAATAGGGGCAATAGGTAATGGAAGGGGGAAGCCTGAAACCTTTAAAAAAATTCTTTTTAATTTAAAAAATAATTAGAGTTTAAAATATATTTTTTAGTACTCTGGATGGGTCTAGAGCCAAATTACTTAGTTTAGTCTGTCAGTATTGATAAAAAAACTAAACTACTTTGTCTCAGTTCAGGCTTATGATATTGAGAAACAGATACACCACTGTCCACCTAATAAAATTTATATTATTGAAAGGAATCTACAAGAACTTCTATTGTAAAAAAAGTTTTTCCTGAAATTACATTTTTTTGGCCTCATAAGGAGAAAAGAGCGGATATCATAAAACGACCGATAAGACAAGCAATGACGTCGAAGGAATTGGATGATGATGAAGTATTCAAAAGAGGGACATGGAGGTGGGAAATGGGACATCAGCGGCAAGTATTATACATAATATTTATTTAAAACAACGTGACCTGTTTGGCTGCTATGTTATATCTCTAATGAACTAACCTTAAGAAAATAAGAAAAAAAAAGTTATATATAAAAGAATTCATTTTAAAGATGTAAAAGATGCAAGGTGTTAAATTTTTCTTTTTGATTTGTTTTTCCCCTGTATGTTCAAATATGTTTATTAGATTGGAATAAAATTCGGTATGGTAAGAACACGTACAGAAATACATTCTTTATCATGCATTATTGTCAGTGTTACCGACCGGCGGCATATAAACGAGTAAGATTATACATTTTTTCAGAATTATTCGGCGATCTATAGATCCACTAATTCTAGATAATGGCGAACATTATTAAAATAAACTAAATCAGTAGTACAGCTTATTTTCCGTGGTTACTCATGTCAAGTTATTACGATATTTGTTCTAATTACAGTTGTCTTTACTGCATTTTAAATGCTCCTCTTTTAGAACAAAATAAATTACTTGAAACATCTTGTAAATCTACATGTAATTGTTGTTAGGTCTTTTTACGTACTAGCTTTAAAATTAAACTAATGTTATAAAACTATATTTAACAAAGGAGAAATGTTGAGTTTTACCTGAACGTTCAATCATCATTATAATAAATAAAATAATTTTATTAGTATATTAGAATTTTAATAAACGAATTATTTTCCCATCGAATTAAAAGAAATTAAGTATAATTTGTTATGGTAATGCTCTATTTTTTGAGTACCAACTTGTAAATGTTTCGATTTTTCATGATGATTTCGAAAATACACATACTTCATTTCAAATTTATGTTTAATTAACTTTTAGCCAAATTAGCTGAATTTTTTACAATAAATTAAGAAATACAGGGTTTTTCATTAAAAAAAAATTTTCACAGTTTTTTGTATAATCTTTAAGTTTCCGACTTATTAAATTAATAAAATGTATTTGATTATCTGCGATTTGATAAATGATCATTCTAAGCTAACAAATAAAAAGGTGAATGATAAAAGGGAGCCCTAAATATGGGTTGGCCTAGTTAAAATAAACAAGTTTATTTATTCCAGAACTGAATGATTGTTAGATACGTGTTACACATGCCCAATATAACTATTCAAGAGAATGGTAACTTTTGGCTTGACAAACACAATACAAAAATGCAGTAAAAACGGTAGAAAAGATATAAAAAATTATTATCAAGGAAAATAAATTAAAAAAAAAAATAGTTTTTCCCCGCAATATCCTTCGGAACGAATTCCACCAAATACAAATAATAAATTAATACAATATATATATATATATATATATATATATATATATATATATATATTTTGTATAAAATGTAATCTACGAGATTTTTATTATAAGGTAAGTTGTGGATACTTGGGTACACAAATAGATGAAGCCTTTTTCTCGTAACGAAATTTTCTGTTTACTAAGGAAAGTGACACTTTAATATTTAATGTATATAAAGTTTTTAGCAAATGACTATATGATATATAAACTGTATTTTATAAAACTGTGTTTTTTACGAATGCTGGAATCCGCTACGAGGAAAGATCCGAGTAAAAGTCAATTTACCGATTTATTTTATTTTAGTGAAATGGAATAGTAAAAGCACATAATTATTCTATGTTTATATATATATATATATATATATATATATATATATAAAAAAAAATATATATATATATATATATATATATATATATATTTTGTTTGTTTAGTTGTATTGTAGTTGACTAAATATAAAAGCTTATGTCTATAATAACGAAAATTTAGGTCTTATATTAAAAAGAGGTAATAAAGTAAACATAACATCTAAAATAACTGATAATACAAACAAAATAATCAAACTATTCGGTTGGTAAAACCTGAAATAAGGTAAAAAACTAAGTAATTATTCACGACATAATGACCTGCAGGCTGAAATACTATTGACAACCTAATCGTTGAATTATTTACTTTCTTGTCATTTCAATATCTACCCTTTGAAACCACCATGGACTAATTAATGCGAATATTATTTGCTGTAACCCTGGTTTATCCTTAACTGAGCTCATCTGGACCAGGAGCGCCAAAAAAGTCGATAGCAAGAGGTCTTCGGGTGGATTGCAACAAAGCTGGGGATATTTTAAAATTATTTAACATATGCTGATCTAGAGGCGAATGCAGTTGAAAACGAATTAGCATTAGAAACGAGTTAAATTAATATTAATATCATTCTGTAGTGATATCACAGGTAAGACAAAATTTGTTTCTGAACTTGTATTTAAAGCTTAAACAACGATGTAATGTTATTTCTTCAGTACATTTTCTTACATGTAAACGACAAACTCAGAATGTCGCAGCAGGACATTGTGAAAGAGTACTTAGTATTATGTTCGAGTTTTACAGCCCAAGTAGATGGTTTGCAGCCGTTGTGTAACTTACTACTTTGTCTTATTTTAACGGCTTATATACGTTACAGGTACCTACGTAATTATATAGTTCTTAAACCGAGTAGTTAAGCGGTGGAATAAACGGCTTAGGACTAACGTTTAATCCTTGAGTGTTCGGCCAGTGTTCAATAGATGTCGTTTAAATAAGTTAAATAGTACTTGAGCCTATGTATCAACCTTTTAAAGAAGTTTTGGACATATAATTTTTAACTATTTACTCTGGTTTTATTAAAGTTTTAAATATATATACAAATATATATATATATATATATATATATATATATATATATATATAAATATATATATATATATATATATATATATATATATATATATATATATATATATATATATATATATATATATATATATATATATATATATATATATATATATATATATGTACAAGTTTAATGAAACTAGCAGATGAGTCTTTCAGTTTTTTATATATCTCATCAGGTGCAGTTATAATATTGTATTGACTACTAAATATTTTTATTAAATCATATTCTTTAGTAAAATAGTCTATACGACTAAAAAAAATGGGACAATGATCGATAAAGGGCATCCATGTGTCGTAACAAAACCTTGGTACCCATTGTAGTAACTGTTGGAAAACTCGCCAGTTTTTTATAGTTTTAAGACGAATATTGACATTTCGGCTGGAATAACTTGTTTTAATACTACTTCTTTGTTATCTAAAAGATACATTGACTTGGAAATTGCAAAATTCACATATAATTATTTATCTTGGTTATTTCTGAGGCTCATGTATTTTTTGAAAGTACGATTTCATAACAGATGTCCAACAGAAAAAAAAACAGTCTAGTTTTGTGCCATATTTTTGCGAAAATGTGCTTTTCTAAATTATTATTAACCACCATCGTGACAGAATAACTCACACTGATAGATTAGCCATAGAGCTATATATTATACACTTTTCCAAATTATATATGCGGGTTACATATTAGTTTTTCATTACATCTAATTCATGGTTAATATATTTCAATTTCGTTTTAGTTTTCTTGTAAACTATATTTACACTCTAAACACATCTTTACACTATCTTTATGAAAATATAAGTTGTATAAGTGTTAAATATTGCTCTATATATAACAGTTATATGTTTATACGTAGTTAAATCAACGTCGACGTGTACTTGATATAGGTTCTCCAAGTATTATATTTATAAGTCGTAAAAATATTTATATGTCCGGTATACATAGGATACGTGGATTTTGGTAAAGTCATACATACGTTTCCAAAACTGATATACAACTAAATGGGGCTCCTTGGGTTATACACTCTACTTCAAAATTTATATGTACAGAAGTTCAGCAGTGTCATTATGAGCTCATATTTCATCATCATACATCAGATGGTAGAGGAGGTACCACCTCACATACACATTCCAAGAACTGGTGAAGTCTTACTGACGTTTTGAGCCATATGTATATAAGTCGTTTTCCTTCCATTCTCTTTCTTTTCTTTAATTTCTTTCTTCTTCCTTATTTTACCCAAGTCGAACAATGTTAAATGAAAAAATTATGATGGGTGTTCCTTAAGTAAAATATTCCAGACCCCGAAATACCTCTTCGTTCGGTTCTTTGGGTGAGAGGTACTTGTGGCGCTCCACTATCGAAATGTTATTTCTCATTTACCAATATCTGTGGCTTGAGTAAAAACCTCAACTCTGTTCACCACTGTCTCCAATTTTGCGAGGCTCATATCCTGTTCCTAACCGAAACCAAAATAAGCCGCAAAAATGCAACCAATCACCTTTCTTTCCTGGCTATGAACTTTTTCCATCATTCCGCCTCAACAGTGGAGTTTGCGCTTATATTCGTAGTAATCTATCTTGTACAAGACTTCCGAATCTTGAATCGATCCAGATCCTTCAAACTAGCCTTCAGAACTTTCACTAAATTCATGTGTTGTATCTATCTTTCTCCCTCCGACAATTCCTGCAACGAGCTCTCCCACTTTCTTTCTGATAAAGTGAATTTCCTAATCCCTGAATTTCCTTCCTCTGAAATCATTATCCTTAGCGTTTTTAATGTTCATAATAAAGAATAGTTAAGGTCTATTAAAACTGATTTTACCACTACAAATAATGGTTCCGAAATTTGTTCACAAATCTCGGACGTAATCCAATTATGTATGGAAACCTTTATACCACATTCTATTAAGACCTCAAAACCTCACAAAAATAAACGTTGGTTTTCAAAATTTTGCGCTAATGCCAGCCTAAAGATAATCCATACTCATAACAATTTTCTTAAGAAACCTACTTCAGAAAATCTACAGGCCAGAAAAGTGCAACGAAATCATTTCAATCGTATAACTTTCGAAGCCAAAAATGCCTTCAATACACGCATAAAAGGCAAAGTTTATTTTTGCCAAAATGGGAGCCAAACCTTTTAGTCGCTTGTCAAAAATATTCATAAACACTTCTGCAAGATAATTCCCAGCAAATTCTACTTTAATCCCTCTTCTTTACTTCCCCCTTTCATCAGTATCAGCTTTGCCATATAATATGCACGAAATTAGCTTCAAAGTTAGAAAGTTACGGCTTATTCTCAAAACACTTAATACCAAAAAGTCCTCTGCCCTGCGGCCACAGTTCTAAAAAAGTGAGCTTCTGAATTGGCCCATACCCTCAGCAGGTTATTCCAAATATCCTATGATTAGGGTATGTTTCCTAAAAGCTGGAAACCTGCTCGTGTATAGCCTGTCTCTAAAAACTCTTCCCTTTAATTACAGACCCATATTCCTCTTCCCAAATATAAGTAAGGCAATGAAGAAGTATATAATGATCTTTCAAGTTAACTTTAAAGGTATAAACTTATACCCGACAGGCAATACGGCTTCCACGGCCAAAGTTCCATGCACACTTTCTTACCTTCGTAACCCACAACTGGAATAAATCCAAATTATTGCTCTCGACATATCCAAAGCATTTGATCAAGTCTGGCATGACGCACTTCTTAACAAACTTCTTGCCTATGGTCTTCCTCCAAAACTTTGTACTTGGATTACCAGTTTTCTTTCCAACAGAAATATTTCTGTAGTGGTTGACTGTCATTCATTAAACTTTCACTAAATCAACCCAGGCGTTCCACAGGGTTCAATATTGGTACATACTATATCTCCTGCACATCAATGACCTGCTTTTTTCCAGCAGCAATCCTATTCACAGCTACACTGACCAGCACACTCCGTTCCAATATTCAATTTTCCAAACCTGTAAAGATTTTATCCTTAAGCGAGAACCTCATTAAAACCGTAGAATGGGGAACAAAGAACTTGTCCAGTTTAACGCCACTAAGACACAATATTATCTCCCAGTATACACTGATTTATGATCGAAATCTTACAAGGAAGCTTGCATCACTAGAGCATCATAGAATTGTAGGCGATCTGTTTCTGTTTTACATATACTACCACGGGTTTTGTCCTGATGAATTATCATTCCTTCTTCTCCTCATCTGCAAGTCTTTAAATCCCGCATCAATAAACTTTCACTGTCTTTATTTAAAGCAACCACGGTACCTAGTACTTAGAGCCTCGGCCTTCGTGGTCAGCTCATATAAAAAAAATCTTGACATTAACTATGTTGCATGTTTTATTTCTGTTAGTTACGTTAAGTTGTTACTACATCAAAAAGTTTTAATTTGTTCAGCTTTAATTGCTATGTGCTTTTAAAATCAGTGATAACTTTCCTTGTTCACTAAAGTCGATTGCTGATTGTTCGAAAGTCTGTTAATAGATCTTTATATAGAGTATGGGCATCTCTGACCTAGACTAACTGCCTAACTAAAGAATGAAACCGCGCTGTATCGCATGCAGACAGGCAAAGTGCAGACGGAAGAAAATCTACCTGCCGCCCAGTCTTGCCTAAAATATTAAAGAAGCCATGTCACTCGCATGTCCTACATTTAGGTGGGTAATTCGAGAGAGAGAGGAAAATTCGAATTAAGGACGGTTTTTGTTTAGCCATTAAATTATAATTTTCCAAAAGTTGTACGTTCATAGTTGACTGCTTTAATTTGGATTTACTGAAATGCAGTACAGTAACTTGACAATATTTTTGCGTGTGCCAATCAGCGGCCTTCCTTCAATTTCTACTCGATACTCAACCCAGTATTAAATTTAAACATTAACACTACGATATATTTTATGAAAACCTGAGATAAATAAATGCTGTTTTATGTAGTAAGTACATATGTAAGTAATTGATTCCAATATTATAGCAAAATTATGACGTATGACTTATGAAAGTAAGGGTAAATAACCTTTAGAAATAAATATAAATTCAGTATATTAATGCCTTGCATTATTTTATTAAGATTATAATTATAACGATTCATATTTAGAGATCCAGGTACATAACTCTTGTGGCTGATATCGCACCAAAAAACGCTAAAGTACTCGCGACACTCACAACAGCGGTGGTGGTACCTGACAAACTGACAATAGTGCCCATACACATTGAAAGTATGAATTGGGCAAGAAATACCATACTCGAAACTATTGCTACGTCGGTCCCTATTCCTCGAATTTGACTTGAAACCTTTCCTTGACCCTCTTGATTTACTTCAAACTAAAAAAGAAAAAAAATGTCAAATTTACGTTATATCAATTAAAATAATTTATTTTATATATATATATATACACTTTCCTTGATCGTTTACAATAATTTTTCATGCTTTTAATAGTCACAATAATAAAATCTAAAAAGTTCTGTCTTTCTATCTTTTTTTATTACAGAGTAGTGTGTATTTAGGATTATAAATAATTAAAATACTTACTACTCCTCTCGCATGGTAATGGGCTATAATCAAATATGGCATAGTAAACAATGTAGAATACATTACTCCTGCAGTTCCACTAAAGAGAATAACCCCAACTTTATTTTTAGTCAGGGCCATGAGGAGCATGCCAGTTGAATAAGTTAAAAGTCCACCAACGTACACTTTTTTGGCCCTAAAAAAGTTAACTATGAAATAATTATCAAAATTACCAGTTGTATTTTTATTTTAAGCCAATCTTTCCATAGTTAATTGTCCATAACTTCGTTTTATATAAAGTGGTACAGAAGTGTAGATACTCGTTAAGTGTAGAGTTTTTTTTTGTCGGTTAGTGAAAAGAAAAATAATTCGACAACGTTCAAGCATAGAAAGCTTTTTCTGATCCTCAATTAAACAAAATCACAGATCCTAAAAGTTGAGCGAATAGCTATAACCAAGATTTGAGAGTAAAAACATTATTTATGCTTGGGTCTGAATGGCATTCATACCAATTAGTAAGAAACAAAGTATCTTTACGCTTGAGAAAGGAAAAGATTGCAGGTAAATTTAAGTTGAACGATGAATGAAAGTTAAAATACCTATTTAATCTTAAGAAATCTCTGGGGTACTAACTGACAGAAAATTTGTGAGATCCAAATTATCAGTAAAAACTTATTACTGTTTCATACCTAGATCCTTCTACCTACAATATAATTATCTTTTTAAGACAATTTTGTATTAATTTAAGTTTAAAGCAACAATAATTTCAAATATAAAAAACAAATTCAAAATTCAAATTCTAGTATATGGTACTTATAAACTAAATCATTGTTTAATGTAATAAAATTTGAATAAATCAGACATGAAGACATTTTAACAAACGTATATTAAAACATACACATAATTTTTTGAGACGAATTTAATCTTTGCTAGGCGAAAGTTAAAATAATTTGTACATCCTGATGAAGCATACATTACAGCGATATATGCAAATAAAAATGAAAATTTTTTTTCTTATTATTAATATATATTTTTATCAACTAACGACCAAGCCAATGAGCTACTTGGATGCCTATTTTTTAGGCAGTGGTCACGCCTTAAATTTCTCTGTTTTGTAAGTTTCTACACAGGGGCATTACCGTGAGGCCTACCCAAAATTTACCATCCAGGTGTTCCCACAAATAAATTTTGGTTTTCAAGGGGAATTGTTTCTCGAGTGTTTGCATCTCCTAAACTTCAACCCTTATGCGAGGATGACTTTCACCCTTAAAATCTTAAATAGTAAGAGGTGGTCGTGCGGTAGTTCGTTTTAAAGGAGGTCCAACTACCTTTAAAATTAAATTTAATTAAACTTTTTATTCGGATAAGTAGCTTTTTAGAAATTCAAATCTGAGCTCTAGCCAGAAATTTTATTTTTTTTAGGTAGGACACTTTTTTTTAATTTATAATATGCGAACTTAATATCGTATATAAAGGAGGAATCAGATAACAAAATTATTTTAAATTTTAATCAGTTTTTTTTAAGTTAGAATAATATGCACAAATTAAAATAACACACTTATAACAAAATAACCGTTAAATAATTAGGCTGCGTAACATTAAAGTAGTTGCAAATATGTATTTTCTTTAAATTACAACGTCGCAAAAACTTATTTAAATCGATGTTAGTGGTCTTATTGAGTAATTGCATAGGTTGCCGGAGATTAATAAATGTTAATCTAGAAAAACTAAATTCACAAATTGCGATACTGAAAAGTACAACCAATTACCCCAACTGAAAGTCGTAGATTATACACGAGATTCGAAGAAGTTTATTAAATTGAGGCAATTTAAGGGTCATTAATATGCCTTCGAGAAAGTAGAAAAATCCCAATCATTTCTAAGGATATTAAAAAAAAAACGAAATTTTGCTATTCTGTTATTTGTGGAGACTCTTGAAAAACTAAATACACTTTCTAGATGTACTTTTTAATGAGAAATTTAGTGGCATGCTGTTTTTCAAAACTACTTTTTAATTTTTATTCTTGTTCACTAAAATCCTAAACCAATTTTTATTGCATTAAAAAAAAGTATGTTATTTTTACAATATTAATATTTGAAAATAATAGACTTTGGATGGTTTAATTAATTGGCATTTGTTACTTCCCTCGTAACAGGGAAGTATTGTAATCGGGAAAATATCACTCTTCGAGATTTTTTCAGATCTTCACGTTTCAGGGTCCCTAAATGACGAAAAACATGTTTTCTCAATTCCGTCGGTCTGTCTGTCTGTCTGTCTGTCTGTCTGTCCGTCCGTCCGTCTGTCTGTCTGTGAGTCTGTTTGCGGAGTAGCTAAAAAAATAATTACCCGATTGACTTAAACATTCAGCCTGAAAAAACTGCTTAATGGTTTGATTTTAAATTGTGTACCATAATTAATTGTGGTATAAGGATCAACTAGTAAAATAGTGGTACTAATTGAAGATGGTCGAACAAAATGGCGGCCAAATAAAATGTTTGTAATCGTGAAAAAATTACCCTCTCATTTTTAGACATCTTTACGTTTTAGCGTCGCTAGATGCCCAAATATATGTTATATGAACTCCGTCGGTGCTTCTGTCGGTCTTTCTGTCTGTCTGTCAGTTCGCGGCATAGCTTAAAGACTACTTAACTTCAAGTTTTGGTCAAAAATTAAGGATCATATAGGGATGGCCTGGTAGGATTTTGATAAAAATCAAATATGGCGAAACAAAATGGCGGCTTAATGAAATATAAAAAAAAATATTATTACAAAACTACTCATCCAATTTATCTCAAATTTTGCAAAAATATCAAGTACTATATTGGAATCAACTAGTTACATTTTGATACGAATCCAAGATGGCGGAACAAAATGCCGGCTTAATAAAATATATAAAAATTCAGCCTGAAAAAACTGCTTAATGGTTTTATTTCAAATTGTGTGCCATAACTAATTATGGTACAGGGATCAACTAGTAAAATCGTGGGACTAATTCAAGATGGTCGAACAAAATGGCGGCCAAATAAAATGTATTTAAAGGTGAAAAAAGTCACCCTCTCACTTTTACACATCTTTATGTTTCAACGTCGCTAAATTCCAAAAAAACATTGTTTTATCAACTCCGTCGGTCAGTCTGTCTATTTGTCAGTTCGCGGCATAGCTTAAAGACTTCTTACCCGATTGACTTCAAATTTTGGTCAAAAATTAAGGGTCATATAATAATAATAATAATATTTATTTTCCAAATATAACAATATAACAATAAATAGTACATTTAAGAAAAAACATTATTTGACTATTATATTGTTAACAAAGGTATCCATCCTCTACTGCAGAATACTCGGCAAAAAAGAGAGTAAATTCAAGCAATAAATATATATTCATTTAGTAACATTTTCCTTACAGTTTTTAAAATATTTCAGGCTTAAGAGTTTTTAAGGAGAGAGGCACAGTATTGTACAGCTTGTAAACGTTATAGGAGAAACTTCTTCTAAAAAGTGCTGATCTGTGAGGCGGTGGAGAGATGAGACCCCGAAATCTTAGATTTAAATTGTGGACATCTGTTCTATAAATAATTTTATTTGTTAAGTATGGAGGACAGTTGTTAAATATAATATTATGAAACAACACCAGAGAATGTAATCCACGTCGATTCTGCATACTAAGCCATTTTGCATCTTTTAATTTATGTGATATTCGCTCAAATTTCCGTATGCCATAAATAAAACGTAAACAATTTTTTTGTAATTTCTCAATTCTGTTTATATCTTCGTTATCTAAACAAGGGCCATATAAAACATCACAATAATTAAAATGACTAAGTACAAGAGAATCTGATAATCTAATTTTAAGAGATTCGCTCAAAATGTGACGATGTGGATATAACATTTTCAAAGACATGTATGCCCTTTGTAGGTTAATCCCGACTTGCTGTTTAAAACGCAAATCTGTGTCGATTCTAAATTTTAAACCCCTGCCTGAAATATGTATGTTGAGATCAACCTCAGCGCGATTCGAAAGCCATAACACATGACTTCTCAGGGTTAACATGCAAGCCATGACGTTGGGAAAAAATCATTAAGTTATTTAAATTATTGTTTATGGTTCTCTCCGCCACCTGCCAATCATCGGATGAAAAGGAAAAAAGCAACTGCGTATCGTCTGCGTAAAAATATGCCGTGACTTGATCCATACAAGAGTTAAAGTTATTTGTATATATTGTCTACATTAAAGGCCCCAATATAGAGCCTTGTGGTACTCCACAACCTACCAATTCTCTTGACGAGTGACCCGTGGAAGTTTCGACATACTGTAGTCTATTCTCGAGATAATTTTTAATAAATTCTTTTGCGTTATTTGCAAATCCAACGTAATTTAAAATTGACAATAACAGATCATGACTTATCATATCAAAAGCCTTCGAGTAGTCTGAAAGCACCAAGACTGATGTCTTTCCCACATCGGCAGCCCTGATGACGTCATCCGTCAGACCCAGTAAAGTTGTTGCACAACTATACCCTTTCCTGAATCCCGATTGGTTAACAGGTAAAACAGAAATCGTATCATTTGTTGATCCATTATTTTTTTAAATATTTTCGAAAGACAGGGCAAAATACTGATTGGCCGAAGTTCGTTAAGGCAAGTTATATTAGATTTTTTTTGGTAAAGGCGTTACACGAGCGATCTTCCAATCATGGGGGATGGCTTGGTAAGATTTTCGTAAAAATCCAATATGACGAAACAAAATGGCGGCCTAGTGAAATGTTAAGAAAATTATTATTAAAAAACTACTCATATAATTTATCTGAAATTTTGCAAAAAACATCAAGAATTATTTTGGAATAAACTGGTCATATTTTGGTACGAATCCAGGATGGTGGAACAAAATGGCGGCTTTGATTTCAATTGATTTCAAATTGTGTGCGATAGCTAACTGTGGTATAGAGGTCAACTAGTAAAATTGTGGTACTAATTCAACATGGCGGAACAAAATGGCGGCCTAATAAAATGTATGTAATCGTGAAAAAAATTACCCACTCTTTCGGGTTTCATATATATCTTCACGTTTTAGCGTCCCTAGAAGCCAAAAATATGTTTCATCATTTCCGTTGGCCCGTCTGTCGGTCTGTCTGTCTATCTGTCTATATGGGGATGATCTGTTAATATTTTGGTAAAAATCGAGTATAGCAAAAAGAAAATGGCGGCCTAGTGAAATGTTAAGAAAAAATATTATGAAAAACCACGAATTTATTTCAAATTTTGTATAAACATCAACTATTATGTTGGAATCAACTGGTAAAATTTTGGTACGAATCCAAGACGGCGACACAAAATAAAAAACTAGAAACTATTTAATGATTGCAAATTGTGTGCCGTAACTAAATGTGGTATAGTGCTTAAGTAGTAAAACTAGTTACTAATTCAAGATGGCGGAACAAAATTGCGGCCGAATAAAAATTTTGTAATCGTGAAAAATTCACCCTATAGATTTTACATATATTCACGTTTTAACGTCCATAGATGCCAAAAAACATGTTTTATCAAATCCGTCGGTCCGTCTGATGGTTAAGGTTAAGATTCAGAAAAAAAACAAGTATTTTTTTTTAAATTATCGACGTTTCTATAGCTTGCAGGAAATCGATATTATCAGTCTTTACCTACTCCGTAGGTCCGCAGATATATCCTAGATATTAAGTTTCTAAATGGTTTTCGTTAACAAACCTCCAGTTGTTATATTACAGTGGTGTATTATTTGAGGTTAGGGTCTAGTAAAAAAAACAAATGTCTATTTTTAAATTGTCGACGTTTCGCAATTTTATTGTTGCATTCTCAGGACACATATATAAATTTTATATCCTGCATGAAAACCATATAATCAGTCTTTACCTACTCCGTTGCAGATATTTCCAACATATTAAGTTTCTAAATGGTTTTCGCTAACGATCTTCTTGTTGTTAGAGTGGTGTATTATTTGGAGTCAGGAAACATCTGCAGATCAACGGAGTAGGTAAAGACTGATAATATGAGTTTCATGTAGGATATTAAATCTGTGTCCTGAGGATGGATTGTTTTTTTACTGGATCCTTACCCCAAATAATACACCACTTTAACCCAACAACAAGAGGATCGATAATAAAAACCAGTTAGAAACTTAATATCTGGGATGTATCTGCGGACCAGCGGAGTAGGTAAAGACTGATAATATGGGTTTCAATTTAAGGTGGCGAAACAAAATGGCGGCCAAATAAAATTTTTTAAAAATCAGTGTAAAAAAATCTTGTTTAATTGATTTTGCAGAAAAAATAGATGTGAAAATGGCATAAACTGGTACGAATTGAATATGGCATAGCAAAATGTCGGTATGTGTCAATATAAAAACGACTTATTAAATTTTTTTTTGTCATGCCCAAAAGTCAATAATTGTAGTATAGGTAGAAGGAAAATGGTAAAATATTGGTAGGAATCCAATATGATGGAACAAACATAAATTTAAAGACAGTATGTGTAACACATATATACTGTGACGATGTACTGAACTAAATTGGGTCACACTTCACTATTCCTAATAAATGGAAAAAAATCATAACGAAGAAAGAAATTTGCCGATTTTTTTTCTATATACATGGAATTGAAGAACATATTCCAACTCAAACGCTTCAAATTAACTTGATTTTCTTGTATATTTTTGCATAAATTGAATGTATTCAAATTTTAGAAAATTTTCTAAAAAACGAGTTCAAAATGCAAAATTAGGAAAGCTGTGGCAGTTGGTCTCTATTTGAATCTAAAGACCTTGGCAGCAATTTTAATTTCATAAAAAAATGCATTCAACTGTTGAGTAGTTAATTTTTTTAAAAAATAACATAAAAAATAAATCTTGTTTATTTTAAAAATATATCATTTTATGAAAAAGATTTTTTAGGTCAAGGAAAAAATTAGAGGTTAGGCACGCCCCCCATTGCTACGGCCTTGATTCCCATATAAATTTAATAAATGGTGGACTAACTTACGTACAATAATATAGTGACTGTTGAAAATGTTCTGGAATATTGCGGAGCATGTATGTACAAACCGTTGTCATACGACTTACAAAGAATTTGGGTACGTTAACCTTACCGGAAATGTCACGCCTAACAATTGCCTGACTGGCGTCGGGTAGGGAATAGGAGCACTATCTTATTGGAAACTGAGAGTTTTTCCATAATAACGGTCATACCCTTTGATAATAGTCGTTAAAACCGGATTAATAGAATTTTTTAACCAATCGAGATACATCCCTTCATTTATATTTCGAGATAAAAACAACACTTTAACAATAGGATTTCCAAATAAACAGCTTTGGGTTAGCGTCCGGCTGTATCATCCAACAAAAATGAATAGTTGTCTGAAAAACAAAAATTAAAAAGGAAGTGTACCTGTCTATCTAGTATTATCATTTTCAACGAGTTCTTACACTAATTTAATTTTATAAGAATGAAGTTTGTAACTTTTTAAAACTCCTTGAATTGTTGTACCTACCCAAAATACCTGACCTGAAAACCTTTCTAGAACGGTATAGTTTATGTTTAAGCTTAGTGTAAAACGAACGATAATTTTATCATAACTAAATGATACACTGAACTGATGATTCGAATAATACTTTTAAGCAGGCAGACTCAGCTTTTGTAATCAGAGTGTATAGTTTACAGACATTTTTGTATGTATAATCCGTTGTCGTAGTACTACAAATAAGTTGGGTGCATTGACTTTACTGGAATCGCTTAGAGGAGAGAAGCACTAAACGTGAACCTTATTTCCCGAGAATTAATGCTCCAAATTAAAAAAGTGAGATGTGACTATAAAGCTAATATAGCGCCTTCTTAACGGAGTAGCGTATGACCTCTTACCATTTATTTTTTTTAAGGGTAAAGGCTACTTCTTAACGGTTAAAGTTGAGGATATGAAAATATCCAGGAAATCTTTGTCCTTTAAAAAGAAAATTCAAGTCACAGGGCAATTGTTGATATGTTTAACTAAACGCAAGAAAATATGAATAGAAAGTTTCCGGTGGGCCACCATTTTTTTGATGCCTGATGAGTCGATGATGAGTTTATACGCCATACTGTTATTATTTTTGTGACTATCTAGCTAATACCCTTCTGGATTTTTCTGTGTAATGATTTTAATGCAATATTGTCTATTTTAATTAGTAATTTTCATTCATGTAGATGTTTATGAAAATGTTCCACGGCTGTAAAATAGCAAGAAATATGTATTTTTTCGATTTAGATAACACTCAACTCTATACAATAATCTATGATTATTGACTTGTGATAAAGAGTTCCAAAGCCTACACAGCTTGTAAGCATCGGTGTTGAAAATATTCGCATTTTAAGATTTAACTACAAACTTTAGATAACGTATGTAGTGGTACAGCTTACCTTACGACATCATCTACGTGATGTAGCTATGATAGGAGAACAATTTCGAGCTTGTAATTATTGACCTAAACGCCTTCTTTAGAAATTACGTGAACTAAGAAATTGTCTTTCGTTTGAAAAACATTATGTGTCTTATTTGATCTCAAATTGGTATTCCTAAAATTATTTCTTAAGCTGTGTATACTTCTAAGTATTCGAGCCGAATGAGCAAGTCGAGCGCGAATGAGCATTCGGATGCGGCATTGTGTATATATCTGAACGGGGCACACGAACGAGACACATACGCCTACAGCACCTTATTAATAAATGACTTGTCCGAGGAAGAAACCGGCTACTTCAAAAACTTCATCCGAATGTCCCTAGATGATTAATTTTTTTCAAAATTTTCTTCTGATAGTATAAAACGATTAGTTCCAAACACTGTTCTCGCGTGAAATCTATCGTTGTGTACGTCGGATTCACATATGGTCAAACTACTAACCGCTCACGCCCACCGTCTTCCGCTGTCGTCGTCTACACTGAGCAGATCTGAGCGTGTCCGCCGCACGCGCTCACTTTAATGTACCGATAAAATTTGGATCGGGCTGAACCTGTTCGGAGCAAGTTGCTCAATCGTCTACATCTGAATGCTCATTGGCGCTCGCCTTGCTCATTCGGCTCGAATGCTCAGATGTATACGCAGCTTAACGTTTAGAACATTTTTTACATGATCTTTGTTTGATTGACCGTCATATCATCTAGTAGATCAGGCGGTTGTATACAATCGTGTGCCCATCGAGTTAAAAATGTAATGAATGTAGTAATCGTTGACTATTACTTGATGCCAGAAAGCAGTTGTGCGACCTTGTCCTGTTGGGATTAAGTTAAAGAATAATTAGTTTAATTATTTTTTTTAATAAAACCTTGTTTTTAAAATGTTTTCTTATTTAAACTTATTTTCGTCTTTTTAGAAGCTCAAGGTCATAAGATTGTTGGTTAGGGGATCAAGCGAAACCGTATATAAATTGATATCGAAATATCAAAACCCCTGTTACGGTTTATTTGGGAGTGGTGACCGCAGCGTCGTATTCGCGTTTTTACGAGAGTCATGTAGTGTTCGAGGCACGTACCGCACTTATTTTCAGAGTGCGGCGATCACTTAACGTTGAAGAAGAGAAATTTTACTTATTTCAGTTTACAAAATGTTTCCAGAGAACTCAATTCATTTAGTGTTCTTGATCAACTCGCTATATGTCTATTAGAGGTTAAATCACCGGAACTCTGCGGAGAAGTAGAGAAAGACATGTTTGGCGAATTTTACCATTTTATTACACGTTGGGGAAATACAGAGGTCAATTTTTTAACTATTGAAAAATGCCCGTTGGGTTATTTGTAGTTCATCACCTTCCTCGGAATTCACCTTCGAAGGCACTTAGAGATCGCAAGTTTTTCCCTGACACGTTACCAAGCTATTTTATTTTCATCTGACCTATGTATGTGTATATATTTCAAAGCTTAAGTTAAGTGTAGTTAATTCAAAATTCAATCCTAAGGCAAAATTTTGTCCCATTAAAACCGCCATACAGGTGCACCAGTGTGCCGTTATACTGTCTAGACACGAGGAGTAGTAAAACATTTAGAAGTAATTACGTACAGTTGGCGACAGGTAAATCCGTACAGCTGAATTGCTTTATTGTAAATTGTACTTCATCTTCCTTTATTTACCTGAATAACCTTTCGCATTTGACAGTTATAACAGCACATGATGACATGATTAATTATTGACTTTTATTGATCAAAATACAAGAGTTTTAACCACGCTACACCACAACTTGTTACGTTCTAAACGCGCGTTTCGCTAACCAAGTTAACATCATTAGCAGATGATATAAGTAGTTTATATCATCTGCTGATGATGCTATCTTGGTTAGCGAAACGCGCGTCCAGAACGTAACAAGTTGTGGTGTAGTGTGGTTAAAACTCTTGTATTTTTATCTATCTTCCACCAGAGGTTCCAGTGTTAGGAATTGACGTTTATTGATTTTTTATATCATTCTTGCTTTGTCAAGGGTAAAATAATAGCACAAAATATGCCACGTTTAAGTATTGCTACAAAACTTCCATAATTACACTAACACAATAAGGCTAGTGTCGAATTATTTTAGTATAGCTAAAATCACTATTCAGGGAATTATATGAATCATAAAGAAGTGACTTGGAAAGATCGGCGAAAGACAAAATCCATTTGAAACGGCTGTATCGACGTGTATATATAATATAATGTTTCAGCAGAAGAAATAGAGCAGCTGCCACAAAAGTTTTCTTAAAATCCAATGATAAAGAATAAAGGGGTCGAGTGTGCTTTAGAATATTCGCCGCAAAATGCAGATTTTTGGGAATAGGTGATATTTTTACTACTTCTAATTAATTAGTAAATTCACGTCAACCAACCTCCAAATTCTCGGTACGATCCAAATTACACTCAAAACAAGCAAATTAACCGCCGTTTTTCAGTCAGAGTTTGGGCTTAGATACGCGCACAGAGCCCAGGTGTTTTTTATCAGTTTGTTTTATTATTTCGGTATTTGTGAATTTAACATATGTCTTTAAAAGTAACCTAATATAGAAAAAATTTTTCAGTTACGTAAAAAACCTTAATATACCTTTAAAACCACTCAATCCGTATGATTGTAACCTAGGTAACAGGTAAAAATAAAAGTCCATATTACCAAAATATCATATAACGAGGTTATACTCATTTGACACCGGGGGAATTGAGAGGGTCCACTGGAGTGGAAGTCAAGCCGAACTTTTAATTAATTAACGAAGGGTATGAACCAACAGCGTTCACGGACAGTATATTTACAAAAACTTAAATTTAGTTCTGCAACTAATTAATTTAGATATAATTTTATTATCAACTCTTAGGTTAGATATAGATATTATCAACTATTAGATATTCTTTTCTTACCCAAACTTCGAAATTAGTCTTTCAATGAAGGAAGAGTAAAAAGCACAGGAGAGGGAATACATGGACATGCCCCAACAACCAAATCTTACTCCTGACTCATATTTCTCTCTGCTTGAAGAACCATTTGGTGCCTTAAATATTATTAAAAGTTTAATGAAAATTAAATGAATTAGGTTGGATAGACCAGTATATGCAGAGCTGAGAAGTAATGATTATAAAATGTATTCATTATAAAATCAAAAAGTAATTTGAATATGAATTCAATTACTTCTTTTAGTTAAATTTTTATTTTTTTTTATATATTAAATACTTCTTGAACTTCCGATTAATAAAAATTCCACGTTTATATACGTTTTAATATTAATAGTATTTGCTGATTGATTTAAAGCTTGCCATGCTAGACCTTTCTTCTAGAAAGTTCACACGTTTGAATGTCTCTAGCTGTTATTTAATTTTTTAAGTATTTGTAGGAGGTCACTTGTTCGATAGGAGTATTATTTACTCTTATGCTTTACTTAATACTAAATTAGAGATGTATTGGGTTTGATCACTTAATTTTTAGCCCGCTTCTTTGGATGAGGCATATAGGTCTTCCAGCATTTGGTAATCTTACCTTATCTTACACAATAAGCGATTAATACAATATCGTCGGCGAAACTATTTACACATATCCCGATGGTGTAACATTTTAATGTTTGTGACGTAGCCTGCTCGTAGATATGTTTTATCAAGGTGATATATCGATGTTCGATTCTACACTCTGCAAAGGCCTGTGGCATTTTGGATTGGTTTAAGGTAAAAAATGCTTTCGCGTAGTCTACAAATATGAGTATTAAAGCTTTATTATATTCCACCGATTTTTCTATTAATATTTTTACTACTTATAAGTAATCACTTGTGCCATATCCAGCTCTGAACCCAGCCTGCTATTATGGCTGGTAAAAATCAAGTTTATATGTTAAAAATTTTGTTATTCCTTATTTCCGTCGTATTTAATTTCCAAACATCTCGTTTTTTTCATAAGGTTTTTTTTGTATTTTCAGTTAGTTTTTCATCTTTTTCATTTTGTCGACATTCCTTCGTTTGTGCTTCTTTTATGATTCCTGTTATATGTTCATTTAGTATTTCTACATTGGGATTTTCCTCATTGAATACTAAGTTTTCACTTATTCGCTCTCTATACGCTTCTTGGCCCCTCATCTCATGTTTTAGGTCTGCTTCTGGATATCATTTTAGATCTTTTCCTTTTTATTTTCAATACGATTTTTGCTTTTACTATAGGGTGATCACATCCTGTTGAAAATTTATTGAGAACTGTATCATCATGTACTATACCTTTGTTTGTAATGATAAATGCATGTGATGTATAGAATGCTTACACGTAGTCGGATCGTAAACAAAAATATCCTAAAAACAAAAATGGTTTTTGGACAATCTTCCAAATTATCGCAGATAGACCAAAATTGTTTAACTAAAAAATGTAAAGCAGATTCTTATTTAAACAAAACGTATTCAGGTTCTTTTTCTGCAATGCTCTTAGTTTTTGCGAAAATTGAGTTTTAAAAAAAAGTTTTTTGAGGTTAGGTTATGTAATGTAGCCACGGAAATCTTCTTCCAAATGCATTTTGAATTTCAAAAAAATATAATATTTACTCGATTTTTTGTAAAATCTTCGCGTGCTTGTTAATAAATCGAAGATTCTTTCTATTAGTATTTCTAATAAAACCAATCTTTCGAAACAATCTGCTTGTTTTTAGAACATTGATAAATAGCTAGACATTTATTTATTACCCATCATTTTAAAACTCTGTATAACTATTTTACTAAAGAATTACATTTTGCAATTTAGTTATTAAACATGTCAAAGTTTGGTAATTATTTAAATATAAATAGTCCACAGTCCACACAGTTATAAAAAAATATTCATTTTCAAACTAACCAAATGTTCAACTTGCACTCATAGGTCGTTTCAACGTGTTATTTCTTTAATAGATTAGTTATCAACCCAACTATGAAGCTAACAGTCTGTAGTTGTTCTGTATTAATGTTTAAACTTACTATTGGATTTCCTTCAAATACCGCTTCCCCAACGAAGTCAGTAAAGTACAATGAATAACAAACGTGTGCCATCCAGCAAAATAGATTCGTTAAACATAGCATCCATATGGAATGAGGCATATATATAATACTTTGCAAATAGATTTTCAGGGAAGCATTTGGATCTGGAACAATGCTTTTTTTTCGATCTGGAATGTTTGAGCTGTAGTCGAAACTCTAAAATAAATTGTTTGTTTGTAAGTTTAAATACAAAGAAATATTGTTAGTTGATTTGTATATATGTATCTAAAAATATTCAAATATAAAAGACATTAAAATAAATAGAAACACAATACATTTCAGTTTATAATTGAAACAAACTTAAAGATAAAGTAAGGAAAAAGGCAAAAATTAATACTGATGAAACTGTTTTTTGAATTGAATAATTTTCATTACTCTCTCATTCATTAAAGATGTTCCCACATTTTTTTTAAAGTAATGTAAGTACCTATGAAGATTCCCTCCCATGATATATATATATATATATATATATATATATATATATATATATGTATATATATATATATATATATATATATATATATATAGGTATATATACATATATATATATATATATATATATATATATATATATATATATATATATATATATATATATATATATATATATATATATATATATATATATATATATATATATATATATATATATATATATATATATATATATATATATATATATATATATATATATATATATATATATATATATATATATATATATATATATATATATATATATATATATATATATATATATATATATATATATATATATATATATATATATATATATATATATATATATATATATATATATTAATGTGTATTAATAAAGACGTCCTGCACTATAATCATTGGGTATAAAAATAATTTTGCAGTCAAATAAGGTAAAATTAAATTGTATATCATAAAAAACTAATATAAATATATATAAAATTTTCTACGATTTAAATGAACGAAAAAATTTTTGATATAGTAAAATGTATTGCTCTAAATAAAATATAAATTTATATATGTTAGACAATTGATTGATTTGATCACCATGAGGTACTTTAAAAACGGGGTTATGATTTATGATTATGACTTTAATAGCTCTCAAAAGTGATATGTTTCAGTACATATAAATATTTAATAGGCAATCCTTCTCATCCCCAAATACAAGCTACTTCATAGAGAAAAAACTTAGATAGGTGAATATCGTCCGTCCTCTCTAATAACATCTTAGAGCCCTATCTCAAACATAAGACATTTCATCAAAGAGTTTACCATTGCTGCGAAAGAAACACTAAAAAATTTTCCTGAGTACAGTTAATTGTTTTCCAGTATACTGAACGTGTTGATTGTGAAAATAGTACTACTTTTATTTATAGCAGCTGTAATTTATTATTTACGTGAAACAACCAAATATACAAAAAATAAAATTTTTGGTTTAGTTTTTTTAAGTATCGCTATAAAATTGTCTGATTGTGATTTTCTTGAATAGGTGGCCTAATATATATCTCGAAGGAGACTCCAATAGTAATTTGCCATCATGTGACCTTCCTTGATATTGTTCTTCCGTTGTGCGTATATCTTGGTGAAATCCTTCACCCTGCTCTAAAATCACCGCGATTTTTAGGGAATCAATTCAAATGTAAGAGTATAAATAATGAATTTGAATGCCCATGTTGTAGCCCAGATCCTTCGAATTGAATAATATATTATTTATTACTTGAAAATAGTTGTCCGACTTATGGTTTCCAAGAAAATTTTGAAGTACTAAAACATATGCTGTAGTCTATTTTAGCTCGTTCATGGAATTGGCGTCTTTTATTAGCTGTCTAATCTATCTAATCTGTGGACCATCGAAAATGCCCGCTTTCAATGCTTCTGTGTTTATTCTAGGAAACTCGCGACAGATAGGCAAAACATTCGATGTTCTTGTTAAGGGTTGTTACAAATACTTTCATGATGCCGAGTTTAATGATATGAAGTGTAGTATAATTCAATTTCGATCTACTAAAGGCTACATTCTGCTTACCAACGACTAATGATTCTCTCATCGACTACACTTCTTGAGTCTAATGATTTTTTGTCTCGACTGTCCACCAAACATATCATGACCCTGAATGAAAACTTTTCATTTCTAAGTTCACACAAATAACCCATTTATGCTCTTGATATTTACGTTTTTCCATAACTAAACCTAGATTTTTATTATTCTTGTTTCATAGAAGTTGTATGTCCAAAAGGTAAAGGGTCATATTTGTTCTCGTTATGCAACAGCACATACTTTAAGCTTCTCTTGCTGCTATCTATAAGAAGACGCCAACCACTGGATTCGTAATTTTGCAAGTCCAGGCATAAAACTTCTAAAGTCATTACAATAAACTAAATTTTCTTCAGTAGTAAATCCATTTCTAGAGTCCGATAAAAAGGAATTTTCGTTTCTGGAGTAGGTTTTTTTCTTTGAGATGTAATGCTAAGATTTCAGATGTTTCTTTTGATAAATTTGAGTCTCTTACTAAGTCGCTCAACTTGATTAAACGTCTGAGGATGAAGTCAGACTACTTGTGAAATCCGAGTGTGTGTCTTACCTTTTTATAGGTAATCTCTTCCTCAGGTTCCATGTAGTCTGGTTCGGAACAAGTTGATGAAGTCAATGGCTCATGGAACTAGTGTTTCACCTGAATGTGGAAAAGGTCATTGAGAGGAGTGCAAAATGGAAATAGGATTTTTTTACAAAGTATGTGATCGATTTACGGTATTTTATAAAGACCGAACAAAAATCTTGAAATTTCAAAAAACCTGGATCGTGTAAGGAACGTCTTTTGGTCGTAGTCATATTGATATTTTTAAACTATATTACTGCATTCAACAACAGCGTAAACAGTGAATGACACTTGTTATGTCTCAGCTATTGGTAAACTGAAAAGTCGCGCCACATTTCAACTTTGGTACAAAACCGGAACCAGCACTCACAATATTTATTCAGATTTGATCGATTTACATTACTGCTTGAAATATAATTTAAATACATTATATCTTCTTTTTATGTATAAAATCGGGGCAAAAACTAATATCATTTATGAAATCTGTATACCAAAATACACAAAAATAATAACAATATTGTAGGACAATTTTATAAAGTTGATTTTTGTTGGGCAGTGTAATCAATAACGTGTATTGACATTAGATCAAAGTTTTTTCGCAAGGGCTTAGTTTGAGATTGTTGTTAGTACATTTTAAATTTAAGCTAATAATTTGTATAGTGACTTATTATTTACATTACGATTTTCCTGAGTTATACTTTCCACTGATCCGTATTTCTTTTCCATTGTTGCATCAATATTCGCTTCTTCATTAGTCACACCTTCTTCCGGGCTTAAATCCATATTACCTTTTGTTTCTAAGAGGCTCAAAGGCATCTCTTTAAAACTTGTAATAGTATAGGCAACACATATTATGAAGATTATAGTAATTAAGGTAAAAACTGCTCGAACGTGTCCTCCTAGTAATTGCCCTAAAATTAATTCCCATTATTAACAAAAATTATCACTTACTTTATTTTGAAGTTACATTATTGTTAGAATTATTCTTATAGACATGCAAACAAAATTAATGTGAAAAAAGTCTCCATACACTTAACAATAATCAATAATAGTTTGACGGAGTTTATCGGAAAATAACAATCATATAAACTAATATTTATTGGGATCGCCGTTTGCCTTGATTATGTTTGCGAACACGTCGTATAGGTTCTTCTCATAAATGCTCGAGGGGGTTAATGTCCGATGACTGTGTCGCACATTATGGATCATCCATTCTCGCACCAAGTTTGCCGTTGTCCTGTTGGAAAATGTATGTTCCTTCCAGTACTAATTTTTAGTTAAATTGTCTCTCAAAATGTTCAGATAAACGTGCTAATTCATGGTACCATTAATAAAATGTAAATTTCCAATCCTTTCAACGGACATGCATCTCCAAAGCAAAACACTGCCACCCCCTTGTTTCACCGCGAAACAAATGTTTTTAATATCGAATGCGGTGTTCTTCTTTCTCCATACTTTAGTTTTGCCATCAGACACAAAAAGATTAATTTTAGTTTCATTTCATCACTAAAGATTACGGATTGCTAAAATTCAGGAAGTTTAGTAACATATTCTCTAGCAAAAGCTAACTGCTTTTTGCGATTAGCTTCCGTAATTTACGGCTTCTTTCTGGCTGCACACCCCTTATAGCCTACCCTGTGTCCACAATTTCTCACTGTTTGTGGACAAACGTTTTTCGAAAATAGTTACCGTACTCTTTCTTTTAATTTTGGTTCATTTTTCGTTGGATTTATAATTAATTCTTTAACAATACTGGCCTCTTCAAGTGGTGTCAGTTTCTTAAAAAACCGGAGCCTGGTCGAATTGTATAGGAACCCATTGATTTATACTGGTTGACGATATACTGAACAGTAACATGTGAATTTTTAACAATTTTTCCTATATTTCGTTACGATTTTCCATCTTTCCACAAATCAATTATGATCGTTCGAACTGCAGTTGGAATTTCACATTTTTAATACTACTTTGAAAGCTCACTGCAAAAGTACTCGTTTGCATTTCTATAAGAAATGTTTTAAATATTAATATAAACATGTTTTCTCATAATTCCAATTATTTAGTTTAACATCACAGAAAAATAGTGTAGAAAGCAGGTGGTGTATGGTGACATATATATATATATATATATATATATATATATATATATATATATATATATATATATATATATATATATATATATATATATATATATATATATATATATATATATATATATATATATATATATATATATATATATATATATATATATATATATATATATATATATATATATTTATATATTTATATATCAATATTTATATATAGTGATATATATATATATATGGTGACATATATATATATATATATATATATATATATATATATATATATATATATATATATATATATATATATATATATATATATATATATATATATATATATATATAAATATATATATATATATATATATATATATATATATATATATATATATATATATATATATATATATATATATATATATATATATATATATATATATATATATATATATATATTTATATATATAGTGATATAGTGATATTATAATCTTGACCGACTAGCGAGACATCAGAGTACAAATATTGGGAAAACGGTTTGTATAAAAGTTGGTTAAAAGAAGACTCTTTTCTACTATGCCGAGCTTTCGGAAATCTTTATTTCCTTCTTCAAGGTTACAATATAGAGTTGATGGAAAATAAAAAAATTATAAAATCTGTGAGCTAAACTTACTTGTAAAATGGGTACATTTAAAATTGGTACATTTTTAAAAACTTTCTGGACCCTAGCAATTAATATAAATTATTTAAAATACATATATAAGGTAATTGATTTGTTATTTTGTATAATAATAATAATCTTGTATTTGAGTTATTTTTTGTTGTTTTGGCAACTGTCTATGATTGTTATCAAATTATTACTATTGAAGACTGTTGCTAATGGCGATTTTGGCAATAGCTTAAAGTTTCATGTTTGCTAAATATTTTGCTAAAAACTTCTATTTACTTACCAAGAATTGTTACATCCCAGTTAATGCCACCTAATGCATATCCCATAAATCCTCCCAGCCCTGCCATGATAGTGAATGTGCTTAGGCCTCGAGCGTGGTCCTCTGTAAAAAGTACAGGGGTTTTTATTATAAATGCACCCCTTCCCATTATCGATCGTATATGAAAAAATGTTAAATATGAAAGATTCTTTATATTATGGAAATTATTATTTTTAAAGTAATTTGCAATTATACAAGGTGTTCCATTTTCTATACTTAACATTAATTTTGGTTTCTTAAATGTTACATCCCTATATTATTTCTCTCTTGTTGATTATAAATATATTTCGCTCGATACCATTATTTTTAAAGACACCAAATAAATTTTAGAAAAATCAGTTCCAGAAATAATGGGAACTCTGTACAATATTAATCACATCTTTAAAATCTCAATAATCTTTTAATTATGAAGATCCAAACCCAAGTAGCCTCCCGGTTTAAATTTTCAAGAACGGTTGATCAAAAATCTAGTAAAAAAATTAAACATATAATTATATTACATTACATTCGGTAACTTAGTTTAAAATAAGTATGTCTATAATATAAAAAACAACATTCATCTTGTAAACCAGGATAGGGCAATTACAAAATAGCTTTAAGAATATATTTAATATACAGGGGTAGTCAGTAATAATAGGGGTATCAAATTTGCTACGAAATGAGAGTGGTCAAAAATTTAGGAAAAAAAAAGTCGTAATCGTGATAATTTTAGTGTTTTATATATATTTTTAAATAAAACCGATTTTGATTTGAGTGGTCCCACTAAACTTGCAGGCCATGAGAAGCAAATAGCGCTCACAACAACCAAATTTAAAAAGTGCAAGTATTCTTATTTGGCGTTCTCTATAAACCCGTACTCAGTATTTGTTGTTTTTTTTGCTAATTCGTAATATTTGAATGGCCAAAGGCACAGTTATTTACATTTTCGCCAACCACTACTGTAATAGTAGACTAATGTGATAACATTTAAACGCGCATATTTTGAACACTGTAGAAAGATAAATACACTTTATTTATGTTTTTGAAATTAATAGAAATAGCTCTATTAAGATGTGCTAATTTCATAGGCTTTTGCATGAAAATTTTGTTATCCAGGTGTCGTTTTCGGCTAAACCGGAAGAAACAGTTGATACAGAAAATACATAAAACGCAAAGAACCATTAAAAAAATTAAAAGTATTAAAAATCTAAAATATATGTATAAAATCGAATGGCCCATCCTCGTGAAATACATTCTCAAATAATTTTGAAAAACAGCACTGTCCCAATCCTTAAATAAAATCATATGCCCATTATTAGCGACTTTTTTGGTCACCTAATTAAATTTTTTTGCAAAAAAAGATGGCCTAATATTAATGTTGTTGCCAAAATTAATTGAACATATCGGACGATAACACCAGCTGAATGCTATATCTAATTTGGTCAGTTCATGGATAGTTTATTTAACACAACACCCTATATAAAAGCGGAAGTAGAATCAAATAAATTAAATTAAGGGCATATTCTTCCAATAATGGCGTGATATACAAATCGTAACTTGTACAACAATTAAAGTAAATACATTTAGAACAAAACAACAAATATGGCTGACTAGTAGAATATATATATATATATATATATATATATATATATCTATATATATATAAAATGTGTGACATCGAAAAAGCAACACCTATTAAACGTAAGAATATTTTCATAAGATTTTGGTAAATAAAAGGTTTCATCCAGTTTATTAAAATGATTAGTGTTTTAAAATAATTTTCTAATTCCTTACCTAAAAAAAAGAGTCCCAAGCAGCTTGAACTTCATGTCTTATGCGACGCAAATACGTTATTAAGTCATGAAGTCGATCTAGTCTTTCCATATCCCAATACATGTTCGAGGGGTGAAAGATCAGGAGATCTAGTTGGCCAGGAGAGAACGATGACTTCTTTCTGTATGGGATCTGGCATTATCCTGTTGGAAAATTGGGATATTATAGTTGCTGAAGATACGGTAGAGTAACTCATTCTAACTTCTGAGCATTCATGTTTCTTTGAAGGATTACTAATGCAGGACTGGTTTCATATTATATTGCACTCCAAACCATAACACCTCGGGAGGCTCACGTTAAATTCAAAACTGAACTTGCCGCCTTTGATGGTATGCGGTCGATAAGACTACAAGCCAAAAGATTTGATCCTGCGATAAATTGGTCGTAGACAAAGTCGTTGTCTTGTAGCAGTCTACCATGTATATTTCAATAACCTAGAGGTAGCAAGCTGGTTCCTAAGGGCATTTATTCCTAAGAGGCGTTCTTCACGGTCATTAGTATTTCGGACAGCATCAGACTTTTACGACGTTGCCTTTGCTCTATGGTCCCGTTATTCAAACTCGAACTACCGCGGATACATTTCTCCAAGCTTATTGGCAATATTGCGAAACAAAATTCCGGCTTTTCGCAACCCTATAATCCCACCCCGTTCAAACTGAGCTAATCGGTGGAAATTCGCGTGTCTTCTTACTAAAGGCATAGCAAAAAAACGTTTTCAAAGAAAGTTAAGCAATAGAACTAAATCATTTTAAAAATTCCTATTATCATATTGAGTACTAATAACATCAGCTGTTTGTAATCGATCTCGCAAAAAATGAAATTCTTACAGCCCTTCGGAATCAAACTTTTATCAGTTATTACTTTAAGTATGACATTATTTCACACAATGTCGTTAGGGTTCCTTATCAATTACTCGGAGTTACATTTTCAATGTCACACAGTATACTACCAAAAATAAAAAAAGCAAAAAAATGAAAAAGTTTTCTGTTTTATTCACTTACCCGAAGTTGTCACATCCAGCAAATAGGCTCGAGCAGGACTTTGGCAGGCATCTGCGTCAAAGTCTAGAAGTACCGTACCTAAAATCGTGAAAAATACACCCCATGGATGGGAGTTGTTATACAGAATCACACTATCTAAAAAAGGTTTATCTTCTTTTGGATATAAACTCAAATCTGTTATACTGGTATTCGGATTGTGGGAATTATTATACGGACGGCGGAAATTTTTACTAAATATTGTGTTATTTAAGCCATCTTGTGACAATATTTTGTGGTAGGTTCTATTTTTTGACCATAACCTTGCACCCATTATCCGATGTGAATCTTGGTTTGTGTTTATTTTGACCGAAGGTAACTGATCGCCCATAAAGTATCCTAAAGATTCTCCATTTGGTACTAAAATGAGGCCTGGAAGATATAAAAAATTTGCAACAGAAATATAATGATTACTTGTTTTTAAGTGCAACGCGTATTTTTAACATAGAAATAATATATAATGGGAGCATCTTAATCTCTTTTATATTATAAGTTTAACTAGTGTTAAACTACAGCAGATTGAGCAATTTATTTTTTTATTTGTACGTCTTTCATGCTCCTTAAACCTGATAGTTTCACCTATATCTATTTTGTCATAGAAACAAGGTATTTTAAAAACAACTTATGATTCCAGGAGAATTATTTTATTGGGTGGGCGGGCCGTGCATCATTGAGCGTCGAATATAAGTAGCAAAACTCTGCCCAACAGAGCTCATTCACGGTTTTGAACTCGTGAAGCAAACATCGGAAAGTAATTACAATTTGATTAAATCGAACACCGGAATAAACAACGGAAAGTAATTTCAATTCGATTAAATCTCAAAACTAAAATCTCTTAATACGAGCCATTAGAAGTGATGTCTTACTATGTTAGAAAGCCTAGATGCTAAATCATTTATTAATATTAATAAGAACTAGAAGAAAATGCTGATCCTTTCTAAGATTTCTATCAAAGAAATAGTCCTAGTCATTTTAATTCATCACCAATCGCCCTATTAGTTGGGTACTAATATCACTTTCCATATAAAATTTCGATTTCTACACTACAACTCGGACTCCACCCATTTTCTTCCACGATTATTATCTTTAAATCTTCCTTCTATAATTTTTTACACTCCACCACTGCTTACACTGTTTTACATAAAGGGAAAGTGGTTGGAGTCCAAGGTCTGGTGGTGGAGGAATTACAAGTTAAGTTAGATAGGGGAAAATTTAGGGATCAAGATTCAATTTGAGAAGAGATATAGTAGATACCCTACTCGGGATCTATAACGTAGGGAAAGTAAAATTAGATTAATGTATAATACAGTTAATTCTATGAAGTCTTAATTGAACTATTAAAATTATTTATTACGTATATTTCTATGAAAACCACTGGCTCCGAATAGAATGCCCATAAATTTACATTAGTATTCATAAAAATGTTTCTAAAAATTTACCATTGTTTAAATATTTCCTTATTATCTCTACCTCTTTTAAATCAATATTTTGTTCAGTTAAAGTTACCATCAAATAAAGAAAAATATTGAACAGAGTTTCTTGATAGAAATCACTTTTAACTAAATAAACCAAAGCCCTTGTTCATAATTTTTACTTAATTTATTTTAAAAAATGACAATTGATTCGCCAACATTGTAGCTTCGTCAAATGAAATATCTTAAAATAAATTTTAAGAATTTTCATGTAATATCAGGGTGTTGGTGTGGTTAACTTGCAGGTATCATCATATATCACTGGTCTTGTTTATTTTTTAAATAATAAATTAAGTGGACTTTTTAAACAAGTGTTTTCATTTACTTATTTACTTAATAAAAAATATTAATTTTTAACACAGAAAGCTTATATATTATTGGATAATATGATTACTGTAAACCATCGCGAACATCTTTTACAAGTGGTTAAACATTTGAAAAAGCTACAAGAAGACAATTAATTATTAGTTTGATAGTTTAAAACACAGCAAGTCATAATATGCACGCAGTCAATATTAACTAGTAATTAGTCATGAACTTTTTTCATTTAACTTAAAGACTGTCTAACTGATTAAAGTAAAATAATCTTACCTAGCAGCACTCCTAAAGACATAAGAAGTATAAACGGTCTTCGCCTTCCAAATCCCCAATGACATCGATCACTTAATGAACCCAATATTGGCGTCAAGAAAAATCCTACAAGTGGGGACAAAGCCCAAACTAAGGTCATATGTTGATGTTCTACTCCAATTTTAAGTAAGGTGGGAGAAACAAACGCTGTTTCAGCTGCGTAAGAAAATTCGATGCCCATTACAGCGGCTGATATTCTAATTAACTCTTGTCTTGTTTTTCTACTGAAATTTATATTGTATTGAACATTAGATAAGTAGTAGAAAAAGTATGGGAAAAAATAACAAAACAGTTCAAAATAGAGATACCTATTTGGATATACGTCAACTTAATGCCAATTCAACTCCGGCGTCGGTGGTAGTTCGACTTTGGATGCAACACTTGCAACAGAAAAGTATAGTAGGCGTTTCCAAATGATGTTTTAGAAGGCAATTTGTAGGCTAATTACGAAAAAAGTTTGCATAAATATATGTACAAACGGGTTAGTTTTTGAAATACAGTGTGTTATTTTTTCTTTGTTTTTGGAGATACATCGTACAATTCCTGTAGTTTTTTAAGTTTTTCAAACTTAGATTGCAGCCTTGTCAGATGTCGACAAAAAATATAGCAGACGTTAACATAAGTTTTTTTATGTTAATAAGTGAAACAAAGATAAATTCTGGTATTTCCGCAATAGTAATAAACAATAACAAATTTAAGTATTCAAATACAACAAAATTTTTAGGATTAATTACAGATGAAAACTTAAGTTGGAAAAATCATATTCAGAGTATAAGAACTGCTATAACTCCATTAATAGGAGTATTATACAAAGCAAGATATTTCATACCATTAAAATTCTTAAAAAACATATATTACTATTTAATATATTCTAAATTCCAATATTTAATTTCAATATGGGGATCTGCTTGTTCGTCACATATTAAACCTTTAAAAAAATAAAACTCCAAATTGTATTTATAAACTACCATATTTGGAAACTTCTATTAACCTATATAAACCTAACGGATTAAACTTACAAAATGTTTATAATTTCGAAATTTGCATTTTAATACACTGTGTTATTAATAATGGAAAAAATCAAATATTATATTTAAAAATCTAATACTTTACATAATCGATACAAGACATTGCTTACAATTACAGACCATTACAACAAAAAGTAACTTAGGGAAAAAATCAATTCTGCACGATGGTTTAAAAATATATAATAACTTACCAGAGACTATAAGATATAAAACAAAATTATCAATATTTAAAAAACAATTAAAAATGCATTTTTTACAAAAATAAATATGAATAGATTTTTTAAAAATATTTATTTGAACTTAGTTTTCTTATATTATATTCAATTATAACATAGGAGTTTTTTCATTTATTACAACTTTATTATTATTATTTTCTATTGTTATATGTTACATTCCATTTAATAAACTTGTAAAGTTGGTTTGGAATAAAACAGTTTAAAGTAAATTGGCCGCTAAAAGGTTAAAATATTAATAGTTTATTCCTATATAACACTTGATTTTCGTGCAAAATTTGAGGTAAACTGGATAACTCGTCCTTCCAGTAATATTTTTTTTACGTTTCACTAGGCAGCCATATTGTTGCGCTATATTGG
Source organism: Kuschelorhynchus macadamiae (assembly GCA_030620095.1). Classification (NCBI taxonomy): domain Eukaryota; kingdom Metazoa; phylum Arthropoda; class Insecta; order Coleoptera; family Curculionidae; genus Kuschelorhynchus; species Kuschelorhynchus macadamiae. The sequence goes on from JAUTXW010004716.1 coordinate 142,832, forward strand.
ATTTTTGCCAAAATATTACCAGGTCATCTCCATATGACCATTAATTTTTGACCAAAATTTCAATCCAATCGTGTAAGTAATTTTTAAGCTATGCGCGAACTGACAGATAGACAGACCGACGGAATTGATAAAACATAATTTATAACAGTTAGTAATGCTAAAACATGGGAATATAAAAGGGTGACTTTTTTTACTATTACAAACATTTTATTTGGTCGTAATTTTGTTCCGCCATCTTAAATCAAAAATATTATTTTTACGAAAATTGAAAAATTTCATAATCCGGGATTTCCTATCAGACCTATAGTTTTTCTCTTTTTAGCGCATCCTGTAAATTATCTAAAAAACTTATAAACATTATTTAAATATATACGGAGTTTTCAGCAAAATTTCATTTACCAAGTCATGCGAAAATAATCTCGTTTGACGTCACCAATCTATTTCCAAGTATTCCTACTGAAGATACCACTAGACCAGTAGAAAATCTTTTAAACAAAAATTAAGTTAATTGTGTAAAAAATCAAAAAATGTTGTACTTACTTGCCTAATGTTTAGAACAAAACTACTTGGAATTTATTAATAAACGTTATAGGAGCAGGGAAGGTTTAATTATGGGAAATCCATTAAGTTCCTTACTTTCTGAAATACTCATGGACACTCTAGAAAACCAAATTAACAAAAATCCCTTTTTTTAAACATTTTATATACATATTGGCATAAATAAATGTTGATGATGTTTTAGCATGCTTCACAGGAAATGAACGGCAATTAAATATTTATCTCGAATATATTTTGATAACATTCATTCTAATATAAAATTTACAGTTGAACTAGAATCTAAAAGCAGTACAAATTTCCTAGATTTAACTTTTAAAATAATAAGTAATAATCCTGATTTTTCTGTATATCATAAACCTTTACATATGGATACTTCCATACGCCATTCTTCATGTCATCCAATTTTCATAAACTAACCGCTTTTCAGAGTATGATTAAAAGACTAATCTCTGCCTCTAAGTCCTAAATATAAAACTAAAAAAACTATAAATATGATTTATCCTACTATCAAAGAAAATACAAGACTGCATACAACTATGTATACAAAAATAGATAAAGGGACCCCGCACATTTCTTATAGAAAACGGCTTCAGTCAATTTCTCTGAAAATTTAATATGTTATTGTTCTCGACTTCCTGATCAAAAGCTCTCATGGCCACAACTTAATCCTGCCTCTAGTTTTTTATATGCAGGGAGTCAAAGTTGGAATTTTGCATTTTCCATATTTTATGAAAGTTTTTACTTTTTTTAAATTTTAATTAATCAATAGGCATTTAAATAGAATCGTCGCTTAGAATATTTTTGACGAAGTCAAGGTATGTATTAGTAATAATAAACTTATACTGGGTGTAGCTGTATTTAAGAATTAGGACATTTTTGTTTCATATTCGGCTGCACTTACAACACTAAAATTCAAATTTTTATTAAAAGCCTTATTACACTCAAAGAGACAGTCAGATTTTGTTTGAATTTTTGACATGTTTATCAAAATGAAATGGAAATTAAATAATTGTAACGAACGTTTTTGTACATAGCTGACATTAGATTGGCCATGAATTTTAATGGACAAGTTTTATAATGCATTATATTATTTCAAAAACGGAATCATCACTTTACAGCTGGAATATTTAAATTTAAAATTGACACATTTTAATTATCGAACGAATTAAATGCAGCTTTAATAATTTAATTAAGAATAAAATAATACAGGGTGTTTTATACAATTCTAGACTAACTATGCTGTTATAGTTACGTCATATTCACCTAATTTTCCATAAAAAATCCGCAGAGTGTGATAATATTAGAAAATACAAAATGGAAAGGGCGATCGGATAGTACATATTCTTCACTTCAAAGTCTTTTTACCATAAATGTATCTCCAAAATACGCGGTCATTATAATTACAGCTCAAATAAAAATGTATATTTACGAGGTGTTTTATAAAGATAAAGCACCCTGCAAATAAAAAGGTACAATATTTAGCACCCATGTTCATAAAAAAAATATTAATTAAGAATCATGTGAGGAATAAAATACCCCACTCAAGTTTTTAAAAATGTTTATTCTCCATATTTTTTAGTTTTTGAAACATTTACGAATGGCCGCTATTTTAAATTGTGTAATGTTGATGTCCCTATAATTTGGGGATAAATTAGGGTTGCAAAGACCTTTCAAAAGATGTGCTACTAGACCCCCTCTTTCCATTATTTTTTTTGAAGATGGCGGCCAGCTGCCACCTTAAAATGTTTAATCACGAAACACATCTGCATCACAGAGGAGCATTAGTCTGGTATTAAAGTTTGCAAATTTTAATTTTTTATCTTGACTGGTTCAAATACTGAAAGAAGACCCATTCAAGTGACACACTGTATGTTATGAATTAACTAAATTTAAGAAAATTTACAATAGGTTATAGATGTAGGCATCTAACTGATAATAATTTTTGCGTTACAATACACACTTATTTTACAGTTTTCTTTATTGCAAATGACGTCATAAATATATTATATAATTGATATTATTGAAATTATTAGAAAAAAAAAGGGAACTATTTTATCAAACACCTTGTGTAATGGTATTATATTAATAGAACTGTATTTGAGAAATCATTATGAAAAATCAGGTGAATCTGACCAAAACCGTAATAGCATAGTTTTTCTAGAATGTTATGAAACACCCTGTGCCATTTTATTTTCAATTTTATAATTAAATCTGTATGTATTGATAATATGTATTCGATAATAATTAAAATGTTGCTATTTAAATCTCCTAGCTATAACCAGATTAGATCTAGATTTTCAGAAAATGCAATAGGTTATACAATTTGTAAATTAAAATTCATGGCCACTGTAATGTCAGCTATTTACAAAAATATGCGATAAAATTCTTTCTAATTTAGATTTAATTTTAATAAACATGTCACAAATCCAACAAAATCTAACTGTTTGTTTTAGTGTAAAAAAACTTTTAGTAAAAATTGGAATTTTAATATTTTAGGTACAATCGAATATGAAACAAAAAATATTGGATTCTCGAATACAGCATCACCCTCTATAAGTTTATTTTTGCTTTTACATACATTAGCTTTAAATCAAAAATATTCTAAGCAGTTGATCTATTTAAATACACATTAAGTTTTTAAAATTACAAAAAATAACATTTTTGCGTAAAATATGGAAAAAGCAACAGTCCAACTTCGTCAGCCTGTATATCAAAAACTAGCTGCAGGATTCAACTGTGACAATAAAAGCTTTTGATAAGGGGATCGCGAACTACAACAGCATTACATTTTCAGAAAAATTGACTGAAAACTATTTTCCACAAAAAATGTGCGGGTGCCTTTCTGAAAGGTAAGTACATTAAAAATAATAAAACAAAATCTGAAAAACTTGAACAATCAGGTGTATACCAACTTAACTGTGGAGATTGTGACAAAACGTATATAGGTCAAACAGGCAGATATTTTGGTAAAATGTTATAGACGGACATTATAAATATTTTATCAAGGGAAAAACCAAACCTAATTATACCAATCACCTAATTGATACTGGTCATACTTTTGATACAAAATTTAAAATTATGGGTTATAAATTGAATATTTTTTATTTCCACCTTCTGTAAACTAAGCAGTGAGGGCAAATATTATGGCAGTTTTAACAATTAGAACAATGGCGTGCCTAAAGGGTTCGCAGGGCCCGCGGCTCGGGGGGGGGGGCTACTAAGGGCGCCCCAAATTAAACAGGAACTTCAAATAAAATATTTTTTCCATAGTCAAAAAAAATCATGGACTTCGCAACCATCGCATACATTAGAAATGTAACCCTCTGAAACATTTAGAAGTGACAGTACTTAATGTGTAATTAGATGTAATAGTAAGTCAGCTAGATAAAAGATTTACTCCGTTTAAAACAGTTTATTCAACATTTTCAGTTCTAATTCCCCAGATATTGATTAAATTAAATTTTGGAAAAAGCTCAGTTATTAGTGGAGAAAAATTTTATTTAACTTTTCAACTAGAAGCTGAGCTAATTCAGATAAAATCATTATTGTATAACAACTCACTGTTAAGTAGTATAGGTACCAGAACAATGTTCTGTATTCCAGTTATTTCTTGTCGTTCCTATAACCTCAGCTCAATCTCAAAGTTGAAATCAATTAAAATTGTCTTTAGGTCGACCATGACTCAAAGTCGTCTTAGTTCTCTAACTCTTGTCTGAATAGAGCACGAAAGGTCTAGAGAAATATTTAGTAGTTAGAGAAGTATTTTATAAACAAAAAAGTCTAGTCTACCGCCAAAGAAAACGATTCTAACGTTTTGTGTTAATTATTTTGCCTATACCTATTAATCTCAAAATGTATATAGTTCGTTACTTTTTTTCATTTTTTATTTCTTTTTTTACTAGTTTTTTTTTTATTTTATGTTATGGTTTTTGTTAATATATTTTTTGACACTTTTTTTATGATTTTTTTCGAGAAATTATGCAGGGGACCCCAAGAAAAGTCTTGCGGAAAGGCTCCCTAAAAACTAGGCACGCCACTGACTTAGAAACTAAAGACAATTCTTTGAAATTACATTCCAGGATTAAAAAGTATCCCGTACATGGGGTTCAGGACAAAATATTCCATTCCCAAGATGCAATATTTTGTTTACAACAAAGCAGTACATTTATATTTAACAGGAAGAAATATAAATTTATTCACTGTGCTCCGGTAGCCCTACAAAACAAAGAAACACTGTTCTGGAACTGTACACCAGTCACACTGACACTTTTTGGTTTGGAATATTTGCAGAATCATTTTTAAAACTCAAAAGAAGATAAATTAAAATTATTATTAGGCAATACTTTGAAGGGCCGTAACATGTCATATATATATATATATATATATATATATATATATATATATATATATATATATATATATATATATATATATATATATATATATATATATATATATATATATATATATTCATTCATGAAAATCGACACAGGCGTTTAACCAGTAAGGCGTAACCAACATACCTGCACAGCTGGGTAATAATGGATGTGTGGAAAATATTGCTTGCTTTGATTGCAAAAAAAGTTAGATTGGTAAAACTTCGATAGGTTATGTGTTTTTGGAGACGAAAAACTTCAAGTGTTTGCATTTTTAGATGAAGAAAAGCTGATATTAAAAAACGTCGCTTTGTGAGATCAATAGGAAAGAATCCTTGTAAAGAAGAACAATACTCAGTAATATTCAGGACGAGAGTACCGTTTAAGCTTTGCGTCTGAAAAGATGAGAAACTTAAATACAGTATAAAGTATCACAATATTGTCGCCTTTTATTGTTCTCGAATGCAATTCCTTCATAAAAAATATTTCACATTAGGAATTTTTTACCATTTCGCCATTTTGTCAGAAAATTACCGTCGATCTGATATGATTCTTATTCAAGCAGAACTTGTGTTGATTTAAATATTGTTTTATTTTTGGGTCAATCCCAGAGGAAACACCACAGTAGGCGTAGTGTTGCCAAAAGTCCTGTATTTCTCAAGATGTCCTGTAATTGTGTCATGCAGTCCTATGACATGTTAAGGCCCTCTAAAATTTTGCCAAATAATAATTTTAATCTATCTTCTTTTGAGTTTTAAAAATGAATCTGCAAATATTGCAAGCTATTAAATGTTCCTAGAAAATGTATGCTTGGGTCGCATTAGATCTAGCACTGTTTTTTTGTAAACAATATTGCACCTTCCGTATTTTTGTTAAAAAAAAAATTTATAGAATATTTGGTCCTGAGCCCTATGTCCCATTATTTTGTCTTTTTACAGCCCTGTGTCATCTAGAACACCAAAACCATAAGATTGGCAACCCTAATGGGCCTAATATTTATATTTTAACAGTGTGATACTTTTTAACCTTGGAATGTAATTTTAAAAAATTGTCTTTGCAGATTACTTTCTAATTGTTAAAAGTGCCGCACTGCTTAATTTACGGATGGTAGGAATAAAGATGTATGTATATATGTATAGCAAATTGAACATACGAGGATAACAAAATGTTAATAAAATAGAAATTAAAAAAAATCAAAAAACAACCGACTAAGAAAAACCACTGAAAAGCAGAAAATAACATTGTATAGAGTTGTCGAAGCCATAGTGTTATAATTATTGCCTGATTAGTAAATACATCACATAGACATTTAAATAACACTCTATAATACATTGCATATTTTGGCTAGAAATTTAGAAATATACATAACATTTAAAATTTACACATGACTATACTGTATCATTACGATTTGTATTTACTTAAAGTATAAGTAGTAACATAATAACACGTCATATATTTCGCTACACAGTAGCTTCTTCGGACGCTACATCTTGCGTAAACAAATTTTAAGAGTATATAGCAATATTTATATAACTAAGTGTAATACAACGATTCATAAATTTTAACAATATAAAAAACCTTTCTGTGCTAGTCTTAAACTAAACTGCAAAATTATTAAAATATATTTAACGTAGATTAATTGTTTAGTTTTACCTGATTCTTTAACAAACAATTTGAACCTTTGAGCTTATTTATTTCTAGAGACTTCAGTTTATTCAATTTATAACCCTTATTTCTACGTATAAAATTTTAGATTTTTTATCAAAAGTATAACTAGTCTCAATTAAGTGGTTGGCATAATTACATTATCTTTTTCTCTTGATAAAACATTTATAGTGTTCGTCTATAATTTTTTATCAAAATATCTGCCTGTTTGATCTATATACGTTCTGTCAAAATCTCTACAGTTTAGTTGATATACACCTAAAGTTTATCAGATTTGTATTACTATTTTTAATATATTTCCTTAAAGAATTATTAGTTTTATACGCTATTCTAATATCTAAACCATTTAGAAATTTAGCTGTTTTAAAGCTGGAATTACCTATACAGGATAACTTTTCTATGCAGGATTTTTTTTTAAAGTAGGGTAAATTATATTTTTTTGATTTTTTATATAACTTTTTTGTAGAATCTTATCAATTATAATTATTGAATACTTATTGTTTACTGCGATCTGTTTGATGATGGTTAATCTGGTCTGAAAATTAGTTTTACTGAGAGGCAGGGAGATTAGTCTGTGAATCGTACTCTGAAAAGCGGCTAGTCTATGTTGAATTGGATGACATGAAGACTCGCGTATGGAAATGTCCGTATGTGAAGTTTTATGATACACAGAAAACTTAAGATTATTATTTACTCTTTAAAAAGTTAAATCTAGACAATTTTTTCTACTGTTAGATTTGGTCATTCTGAGTTCACATTTGCATACTTACTGATGTCTTTCAATTTCTTACAGATTTTAATATAATTTTTAATTTATCTGGTATTTATATATATATATATATATATATATATATATATATATATATATATATATATATATATATATATATATATATATATATATATATATATATATATATATATATATATATATATATATATATATATATATATATATATATATATATATATATATATATATATATATATATATATATATATATATATATATATATATATAATATTTGTTAGTGAGTGAGAAAAAAAAGAGGAAAGTGGCAATATGATAATGATTGAGTCTGGGTGATAGCACACAGCTAATTTAGTTATATTGTCTATATATTTTATGGTAAGAGTTTAAGTCATGGGATATCGTATTTCTTCGCTTCTAATTTAGGAAGTGAGGTATATGTATATGACAAATTAGAAGGAATAAATGTATTTATTGTTCAAACGGAATGATACAACAATTATAATAGAGAGAAGCGTCTGTAGTATGGTGGTAAACAGATTTTTCTTCATATTACAGATATTGGCCCCCTAACATTAATTAAGCCGCAAAGACTAAAGTTAAGATTGGATTAATTTTGATTTACCAAGTTTTCCATTTAGTTTCGATGTATGGTAACTGGATTTCGCGATCTAGCATATTTTTCAATTTTTTAATGTTAATATTTATGAGTGTTGAACATTTCCTTCTAAAGCTTTTAATACATATAATATTTTTTAGGGGTAACTATAGCACTTATTAAAGCATATTTTTAAGCTAGTTGGATTATGCGCCAGTTTGAGATAATGACCATTATTGCTAAAAGATTTAATTCAAGAAAAACTATTTTTTAATCCATAGTGATCTCTTTATTACATTATAGTTACTAAGCTACTGATATTTAAAATACCGCTTTACTAGTGACAACACATAATAAGAATTAAAAAATATATTTGTTGTCAGTTATGTTCATATAGTTGTTCTGGTTTTTTTAATGTTTAATTTTGTTTTAAATATTTGTAACTCATATTTTATAGTTGGTATTCTAGATTTCACTAAGATATAGGCTTCTTGATGTTTATAAATCTTAAAATATGTACCACATACAATTTTAATTCTAATTTCTATAACTGGCTGTGATAATCCCATTTTTATATTTTGAGGCGTGGAACAATTCTAAAAATAGAGCATACTAAAAATGAATATAAACTTACCTAAAAATATGTGAGTAATCCTCGTGTATATCTTGCCCATCTACACTCCTTGAATTAGTTACAAATTTATTTTTAGCCCACTCACAACAACCATTAGGATTTTCTTCTCTCCATAGAAGATATCTTTCTCTAAGATTGTTTCTTAAATTATGAAGCTGTCCCAGAATTCCTTGATATTCATGTAATTTTTGACTCATTTTTAAATTAGGTTTTTAGAACCATATTATCCATAGTGGTTCTATTATTCAGATATTTAAATATTGAACCTATAAAAAGATTTATAATATTTAGATTTGTTCAGATAATTGCGAGCTATCAATTAATCATTACAGGCCACTAATGTATGTGCTAACAAAAACGAAATAAATCCGATTTTTCATATCTAAGGTCTAAAAAAATGCTAGTATATGTCAATATTTCCTTTAAGAGATAACCTTTTGATATTTATTTCATCCCCCATTTTATAAATAATTCTTCCTACCCGGTTCTTGAAATTTGGCTTAGCAATTTTTCAGAAAAATGAGTTTTAAAAAATGATAATTACCCAAAATCGAAAAACTCATTCTTTTTCCTTTTGTATCATATCTTTTAGGAAAGGTTATTTGCAAAACCTTTAGCAAATCCACTTTATTTTTTATACGACTGCAAAAAAAAGTAGGTTACTTTTTCCCACCAATTGCGCAACGAGGGTTAACCCCCCTCCCTTCCACAGCCTGATTCTGAAGTTTACAGCTAATTGAGCTATAAAAAATCAGTAGTTCTTCATTTTTATATGCTTTTAGTAATGGCTCTAATAGAAGAGTTAAGCTTACTTTCTAAAATATTATTTTTGACTAATAAAAATTCCAAACACATTTGTAAAAGTATGAGACACTATTTATACTGCTTAAAAACTTTGTACCAACTCCCCTTCAGTGTAGTGTGAAATGTACAATCAAAAATTAAAATAATCGATTACTTAACTACAAAAAATTATTAATGATACATATTAAAAAACATCAGTAAGTTTCTTTTACCCGATACTTCCCACGTTATGAATCTTTCTTTTTATTAGGAATAGTGAAGTGACCCAATTTAGTTCAGTACATAGTCATTTAGTAACACATATATACTGTCCTTTAAAACATTTTTATTCGGTGCCATTTTGTTCCATCATATTGAATTCCTGTCAATATTTTACCAGTTTTTTACCTATACCACACTTGATTTTTGGGCAGAATTTAAAATACCTATCTTCAATACGTAGTTTTTACATAGAAATTCTTTATCTTTGCTTGTAGTAGCATTGTTCTGTTTATCAGCACTAATAACAAAAAAAAGGTTATTGCAAAGTTTGGAGATAAGGGATTGTGCTGGTTTGAATCAAAATAAAGAATAAATATTGCAGTATTAAAATAAATAGTCTTTTACCCAAAGAATCAGTGCTCTTTTGATATACTTAATATACCTGTATACCAGGGTCATTTAAAGAATATATATTTACCAATCATTTATAAAGGTGAATAGATTTGGATGCTGTAATAATAAAGAAGTAAAAAATCTAATATGCACTCAATGTCACAAACTGTTTCATCCAAGTTGTATGGAAAGAAGTAACAACTATACCCCTTTATATGAAAATCAAATTTGGTGTTCGAAAAAATATTCTGATGCGGAAAATTTGGAAGACAATAATGAAAATATAATAAGTCAGTCCTGGAAAGCGATCGACGATCTTAACACAGAATTGGAAAATAAAAATAGATATATCAAAAGAATTAAGCGTGATGACGATTCATCGTTTGTGGAGGATTCCACGGCTTGCGAAATTCAGCTTTTCGAAGAAATTCAAAGGCAGAAGCACATTATTGCCGACTTGCAAAATAAGACTGAACAATGAGATTAGGAGTTGTGTTGTGCTGCTTCTGTTGCATCCCAAACTGAAAATATTTTGAAAAATGACTGTCATACACAAACACAGATAATAAGCATCGTGGATAAGGCACTGCAAACCGAACAGGATGTCATATGTAATGAGTCTCAGTATACACCAGTTAAGATGACAACAACTGAAACACAAATTGTTGGACAAAATAATAGACACAGTAGTAAAAATAAGGTAGTACAAACATTAATAACATGGTGTAATAGTTCAAAAAATCATGCTGAACGACAAAAAACAAGTCTACTTCCTACCAGTGATCGAGCAACTGAAATTACCAAGGATATCCTAGATGTATTCTAGTATGTCAAGTAATCTCGAAAATATGAACTGATCAAGAAACCACAGTTGCTTATAATAGGCAACAAATACGATGTGAAAGGTATGTCCCTACTTTTTATAAGCTCAGAAAAACTACAATAATTCACCACTCCTACAAGGTTATTTGAGTTTTGAAGAGCGACTTTTTCCAGCTGATAGGTACAAAGAGTGATTGGCATCCTAAAATTTCATTATTCCCCAGCAATTTTCTATCACTGAGTGAGGCAGTTAGGGGCGTTTATATTCCAGACATAAATATTCCAACCAATAATGAACCTCAAACTGTATATGGAATTATAGATAATCGTCCTGAATCTCAGCATTAGTATTTTTAAGAGCTACCCCAACGCCTAGGGCAAGTGTAGATGTGACCAAAAGTAAGTGCCTGGATGTTTCTTCGATATTCGTGAAGGATGAAGTGTGTGATAAAAATCATAAACAAATTCTGAATGTTATGCATTTTAATATAGCTGGACTCGCTGGTAAGCTCAATAATCTGGATATAATCTCGAAAGAAAACAATATACACATCCTCTGTTTGTGCGAATACTGGCAAAACGTAGAAAATCTTCATGTATCTTTTTTAAACAATTTTAAATTCGAATTTTACATTTGTAGAGAGAAATATCGAAGAGGCGGTGTCTGTATTTTCGCTAAGCAAAATCTCGATATCGTCCACTGTAAATATAATAGTGTAATGGAGAAAGATTTCGAAGTTTTCATTAGTATTTTAACATTTAAACATTTAAAATGTAAATTGTTCATAGTTACTATCTATCGTACACCCGACAGTGATATTAAAGTGTTTTATGATGAGATCTCCAAACATTTTGTACGAAATATACACTTGTCATGACTGGTACATACTATGTGGTAATTTGAACATTAATTTATTAACAAATAGTACACACAAGTTGAATCTAACTAACCTTTTTTCGGAATACGGAATTAAACAACTATTTTTCAAGGCGTCAAGAGTAGCTGGTAATTCTGCAACTCTGTTGGATAATATTTTTATAGTATTATTGTATAGAAAATAGACTAGAGAAAACTAATATTATTGTAAAGGAAAGTTGGCGAATAATTAATGAATATAGAAAACCAAAAAAATTATATCAAAATATAAACATAAAACTTATCTATCCAATCTTTTTAATAGATTTTTCACTGATGTCAAAACTCACAAAACTCAACTTGATCTAAAGGACTCCATGACATTACCAAGTGTTTTTTTAGAACCAATAGACACAAATGAGGTGGAACACCTATTCCTAAGAACAACCAGCAAGTTTGCGACCGGTATGGATGAAATAGGTACCTGAAATCCACTTAGTTATCTCATAAATGAATCTTTCATAAGTTGCAAATTTCCTGAACATCTTAAAATTTCGAAATGTATCCCAATATTTAAAAATAAGGGATCTGAGCTAGACATATAAAGTTATAGGCCAATCTGCGTCCCGAGTCAGATCGGAGAGGTGTTTGAGGCGGCTTACAGCGTGAGATTGGCAAGGTTTTTGGAAAGGTTTAATTTATTAAATGATTTTCAAAATGGTTTTAGGCAACAGAAATCGACAATCACAGCTATTAATGACTGGTTGAATTTTGTTTATGACTCGCTGAATACCAGGAATAAAATATTGGGAATATTTTATGACCTAAGTAGTGCGTACTATTGGTGTTCGTGGGAATGCTCATGATTGGGTGAGATCATGCCTGGAATAGTCCATTAATCACAATCAACGGAAAATCAATCAAAAGTTCTGATACTTTCAAGTTTTTAGAATTGTATATCGATTCCATATTAACATTTGAATCTCACATTAACGTTCTATGCAAGAAATTAAATACAGCATGCTATATAATAAGAAATATTAAAGGTACTGGTTCTAACGAAATATTAGAATGTTGTATTTTGGTGCCGTTCATTCACACTTGCAGTATGGTCTGCTATTCTGGGGTTCCTCAACCTACTTTTGTAAAGTCTTTGTCTATTAGAAGAAAATACTGAGGTGCATAGAGGGTGTTGGATCAAGACAGTTATGCAGGAAGTTATTTTTAAAATATCAAATATTAACTTTACCTTCTTTATATATTTTTCAATTGATAACCTATATTAAGGCTAATTACTTCTCTTTTACAGAAATCAGTGGGGTGCACTCATACAAAACACGCTCAAGTGATAATCTCCGTCAACTCTACTCTAAACTAACTGTGTCTCAAAATTCACCAACTTACTTCGGAATAAAATGTTTTAATAAAATAGCACCGGCAGTTAAGGAATCAAAAATTTCAAACAAAATGGGAAACAATATTTACTAGACAATGTATTTTATTCCATAGACGACTTTCTAAATATTTTAAATTAAACCTTAGATTGTACCAATTGATGTTCTTTTGTTTGTTATCTACCGTTTTCTTAGCCGAAAATACTGTTCTATAGATATTTTAAATTTTCCTTTGTTTGATATGTTTATTTATCTGCCGTTGTTTTTGTCGAAAATACAGTTTTATAGATACTGGAGATATTTTAAATTTAGCAAATATTTGACTAACCTTATAATTTGTGCATTTTGTATTAAATTTAATAGTGATTAAAAGTATTTTGTATTTATATTTGCATTAGCAATAATTTTTTTAACGATTCACTAGTCCGCCATCATATTCCGGCATATTGGACTTTTACCAAAATATTACCAGGTCATCCCCATATGACCCTTAATTTTTGACCATAATTTGAAGTCAAACGGGTAAGTAGTTTTCAAGCTATGCCCTGAACTGACAGAGAGACAAACCGTCAGACAGACCGACGGAATTGATAAAACATATTTTTTGATATCTAGGGAGGCTAAAGCGTAAAGATAAGTAATAATAAGTTACTAGTTCATCATTAAGTAGTTTTTTAGGCTGAGTTTTGTAAACGTTTTACTAAACCGCTATTTTGTTCCGTCATCTTAGATTTGTAACAAAATTTTACCAGTTGATTCCTATATAAATCTTGATTTTTGTGCAAAATTTGATATAAATTGCATAAGTCGTTTTTTAGTAATAATTTTTATAACATTTCACTAGGTCGCCATTTTGCGTTGCCATACTAAATTTTTACCAAAATGTTACCAGGTAATCCTCATATGGCCCTTAATCCTCATATGGCCCTTAATTCTTGCCGAAAATTTGAAGTCAATCGGGTAAGTAGTTTTTATGCTATGCCCTGAACTGACAATCAATTTGTCTGACAGACGGACCGACGGAATTGATAAAATATATTGTTTGGCATCTAGGAACGCTAAAACGTGAATGTATGTGAAACCCCCAAATTGTTGATGAGAATGATGAGTGTATTGTACTGATATTTTTAATTTAACCTATCTGTAGTTTACTCTCGACAGTATTTCATATTTTGTATATTCTAAGCACCCACCTAGTATGAGAAAAATTTGCAATGTAAATAGATTTTTTTAAGGGCACAAGGACATGTTAAGAGTGTTTTTTTTAATTTCATTTTTAGTTGTTTGGTCCCCATTATCTATATTCGCGGACAGACTGTATATATTACAAAAATTTAATTGTTTGCATGAATTGTTCAAATTAGTACCGATAGGTAGGTAGGTAAGCAAATTCACATTGTCATACTCAAAGACATACTCATAATGCAAACTTTATCCTTAGTCTACGGTTTGGATAGTAATGGCTATTGTCGCTACTAGCGCCAAGTAAAACCAACTTATGCTCACTTGATTTTTCAATATAGGAAAAACTAAGAATTTCCAGACCAAAAAATCTCGGAAGACGGTAATTGTAATAAAAGTTATGATAATATGTGGACATTTTTCTAGACTCTGAAAGCGAAAAAAAAATCTTCTCTTGTCTTGGTTTTGTATAATATTAGGGTAATATTATGCGGTTAAAAAAAAACGGTTTTTATCACTAAAACATTAGACTCTGCCAGAATTGTTTACAATCCTAAATCACGCCACTCACGCTTCTCACTATTCGTCTATTCGTTCATTCATTCTCATAGTGTGGAGGGGCCGGTTCATCCGTTCGATTCATTGGGCGGCGTTTCCGTCTTTTGGCCGGTAATCAAATAGGTTTGACCTCGGCTAACAATTCGTCCGAATCAAATCTTTTGTTTTTTTTATGTATTTTCAAATACTGAAGACACACATAATATCCATGTGAAAGTAATAAATAAAATTGATGAATAGTGTAAATGAAATATTCACCCATTCGTTAATTCACCTTCAATGGCAGGTGACAAATTGCCCCTGATTTTTATTTTTACATATTTAAATTTGCTAACAATAAAATGTTAGTGCTAGGCTCTACACTGAAACTTCAATTTCTGGATCCGCCACTTATATTATTAAATGTTGAAAATGTCTCGATTTCCATAAAACAGTACATTTTTTGCTCAAAATGTTTTCCATGTAATTTTGGAAATTCGTCGACAATCCATTAACGTAAATCATTGAACCATTATGGGTACTATAATTACTGTCTAATTAGTTTATATAAATATCAAATAAAATAAAAAATCATTAAAGTAATTAAGACTTAAATACATTTTTCGCTTTCAACATCTCTAAAATTTTTTTAGGTTTATTTAAAGTTATTGTTAACAAATATTTAAACTAGTCCTAACGTAAATAACCATACGAATGTTCTTTCTCTAAATTTATTTTGATAGTACTAATGTTTTTTTCTCTAAATATGTTGATAGTTCAAAATCTATAATTAATAATAAATACTTATTTTTATCAGTTATTACCGTTTTTATATCAAATGCGCTTTTATCTTAATTGCTATTACAGTTTCCTAAAACTGAAATTAAACAACTGGCATCTAATTAAATTTGAAGGAATTCCAGGCATACAAACTGTCCTCTTATTATTATATTTTGACGCAATCCAGAGAAATAAGTGCTATTTAATTAGGAGAGTAAATTGAAATTAATATTTTTCACTACATGTCAACCATTACACTATGTATAAATATAATTATTTGTACCTGAGACTAAAAAGATTTGTATACATAAAGGTCATCCTCTGGAAAACGCTTCAGCTTTTCTATTTTTTTTTCTCTAATAGGGTCTTAAAGGCGATAAATGTAATTCAGTAAAATATTTTTATGCAGTTAAAAATTGAAGAAATCCAAATCAAATTCGCTTTGTTATACATAATAGTCGAGTCAATGTACCGGAAATTTTCGTGAAAAAGAAACTTCTCTTACTTTCAGATTTTGTAGAAAAAAAATAGCATTTTTGACAATTTTGTCTTTACAAAGACATGTGTTAACAAATTTTGATAAAAACTTGTGAAAAGATACTGCAGGTGATCTCTAATAAGCATACCAAATTTTAGATCTTTGTATCTAGTAGAACTGTTAAAAATTGCCATTCAATTTGAAAATTGAATCGTCTGTAGTTTTTGTGCAAACTAATTAAATTTAATATTTTATTTATTATTCTCCTTAAAGTGACACTAAAAATTATTTCTTAAATAAGAAAATTAAATTAAATTAATTTCATAATAACAAAAAAAATTTTGGCATAATTTGTTAAGTATTAATTTTTATATTTAAATGTAGATAAATTATACTTAAAAGAAATAAGAAATAATTATAAGAGCTTATTTTTATACAAAAATATATTATTTTATATTTGAGCAACTAATAATAGGTAATCATTTTAATTGAAAAAATATTAAACAATGGAATACAATTTATTTTACTTGCTGTTAAATTATGAAATTAAATAGAATCTTATTTAAAAAATATTGTTACGCCATTTTGAAACGAATAAAAAATCTATAATTAAAAAAAATATACAATTTGGCTATTTCCTACATTCAGTGCGTAATCGGGAGTTTCCCGAGCGAATTGACGGTTTATAGTGATCATAGAGAGTGTATTGAGCAGGGAGAGGTTGCAACAGCATTTTCCAATTATGCAGGGAAACCAACCTACTCTAAATCTTCGGGTGCAAAGGTGAGATTCCATTTTCAAGGATCCCTTTGGAGATTATTTTCAACCGCCGGATTCTAGAAACGGAGAGCACGTTTCCCGAAAGTTGAAGCGTTTTTCTGGGGATGGCGCTGATTCTTTTAAGAATAGCATACTTTTTTTTTACTTCCCTCGTAAAAGAGAAGTAATGTAATCGTGAATCACCCTCCGAGATTTTTTCAGATCTTTACGTTTCAAGGCCCTTAGATGCCGAAAAGCATGTTTTCTCGATTCCGTCGGTGTGTCTGTCGGTCTGTCTGTTCTCAGCACAGCTAAAAAACTACATACCCGATTGACTTTAAATTTTAGTCAAAAATTAAGGGCTCTGTGGCAATGACCTGGTAACATTTTAGTAAAAATCCAATATGATAAAACAAAATGGCGACCTAGTAAAATATTAAAAAAATGATTGCTAAAAAAATGTTATCCGATTTATCTCAAATTTTGCACAAAAATTAAATATTATGTTGGGATCAACTGGTAAAATTTTTGTACGAATCCAAGATGACGGAACAAAATGGGGGCTTAATAAAATATTTAAAAATTCAGTCTGAAAAACAACTTAAGGGATTGATTTCAATGTGCCATAACTAATTGTGGTATAGAAATAAACCAGGTTTTACATACCTTCATGTTTTAGCGTCCCTCGAGACAAAGACACATGTTTTATCAATTCCGTCGGTTCGTCTGTAGGTTTGTCTGCCTCTCTGTCAGTTCGCCGCATAGCTTTAAAATTACTTAAATGATTTAATTGAAATTTTGGTTAAAAATTAAGGGTCATATGGGGATGATCTGGTAATTTGGATATTTCTGGTAAAAATCTGGATCTGGATATTTCGGTAAAAATCCGATTTGCCGGAATAAGATGGTTGTCTAGTGGAACATTAAAAAATTATTATTAAAAAAACTAATTATCCAATTTACCTCAAATTTTGCACAAAAATCGAGTGATACATAACTGGTGAGTGACATTTTGGTATGAATATAAAATAGCAAAACAAAATGGCGGCCTAATAAAATATTTTAAACATCAGCCTGAAAAACTAGTTTAGCAGATTGAATTCAAATTTTGTGCAAGCATTAAGTAATATAGAGAAAGACTGGTAAAGTTGTGTGACGAAAACAAAATGGCGACAAAAAATTTTTTTTAAAAAATTCTTATTCAAATGACTTTTGTTTTGAATTTTGTTGAAAAATTGAATGTGATATATGAAGAAACAGGTATGAATTCAACACGATGTAACAAAATCGCGGTGTGTGTCAATGTAAGAACTACTTATTGATATCATTTTAAACTATGCTCAAAAATCAAGTGTGGCATAGGTAAAAACTGGTAAAATATTGGTAGGACTCCAATATGATGGAACGAAATGGAGCCCAATAAAAATGTTTGAAAAGACAGTATATAGTGTCCCTAAATAACTATGTACTGAACTAAAGTGAGTCACACTTCATTATTCCTAATAAAAGTAAATATTCATAACGAGGGAAATACTGGATAAAGGAAATTTACCGACTTTTTGTATTTACATATCTTTAAAATACTTTTTTGTTTTGCATACATTTTACTCTTTATAAATATGAACTTTATTTATGGTAAAATTATAAGAAAGTTGACTTTTCTTTGATGAGAGCTACGCTTTCGAGATTCTCTTCGCGTGTTGTTTTTATAAATTCTCAAATTCTTGAAAGAAGAAGGTAGGGCACAAAGGGGAAGATTTTTAATTAATAGATCTTAGAAATGCGGAAGAATATATCAATAAGACTTACTAGTGTTATAAAATTACCCCGAATTAATATTTTGTATGCGAGGCTAGTTCAACCTACTCTATTCTTCTAAACAAGGTGCTAAAAAGCCTTAATTTACATTTGGAGAAATATCTACTATACGAAAAAAAAAATTTTGGTAAACCATTCAGATTAAATATTAAAATTGAAGCATCTGTTTTATACAAAACCAAAAGATTCTTTTATGCGTATGATCGGAATATGATTCGGGTGTTTTGCGCTAATTCGTCACTGCAGGACAACAATACAAGGACATGGATGAACATATAACCAAAGGGGAGAACTTCCAAAAAAAATTATATTAATTAATATCTCTTTTCGCTGTGGTAAAATAAAAACAGATTAACATGTTCGGCTCAAAGGAGGTTAGACAATCCTGTTTTAAAGGTAATTTAAAGACTGCAATTACCTTGTCATATACAAGTAATAAAAGGGAACAGTGTAAGCACAGGAACTGGGAAAATTTCAAGAATATGCTGTAGGAAAATTTATATTTGGGAAAACAACACCAGTAGAAAATCGCGAAAGTGTAATTTTTCTTTAAAAACAATTTATTTGTATAAGATACAGGGTAAATTCTAGGCAAAACAAAAAACAAAATATTTTTAAGATGTGTAAATTCAAAAAAGACAGTTTGTTATTTTTGGCACAATCAAAATTATCTTTACAATTATATTTAAAGTAAAACCTAATATGTTTTTGGGTGAATAGTTTTTAAGTATGTGCTATACTGCGATGAAAATCGTTTATAGAATGAGACAAACCTTGCTATAACAGAATTACCTTAAAAGTATATTTTTTTGGGAATTGAACCTTGAAAAGTTTTTTTAAATAAAGGTTATTATTACTATTATTAGCAATTCTTATTATAATAATAGAAACAATTTTGATGAGTATCCATTATTAATGATAATGTAATTATTTTCCAACAGCTAAACTCTCTCACTAAAAAAGCCTAGTGTAAGAGGAATTTATATTTACAAACACAATAGTTGATTTTTTGTGTGTAAATATTTTTACCTATTTTCCAAAGAGATTTATGAAAAGCGAGGTTTAGACTCTTCTATTCTCCTTTAGAAAAAATAATATGAAAATGAACGAAGATTAAGTATAAACTCAACAAAAGTTTTAAATTTGGGGTCAACACACGTTTTTTGGAAACAAAGTATTTAAGTAACTTAATACTGAATCAGTTTTATCTATTTAGAAATATTTTAGACAGATCCAGTTGGTGAGCGAGAAAGAACTTTACTGTAAACTAAAAATATAAATATGCATTTAACTATCTCATTATTAGAACAAGTAATTGCACAGCATTTTGAATAGTAACTCGAGAGAGAATAGATTAATGATTGTTTTAGTAAATTATTTTCTTACTTTCACTGTTAACACTAAAAAATGAAATCCATCACCACACAATAATTCGTAAAAATGACGTTTTCCCGACACTTTTTCAGTATCCTTTTCTTTATCTTCTGCTTAAAACAACTATCAGAACTTACTTGATTTCGCAGCGCCAGGATAAATAATCCTGTTTTCATTCGTCCTGCGCTGTGTATTCATACAAATTTAACTTTATTTGCCAAACGACGGGATATTGAAAGATACGCATTTAGATAAAAAACAATGACACTGGTTTCTGTATTCTAGTGTAGAAAGAGTAACTCATTCGAGCCCTGAAAACATCACTTATCCTAGGTCATCAATCTTTCTATTGCTATAAAACAGGTCATGTCGCCGGGGTGGTCTTCCCTTAAGCTTGTGGTGGTAGTCCAGTGCTCTCCTAGAACAGATTCCTAGATTTATGAGACAGTGTTCAGTCAAAATTATTTAAATTACAAATCTCAGGTTTCACCTCGTGTCATAATGGGGACTATACAAACATATACGGGGTGTTCTTAAATATCGAATAGCTATTAAAGAAAACTGTTTTTGGATCATTTTAAGAAAAAAAGCTTATATACATATCTGTCCATCACCAGAAGAATTTCAATGTAAACTGGAATTCCTTCAACGTGGCGTACATTGAATGATATGGGTTTGCATCCTTTCCATAAGCAAAAGGTAGAAGAATTACTGACAAGGGATTTTCAGCCCAGGGTTGATTAATGTAACTTCAGAAGTATCAAGAAAATAATAATTTTCTTGAATTAATTTTGTTTACTCACGAAGCTTGTTTTACCCGAAACGGGCTTTTTAATATGCATAACGTTCCTGTATGGGCAGATGATAATTCCCATTCCACACATGTTCTAGCATCAGTTCAAAATAAACGTTTGGGCGGGTATTATTGGAAGTAATTTTATTGGACCTTGGTTTTTGCCGCCTTACTTGAATGGTCAGAACTACCTGGAGTTTCTCAATTTTTTTCAACTGCTTGATGATGTTCCTGTTTTACAACGACATAATATATAGTTCGTGTAGCATTTAGGGCTTGGCTACATGTCAACTTCTCTTATAAAAAGATCGGTGGTGGAGTTGATGCACCTATTCATTGGCCGCCTGGTTCCCGACCTCAACACAATAGACTACGGCGTTTGGGATATTTTAAAGAATAAAGTTTATTCAGTCTCAATGTTATTCGCACACGATTTTCTTACATCTTTAAATATTGCTAGGATTCAGTCGTAGCTTGCTTAAATTTCATTATGAATATTAGAAATACTTACAGAGTATTGTATCCTAAAGGGTTTTGAGGCATTAACTCTAATAAAACTCCGAAATGATAGTTCGTATGAAAAAAATTCTAAGGGTAATAATTTTTAGTAAAGAAGCCAAGCTATAAATAGTTTTAATAAAAATAGTCAATATACCAAGTGGTAAAAAAATAAGACCATAAATTCAGGGCATATACCCCTGTTCTACACCTCTGAAGTAACCTATATGGTTGTCGCTTGTTGGGTTAATGGGTCTTTATGTAGTGATAACATGTTCCAAAATTGAAATTGATATCCCGTTCCTAACAGATATTACATATTAAAATGACCTTTTTATCACACATGTTTAATGCCCTGTATATTCTAAACGGTGAGGCTTAGAGAAAAATTCTATAAAACTTTTTTTCTTATTTCGTAAAGGTTTACATGTCTGTACATTTTCGGTACTTATTTCTGAATCACCCTGTATACGTATGTATTTTTTTTGTCAAATATTTTCTTGGGTACAGGTTTACTCACTGAAAAATAATTCTTTAGTTTACATAGACGTTTCGCTCATTATATTTATATTATTTTCTAAACTAAAAACATATACAGTTAATATCTAAATTTAAAAAAGTTAAAAAACATTCACTTAAAATATTTTACATTTAAAACAAACAGTGACCGTAAAATGAAAAACAAATGTGCGATGATCGAGAAAATAGAACCCATAGCGCAACATCTAACTGTTGATAATATTTGTCCTCATACTGGAAATAATTATTCGTTAAGGTAATGTTCATAGTCTCTATAAATTCTTGTATGTGTGAACTTTCAATTCGTCCGTTTTATGTTTTATTATGTCCGATAAAAGTTCATTTGGAATATTTATATATAAAGTAACAACATCATGGGATATTAGGTCATAAATGTCTGGAAATTTCACTTTGCAGATAAATTATTTAAATTCAGAAGAATCTTTAACAAAATAATCGTTTTTTCCACTTATTTCGTACACAATTATGGAATATCTGGAGGAGAGTGTGATAAGTAACTTGATTTTAACCTTCCTTTTTTTAAAACATTTGTAGACGATTGTTTGACTGCCGTCTCAAAAAACTATATTAATGACCTATTAAACGCTTTTAATAAGTTTCTCCCGAAATTAAGATTTACCATAGAAATTAAAGACAAAATAAAAATTAATTTTCTAGATTTAACTCTAATTAGAAACAAAAAGGATCTAAACATAAAAACAAGTGGTATACAAAAAAACATGGTCAGCTCTGTACTGAAACTCCAACCATCCAAAAAGTCAAAAAATACTATTATTATAGGTCTGACCGATCGTGCCATCTCACTTACTTCTCCAGAATATCGCCCTAAGATTTTAAAGAAAGTTAAAAACACTTTAATAAATAATCATTATCGTGGAAAAAACGAATTTTTAAACAACGAACTCATGTATTTTCTAATAACATAAACAAAAGAAAAAATGCTAATACTAAATTCATTGCAATGCCCTACACAGACCGTGTATCAGAAAAAATAAATCATATCTTGTATAAATACGGCATAACTGGCTGTCATAAAGCATAGAACTTATTAAACAGTCTTTTGACTCCCTTGAAAAACAAAGTAATAAAAAAAAATCTAACCTAGTATACTCAATTCCAGGTCTAAATAACCCAACAAAGTACTTAGGAATGACAACACAATACTTAGATAGTCCATTAAAAGGTCACAAATATACAAAAAAAAATGCATCTACTGCAGTTCACAAACACGAATTTTCAGAAAAAACATAAATTCGAGTTTAAACAATCCCAAATTTTATAATCTTCAAAATGTAATATGTAGCATGTATGCTAAATAAAGAACAAACTCAACATATCCCCAAAATGCGACCTTGAAAATAAAATGTATTTGGTATGATTGCGGCCCCGTAACATGTCTGGAATTAGAGTTGTCACCTGTCCTGTGTCGGCTTGGCCGTGATTATCCCGTGATTAGGTCGTTCAATCCTAGACAAATATCAAACTCAAGGCTAATGAAAAAATACATATTCTTGGTATTTCCAAACGACAAGATACCGCTCTGTGATAGAAGCTAAGGCGTTAATAAGGGCAACTAAGGTAAATTGTAATGGTACATGGTACTTACGCCTTCAAGGTTTATTTTAACATAATAAATCCTAAAATCGAGGCGGAGGGTAACTTATTAGAGTCATATACTTAAGCCCCTGAGCCCGTTTTGTATCATGCCCGGGAACTTCGCTCATCTTAAGCCATTAGTCAGTTCATTTATTCAAAATAGGTGGTAGTGGTCAGCGATCTTCACAATGGATTTTTTGTCTTAGATATTAGGACAATCCGAAAGTAAATGTGATGCTGTCTCATCTTCTACAAACAAGGGTGACACTTTGCTTCATATTAAAAAGTTTTCCTTAACCGACAATTTTTACTCGAAATTCTTATTACAAATCGCAGATTTTTTTTTCAAGATGGCGAGGTTCTGGCTAATTTTTTAGCTTCTTTAGCTTCGACAATGCAAGTAGTGTCTGTGGACCTTATAAATAGAAACACTTTTTGCTTCTTCTTTCCTTTTTTTTTAACTCAGACAGATTATCCTATCTGTCTACACAATTCCCAGAGTCGTGCTAACAATATAAACGCCATTTATTTATTGTTTAGAAGAAATTTACTAATGCCACATTTAGGCTTCATGATACTCTCATAAAGATTCTTACGCCACTGTAAAGTCTTTCTGAGTTTGTCATGCTTGTCCAGTGTCTGTGCAGTCTGGAAGTTTGGCTAATATATATGTATATGGAATATCTCTCTTAGTTATGGCTTGTCAATTATTTTCTTGTTTCGAATCTACCAGCCAAGGCATAAGTTAATCTACACAGTATAGCACTACCTGATGTATTTCAAACAAATGGAATTTCTGTGACTTCATTATTACTATAAGGTTCGCTAGTCTATGAAAGCTTAATGAGTCCTAATAGAAGCGAAATCGTTGACAAAATGGATCAACGCATCTGCGGTATTGCAATACGTTTTCTATATAGGAGTTCCAGTATTGTGTTGTTGTATTGTTGTGGTGACGAAAGCAACACGAAATTTAAAGATATTCACAGCATTACTCTCAACTAAACCAACTAACATATTCTTAATGGACCATTGGGCCATTTTTTTGCTGATTTAATATGCCTTATATATATATATATATATATATATATATATATATATATATATGTTTAAGTCTATTATCTTTATTTTTAAAGATGCTCGAACAATTGGGGTAAAACTGTCATTAGAGAAAATGTATTCGTAATGACTCTACTATGTAGGAGATTCATCTTACTTTGACACACTGCCTCTTATGGCATGATTTTTCTCAAATTTTTTGGATGTCTTTAAAGACAAATATATTGAACTTGGTATTACATTTATAATCAGCAAGAAAATATTCATTTCATGGTCATACAATAACAGAAAATTCAATTTACAAAATGCAACTTTGATAAGTTTGACACAGTGGCAGATTTAGAAGGGTGAGCATAGCCATTGCTTACAATGTCATATATACAACAAGCACTGCATCAATTGAAAATCGTAATTCCTCCCCCTAAGCTGGATCTATAGATCCACCCTTTTTGTCTTATATGTTTTAATACCTTAATAAAATTCAATGACCAAAAAAAAGTCCTCCTCACTTTAATTTATACGTATTTATTTTTTTTTCGCTCCCCCGCAACATCATTCTAGATCCGTCCCTGGCTTTACTTTATCACCAGCCCTGTTTAATTAGTTTTTATTTACTGTAAAATATGTTTATATACATACCAGAGTTTTCTGTATTATAGTATGACGGTAGTATTACCCAAAATATAGACAATGCTTGCAACGAGAACTCTTTCAACATTTTCGGTTGAAAATCTAGTTCATTACGATGAAATAAAAATAAAAACCGTTGGGAATAAGACTCAATTATATTCGTCTTATCAAAAGTGCAAGCTGAAACGAAAATAACCAGGAAGCCATGAAAACTTAAGCCAATTAGGATTAGTTTCGCCGATCACAAAACCGTACGAACTAATATCCTTTATCTGGTAGATAAAAGTCTTTATGTTACACAGAAATAAATTTTATTTTGGTATCAATTAGCTCAAGAATATAAATAAGTATTTATTGGCTTAAATTATATCATTTCATTAAGTTTAAATTCGTGTATTGATTCAAATAGTAAAATTCCCTCGACTGTACAAAAATCAGGGTCACTTAAATTCGCATCATCTCAAGTTGACTTAAAAAGATAGTACGCTTATGTATCTAACTATTTCGATTTTTTTCTTAAGAATATTCAAAAGATAATTGGCTAGTTTTTGTGTTGCACATTCCCTTCTTCAGAGCAAGAAATACAAACAATCACTATTTTAAAATTCTCTTTCCTTACATTTTTATAAAGTTTCAGCCCAGGGGTCCCATAATTGAACAATCTGTAACTAGACTCAACGCCTCATAAATGGGACACTCTGATACCCAGAATACTTTGTTTGTGCTTTGGCTTGGATACTTCCTTCTAGGTGGGTAGGTCCTACCATTTACAACCGACTAGGTCCTGTCATTTACAAAAGAGTTTTCTGGGTGAAAATATCAGCTTAAGACCTCTTTTGCAAATTTCACTCAATAGGTATAGAATTTTTCCCAAAAGGTGTTGCGAAAGGGAGAGACAGGTCTTTGCAATTGCTGGATCCCGCCTCCGATGCCCACACCTCCTTATACATCTGGGCGGCTAAACAATTTTTTTTTTGGCATTTTTCGCAACTGAATAAAAATATCATACCTTACATTGATTAAAACAAATATTTAAGAAAATTGCAACATGAGGTCAATGACACAATTTCTTATTTTTGCTTAAATAGTATTATTTAAATTATGTATCGAAACATTCAGTGGGCAGACTAGTCTACATGTTGAGATATTTGATTTTTTAAAACATTTGTTCAACCAATTTAATGTTAGATATTTTTATTCAATTGCGAAAAGCCAAAAAAAGTAATTTATTTATCATTTTAAATGTAACAAATAATTTAAACACATTTAAAAATGAATTTGATGCCATAAGTTCCATTCCCGTCCTAAACGGAGACAAATGATTCCGGGAACCAGGTGAACCGCCCCTGTTGGTCATTTTTGAGAATTTTTTAGAATCCGGATTTTTTTATCATTTTCGGGTGATTTATTTTGATTGGTCTGGTAAGCACTATAGAGTGTTTGTGGAAGTTAAATAGCCGAGCTCTTTTTCTCGTTTCCTGTGTCCCTCCCGTTCTCAAAGGGGTATGACATTTTCCCATTTTCCCTGCCGCTAAGCCAACCGGGCGTAGTACGTCCGATATGGCAGATGTAGTTTTTTTACAAATAAAACATACAATATAATGAATTACTATTTATAGACTTTTTTTTTTAAAAAAGGTTCCCGTTTCTTGGCTTTTTTGAGTTTCTGTATATAACACTTAGAATAGATCTATATATATATATATATATATATATATATATATATATATATATATATATACTTTTTTTGGCTTTTCGCAATTGAATAAAAATATCTAACATTAAATTGGTTGAACAAATGTTTTAAAAAATCAAATATCTCAACATGTAGACTAGTCTGTCTCAACATGTAGACTAGTCTGCCCACTGAATGTTTCAATACATAATTTAAATAATACTATTTAAGCAAAAATAAGAAATTGTGTCATTGACCTCATGTTGCAATTTTCTTAAATATTTGTTTTAATCAATGTAAAGTTAGATATTTTTATTCAGTTGCGAAAAATGCCGAAAAAAAATTGTTTAGCCGCCCAGATGTATAAGGAGGTGTGGGCATCGGAGGCGGGATCCAGCAATTGCAAAGACCTGTCTCCCTTTCGCAACACCTTTTGGGAAAAATTCTATACCTATTGAGTGAAATTTGCAAAAGAGGTCTTAAGCTGCTATTTTCATCCAGAAAACTCTTTTGTAAATGACAGGACCTAGTCGGTTGTAAATGGTAGGACCTACCCTTGATTGGTCTGGTAAGCACTATAGAGTGTTTGTGGAAGTTAAATAGCCGAGCTCTTTTTCTCGTTTCCTGTGTCCCTCCCGTCCTCAAAGGGGTATGACATTTTCCCTGCCTCTAAGCCAACCGGGCGTAGTATGTTCGATATGGCAGATGTAGTTTTTTTACAAATAAAACATACAATATAATGAATTACTATTTATAGACTTTTTTTTAAAAAAGGTGTTTCTGTATATAACACTTAGAATAGATCTATATATATATATATATATATATATATATATATATATATATATATATATATATATATATATATATATATATATATATATATATATATATATGCTAAAGCCTAACCTAGCATTTTATAACTACCGTCGTAGAGATACTGTCCAAAATCAAGGCACTGGCCTCTATTTATGCAGGTCAATACCGTAACAAAACTCTACTTTTGCAGAACTATTTATAAAAAAGTAAACTACTGCTAAGAAAGAGCACCACCCCTCTCTTAACTTTTTAAGGTGCACTAAAAACATCCAACGAAATATTTTTGCTAATTTTCGATTTAAACAATCTAGCGTTTTGAATGTGTTATTTTCAAAGCGAAGTCAATGCCTTTGACACATTTAAAACAATGAAGAATTAAATCGACTGTTGAACCATAAATTATAGATATAGTATACACCATACAGTCGCAACGAAAGGGGATTCTTGTCAAGAGAAGGCGGTTTCCATGGATTTTCTTTCCATAGGCCCAGATTCAAGGTCTGTTTTTTTATGGTGAGTCTTAGACCATTACCCAAAAGCAAGTATTTTTAAGTTAAAACAGATTAATTTGAATGTCTGTAAATCAGAAATTAAATAGAAAACAAGGCTAGAAAATAAGTGATGACTAAAAAAAAGTCAAGTCAGCCATAGTTTCCCTTCATTGGGGGGCCCTATTACACATTATCGCCTGATCCTCGTCTGACTACAAAGCCCTAGACGCGGGCCTACCTACCATTCGCGCTGTAAATAATAATTTGAGATTAGATGCCGCAATAGAACTGTTTGGAGTAAGGTTTCAGAAACTTGTTTTGCATTTAGTCGGCAGTCGTTATACGTCAGGCATATATTTCAGGGCAAAAGTTTAGAATGTTACCCATTAATATCGCTTTAATTGGTGTTTATAGTTTTTAGTTCAGCATAATATTTCATTAAAGAAATTTCGAAAAACAAAATTAAGCTAAAAAATAGGTTTATAAGTGTTTTTGCTTGGTTCCCGTGTAGTCAATCAAACCTTTAACAATGATTCTAAACTAACAACACTAGGAAGCTTGTAACCATTCTCTAGTAATTTTGGCTTAATAATTTTATGCAGCTTTAGCTTTAAAAATTTTGTAGCCCAAAATTCAAAGGAAAGGGAAGGGCTTGTTAGAAATAAAATGATAAATATTGGTCTTAAAGTTTACGAAAAAGAGTTTTTATTCTTAAGTTTTGTCATATTTTTTAGACAATACATCTAGGTAACACGGTGGTCGCAGCTGCTTCTTAACTTCGCAGTTTTAAAATTATTTTTCATTTTGCTAGAATAATCGTAACATGAAAACTTTGGTTCAAATTTCAAAATGTAAAAATTTGTACATCGTCGCATCAACTCGGCATATCAACTTAGCTTTACTTTCTATGTGATTGCGTTTGCTGACAAAAGTACCTCTCTTATTATGATCTTTTACTGCTCGACGTCCCAGTCTTATTCTGTACATCATGAGCTTCCATAGAAAAATCTGAGACCAACTTGATTCGCAGCTCTTCTTGCATTCTTGAAAAGAACTGTGTAATCTAGTGACCTCGAGCTAGCTGTAACATTTTTAACATTGTTCGTGTCAATCACTCAGTTTCAACCTGGGTATATACTTTTTTTCGGTCCGTTAGATGGTCGTTCTCTGGTTAGTCTATGTAACTACCCATAGTAAGCACTGCATATTTATCCAGTTCAAAGTCCATACCCACCCATCTGGTATATTCTTGCTCTTGGAGGAATGACTGTTGTAAATCTCGATCACTAATACCATAAAGCTTGAGGTCATCCATATAAAAGAGATAAGTAACCTTGTGTTAGTGCGATTACCTAGAGGCTCTGTTACATCATACATTACTGGTTCGACTGTCTTTATTACTCTAGAGGAGAGGATAAAAATAAAGATATTAAAACACGTATTGAGACAGGCTTCTCTAAGTTTCCTTTTTCCGGTGATGTTTTCCTTCTACAACCCATTTCGGAATTAGGTGACCCCATTTAAACAAGAATCAAAAATCTTTGCAAGATGTGGATGGGTGCTATGGAGTTTATTTCACCATAAGTTGTTGATTCGATCCAGACCAAATGCTGCAGAGTTCTTGGTTTCTTCTAGACGTTTTCTACCCTCTTCCTGTGTTACCACCTGACTTACGCCTTGATATTGCTGAGGCCGAGAATAGTAGTCTACGAACTTTCTTAGGGCTGGAGTAGTTCCGTCAAGAAGACTTGACCTGATAGATTCCCATCCAGAAGTTTCTTCGGCTTCTTCTCCAAACGGTAAATTGGCAATTACGGGCTCTAAATCCTTTAAAAAAAGAGCCAGTCATTTAAGTCATGTGTTGTTATTATGTATTCCTTTCATTTGCGTTGTCAGGCATATTATTTTTATCATTGTTCAAGTAAATATTTTATTCAAATAATAATTGCAACTATTTTCTCCATTGCGTATAATATTTGCACTGAAATTACTAGACAATTATTTGAAAACTTGAGATTTCTGGTTAAAACCCTAATAATAGGTTAAAACTCTAACTACCTACAAATTTATTAATAAAAAATATTTTAACTTGCTCGCAAATGTATTTCTTTGGAGGTTCAATGAGTATGGAGATAAAAGTGTAAAGAGTTAGTATCAAACAAAACGAAACTAGATGCATCTTATACGACGATTGGTGATTCGTCTTCGAAATGCCGTTACTTAAAAACTAATATAAACTACTTTAAAATAATGATATTAACTTTCAACTACAACAATATACTTCAGCTTTCCTTTCTAATTTCGACTTTAGCAAATCTGGTAATTAACAGAGAGTGACGCCACTGTGCATTCTAAATTCGTTTTGTTTTGCTTATTGAAATTCTTAAGTAGTGTGTTATTAATTAATACCTTACCAACGTTCAGCTTTCGATTGCACGTGGTATCTTCAGGTATCTATACGTACTGAATTAAGTGTTCTAATCACTAATGTCAGTATTATTATTCGCCATATTAATATTGAAAATCAAAAAGTTGAAGTCTTTTCGTAGTTGTATCGAAATGAAAGTCATCAAAACATTTTGAAAAAGAATTGTGGGCATTTTTGAAACAAAATTATTTACCAATTGCAAAATGTGGAGGCCTGCTAACATGAGAGGTTTGTAATCTGAAACGCAATACTCTATATAATGCTTCATCGCTTTAAGTGTTTTTTTATTTCGTCATATATCTGCTAAAATATTTATACAGTTAACACGTTCTATTTAAAAAAAAAAATTGTAAATTTGTCTTTACCCACGACCCTCGTACAGAATCCACTATGTTTAGATAACAGAGACTATATATGCACATAATTATTTTGTAGTAAGGTTATACATATCCTATAAACTGTAATAAGTTGTTACCAAACAACTATATGAATTCATCAACCATGTTGCCTCTGTGTAGTGGAATCCTCTAAGAGGGAGTCGTGAGACGAACTTTTAAAATTTATTTTATATATTTATATATATATATATATATATATATATATATATATATATATATATATATATATATATATATATATATATATATATATATAATATGTATATATTATAC
Organism: Kuschelorhynchus macadamiae; assembly: GCA_030620095.1. Classification (NCBI taxonomy): domain Eukaryota; kingdom Metazoa; phylum Arthropoda; class Insecta; order Coleoptera; family Curculionidae; genus Kuschelorhynchus; species Kuschelorhynchus macadamiae. The sequence continues at coordinate 174,012 of JAUTXW010004716.1, forward strand.
TTGAACTTTTTGATTTTCAATATTAATATGGCGAATAATAATACTGACATGGTGATTAGAACACTTAATTCAGTACGTATAGATACCTGAAGATGCCAAGTGCAATCGAAAGCTAAACGTTGGTAAGGTATTAATTAATAACACACTACTTAAGAATTTCAATAAACAAAACAAAACTAATTTAGAATTTACAGTGGCGCCACTCTCTGTTAATTACCGGATTTGCTAAAGTCGAAGTTAGAAAGGAAAACTGAAGTATATTGTTGTAGTTGAAAGTTAATATCATTATTTTAAAGTAGTTTATATTATCAAAAAATAATAGTATATCTACATTGCAAATTTTGTACAGTTTTTTATTAAAAACAAGTTTTTAAGTGACGGCATTTCGAAGACGAATCATCAATCGTTGTATAAGGTGCATCTAGTTTCGTTTTATTTGATACTAACTCTTTACACTTTTATCTCCATACTCATTGAACCTTCAAAGAAATACATTTGCGAGCAAGTTAAATTATTTTTTATTAACAAATTTTTAGTTAGTGTTCTAATCTATTATTAGGGGTTTAAACAGAAATCTTAAGTTTTCAAATAATTGTATAGTAATTTCAGTGCAAATATTATACGCAATGGAGAAAATAGTTGCAATTATTATGTGAATAAAATATTTACTTGAATAATGATAAAAATAATATGCCTGACAACGCAAATGAAAGGAATACGTAATAACAACACATGACTTAAATGACTGGCTCGTTTTTTAAAGGATTTAGAGCCCGTAATTGCCAATTTACCGTTTGGAGAACAAGCCGAAGAAACTTCTGGATGGGAATCTATCAGGTCAAGTCTTCTTGACGTAACTACTCCAGCCCTAAGAAAGTTCGTAGACTACTATTCTCGGCCCCAGCAACATCAAGACGCAAGTCAGGTGGTGTCACAGGAAGAGGGCAGAAAACCTCTAGAAGAAACCAAGAACACAGCAGCATTTGGTCGGGATCGAATCAACAACCTATGGTGAAATAAACTCCATAGCACCCAACTACATCTTGCAAAGATGTTTGATTCTTGTTTAAATGGGGTCACCTAATTCCGAAATGGGTTGTAGAAGGAAAACATCACCGGAAAAAGGAAACTTAGAGAAGCCTGTCTCAATACGTGTTTTAATATCTTTATTTTTATCCTCTCCTCTAGAGTAATGAAGACAGTCGAAACAGTATTGTATGATGTAACAGAGCACAGGCTCTAGGTAATCGCACTAACACAAGGTTACTTATCTTTTTTATATGGATGACCTCAAGCTTTATGGTATTAGTGATCGAGATTTACAAAAGGCAGTCCTCCAGGAGCAAGAATATATCAGATGGGTAGGTATGGACTTTGAACTGGATAAATATGCAGTGCTTACTATGGGTAGTTACATAGACTAACCAGAGAACGAGAGAACGGACCGAAAAAAAGTATATACCTGGGTTGAAACTGAGTGATTGACACGAAAAATGTTAAAAATGTTACAGCTAGCTAGAGATCACTAGATTAGTTCTTTTCAAGAATGCAAGGAGAGCTGCGCATCAAATTGGTCTCAGATTTTTCTATGGAAGCTCACGATGCACAGAATAAAACTGGGACTTCGAGCAGTAAAAGATCATAATAAGAGAGGTAATTTTGAACGAACACATCAGCTAACGCCATCACATAGAAAGTAAAGCTAAGTTGATATGCCAAGTTGTTGCGACGATTTGCAAATTTTTAAATTTTGAAATTTGAACCAAAGTTCTCATGTTACGATTATTCTAGCAAAATGAAAGATAATTTTAAAATTGCGAAGTTAAGAAGTAGCTGCGACCACCGTGTTACCTAGATGTATTGTCTAAAATATATGACATAATATATATATATATATATATATATATATATATATATATATATATATATATATATATATATATATATATATATATATATATATATATATATATATATATCATGGTTAAATTAGAAAAGTTTTAAAGATTTACATTACAAATTAAATTCTTACTAAAATGTGTATTATTTTCCTTAAACTTAACCTTAAAAAAATTACTATTTTATTTTATACCAGGCTTTGGTTATGTCTGGCCGGCATAATGAAACAATAATCAGTATAGGGGGAACTGCACGCAGTATTATAGATCATTTGTAAGCCTTCCGCCGCTGCAATATTATGTTAAAACTATAAGGGATATGTATTAGCCTTAACGTGATTTTAATAGGGAAATATATATAGTTGTGCGCTAAATGCGAATTTTTATGAAAAAATCAAATCTAGAATTATAAAATAGAAGTAGATTTGTCCATTTTCGACCATTTTTTGACCATTTTTGACGCAAATGCCGTCGCATATAATTTTTTTTTCCACAAAATGGCTCTTTACCGCCTTGCATTGATCCTTTGTCTACGTAACTGCAAAATTTGAAATGGTAAGCCGTACTCATGTCTTTGTATTTCTGTAGCGCGTGAACCCTTTTGAACCAATTTTTAAACGAAATATAATTTAAATTGCCTATACATAACACATTTTTTTGAGGTCGGACGTGCAGGAGGTTTTCTCTAATACGTAGGTACCTTTTCATCTTACTTTGTACTTGACTAGACCTTGTCGCTGGTTTTTTACTTTTTGCGTGCAGTTCTCCCTTAAGGTATACTTTCAAACATTGACGTAATTATTAAATTAAGGAACATAGTTGAATCAAAATTCATAAAATAATGTTTAAAAAGTCAAGACTCATGTCTGCCTCTCCTCCATATTTTACATATTTTTACACAGCCTCAAAACTTTACAATCACTCTTCTTAAGGTGTTTCCTTTCTGTTGATTCTAATAAAAACATTTCGTACCCCCCCCCCCCGCGTAATTCAATTCATAAACTTCATTTTTTGCGTATCCCCATAAATAAATATCGAGAGGTATAAGGTCCTTGCCGGCCAAGGAATTGGACCTTTATTAGAAATAATTTTATTGTCAAAAGTGTCTCTAAGAACCACTGTGGCCTCTCTAGTATTCTGAATTGGACAAATCATTAGGTGGAATGATGTTGCTAAGTGCTGGAATAATTTGTTCTTACGACAGCTGCAGATATCTATTTTCAGTTAGATTTTCTTTAAAAATGAAAAAACAAATTAAATGGTTATTTAAAAATCAAAAATCAAAGTTTTATTTATTTGCAATAATCTAAGGATTTATTTCAAACTACCTATAATGTCACACTACACAAGCCACACATTAAATTCAAATATTGTTTGCAATCGCCTTTCTTCTAAATTACGAGGATCTTCTATACTCCAGCAGTGATGATTGTGATTATTGAATATTTCGCTATACGAGGTTTATATGGATGAAAGCCATGTTTTTCTAGAACCGAATGTGCAGTTGACGTTCGTTCTTCAATTCCTGGATTTTTTCTGCGATAACTGAATCTCATTCATCATTATTTTTTAAGTAAGTCTTAGATTTAGGTTTCGAAAAAGAATCATAAGCTAGCAAACTGGTAACTAAGAATATAAAATGTTTCGCTGAGTTGATGTCGCTCCGGAAATTATTCTTCATATCTTCGTATTCACGTACTGCATCTTGTACATTCCTGTTAAGCTTAAAATAAACTTCTGTCATATCTAATTTTTTTCCTTGAAACAAGTACCGGTCATATTACAAGATGCACTTTAGAAACTAATGTGAAAAAGCAAATAAATTAAAAAACTTAAAAGTAACTCAAGGAAGGCGAATAATGACAAAACCCTGTCTTTTGTTTCAATATGTCGGCCAATTATGAAAAAAACAGTAATTCAGGTTTTTAGAGCTTAAGAAACATAACAATCTCGACTTGTAATAAATAATTTGAAAGCTCGCAACGAGTTCTTTTAAAAAATGTAAAAACCCATATGGCGTCCATAGGAAATTTGTAAATTCGTAAATATATCTCTGAAAGAGAGATATAGTTGCATTGTTATATATATATATATATATATATATATATATATATATATATATATATATTTAGGAACGTATGTGTGTGCTTGATTAGCTATATATCCAATACACTCCTCTTTTATATGAACTGTGAGAGTTTATTGAAACACTGTTAAAACGAAATAAAATAAGTCTATTGAACTAGAACAACAAAATTCACATCCGACGAGATACGTCAGCTATGATGAATCTCCATGGAAAATCTCGGCGGAGTCCTAGGTTGAGGGTACGCGCTACTATTCCGTATGTGGTTATAGACGAACCATTGGCAGATGAAAGTGCGTAGGTTGATTTGGTATGAGCACCATCCACTTGGAGTCTCGGGATATACACTCTTTTTTTATATGAACTGTGAGAGTTTATTGAAACACTGTTAAAATAAAATAAAATAAGTCTATTGAACTAGAACAACAAAATTCACATCCGACTTCTTGCAAGTCCAAAAACAGAGTCTTCCTCTAATATTAATACAAATCTCAAGAAACATAAAGTTCCACCCCCTGTGCCAAAATTCCTCACTTTGATTGGTCCTATTCGTTGGCAAAAGGGGTTTTTTTCTATCTTCGTAAACTTTCCCATGGTCACAATAAAAACATTCATTACAGATAGTAAAATGGGAATTTGGAGAAAGCTTTACTAAGAAGGGTCGTTTTGGTATTTTCCTATCATAAACCCTAAATGCAATAAACAGTTTACTATCGGTGATGATTCCTACTATCGAACGCGCAACAACATATTTTAAAAGAAGTGTTGTAAAAATAAAAATTAACGGATAGCATACAAGAACCTTAAAACTAAATTAGACTCTAAATCCCGATGGAAATTCCCACAATTATGTACAGAAAACGAAGTACCTACAAATTGTTACATTTCTCAATAGCAATAGATAATTAGCCTAGAGTAAAAAAGTAAATGTAAAATAAAATAAATATGTACAGTATGTTATGCAGTAACAATGAAAAGAAAAACAAATATATAAAGTGTGATATGCGCAAATTTTAACTTTGGCAGACAAATGTGGGAGACATTCAGTCGCCACACACACCCCCTGCCAGTGATTGAGATTCACGACAATCCAGCCTGGAAGCGGTTGGGAAACCGGAAATGTCTGCCCGATCTGGTCTGTCGCTCTGGTGACCTGCTGATGGGTTCTGATGCGGGAGCATGGTTCCCATCTGCTGGCTGGTGTGCTTCTTCTTCTCGTTGCGAGACACATCTGGTTCTGATAATTTCTGCGAGTTGCAGAGTGACTTGATCGTTTCTAGGGATTCCTGCTGGGTGAATGACGTATTCCATCTCCATATTTTGTGACAGTGGCATGTTCTCTGGGTTCTTGTTCAAGATATACGCTGGCTTGAGTCGATCAATACTGACGGTGACGTGGCGTCCTCTTATGTCAACGACGAACGCCTTAATCTCCCGGCTAACCACGCGGTACGGGCCATCGTAAGGATGTTGCAGAGGCTTCTTCTGAGCGTCATGGCGAACAAAAACATGAGTGGCTGTTTGAAGATCTTTAAAAATAAACGTTTTTCTCTTTGCATCGTGGTTAGATTCATTGGTGGGGCGTAGCTCAAGAAAATGTGTACTTAGTTCAGAAGCGAAGTTGCTGGAGCCATCATCTTCGATATTCAGTGAGCGGGATGCTAAGAACTCTCCAGGCAGGTGACTGGGTTGGCCGTATATCATCTCTGCAGCTGTAGCGTCGAGGTCCTCTTTCCAAGCCATTCGGATACCGAACAAAACTGTGGGTAGGCTCTCGGTCCAGCGGGACTTATGACATCGAAGGGAAGCCTTAAGTTGGCGATGAAACTTTTCGATCATGCCATTAGCTGCGGGGTGGTATGCCGTTGTACGAATATGATTGGTGCCTATTAGACAATTAATTTGCTTGAACAGGCAAGACTCAAATTGCCGGCCCTGATCGGTGGTGACTCGTAGTGGAACGCCAAACCTGCACACCCAGTTTTCATAAAAGGCTCGTGCAATGGTGGTTGCTTCCTGATCTTTCAGTGGTATTACTTCAGGTCACCTGTCTATCATGGTAAGACAATATCTGTATCCCTCAGATAACGGCATTATCACTATGTCAAGGTGAACATTCTCAAAACGGCTAGAGGGTGGTGCAAACGTTCCGACTGGACTAATGACATGACGCGAGATCTTCGAACGCTGGCATTCAGGACAGAATTGGGCCCACTTCCTGCAGTCACTCTTCATAGATGGCCAAACATAGCGCTGAGTTGCTAGTTTCACTGTGGCTCTGACGCCGGCCGGGGTGGCTTAGTTGGTGTATGCTGTCAAAAACTGGTTTCCTGAATGGCTTCGTAATAAATGGTCTAGCTATTGAAGTTGACATATCGCATCAGATTTTGTTGTTAGTGAAAGGAATTTGGATTTGTCTCATTTTCAAGACCGAATCGTCTTGACAAAATCTGGTCAGTTCCTCGTCACTGTTCTGGGATGTTGCTAGAGCGTTGTAATCGATTGACTTATGAACTTCATCAATCCTAGATAAGGCATCTGCAATCACATTACCGCTCCCTGCTATATGCCGAAAGTCTGTCGTGAATTGACCGATAAAATCCAGGTACCGGAACTGTCGAGGTGATACTTGGCTTTTCTTATGACGAAATGCATATATCAGTGGTTTATGGTCCGTCAAAATACTAAAGTTTCTTGCCTCCATCATGTGTCTGAAATATTTGACGGATAGGTATGCGGCCAGTAGCTCACGGTCATAAGCGCCATATTTGCACTCTGTAGGACTGAGCTTCTTGGAGAAAAAGCTAAGTGGTTGCCACTGATCATTTACCCACTGCTGCAAGGCAGCGCCAATGGCAGAGTCTGAAGCGTCACAAAATATAGCAAGGAGTGCGTCGACATTTGGGTGCGACAACAAGGTAGCCTGGGCTAGTGCTTTCTTGCTGGCTTCGAACGAGGCTAGACTTTCTGTGGTCCAGTGTAACGGGAATCTTCCTTTGATTTTTTTCTTGAGGAGTGTGTTCAGTGATGCTTGAATCTCGGCTGCTTTGGGTATGAATCTCCGGTAGAAATTCACCATACCCAGGAAGCGACGAAGTTGCTTGGCCGTTTCAGGTTTTGGGTAGTGGTTGGGTGCCTGCGTTTAAGACGCAATATCCTAGGAATTTGACTTGGGACTGGCCAAAAACACATTTACTTGGGTTAATGACGATGCCGTATTGCTGAAGCCGCTGAAACAGTGTTTCCATGTGACGGAGGTGTTCTTCGGGCGTCGTTGAGGCAACAAGGATGTCGTCTAGGTACACATAACAATAGTCCAACCCTCGAGTAACTTCATCCATGAAACGCTGAAAAGTTTGTGCTGCGTTTCGAAGTCCAAACGTCATAAATGGAAATTCGAACAATCCGTATGGTGTGGTGATGGCTGTTTTCGCGATGTCCTCCTCAGCTACTGGGATTTGGTTGAACGCACGGATTAAGTCGATGGTTGAAAAAATCGATTTTCCTTGGAGCTCTTGTGCGAAATCCTGGATATGGCGGACGCCATATTGGTCAGGACAGGTTCTGCTATTCAGAGCTGTATAATCCCCACAGGCCCTCCATTCGCCGTTGTTTTTTGGTACTAGGTGCAAGGGGAGGACCAAGGACTTTTAGATGGCCTGGCAAGTCCGAGTTTCACCATGGTGTCGAATTCTTTCCTTGCTGTTTTTAGTTTGTCCGGAGCTAGGCGACGTGGTTTCTGGGCGACAGGCGGACCAGGCGTGGTAATAATATGATGCTGAGTTTTGTGTTTAATGTGTTCGGGAGCACCGTTTGGTTTGGTGATTCCCGAGAACCTTTCCAGAAGCACATGGAAAGGAGAAGCACCATTAATTACTTTGACGGTCGGAGCGGTCCATTCCAAAACCCCACCACGTGATGCCAGTTGTGTTGTGGAGTCCAAGAGTTTGCCTTGCTGCAGATCCGGGAGCAGTCCATAGTGTGCGAGAAAGTCTGCTCCTAGGATAGGTTGAGATACGTCAGCTATGATGAATCTCCATGGAAAATCTCGGCGGAGTCCTAGGTTGAGGTACGCGCTACTATTCCGTATGTGGTTATAGACGAACCATTGGCAGATGAAAGTGCGTAGGTTGATTTGGTATGAGCACCATCAACTCGAAGTCTCGGGATATACACTCTTTTTTTATATGAACTGTGAGAGTTTATTGAAACACTGTTAAAATGAAATAAAATAAGTCTATTGCTCTAGAACAACAAAATTCACATCCGACTTCTTGCAAGTCCAAAAACAGAGTCTTCCTCTAATATTAATACAAATCTCAAGAAACATAAAGTTCCACCCACTGTGCCAAAATTCCTCGCTTTGATTGGTCCTATTCGTTGGCAAAAGGGGTTTTTTTCTATCTTCGTAAACTTTCCCATGGTCAAAATAAAAACATTCATTACAGATACTAAAATGGGAATTTGGAGAAAGCTTTACTAAGAAGGGTCGTTTCGGTATTTTCCTATCATAAACCCTAAATGCAATAAACAGTTTACTATCGGTGAAGGTTCCTACTATCGAACGTGCAACAACATATTTTAAAATCGTACAAAGAAGTGTTGTAAAAATAAAAATTAACGGATAGCATACAAGAACCTTAAAACTAAATTAGACTCTAAATGCCGATGGAAATTCCCACAATTATGTACAGAAAACTAAGTACCTACAAATTGTTACATTTCTCAATAGTAATAGATAATTAGCCTAGATTAAAAAAGTAAATGTAAAATAAAATAAATATGTACAGTATGTTATGCAGTAACAATGAAAAGAAAAACAAATATATACAGTGTGATATGCGCAAATTTTAACTTTGGCAGACAAATGTGGGAGACATTCAGTCGCCACATATATATATAAGTATATATATATATATATATATATATATATATATATATATATATATATATATATATATATATATATATATATATATATATATATATATATATATATATATATATATATATATATATATATATATATATATATATATATATATATATATATATATATATATATATTTCTGGTTTTATTTTTCTTGGTTTAAGATCAGCGTGCTAAGTTAAAACTAGCCAAAATTACTTCAAAACATACATATATTGTAGTCGGAAAGATAACGTTTCAACCATGCTTCTGGTCTTTTTCAAATCTACTATTTGATATGAACATGTAGGTATGATAACAGAAATTTTTTTAAAACATATATCTTACCTTAGAACGTAATGTCAAAATAATCGAAATTTTAAAAAACTAACATAAACATTTACATAAAACACGTACAACACAGACTATTTTTAAATGCACGTACATAACTTAGATTTTAAAATATTGACAGACACACATTTTATATAGTAACACGACGAAATGTGGGATTTAACTACTGTAATACAGATGTATAAATTTTACTGAGGTTGTTGACATCTTTTTTGTCATTTATACTATTATTGTTTTTTGAATTTCAACCATTTCATAAAATTCTCTCTTTTTTAGGTGGTGTTCGGTCTTTAAGATCTTTATTCCATTATAGTTAAAAGTATGGTTTTTCGTTGATTCGTTGGGGCTGTTGAATTTTTTTTATCGTATTTGTGACTTTTTACACGATTTTCCAAATATTGGCTGGTCTGTCCAATATAAACTCCCTCACAGTTATTACAAGGAATCTCGTATACGACATTACTTTTTTTGTTCTTTGAAGTTTTAGTTTTTAGTTTGCTAAAATTTTTTGATAGTAAATTGTAAGTTCTATGACATGTTATAATATCGAATTTTCTAAATAATGTTTGAAATTTTTGGCATAAACCATTTATGAAAGGAAGCGTAATGAATTTTGCTGACGTAGACCCAGGTTTTTTAATATACAATAAGGTGTTATAATATTTGTGGATTCTGTTTTTGAAAATTTTATTGACTAAGTGTATCGGGTACTGATTTAATTGTAATGCGGATTTTGCTTTTTCAATTGCATTTTCTCTGTATTCGGGGTCAGATAGTTGAATAGCGCGATCTGCTAACCCTATTACTACCGGTTTCTTTTGAGACGTTGGATGACTAGAATTAAAATTTATATATCTGGAGGACCATTGACATTACGTTCTAAGGTAAGATATATTTTTTAAAAAAATTTGTGTTATCTATACCTCAATTTTAATGTTTTTACCAAATTGTAGGTTTGAATAAGTTATCATACCGGAAAAAGAAAGGAATATTGAAACCTATTTGGATTATTTTGACATTACGTTCTAGGTAAGATATATTTTTTAAAAAAATTTGTGTTATCATACCTACATGTTCATACCAAATTGTAGGTTTGAATAGTTATCTTTCCGAATATATGTATGTTTTGAAGTAATTTTGCCTAGTTTTAACTTAGCAGCTGACCTTAAACCAAGAAAAATAAAACCAGAAATATATTAAAGTCATAGATCAAAGAATAGCATAACCAAATATATATATATATATATATATATATATATATATATATATATATATATATATATATATATATATATATATATATATATATATATATATATATATATATATATATATATATATATATATATATATATATATATATATATATATATATATATATATATATATATATATATATATATATATATATATATATATATATATATATATATATATATATATATATATATATATATATATATATATATATATATATATATATATATATATATATATATATATATATATATATATATATATATATATATATATATATATATATATATATATATATATATATATATATATATATATATATATATATATATATATATATATATATATATATATATATATATATATATATATATATATATATATATATATATATATATATATATATATATATATATATATATATATATATATATATATATATATACATGGTTACGGTATGTGTTTTTTGGTTTATAGATGTTTGAGTTTTTAGTGAACTGAAAAGTGTTATGGCTTTTGTGGCATAGGCAAATTTTATGTTTTTTTTTAATGTTAATTGTATAATTTCGTATAAACCTTTCATTTACTCTTACGGGGGTGAACTGTGCTTGTTTTTACAATATTTTTTTCACTAATGAGCTTTTAAGAAGATTCTTTCTTCAATAACTTTAATAAGCAATTATCAAAAAATTAAGATCAGGTTGTAGAAAGCAGTAAAATATGTTTTCACGCTTTTTAAAACATCTTTTGCACTAAATGACATTTTTCTGTCAAATACTTTTTAAATAGCTATTGACCCATTTTAGAATTATTTAAAAGAATTGTATCTAGAAAATTTGAATTTCTTTCACAAATACATAAATGTCAAGATTTCGACGGAATATGTAACAACGCGAAGCCGTGATAGGATATAATATTTTATATTATAAAAAACTATTTTCCAACATATTATCCTTGTAATTTTTTATCGTCTTCTGACTTCTTTAAAGGTCTTCTTCGGACAACTGCACTAAAATTTGTGGATTAAGCGAATTCAAAAAATCCTCAATTAATAATAATAATAACTGCATGTTCTGAAATTTCATTAAATATTTTTTTTGTTTTTACTCTTTATCACTGGTCTAATCTGGATGTGATTAAACAGAATTAATCTCAGCGCGGCTTGGAACAGGAGCCATTTTTAATATTTTTCTAATTTCAGCGATAGTTTTGAAATGCATTAATATATTGCATTAAAATTTAATGTATGAAGTGTTATTAATCAAAATGGTAATTTGGCCGTACTCTGAGGTACATACCTCCCTCCCTATGAGGGAATCTATTTGTTCGTTAACGTATCTAGGTTACCATGAATATTGAAAATATCAAATATCTTTATTCTTAGCACAAACTATTTCTTGTGTCGTGTCAATGAGTAAACTCTATAATGGGGGAGGGGAACTAAGTGGGAAAGGGCGGTATTTTAAAAACATATATCGTGTTTTATATGGTTTGTGGCGTTGTTAATGGTTCGGATTTCGATTTTGTAAATAATTTTATTTTTTTGTCAATGTGTTGTGCTTTTTATATAATATTAGTATCGTGATTCATGCAAAATTTTATATTTACTATACCCAGTAGCTATATGTTTATTTTATGAGGGACGTTCAAAATATTTAACCTAGATTACGACCTCGGAAACTTTAAAGCTGACATTTACTACAATTAATTGTATAAATAGAACTAAAACGGATCAAACAAAAAATAAAAAATATTATTTTATTAAATTTTGAGAATATGACTTTATGAAGTCGGGGCCAAACTAATAAAGATATAGACTAGTGGTATATATCAACACACAATATAAAAATGTATTTTTGTAAGTAATAAGAATTAGCTTGACGCCTACTTTATAAAACCAAATTTTCAGATAGAATAAAATATTATTTATTAATTTTTAGTGCATTTTTTGAGAATAACATACATTTTAAGGTTCATAGTAACCAAATTACTATTAGCAGGCATAACAGTAAAGCGTGCATGGAATATAATTTTATCATAAGATATGTATATTTTTATGTTAAAAATTGGGCTGAATAGATTTTGGTAACTCTTTCAACTCAAATACGTAATTGCATTAATGTGAGAGAGAGAGAAAAAAAGTGTACTAAATTTTGAAAATAAATGAATTTTATTATAGGCTGCTTTATTTTAGCTTAATTTCAGTTTAAATGCTTAAAAGATTAAAACAGTAGAAATTATAATATTAAAAAAATGCCACCTTTTATTCTAATTTAGACCTAGAAAGAAATTGCAACAGATGATGAAAAAAGTCCCAAAATTCCTTGCTTTAAAGCCCTCATAAACGTCAAGATTCAATATTACGAGATAAGGAAAGTCGATGGTTTTAGTAACCATTTATTAATAGTTCGGTATAGATCCCAGAATGGACCTCATTCCGGCATAATATAGGCCAAATCAGAACGAATGGTTGACCTACGTAGTCGTAGAGAAATACTATGTTCCTAACAATTCATACATAAACAAATACTTAACAAAATTAAAATCGCTGAAAACAAATCCAAATAAATGTTAGTCATAACATATTTGTAATTCCCCGACTAATATTCGGCATACGGAAAGGAACGTTTTATTTTTATAGGATTTAGCGTGGATGGCAAAAATCACTACTATTTCCCTAGGCGCCGTAATTATTGCAAATTATCCCTAGAACTAGGGACAATTTCTTAGATCTAACATCACTGCTTCGGACTTAATAGAACTTGTATCGCTGTCGGTTTGTCGTCAATGAGCATATAGCTGAAAAGGCATAATTAAATCCGTCGGGAGCAAGTAAGCATAATTCGATTATTTATACTTTTAAACATTATTTGCGTTTTATATATCTTTTCTTGGAATTGCTTGCTGACTTATATTTTCACTAGTTCAGCAAACTTCTTTTCAGTTACGCAGCCGCTCCCACTCCTGAGTGACAAAATTTTAATTTTAATTAGTATGAAAATAATGCGGTTTACATGAAGTATTGAAATTAATTTATCGTAAGAATTCGGCATTTCTTTATAAACTAGCTGAAACGGACGGGTCTGAACGGCATGCGGCAGGTGTAAATAACTTATTTTCGTGGTAGGGATTGGTTACCAAAATGAATTTCGAAATGCAAGTTTTTCTGCTGGAGTATGATTATTGTGGTAAGATATTTTATAAATCGTGCGAAGCTGTAACGTAAACTTTACAAAAAAAAATAATAAATACTTTATTATCAACTTTGAAATATGCGGCATAGATATAAATGTTAGTTAAATTGTTTATTTTGTTAAGATTTATATAATATCATAATTTTAATAATTAAATTTAGCTATACATGTCTTAGTTAAAGTCATTTCAAAGTTCATTTATCTTCATGAATCAAACAGTTCTTATATAGTGTTATTAATAAAATTACATAATTACTTTTAGAGGGACATGAACAAATTAAACTATGTTTCGAAAGGTAAATATGGGTCTTTTGTCGTTAGTGAACCCACCCTTTTGTCGTTTTTTAAAAAGTTAAATGATGATAGCCTATGGTGTATAGAGTAGATTAAAAGTAGAACTCGTAACATTTCCCACTTTTTGCCAGAAAAAAGAAACAAAAAAAGTTCGCAAATATAACTACTTTTCAGTGCAAGAACTCTTTATTAAGACGATTTTGGCAAAATAATTGTAATTTGTAAAGAAACTCAAGCATAAAACCCAAAAAATACGATAAACTGTATATAGATAGGATCAGAAGAAAGACAATAAAACCATTTTTTTTGGTGATTACTGGTTAAAAAAGTGGAAAATGTTACGAGTTTTCACTTTTAATCTACTCTATACCCCATAGGCTACCATTTAAAATTAAAAAAAAAACTACAAATGCGTGGGTTCGTTGCATCTTGACACTGAAAAATATATTAAAATGTATTTCACAGTACAGTAAACAACTTGTTAAATAAAATGTAAATTAAATAATATAAACGTGTACCAGTTTTCTTCAGAAAAGTAAAATAAAAAAAAATTGTCACACCATCCGGAAAAATAAACTCTTTTCGACATATGTTTATATACTTTTTGACTTAAATAACGAATCAGGGAATTATTCCTTCAATATTTCAACGTCAGTTAGGAACTCTTTGAATATATAGATTATTAATTAATGGACCGGCGAAATTCCTCATGAAAATAGCAAAATAATGTTTTGTAGGCAAAATTTCGCACATAATTTATAATTTATTTAAAAGGATTCAACGAATTTAGATAATAATTTATAGATAGCATGGAACATGGAAATATTATGATCATTAAACAACAAAAAAAATAAATAATCGCAGACAGAGCTGAAATAGTTACTAAAAAAATATGTCTCGATACAAGATACAGTCACACAGTATCTTAGATACTTTCAAAGAGATACATTTAATCAAAAAGTAACCAAGTTCCTAATAATTGTAGGTTACTTTTTAAAAATAACTAGTTACTCTAAAAAGATACTATGTTTTCTGGGTTTAACGTAGGTAGTATAACTATATTAAATACGTTATTATTATATATCTATATTAGGCACAATAAAATACTTACCAAGACATCAAAAACCTATAATATAAATTAACAACAAAATATACGGCTGAAGCTACTAAGTTATTATACTAAAATACAGGTAACAAAATAAACATTAAAACTCATAAAGGAAGTACAAAGAAAATGAGAAAAACTAGTTTAAACTAAATATTATATTATAGTTTAGGCAGCAGATCAAAAAATCATCTGAAATATGGAAAAAATTTAACACTTTTTTTTATTTAATAGTCAGATTTAGGGGGTTACCAAAAACATATTAAAACGTTCTCCCACCTCCGATGAAATGGCTTTTGTGCAATAACTCATTTTCTCTTTGTCATGCCATAAATACGACAAAATAAAAGCTTATGAAATTCTCTACAAAAAAGCTTTTGTACACTTGTTACGTATCAAAAGCGCTATCGCCGTAGCATCCGCTTTAAGCTGACTGATGCGCGTCGAGCGAATTTAGCTTTTATTTTATATACCATCATATTTATAGTATGACAAAAAGAAAACGAATTACTGACCAGATTTATATAATTGGCATATTTAGGGGTCAGGCTATTATCAGAAATAGTAGAATTTTTAATGTTTTTCGTGATCCCGAAGTCTAATTATTAAACTATTATTACCGACTGGAGTATTAACATTTTACTATGTTGCCATTTAAAAGATTTGTTTTCTTAAATAAATTAGTATGTATTACAAATCAGAAGCTTTTTTGAGCATACCATATGTAAACTTTCTATTTACATATGGTAACAAAAATAAATAAAGCTAAGCAAAAGTGTTTCTTATATAACATTTGTGGTGTTATCTAAATATAAAATGTGTTTACATCTAAAAGAACTTTAACTGCAAAATATAAGTTACACAAATGGCATTTATGCATATTTTTGCTTTAACGTTTAAATTATCACAAAATTTTAAAATACATACATACATACATACGTACATCCGTACATCCGTACATACACACATACATACATACATACAAACATACATACATACATACATACATACATACTTACATACATACAGATTGAAAACAGAACCATTTATATAAGTCGGTTAAAAATAAGGTTTTTATCCCAAAAATGGAATTTTACTGACTTTTTAAATATTTTATTAGAGCGCCATTTTGTTTGGTCATCCTGGATTCATACCAACATTTTACGAGTTTATCCTCAGTGTATGTCAATTGATTTTTGTACATAATTTTAAATCAATTGAATAAGTAGTTTTTGATATCGATATTTCAAATATGTATTTTATTACACCAAAATTTTACCAGTTTAACCCTATGTCACGCTTGTTTTGTGTGCAAATGTCTAGTGATTAAATATTTTTAGTTTGCCATTTTGTTTCGCCATATTGGATTTTTACCAGATCATCCCCTATGACCTTTCAATTTTGACAATCAAATAAGTAATTTTTGAGCTGCACTAGTAACAAACAAAAAAATTTCGGCATCTAGGGACCCCAGACCCTGTGTTCCTGAAATATGAAGATCTGAAAAACCTCGAAGGCTAATTTTTTACTGTTACAATATTCTCCTCATATAAGGGAAGCAATTAAATTTTACGAATGGCGATTACTGAACAGAATTAAGATCTACTTTTTAAAATATTCTCGGTAACGCAGTTGTGCCACGGAAATATGCAGAGGATCATAGTCTCAGTGTTATTTTTTATAGAGTTAGTAAACCCTTATAAATAAATCGGTACGTGAATATGCAATTTGTCTCTTAGCTCAATATTGAGGAAGGTATACAGGGTGACAAAGCATTAAATAATGTTTAGTCTTAGTCTTACGTTTACGATTTTTTGAACTATATTGTGCATACTAAGGAATTGAGAGGTAGCTATTAGATAGTTCTAAGTACTATATCCACAAATTTTAAATCAGGAAGTTCTAAAAATGTTGATTATTGAGAAGAACTAAAAATATTTTAAAATCCCGTATCTTACTAAATATTGAACAAAAAGCAAAACGGAAAATATGTGTAAATTTATTTAATACGATCATTAGGCTTTACCAACCCTATAAATAAAAACATTAAGTCTGCGACTCCTCTGTTAATATATACGGTAACATCGCGAGAACGAAAATATTTTTAAAAAGTACACTCTAAATGGTATTCAGTTACTGCTTTAGTAAAATTGATTTTTTTCTTTTTTTCGAGATACACTAAATGGCGTAATTGGCGAAAATGAAAGTTCGTAGGAACAGCCGCTTTTATAAAATTTAATCCCATAATTTTCAGTAATCCAAATGTTAATATTCTAATTGTATGAACTTTAAATAACCTCAAGAATGAAACCATACACCGTGAGTGTTGGGAGAACTTTATAAATCACGCTTATACGGGATGTCACCAAATTAGAAGTCAATATTTTTACTAATATATGTCATAACAGAAGATTAAAATGTCGTGCAAGCATATATTGAAAATTGCTTCGTTGGGAGGCAACAGTCCCGAGAATGAGCTCCACGAAAGATGATTTTTCCTAAATATTTTCGAAACGTTTAAAGACTAGGTCGTGAAAATAGGTTATTTTGGTAACTTTTATATACTAAGTCAGGGGCGTCCCTACTGAGAGGGGGAGATGAAAAGTGGCTCTAACTTTTTTCTGCATAGATTTTTTGAATTTACAGTTATTCCAAACATAAAAATTTAAGATTTTCGACAAAATACATAATTATCGCTATAAAAGAAAAACGAAAGATAAAAAAATACAACTCTTGAACATGTTAAATTCTTTGAAGCCTTAAGTCTCATAAATGCAAATAATTATTTTTAATATAAAACCGTTTTTTCTTGATGGATGTGTTATGGGCTTATTATACAATCGCACAACTAGTTATGGAATGCCTAAAGGAGGGAATTCTCGAAAAATTTAATTTTAACATAACTTTTTTTAATTGATTGATTGTCTAGCAGCAGTTTCAGAAAATAAAATAGAAGAACTAGTTTTAGCATTCAATAATTTCCACCTGAAATTTCAGATCACTCTTGAAGTTGAAACAGAAAATAAAATACATTTTCTTGACCTTACTACAATTAGACAAAAAGAAAATAATTTGAAAACTAAATTGGAGGTATACAAAATAATCTTGGCCTGGACGATATCTTAATTTCAATCACCTATCCAGACAACCAAAAATGAAGTGTTGTGATTGGTCTAACTGACCGTGAATGTTATAGATATACATCTCCAGGATACCGTCCTAAAGTCCTTGATAAAGTTACAGAGACCTTCACTGTTAATCATTTTTCCTAAAAAATCATCAAACAAAAGTATTATACCTATTATAAGAATCACAATAACGTAAGACAAGAAAATACTAGTATAAAAAAAACATTTTAATGCCACACACATCTCAGTTATCTGAGAAATTAAAACATATCTTAGGAAAACAAAACATAATAGTGTGACTTAAAGGTCATAACTTGATTAGGCTCCCTATTCACAAAAGTAAAAAGTAATATTTCCAAAAATAAAAATACAATCTAGTATATGAAACTTCTTGTTTAAACTGCCCTATGAAATATCATGGCATGACAACCCACCTCTTAGAAAATAGAATAAAAGGGCACAAGTATACAAAGAACGCAAAGTACCAACAATTAATTATCAACGACAAAGTCAAATATACCACAGTTTAATATTTTAACATCTTTATAAAATATATATTGTATATATATAACTCACAGTTGTATATAAGAACACTTTTGTATGTACAACTGTGTAAACTGAGTTGCCTGCCAAACTACTAACTTGCTACCTACCAATATTATCAAACAAACGGCACGCATTTCTCGAGGTATGTAACTTTTCTCTGCTATTTTATTCTTGTTTTTTTTTTTGTAAATACAATAATATTTTAAATTGGTTTTAAGGAAGTGTAGTTATCTTTTGATAATTTGCTAAATGTGCTTAAAAATTTTTATAGATAAGAAAGAAATATATATATATATATATATATATATATATATATATATATATATGTGTGTGTGTTACCGTAAAAACCCGATATTCCTCAGTCAGTAAAAACTGCAATAGAGCGAACTCAAGGTTGCGGCTCCATTGGCTCGCGGAGCGTAGCATTTTGTAACAGCCGAAGAGCGGATGGGAATCTGTTTTCTGATTGGTCGCTAGAAATGTGGTATGATCTAATCGCGTAAACATAGCGTGCCGTACAGTTGGTGATTTGTGTTCACGACGTGAAGACTGTGCAGAGCTCCAACGCAGAGTTCCGACTTATTCCTTTTGTTTTTAGCGTTATTTCGCTTACTAAACTACTGTTACCATTAGAAATATGGCTGATATGGAAGAAAATTAGTTGAGAAACGGAACACTATAGAAACAGCGGTTTTTTGAAAAGATTTTACAAAAAGAAGAAAAAGAAAAAAAAAGTCACTATACCGTTATAACAGGAGACATGTATAACAAATTGATGAGCGAAGTACATAAAGCAGAATTAGCTGCAAAGAAAACACCGTTACAAAGCAGAAGATTTAAGAGATTTAGAATTATTGAGGCTGGCGAAACCAAAAAATTGACTTCCAGAACTGAACCTATTAAATATTATCTACCTGTTGAAGATATTTTTGACATTATTGAAGCAGCACACGTTGCTATTGGACATGGGGGTCGAAATAGGTCGAAAACTGAAACTTCAAGGAAATACGCAAATATAACTATTGACATGATAAATATTTTTCTATCTCTGTGTAAAACCGGCCAGCGCAAAAAGAGTAAGAAGAAAAAGAGTCTTGTTTTCCAAGTAGACCTAATAGATATGCAGTCACAACAGGACAACGGGTTCAAGTTTATTATGGTGTACCAGGACCATTTGACAAAATATGTTTTGTTAAGGGCACTGCAAAGCAAAAGTGCCGAGGAAGTTGCATATCAATTAACAGACATATTTTTGACTTTTGGTGCACCGTGTATTTTACACTCAGATAATGATAGAGAGTTCGTTAATGCGGTGATCAACGAGATAATGTTGGTAAAGTTAAGTAAAGTTGGTCCACGGAAAACCAAGGCATAGCCAAAACCAAGGGTCAGTAGAACGGGCAAACCAAGATATTGAAAAAATGCTAGCAGCCTGGAAGAAAGACAATGAAACAACAAACTGGTTCAAAGACCTACCATCTATCCTATTTATGAAAAACAGAGCCCTCCATTTTGGCATAAAACAGTCACCATATCGAGTTATGTTTGGAATTGAGCCCAGAGTAGGACTTAGGACTTCGCGTTTGCCAACCGAAGTGATTGAAAAATTAAATGATGAAAATGATCTTCAAAAAGTTATTAATCATCTAAATTCAGAAAATAGCGAGTCTGCATCGGATGCTGAAGAAGCCGGTCCTAGTGAAGAATGTCAAATTTTGTTAGCTAGAAAAGAAGCACATGAAAGTTTAAAAAACAGGCCAAAAAATAAAATTAATTTCTGACGCTCTCCATCCTCCCGTGGAAAAAGGCGATAATATAATCTTACCAATCCCAGACGTGGACAGAGCAAAAGCAGATCTACGGAACATTAGGGGAGTAGTGCTTGAAAAAAACGAAGGCTGGTAAAAAATTGGTACGAAACATGGGACATTGCAAAAATTGTACTGCAGGTATGTTTGCCATTTTTTGCTCCTATTTAATAAATCGTTAAAAAATCACCACAAATTTTTTACATTGTCATCTATCTTGTCTTGAGTTTAAAAAAAGTAAGAATATAACTCTTTGTTTTACTGTGGTGGAAATGCAGAAAATTTAATGCCGCGGCTAAGCCAAGGCATTAAATTTGCTTTTCTGCCATGTGACACATCATTTTTTTCTCCAAATTAAACTTAACCGTCGAAACTGTGTTATTATAAGCTTTTATTTTAACTTCACTTGTATATTAGTTAGTAAGTATCTAGGTTTGGGTCAAATGTTGCAAGTAACTTTTGAAGCAGTGTCTGTTATCGGAATTGAGTGAAATTTGGTTTACGTACATAAACCCAATCACAATACAATATTATGCGTGCGTAAAAAATAATAATAGAAAGCAAAAGAAAAATGTTTTTAAAATCAAGCTTTTTTATAAACTATTGATGAAAAGTTAAAAATAGTTTCACTTACGTAAACATATAATATGTATTGTAAAATTTAAATATTTTTTTTAGATCCTTGAGACGTGTGATGTTATTAACACTTGAAATCCAACTTTTAAGAACATATTCAAATGTTTAAAAGCTTTTTTAATTATTTTTTACTTTTCAGGTCAACAGTTACTAAATTAAAAAGGTGATAAAATCGACAATTTCGGAGTGTCGGACTGGCTAAATTTACCATTTTTTTTTTGTCGGACAATAGTATACTTATACATATTTAAGCCTAATTAAGCACCCCTGAAAGTGCGAGCTTGTTGTGATGTCCCATTTCAACAACTGGTAAAATTGATAATGTCTTCTGACGCGCAGAAGGATAACATGCCACGGACCAAATTTTCCGAAGAGGAAAAATTTGTCGACTCGTCACTATTAAGCTGTATACGAAGTTACAGCCTGCTGGTAATCAACTTTTTTTTATATGTGGGATCGAGGACTAAAAAGTTTTATTCTAGGAAACTGAATTTTACCGGATATTTAAATATTCTATTAGGCATCCATTTTGTTCTATCATATTACCTTTATACAAAAATTTTACCGGTTTATTCCTATAATACTTTTTATTTTTGTGCAAATTTTGAAGTCCATCCTATAATTCGTAATAGTCAACTTTTTTACATTTTGTAAGGCCGCCTTTTTGTCCTCCCATTCTGGTTTTTTACGAAAATGTTACTGTGTTATCTATTTAAAGTCAATCGGATTAGCAGTTTTTGAGCTATGCCGCGTACAGACAGACAGACCGACAGACTGACGGAAATGGAAAACATGTTTTTCGAACTTTAGGGACCCTAAAACGTAAAAATTTCGGAGGGTGATTTTGTCTCGATTATAATACTTCCTTTTTACGAGGCAAGTAAAAATAAAATAAAAGCCTGTTTTTAAAAATATTTTATCACATTTATTTTATTTTATACACAAACACATTTAATGAAATAATCATTTTGTGATTACATTACATGATTATGTTGGTTGCATTATAATGAATGTGTTTACTACCTAGGCAGTAAAAATACATCTTTTGTGCTTATCATTATTTGTTAAAAGACCGCTTTTAATGTCATCCGGTTAAAAACAAATAAGTTTTACTTTTAATTTAGTTCCAATTCTGAGGTATTTTATACATATTTATTCCAGATCAGAGTTTGACGTTTTAAAAGAAAGGTTCATAAAAGCTGAACAAGTACCCGAAGACAGTATATCTTTAAGAACTGCTGCTAGGCATGCTGCCTTAGGGGAAGGCCAAGGGTTTGCACGGTGTATCTGCAAGAAGTCTTGTAACACTAACAGATGCTTCTGTAAGAAGAAAGGCAAACTCTGCAACTCTAAACGTCACGACAGTCAACCATGCAGGAACAAATAAATTATATTTATAGGAAGTATTATATTTATATCTTTATACGATTTGTTACCAAAATACTATCCACTAGTTTTAGAGTTCCTTTTTTATAATTCATTGGTTACGTTTTGTTTATGTTCTTTGTTCATGTTTATTTTAACGAATTTTGAGGCAGCAGTATGTACTACCTATGTTTTATTTCGGGGCCTTTTTATGTTTTAAAACAAATATAAATTTATAAAGTGAGGCCGCCATGTTATCCCGTCATATTTGATTTATACCAACATTCTACTGTACCATTCCTATATGACCCTTGATTTTGACCAAAATTTCGAGTCAATCGGATTAGTAGTTTTTGAGCTATGCCGCGTACAAACAGATCGATAAATAGACAGTCAGACCGACAGACTGTCGGAAATGGGAAAACATGTTTTTCGAGGTCCAGGGACTCTAAAACGTAAAGATCTGTAAAAATCTCGGAGGGTGATTCTTTCACGATTAAATATTACTTTCTTTTACGAGGGAAGTAACACTACCACATAAATCACAAAAAAATAGTTCTTCACATTTTTTTTTATAAATATACTGTATGCATTATTATTATTTCTACAGGAATTGTATTATAAATTTCAATCGATTTGAATATAGAGTTAAATATTCCTTGGTGTCTTTTGCTTTTGTTACACCTACGATCTACTTACTACGTAAAAACTAATTTTAACTAAAATATATTTAGTCAAAACTAGAATTAACTAATAATATTTGTTAACTCTAGTTTTAACTAGTTAAATCTAGAATATATATATATATATATATATATATATATATATATATATATATATATATATGGAGAAAGCCTGCTATGTTAGGCGTTTTAGGCGTGCAACAGCATTAAGTATTAAACTAATTTCAAAAAACCATTGCGGAGCTCGACCCTGACACAAGGTTAAACTTCTTCAGAATTACAAACATTTTAAAAAGATACATTTTAATTAAATATAACATGTGTAAAATGGTAAAAATTAACTTTGTATACTGAACTGGTTTTTCTAGAGGTCATTATATCATAATATCATAATTACATAAATAACGCTAGTTTTGACCTAGGACAACTTCTTGATTATTGTAAAATTTACACCAGAAAGATACAGGATGCTGTTTACAGCTTTTAGAGCAGTCGGAAATGCAACAAACTTGTTTTGACCGTGAAGTACTCGGCCAAGAACAACATGTAGAAAGACCTACTATGCAATAGCAGTAGAAGATACGTGCAATATACGTTGCAGGTGAAAACCTTTGCCTAGATGCTCTCTTTTACAGGAGAATTATAAAACTGTATTATTTTACGAGGTTATCATTACCATAGAAATACGCCATTATAACTTGGTGACTAATTAAAACTAAATTCAAATTTAATGTACACTTATTTTCTTGACAAACCTGTCAATTTTGTTGGGAATTTATTAAATCTGAGTATATTACATAAACAGGAATGTTGGGTTTTTCCATATTTTTAAACTACATTTTTTTACTTGGTTTCAATGTATTAGTTCCGACCACCAAAATCAGTCTATGTATTTACAGCGAAAATAGTTGAAACTCCGTTCTCACGTAAAGATTGATGCCAAATGGGCAAACCAGTGAATATATCCAAAGACCGATCATATTTCGAATACACAGTTCTTCAGATACAAATATGTTAACTACATTAACTGCTGTTGTCGCAGTTTTGTTAGAATGCGGGCAAGAATATGAGATTTGGTGTTGCCAAAAGCGTCTACTTGTTTAAAAATTCAATACACAAACAAATTTAATTGCCTGATCGGACATATCACTTCGTGGACTGGCAACATTGGAATATAGTAAAAGGTTGGGAATAATTTATTTAATGCTGGATAGCTATCCAGCATTAAATATCAGTTCAAAGTATCATCATGTCTTTGATATAACCCAAGAAGTTTAACAATAATGAATATTTGTTTGAAGGTAGAAAATGTGGGATATTGCATTGTCTTTATTTTTTTAATGCCACAATTTTTCGAATGGTAACTCTTCAATTGTTTTCAAGTGTAAACTAAATACTAGTAATATAAGTTACCGACGAATGAAGTTACCTAGCCCACCTGAACTATGAACTTTCAGAAGGTTAATTTGAGCAAGAAGCGGCTTTCTAAAGTTTCTCGGAACCCTTTTTATGGACTTTCGTTTTGGCCAGTGCTGCTAACCGGGCAAAATTTTACTTCCTGTATTTAGTGTTTTATAAGACGTGTTTAATATAGGGCATCCTAATGTTAATGTTTCCCATGTGTTAAAAGGTGCCGCCATGTCATTCTGTAATTTTGATAGAGTAAGTAATACTTATTTTTATTAACTTTTTGTAGTAACTATTTTGCAACACATTTTTTATATCAACAATTTCTGCCGCAAGGTCCACTGGATTATTACAAGTTGTTAGAGCTCTGTTATAAAGGTTTCTTATAAGACCCCTTTTTGTTGCTGCAAAATGCCCAGAACCCGGGTTGAGGTATTTCCAGTGTGTTTGGGCTTTCAGTACATCGTAATTTTGATGCTATGTTTTGTTCTGATCATTTGAAAAGTCAAGGAAAGGCAAGGAGAAATATATTTCGTTTTTATTCTACTTACGTGTTCCAAAAATCCTGTCCTGTCCAAATAACAAAAAATATAATCTACATTATCTAACTCCTATATTTAATATTCTATATCAGCAAAGAGAAGGATGGTCATCGGAAGGCCATCATCTTGAGAGTAAAGTTTTTTACTTAAAAATAGGAATTGCAGAACAGAAATTCAGTATTGGCTAACATACTTTATCTCTCTATAATATTGAATACTAAAATCGAACAAAAATTTCTAAAGAAAGGACATACATAAAATGGAGGCGGACTCGATGCACTCGACTATCGAGAGAAAAATTCGACAGACTAGCATAAGGGCACAGGCTGATGATGTCTGATTATGTATGCAAGCGCGGAACAAACCGAGAACACACAAAGAGTTTTATTTGAATCATGGATTTTTCAAAATTTTTTAAAAACTACTGTTCTTGACATATTTGGGCTCTGGGATAAATTGGCGACCCTATGGTAACGGACATACGCCCTTTAAAGTATACTCCAGAAGGTTTAATAAGCTCTAGAAAATATTTTCATAAAGCACTAGCAAAGCTAGTGACTGGTGATTAATATTAAATCAAACTATAAGACACAACATTATTTTTAGTGCAAATTATCATAGAAACTATAATAATCACTCTCAAGAATATTTTTCAGAATCTGTTAGTGAAGATATTTTTTATAGGTATGGGGTTTTCATACACAGATGGAAGACGGTCTTGACGACGCTCTAATTCGCAAGCTAGGGACTCCCGTTTAGTTTTAGGTAAACGGGTATATACAAGCTCAACAAATTCGTGTGGGTGTCTCAATTTTTAAACCAAAGGAGTAAACTTTAAGGGGCGTCTGTCCGTTACCATGAAGTTACCAATTTTCCAACCATGATTCAAATAAAACACTTTGTGGGTTCTCGTTTTTTTCCGCGCTTGCATACATAATCTGACATAATCAGCCGATTTCCTTATGTTAGTCTGTCGAATTTGTCTCTCGATAGTCGAGTGTATCGATACCGCCTCCATTTGCTATGTCCTTTCTTTAGAAATTTTTGTTCGATCTTAATATTCAATATTATAGAGAGCTTAATTAGTGTGTTGGCCAATACTGAATTTCTGTTCTGCCATATGCAGCCATCGCTGTATAAGATAAGAGTTTGTGAAGGCTGTAGATCGTTTTGACATGATTATTTATGAACTGGCAAATGATCAAAATATAATCACTAGACACACCAACAGATGACTAATGCCAAATATAGCAATCTAATATCTTTGGTTTTTAAATTAATAAAGGTAAAGGTATGAACTATAAGTTTTGTTTTAAGATACAGCGATGACACATTCGATTTCGGCGACTATAAAACGGACTGTAAATCCATACAACTAGCTCAGCTCTTGCCTTTTTCTTTTTTTGTGGATATTAAACACTTCATCGCATAAATGTCCAGCCTTGCGGGTAATACATGCATTATATTCATCCTTTTTCGGTCGGATAAGTGATAGATTTATTTCGTCAAAGACATGATGAAATGCAGTAATTGACAGAAATGATTCATATTTCACTAAGCACCACTTTTGTGTAAAAATTATAAAGACAAAACTCGGATTGCCAGTTTGGTTCGAGATAATGTTTTGACGATGAAACCCGACAGTAGTAGGATTCTACTTTAAGAAGTTCAGTAAAAAAGCTTCTGAGCTTCACTTTTAAATCTTTGTAACCACCAGTGCGCTCTTCAAAATTATTTTGTTCGGTTTGCTCTTGCTAGATAGTTCTTTATATACAATATAACATTCAACAACTCTGATTCTGTTTCTTTGAATAGGTTTAGAATCGACCAAAAAGGACAGATACATTTTTCGCTCATTCCATGAGATCTTAGAGCAAAAATGTGTAAATATTCTATTCCTTTATTTTTCAGAGAATGTCCTACATTTCAAAGATATACCCTTCTTAGAGTCTGCAGCTACCCGTCTCCCTCATTTTCTCTCTTGATATCTTATTTCCAATGTCCGTCGATTTTTTTTCTACCACTATATTCTTTACCCATCTCCCGTGTAATTTTCTTTTTATTGTCGTTCCAATCATCCGGATGCACAAACTGTCTTTTATTTCTTTTTCTTTCAAAATTTTTATTTGCCGAATCACAACACATTATTTAGGGCATTGTCACTATTTAAAATGTTGGTAACTTCAGATAAAATTCTATCACAAGAAACATGTGTTTTTGGTTCGTGCAGTAATCCATGAGTTATAACAGGAATATCCAATATTAGAAGATTGATCCTTAATTTAAAATCTGACATATTATTTTTGTCATTGGTACTTCCCTTCGTATCTGTATTATCTTTTATGTACAACCATGTATGCAATGTTGACATTTCTGACATTTTAAAAATTTGAAAGAAACATATTTCTGACTTTGGCATTCATCCGGATGAAAAGTGACATTTACCTGGGTGAAAAGTGATCACTTTCCACACGAGTAAATGTCACTTTCCACCCAGGTAAATGTCGATATTTATTGAATAACGAAAATGTTTCAATTTTATTCATTTATTTAATTTTTTCCAAACTTTCCGCGGCTTCTTTCAATTGAGGACGAGTACAAATAATTTCTTCTGAATCGCTCATTGTCCTCGAAAACACTTTTTTGATGACAATCTATTAAAAATGCAATTAATTTAATTTTGTATGTTTGGTTTTTTAGTACCATAGTAACCATTGTCAAAATGTCAATTTTACTTTTTATTTATTTTACAATTACACAAGTCTTACTTTGTTAATTTCTCATATACCTAGTTATATCTGTCACACAAAAACGTCATTTGCATTTAAAAGGTATGGTTGTAAATAAAATAGTAAGCAAACCTCCGTGAAAAGGTTTCAATTCTGTCACGAGAAATGGTTCACCTCGGTGCTACGCGTCTCGGTAAACTATTCTTTTCTCTCGACAAGAATGAAATACTTTCCACCTAGGTATGTAAATATACTATTGTTGTAGAAAGATTTCTTTTAATCTGGCTTTGTTCCGCTTTATCTTGGAATTGTTTTACAGATGAGCACAATTTTTTGAGTCCTTTCGATTACGCCAGTCTCCAATTTCTTTCCTGTAAAATATATATTTTTTTATATACTTTTTGTATGTATCCATTCCAAAAAAGTTTTCCTCCAGCCGGGATTCGAACCCGAACTTTCTATTTTAGCCACGGACAAATGAAATACTAGAAGTACAAAGAGCATAGGCGATGTGAGACATTATTTTTCCGGTTTTAAGCTCTATTTCCGGTTGGAAAAAATCGAATTGCTTCATGTAACAAAAATACTGTCATCTTTTATATATTTTTATATTTAATTCACAATGTAAAATAGTCTGAATGTATGTATGGTTCATGCTTCAAATTGTTTTATGAAAAAGGCATAAAAATATTGGAAATACATTTTAATTGCCTGCATATTGTGACCGGACAAATGAGACAGTGTCATCCTTTTACTTTGTACTCCTACTTAGTCTGAAGATGAATAATAGTTAGTTTGTAGATAGGTGCAATACTCAGTATAACAGAAAACAAAATACAACTAGAAAATGGGGTTTAAAAACGTCCGTCCGATCATATTTACGGGAAAATCACGCAGCTCCTAATAACCTAACCTAAATTTGTACTATTTGAAAATTACTATTTTAGTAAAACCCGTAAATTCACAAACACATTAAAATATATATATTTCATTATAAAATCTAAACAGGTCTGGACTAGAATTTATAATTTAAAGATTTTCTTGAAGTTACCTGCTGTTCTTTGAATAATAGGTTATTTTTTACGCAACCAAGACGAAATAGCAAAACAAAAGTTTGGAAAACAAAAAAAAATTAAATTCAAACAGCCAAATTAAAGAGCTTGTATTTACAAGTCAAAAAGCATTTAGAAGTTTTTTGATAATGTACTTAGTTTTTGAGGAAATTATGGTGAATATATAAAAATGCGTCATTTGGAATTTTCTACGTATTGCCAAACTTATTTTTTTAATAAGCAAACTTTATATGTAGAATTTTGATAAAATAAGTAATAAAAAAGTTTTCCATATGTTATCTAAATCCACGCACAGGCTGTATATTTTGTAATTGGACTTAGCATGTGCTTTGTTTAAATCAACCATACTGGACTAACATTTTCATTTGTCCAAATGAAATACATATTTTGGTTAATCAATACTATGCTTTAGTTGTTTTAAGAACAGTTTATTTTAATTTAAAATCACTCTTAAGTATAATTAATTTAAACTATGGGCTTTTTGACGACAATGATTGTGAAAAAATATATAAACGAAGAAGGGGGAATTAGTTTTCTTCTTCAATAGCTCAATCGTCATTTACTAGATTAATCTGATATCGTGAATTACATTCCTGTTTCCCTTTTTCTCTTAATTTTTGATGGCGGTTCTAATATGGTATTTTAAGCTTGAAAAAATAACCTGTATAAACATAAATTTTCAAAAAAATTACAAATCCACTACATTGACTTGTTGGGCAGATCGAAAACGGCTTTAACGAGTATTTTATAACCAAATACTTGAGTGTTT
This sequence comes from Kuschelorhynchus macadamiae, assembly GCA_030620095.1. Lineage (NCBI taxonomy): Eukaryota > Metazoa > Arthropoda > Insecta > Coleoptera > Curculionidae > Kuschelorhynchus > Kuschelorhynchus macadamiae. Next base: position 203,792 of record JAUTXW010004716.1, read on the forward strand.
GATATGAAATAATGAAAAGAAGTTAGTTAAATCAAATTTGTAAAATTGTTATTTAATCTACATATTAGTCATATATTTGAAAGGTTTATGTTAACTTGATGAAAGCTCTTGTTTCAAGTTTAATTTTCTACCTAGCCATTTACATATTTCTTCCAATTAAATACGTGCTATATATTTTGTATTCAACCCGCTTCATTTTTTTTAATTTAAGCTCTTAGGTCATAATTATGCATGAGCCGCCATTGAGGGAGTATATTTTATACTTATCAAATTAAATTAGGGTCTGTAACACTGGCGTTGCTTCTGGGGGGATTTTGAAAAGATAAAAATTTTCAAAAAAGAAGGTCCTCAGTTATTGTTTTTTACCTCATTAAGCAGTAAATGATATAAACAACCAAAGAAAAGGTCATTACTTTATTTAGGTAAAATTGGCTGTGGGGAGAGTTTTACTCGTCCTTATTTTACAATGTTTACAATAAAAGGCTCTGGGGGGGGGGTTAACCCCCATACCCCTTTTTTTATATACGCCACTGATCTGTGTCTACCTCCAGTGACTATTCAGTCATTTGCGTATTTATAGGCAACCTATGCTAAACTGCATGTTCTCAGTTTTTATTCAAATAATTTTCTAGTTAATTATTTTAAAATTGTGTAACAAGCTATTATATTTCAAATTTAATAGTAGTTCTAGTTTCTTTGGTTTGAAATTTTTTCTTAAATTATAAGTTATTTTAAATAATCTTTTACCTAGTCATACATTTCAAGTATGTTATAACAGAATACCTAAACCAGTTTATTACCGCCATCGACCATGATTATTTGAATATATCAGCACATGCAATGAAATTTAATTACATATTTTAGCATATTATGACCGGGTCAATGCCAGGTTTGCCATATATTTTGGTTTCGTAATCCAAAAGATATTGAAGTGAACTATGAATGTCGGTTTCTCGTCGAATAATAAAAAGTTGAAAATTGTATCAATGATACTAATTCATAATTTAAAATCATATTTCCTTATACATTTCTTTTTTTTTCATTTCTAACTTGGCGTTATCTGTAGTATTCTTTCCTATCAAAAATTCAAAAAAAGATAGAAAACTATGTATACTAAATATTTACTAAAGCATGAGCAATGTTAATAAAAGTGGATTAAGTTATCGTCAAGCCTCCCTTTTCAAACTTTTTGTTATACTAAATCCATTGCCAACTTTTAAATAATAAATAATTTAGTTCTTCCCAGCTACTGTAACTATACATGTGATAATTGTACCAATAAAATAAATAATTGGTTTTCCTAAATTAGCTTTTATATCGAATTGATAAAAAAACTGAGGAACCACTCACCCAATATTTCAAATTTCCCTAAGTAAATAACAAGTGCTTCTAATTTACCTACAAACGTAATATCACATGCTGTACTTATAATTAAGTCCATTCGTTGGCTTAACGTAACCAGAGGCGGGCAGGGGGCAGCACAGGTTTGCATTTTTATAGTTTCTTGAAAGATAATTTTTACGTTTGAATCATTATGTCGAATTTATTATACATGGTAAAATGTATTTGTTCATAAAGAGCAAAATAAAAAAAATTCAGAGAAATTGAAATGGTCTTATTTTGATCGTGTCCCCACTCTCCTTACTCTTGGGCAGGTTACACTACTGTTCGTTGGCTAAACTAATAGTTAATAAGAATAATATGATTTTTTACCGTGTTAAGTAAAAAGACCAGAATTAAAAGAAATTAGGCATGTTTGGCAAAGCTATAAGAACTGGAATCTCATCCGACCACAAATCCTACCCAGTTTGGATTCTAGAAAATGAGCTTTTATAAATATTCGCTACGATTTTATATTACTATTTACTATACTGCGTCTAGATTTATGGGATAATGGTAATTTTGAGAACTAGACAGAATATAATATATTATACAACCAGCATGTAATGATAGTTATTACTTAGGACAATAAAATTTACAACACTAGCGAGGTAAGCTTTTTCTGCGGCTAAAAAATAAAATCTTCACAGCTAAGAAATACACTTTTTATTATAGCACCATTACTCGGAAATGGAACTAATACTTTTTTTGGTGCACCAATGTATGGTACTTCTGTATGACAAGTCATATTTTGTTCTGGATATTGCGGAAAGAAGTCTAACCGCGATAGTTTTTGCTGCTTCTGTAATACCCAACAGCATGATAGTAACTACATCTTCACCTAAATTGTTCCTTAAATTAATTTTTATAAAAAAAATCGTTTAAAGAGTAAAAAAAAATCGATAACCATACAAAAACACCAATGTTAAATTTTGACATATATAACAATAATTATCATGGCTTACTCAATATTTTGTCGTATGACTGTCGATGTCTGGGAATAAATTCTAGAAATACGAAAAAGAGTTCTTTAAGAAAATACTAGAAAATGCGAGCTACAACACTGAAAAGTACCTGAATTTTGCTCTCTTATATTTATTATTTATGAAAAGATTTATATTGTAATTGATATAAGTCAGAATGCCAGAGACTGTCTCAGTCGTTCTCCATCCTCTCTCATTTAAAAATAAGCATCCTAACATTGTCTTTATATTTTTCGAAAATCCAGTTGCCAGCTTAAAGAATCGAACGATTGTGATTGATCAAGAAACCGTTTTTGGTTGTAGCCCTTGAGTAATAAGCTTTGACTCGCTGCCGCTGGTAGGAGTAATAGGTTGTTTTACTTGACCAAAAAGATATTAGTACTGTAGGTATTAATTATTATTTGTAGAAAAAAAGTATTTTATGAGTCCTAAGAATCATGATCAGTATTCCAAGACTAAATAAAATTGTAAAAGTAATTAGATATCAAGGTAATAAGCTCCAAAACAAAATTAAAAAATGTAACAATGTTCAGAAAAAATTGCTTGGTTTACGTTGCCATTACAAAACGAGTACCTCTTGAAAGCCACCTAAACAGAAAGATTCATGTTTTCATATTAGCTATCGAGTAAAGGATTTTCCAAAGCGTAATATTTCAAATAGACTGGGACAAAAAACTAAAAGTATGTGACACCATAAGTAATATAAACCAGCACGTATTTCCTTCAGACTGCAGCAAGCCTACTTAGGGTTACGGTACGCAGTGCATTTGACCTTTAAACAATCTAAGTCTCATTTTAGCTACAAGCAGTCAAATCAGCTTAAATGTTTTTGTGCGTAAATGTTATTAGATCATAATTTTTCAATTCCCAAGTAAAAATATTTAGGCATCTAACATCGGTTAAATCGCTACTTCGCTTATTGGAACGTATTCCTAACATCATATCGTATAAGCTTTAACTTGTCAAATTCCTTAATTTATTTAGTTCCAGTCCGCAAAGCAATACAGCTACATTTCATTTCAATAAAATAACTTTCTGTGTCACCTCTATAAGTACATTTCTCCGAATTATAATGCCCACAAACTTTGTCGGAAATCACCGTTTATATATACCTGTTTACGTAACGCCACTTCCTCAAAGTTCATTCTCGAAATATATTTTTTTACCTTAGTTACTCTTTCTATAGAAGGATTCCTAGTTAAAATGCTCATGATACCTTTATCTTGTCAGAAGGGGCAACGTGTTAGAGAGTGAACATACACATAAGTAAAGTCATTAGAAAGAAATACATTGTCTCTTATGACAGGATTCTTGTCAATTTTCTCGGTGGTCTTTAAATATAAGGGTATCAAAACCTGGTATTTTTATAATTAGCAAGTAGATGCCTATTTATTGATAATATACTATTTTTTCATTTAAAATAACGAAATCGGTGCTCAAGTTAGTTACTTTACAATTTTTGTTTGTTTATCTTGATGATATATTCTGTCAGATGGTTCAGGTAAAACCAAATTTAAATTTAACATGTCTTATTTTGAATGATAAATTCTGCAAGTGGGTGTCAAAATATACGTGAACACCCTGTACAGTATAGTACAGTACGGGTTGAAATGTTGTAAAAGGCACAGTGATTACCTTCGTTACATGTAATTTTTGTTGAGTGCGGGTCAAGTTTCGCTGATGCCAAAAGGGTTTGTCTTCATATATGCCTATGAAAGGAATTTGTCTGTTGTATAAAGTACAACTAAATTTTAAGAGCACAAGTGTGGGATTTTTTTAATTGGACCCAAGAGAAGCTCCAAAATATTAATAACCCACTTGACGTCTGTTTTTACAGTCGTTATAACTGAATTGTTACTTGTCTGGCATGAAGTAACATAAAAGTGTCGTCGTGATTTCCAATAAAGGAAAGAGTTTAATAGCGAAAAAAGTTCTTCAAACAGGGGTCCACAGAACTTTGGAGCCTCGGGGGTCGGTGAGATACTCCTTAAGAGTCCGCAGAGTACTTTACCACTAAGCGAGAAAAATCAGAAACCCTAGATAGATAGTTATGTGCCACTGCTTATTAATGCTTTTTGTGTAAAACGACAACATTTAGAAATCGATAGGGATCCATGGTCAAAAATTCACAGATCTTGCACCTTACGCAAGTATCCTACGTATTGAAAATACCTGACACAACTTTTAAATTATAATATTTTATTCCGTCTTTTAATTTTTTAAAGGTTATACTCTTTTATGATTATTAAATAGGTACATTTTATTATTAGATGGGTCAAGAAATGGATCAAATTAAACTGATACGTATAGTATATAATGCTTATTTTATTTAAAAAATTTTTTTAAAATCTATAAAAAAAACTATGCAATCTAGAAACTCAAAGTTGGGTATTAAAATATTGTAATATTAATAATTTGCTTATAGTATTTCATATTAAACAAAAAATATTACTAAAATATATAAAAACACGTGGCAATCTAGAAACTAGAAGCTTAAGTATTAAAATATTGTAATATTTAATAAATTGATTATACTTCATATTGTATAAAAAAGATTATTAAAATCTATAAAAAAGCAATCTAGAAACTGCCTATGTGCCTATATTTTCTAATATATAAAAAAGAGGATTACAATCCTAACAAAAAACTAGGCAATCTAGAAACTAATGGCTTGGTTATTAATATATCTAACTTACCTTTTTTAACAAAAAAAAATTAGTTACACACAAACAATGGACTTTTTAATTTTTATATAAAATCTGTTCATCTATAACACAGTTATTATATATCTAACGAAGTCCATACATGGGTAATCCGATTATGTTTATAATGTTATCTTATTTATTCATTTGATGCGCCGACTCCTAATCTATACGTGTTATTTTACTGAACACGTTATCGTGACAGGCTTTGTTAAGTTTCCTTAATAATGATCCCAACAGTATTTTCAATACTAAAAAAATTGAGAAACGCTAGTTTTGCAGATCAATAGTAAAACTTTTTCTGATAAAACCGAGCGCGATTAAGTGAACTTGTTAATATCATTATTTTTAATAATTTATTGTTAATTATTATTAAATATAATAGTTCTTTTGAAAAAAACCAGCCTGCAAAAACTACTTATTAGATTGATTTTAAATTTTGTGTAAAATTAAAATGTGATAGAGAGATGAACTGGTAAAATTGTAGTGCGAATTCAAACGGCGGCCAAATAAATTGCCATCCTCTCCAGTTTTTATAGATGTTTACGTTTTAGTGTCTCTAGATACCAAAAAAACATGTTTCCCTAGTTCCACGAGTCTGTCTGTTTGCTTGTCTGTCTGTCTGTCAGTTCGCGGCATTAATAAGAATCTACTTTGCCGATTGACTTCAAATTAAGGGTTATATGAGGATGACCTGGTAACATTTTAGTAAAAATCTAATAGGGCGAAACAAAATAGTGGCCTAGTGGAACGTTACAAAATTTATACTAAGAAAATAATTTTCCAATTTACCCGAAAATTTTGTATAAAAGTCAAATGTTACATAGGAATGAACTGGTATTATTTTGGTACAAATCGAAGATGGCAAAACAAAATGGCAGACTAATAAATTATTTAAAAAATCAGCATAAAAAACTATTTATTAGATTGATTTCAAATTTTGTGCAATATAATAAAGTGTGATATAAAAATGAACTGGTAAAATTGTGGTACCAATTCCAGTGGCGCCCAATAAAAATGATTTGGTGTTGAACTAAATTGGGTTACACTTCACTATTTATTCCCATTAAAAGGAAATATTCATAACAGGGGAAATTCCGGGTAAAGGAAGTTTACTGATTCTTTCCAGATCTCGTGATAAATATTCGGATTCCTTAAGAGGATATCGGAGTAACTTTCAAACGCGTCGACCTTTCAACGACTTAAAGTCAGTATTTTTTCATATTTAATTTTTTTTTGGCTTCAAAACGTTTATTGAAAAACTGTAGATGTTCCAATATTCTCTTATTAAGAATTAGATGAATTTTATTTTAACTTTTTTTTTAACAAAACGTGTTTTTTAAATTACGTCTTGTGTTTTAAGATCAACTGTCATATTTTGTAACTAGCTGAACATTCGACTCGTTCACTAGACAAATGTTTCTGCCGGTGACCTAACAGACGTCGACCTGTAACACACCTCGTCGATCTAACACAAATTACCCATTTGTATCGTTTACGGTGCAACGGTATAGAGATCTTTGTAAGACATTCTGTTCGTATTTGGGACATCTAATATGCAGTTGTTGTTGCACGTCGGTAAATCGATTGAAAAAACTTTGAGAATAGTCAAACATTGTTAATTGCTTTTAGAACACTTAAATGTGGGAAATTAAATTGAATTTACTAATGTAGCCCTGTTTTGTTAATGTAAATGAACAAGTATTCTTTTCCAGATTTTAAATTGTATGTACTTGACCTTATAGAATAAGCAACCCCCTATAATAAGATACGTAGTATTATTGATTTCTCGTGTGTTATGATCATCAAAGCTGTTAACTAAATTAAACCTAAGAATAGAACGTTACAAGCCATTAAAAACATTAGATTCGTGTACAACAGGCGGCATAACAATGACAAAAGAAATAAAGCAATTAAAATGCTGCACACTTTCTAATTAAAAATTTATAAATACCAGTGTTAATGATACTGTGCTCTTTAAAATATTCACTAGTGACCTTAGTTTTTCCGACCCTCTGTTCTTTTTTCGTGAAAAAATAATTCAACGAAATTGGGTTTTGTGCTTTCTCTAATACTACCAATCGATTAGGCAGATATTTTTAGAGAATGTCAGCAGAACTTATATCTACATCACTTTATGTGTGAGAGTTGAGATAAGAACATTATGCTATTGATATTTTTTGAGTGACCTTTCGGAAAAAGTTTAAATGTTGAGTAAGGAAAATGTTACTTTAATTGGTCATTGATCAATGTTAGCTTTTTGTGTTTGTCTGGAAATGTTGATGTGAAGTAGGCATTATGATGAAGATTTAAATAGTTAAGTAAAAAAATATAAATTTTATGTTAGTAATATGTCATTGCTTAATGTTAGCTTTTATTGTTTGAGAGGAAATTTTAAAAGCACTAGTTTAAATGTTAGTTCATTTTTTAATTGCTAAAACGTATACATCGTTAAAGGTACAAGCCGCAGCGAGAGAGGGGAGATATCAGATCCTTGGATAATTTTTTATAGTATGTTTTATCTTTTTTTTTTGCTTGCATATTTCTTAAAAACATAAACATCTTTACATATTATAGAGCGGAAGCTGAAATATATTTTAATAAAATTATTTTTATTATTAATTTGATTTGCAAACAGCATAAACTTTAATATTTAAATAGACAAAATTTATTTTTTTGCATTTTGATAGTTTCTATTTGATACGTGTAGGGTGATGTCAAATAATATTTCTTCACTTTATTTAATCGGTTAATAAAAAGATTACATTACATTAATTTTTTAGTATATTTCTTTCATTCTACCGTTAAACGTTTGTACTGTAGCGGCGATGTTAACAAAAACCTTAAGCATTTTGTTAATTAATATGTAAATATAGTTATGTTTTCTTTTATTAGGAATTTAGTTCTGCATATAGTCATTTAGTAACACGTATACAGTGTGTCCGAAATTGGAAAATTGGGTAAATCGGAAAAGTTGTAGGGTATTTAATTACCAGTTAAATGCCGCTTTGATAATGATTGTATCTTTTCGTGTTTGGGATATTTTGAAAAAACAAAAATTGGCATTTAATGCATTCAAGATAGCGGGAGGCTTTTGACTTTGAAACCAATGGATATGTTGAAGCTGTCAGAAATAAAAATATTATCATTTAATTACATTTTATTTTGTTGTTGTCAGAACTTGGTAAGTGTTTAGTGAAATGGCAGATATTTTCTCCAATGTGGAAAGTTTGACATGTTAGTGACTTATATTAAAAATCAGAAATGCGGAAAGCGCTGACGATTATTTTGAAAATTTTCCGGATACCTACTTGAACATAGAAATTTTAAAAAACCTCGGTCAAAAAAGTATCAAGAAAATAATGGCAATCGAGATAGAAAATTCTAAGTATATTTTGACGAAAATCCTACATCTTCTACACGAATTGCAAACAGAGAGCTTACATACATGCATTCGTGACGTTTTAAAAGGTTCCCGTTATCGTCCATATCATCCCACACTTGTACCGTGCGTTCAATTTATCTTAATAACATTTTGATTAGCTGTAACTTTTTTGTTTGTAAAGATGTCAAGGTAAATAAAAAAACAAAATGTAGGGTCAGTTGCTAAGTTTTTTCTAAATTACAAATATCTTATATTTGTTTTAAATAGAACACGTTCCATATCATACATATATTTAATCGAATACGTTATTCCGATTACAATGATATAACACGCTTTATATTTTACTCCACTCATTTTCGGCATATTGGCAAAAATACAAATTTTTTATATATAATCTCGAAGAATGCGGTGACTGACTATTAAAGACATTTTTATATTTGACATATTGCTAAACAACGTTGGTTGTTAAGTTATTGTGACAGTTATTATCGAATTAAGCATCCGTGAAAGAAGTGATATGCTCCAAATATACTTTCTGAATAATAAAAGTGCAACCGCTTCACGTCGGACTTTATCCAGAGCGCCGGGCTCCTTCAAAATAAACATCCAGTTTTTGCTATTACTATGGAACATAAATATAATGGATTTAAATTTGGTAAAACCCAAAAACTAAGTGCAGAACAATGCCAAAAAAGGATGCAGTTTTGTGTGGAATTTTTAAATACATGTAATGAGAATAACTAAAAAAAATATTTTATAGATCGTTGAAAGCTAGTTCACTACAAGAAAGGGTTGTAATAGAGAAAACACGCGATATTGGTCTACAAATGATTCTTGACAGTAACACGAAATAAAATTTATTGGTTGGCCAGCCAATAGCCCGGACTTAACATTAATTGATTTAATTTGTAAGTTGTTGTTACAGACAGCCATGGTACACTGCAATAAAATTTTATATTTTTGCCAATATGTTAAAAACGAGTAGATTAACTGTCGCAATAACTCAACAACCAACGTTGTTTAGCAATATGTCAAATAAAAGAATGCCTTTAAGAGTCAGACACGCCATTCTTCGAAATTACATAAAAATTTAATTTTTTTGCCAATATGTCAAAAACGAGTGGATTAAAATATAAAGTGTATATCATTGCAATCGGAATAACGTATTCTATTAAATACATATGTAATATATAGGACGTCTATTTAAAAACATATAAGATAGGCTTATATATCAGAAAATTGTTAGTGTTTTGTTTTATATTATATATATTATAAATTAAAATAAACTTGGCTACTAACCCTACATTTTGTTTTTCTATTTATCTTGATATCTTCAAAAACACAAAGGCAAACACAATGTTATCAAGATAAATTCAACGCACGGTAATTTTGAAACAAGATTACAATTCTAAAATTGGTATTGAGTTAAATGTCAGAAATAATTTTTTTAATGTTTTATGTACAGGCGAAATACATTGTACTAATTGTTGCGTATTTAAGAAATATAACCACCATTACTGGGCTGTAGAATATCCTCAATTACGGGAACAAGGGAGGATACAAAAACATATGGTGTGGACTTTACGGTAAAAATTAATATTAATCTTGTATGCTTAAACTCTTGTATTAAGCTATTCTTGTGTTATTTTTTTAGTAAATCGAATAATAAATATAAAAATAATAATTAAAGACATTAAATATAGCTTTCAATGTTGCAAACCGAAATAGATCTTGAAATTAGAGAAGTTGTTCCATCTATTAAGTTCAACAGTTTGTGGTTACAACAAGATTGATGCCCTGCTCACAATCAAAGGTGTCCAAATGCTTTTAACGGAAACTTTTTGTGAAAGAATGATATCTTATAGAAGTCCTAACCTTCCAGACCTTACCCAGCTAGACTTTTATTTATGGGGAAAGAAATCTATGAATTTGATTCCCTCGAAAATGTACATACAAATACTTAAGCAGCGTGTACGTGTCAAAAGTGTATTAAAAAAAAAAAACAACCGGCATTATGAATTGTAGCATTAAAATTTATTTTGTTACATACTTTATAATTTACGTTTTATAAGGAGAAATCATTAAAAATTGTTTTACCACATAAAAGGCTCTTAGTAAAGCGATCATTATGTTTAACATATGAGTAAAATTAAGCAAATTAATTTGTATTTATTTTTTTAAGAAACAATAGTCAATAATTTAGGTATTTTGGTACAAAAGAGATTTTTCTTAATTGGATTTTTGTAAATAATAACGTCTAATTTGTTATGCGACGTTGCCATATTTAAATGAAATAAAAAAAATCATTTTTATAAACCGTATTAATATTATTTTACATAACTGTCTGACATCTGTGAAGAGTAGAATTGTAGGATTTAATATGTTGCCCGGAAAAAAACTAAAATTGATGATAACTCCAGACAACCGAAACGTTAAAATAAAAAATTGAGTATGTAGTCTTATTTCTCGTAAAAAGTTCAAAGCTTGATAATATTAAGAAATCTTAATACAAATTCGATGCCGTCGACAAGAGTACCCTAAAGATTTACTTGCCCCAAGAACCAGTAGTCAACGAGCCCTCATTCCTTGTGAAATCAAAATAGTAAAAATAAACTTTGTTGTTTTTTGACAAAAAAAATTTTTATTATTTATATTATTATATTTATTCGAAAATGTAAATTTTTGTTTTTTTTCGCAATATCTCAAAATTGAAAAATGATACAATCATTATCAAAGCTGCATTGAACGGATAATTAAATACCGACAGATTTTCCCATTAAACCGATTTTCAATCTCTTATAGTTTTCAAGATCCCAATATTTTCCCTTCCAATTCCTACCGTACACACGGTATTCTGTCTTCAAACATTTCTACTACATTGGATTCGTATGAATAGTTTACCAGTTTCTAGCTATGTGTCACACTTGATTTTTGAGCATAATTTAAAATTAATTGAATAAGTAGTTTTTAGATTGATTTGTTAAAAATTTTATTATACCGCCAGTATATGGGTAGTTTATCACTTACATTACATCTAATTTTTGTAATTTGAGCCAATTGAATAAGAGGGATTTTTTACGTTGATTTTTGTTAAACATTTTATTTGGCCGCCATTTTATTCCAATATATTTTTATACATGTAATACAATTTTACCAGTTTGTCTCTATATCACACTTTATTCTTGCACAAAATTTGAAATTAACCCATTATCATTTTGTACTGCCATCCTGCAAAATGTTATCAGTTTATTCCTTTTTTTATGCAAAACTTAAACTGGGTAATTAGTTTTAAGTAATAATTTTTTTATCATTTCACTAAGCCGTTGTTCCTACATATTGGGTTTTTTTCAAAGTGTTACTAATAACAATAACATGGTAGTGTTACTAGGTAACACATTACGGTATCAGATACTATAATGTTCGATTTATCGGCCGCAAATCAGTATAGGGTAACAGGGATGGACACACGGGGGATGGGGAGGGTTCCCTCCAATATTTTAGTCTGTTGGCAAAATCTTATTTTACGTTGGAATTATTTCATTTTTCAATAAATTGTTAAAACATTTAAATTAAAATAATTTTGTTCAAAGCCGTAGGGATCAGACATAAAAAACAAAATATGAATCATGAGAATGATACCAGGTAGCTTTTTTTAATTTTCTTAACTTCTCAGTTGGGTTTTTCAGGTCAAAACACTTAATACAATTCTGAAAGAGCAAATTTCCACTATACGTCTAGTAACTACAAAGATAGTGATAGCGCTGTTACTGAATGTTATAGAATTCTTGACAAAGTAGAAAGAGTATTTCTCTCGCTACGATGGTCCTTTCCTGTATGGCGTATCGTATAATAGAAATTTTAAAATAACCTATTAAAGAATATATAAAAAGCAAGGTTGGCTATTGATTTGAAAAGTATAAAAGTAAAACCAAACTACTGCAAACAAACACTGATTATGCGTGTAATGATTACGTGACTAGAATGGTTGGAAGTCTGTATAAAAATTCGAAAGATATTTGCCTCTATGAGAAATTGCAATCGACATTCCATGTAAAGTTAATTACAAAGAAAAATAATTTAAGGATACTAAAAATTTAGCCGATTAAATGATTAAGGTAATAAGGTCATGAGACTAGACGGCCTTTCCGAATATGTAATTATTATATATATATTAGGATTTGGTTATGTATTAGTACTTCCTTTACTATACCTCTCAGTTTTTAAACTTTTAGAAGAGGTAAGGTGGTACCAGTGTTGGAAAATTGGTTTCGGAGAGACATTATCAGTTATCGTTTAATTAACATAGTAAATGCAATAGTTAAATTATACTAAATCACAATATAAAAAAATATTTCTTCACATCAAAATGCGTTTCACAAAAATAAATATTATGAAACTTTGTTACTTACGTGCATTCGATAATATAATAATTATTTGTCCTCTAAAACATGCATGCACCATGCATGGTGAGCATTGTACTTATTTATCTCACAACCAGTATATTACTAAGGGGTGTATGAAATGAATGGGTATGTATGAAAATAACTTTGGGATTCCCCAAAGTTCCAATTTGGGACCACATTTATTCCCTAATGCAATCACTGGTGTATGCGAACGGGGCTGCCAAAAACGTAAAAGGTCTAATCATTGCATTGTTTTTAAAAATTTTACCTACCGATAAAATACTTGCAAGGAGATGTAAATAAAGTTTGTGAATGTTGTGTTACCAAAAAATGTGATTTTGCGTCAGTTTCATTTAAAAATTTAATACTGGACATAAATTAATTTTGCTCCCACATCTATGGGGTTCCCTGGCAGATTAGTATTGCGTTATTGAATTCTCATGTCTTGTCCAAACTGGAGTAAGGAAGCCTAATCTGGGTACCACAATAGCAAATTGCATAAAAACCAATGTGATTTTTCTAGACATATATTTCTGGAAAATTTCGGTAAATTCAAAACAAGGATATAATCAAATGCAATTGCTGCATTGTCATAATCTTTGCCTAGACTAATCTGAACTAATTTATGCAATACTTCTCGGATTATAGTAGATATGATTCAAATAATAGATATAGTAGTAATCTAGATATAGATAATACCAGGCAATTCGCGCAAACAATAAAATAAAAAATAATTTTCTACCGAAGCTCGTTTCTAATATTGTAGTCTTTAGTAGCTAAGTTTGCAGTATAATACTATGCTATGAATTAAATAAATTAATAAGTAAAACACCAAGTTGGGGAAGTTCCATGAAAATTGAAAAACGAAATAGCTTGTACATGCCACAATAAAATTATTTAAATACACCGTTGGTTAATTCACGAAATACTACACTTTTTCGAATAAAATTGCTTACCTATTTAAATACCTGCTGCTACCTGGAGATTAATTTTCGAATGCCATGACATTGATGTTCGAAGTCTGATTTACTGCTTGATTCATTATTATTTTGTGCTAATACTCTACAAAATATTTACGAAATAAGAAAAATATTTTACACAGTTTTTAAATTATTTACTAAGTTTGGAAATAACAGCGTACTAATTCAAACTTCTAATCAAACATAAACAAGAAAATAAATAAAACCTATAATTTCTACTCTTAATGAAATACTCGGCATGTCCCTCATTATCTTCGTCACATTTATCATAAATTCTTTTTTGGCGTTCCAGTGCATTTATAATTATTGCTTCACACTCATTTTCTTTAAAATTTCTTATTTCTTTCTCTGTAAACTGTATCTTTCCAAAAACCACCAAAGGAAGGTAGAGGGCGTTAGATCTGGGCTATTTGCGGGCCAGCTGATTGTTCCATATCTCTCCATCTACACTTAATAATTATTTTTAACAAAATATTTTATTGGCACAATATTATCTAGTGGTGTCCCGTCCCAAATTATATTTATCCGAGTTTGATGTGGTAGTTCATCAATAAAGTGCTCAATTTGATTTTCCAAAAGTTACAGATATCTTAATTCATTTAAGTTACCACGGATAAAAACCGGGCTTAACACCTTATGCCCTAAAATACCACACCAAACTGGTACTTAGGATTATTGAGGAAATGCCAAAATGTTCCTGTCGAAATTTGTAGCTTCCATTTTCCGTGGAAATTTTGTATACTTTAGAATACCCGAAATAAGTTACATAAAATATCTGCTTTCATTGCTTTCTAAAAACTCTACTTAACAACGGGAAATAAAAATTTTCCTGCGGAAATGTATCATTTCCATTTTCCACACTTTAGAATACCTGAAACCAGCTACATGAAAAACTTTGTTTTGCTTTGCATTCTAAACAGTTTTCTGAACATAAAAATGTAAAATTAATCTTGCGGAGATACGCAATTTCCACTTTCCAGACTTTATAAAGAAAACCTCTTGCACGAAAACTTTGTTTTGCTTGCATTCTACACACTTCTCTGAACATCAAAACGCAAAAAAATTCTTGCGGAAATACGTCATTTCCATTTTCCAAGGATTTTTGAAAATTTTAGCTAAAATGTCATATCTACCAAATATTTTTCTTGCTTCTATAAAGCATCCTGAATGCCGTAAATTAAAAAAATTTTCTACGGAAACCCTCAATTTTTATTTTTTCTATTTATCTCTTTATTTTTGACCTTTTTCTTCCCTAAAATGTGAAACATTTGCAACACATTCTTTTTACTTCGATAAAGCCTTCTGAATGTGGAATTTAAAAAAATTATTTTATACCTTAAATGATGGTTGCTGACTTTAAAGAGGGTTGTATCGAAAAACTTGGACTAACCTAACACCTAACGGGTTAGATCCACCTAACAGTATAGGTTTTCATTAAAAAAATAAGTGTTTTCATCATGCTCTGGTTCCACTAATCGCTAGTCTCAAACGTCTAGCATTGGTCTGTCCGCTAAAAATTCAATATGGCGGTACAAAATGGAGGCCTAGTCAAATGTTAACAAAATTATTATTGAGAAACTACTCATCCAATTTACCTGAAATTTTGCATAAGAATTACGTAGAATGCGTCTGGTACAGTTTTGGTGGGAATTCAGGATGGCGCAACAAAAGGGCGGCTTAATAAAATCTTCGATAAAATTAGGTAGCATGAAAAAACTACTTTAGATTGATTTCAAATTTTGATATAGAGATAAACTGGTAAAATTTGTTTGTTATCGTGAAAAGTTTTACATACCTTTAGGTTTTAGCGTTTTCTAGTCTGCCCAAAAACATGTTTTCTCAATTTTATCATCTGTTTGGTTGTCTGTATGTCTGTCAAATTGGCACCTAGCTAAACTTACTTACCCGATTGACTTCAAATTTTGGTCAAAAATTAAAGGTTTTATGGGGATCACCTGGTAACACTTTGGTTAATATCAAATATGGCAGAACAAATTGCCGGCCTGATGAATAGTTAAAAAAACTATTACTAAGAAAATAATTATCCAAATTATCTCAAATTTGGCACAAAAATAAAGTGCTAGATAGAAATGAACTGGTAACATTTTGGTATGAATCCAAAATGACGGCCTAATAAACAAATCAGTCTGAAAAACTGTTAGAATAGAAATAAACTGGTACGAATTCGACATGACGGAACAAAATGGCGGTCTTAAAAAAAATAGTGTAAGAACTAGGTACGTATTCACTATATTTTAAATTATGTCCAAAAGTCAAATGTGGCGTAGATAAGAACTGATAAAATACTGGAACCAATCCAATATGTTGGAACAAAATGACGCCCAATAAAAATATTTGGAAAGGCAGTGTATGTATATGTGTTACTAAATTAGGCCACATTTCACTATTCCTAAGATTCAGAACGAGAGAAGTTCCGGGTAATGGAAATTTACCGATTTTTTTTATTTACACTTGCCTGAGTTCTTGTTGTATTATATTTTAAATGGTTCCATGAGCTATAGCTAAAACTCTAAACAGTAGCCCTAATACTAAACTTTTCTTGCTTTGGATGGAAATTCGCGAAATCTACCGTAGCACGAAGACGTCGCGCCATTCGTGTAAAAATCCTTTGCTCGTATCTGCATCTGCCGTAAAAATATGAGATAAAATCTGATTTAATTTTTTTTTTGTACGAGGTAGTTTTTAGGTAATTTATTGATCAATAAGTCGAAAATGGGTAAAACAAGGGCAACTTTTTTATTTGTGATTTTAGGCGAAAAAGTTGTGCTTATCTGAAAAATTAAATGGATTTAAAAAATAATATCATTTCATATGCAGAGTATGAAATAAAAACAACACACATACCGTCATTTTGTTACGCCATTGTGAATTCGTACCAGTTTATCCCATTTTCCCATTTAATTTTTCTGCAAAATTTAAAGTCAACTGAACAAGATTTTTTTACTTTAAGCAAGGTAAAATATTACCGGCCTATTCCCATATGACCCTTAACTTTTGTCCAAAATTTGAAGTGAATCGGGTAAGTAGTTTTTTAGCGATGCCGCGAACAGACAGACAGACAGAGGGGATTGAGAAAACATGTTTTTCGGCACCTAGGGATTCTGAAACGTAAAGATCTGAAAAAATCTTGGAGGGTGATTTTTTTAAACGACTACAATAATTCCCTTTTACGAGGGAAGTAAAATAACTGAAATTCCAACTTCTCAGACATCTAAATTAAAGAACCCTGCAAATACAAGTCAAAAAACTTCTAGACGTTTTTGTTAATAGACTCAGTTTTTTATAAAATTAATGGCGAATGTGTGTGAGAAAATAACGAATAAATAAAATAATTACCTACCAATAATTTTCTCAAAACCTAAGTCTATTAAAAAAATTTTTTTTAAAGGTTTTTGAGTTGTATTTGCAGGCTCTTTAATCTAACTCTAAATCTCAAATGCTGAAATTTCAATTTTTTCTTGGAAACTTCTTTTTTTATATTTATTTTATACCCTGAATATAAAATGAAATTCTTTTTTAAATCAATCTTATTTTTCAGATAAGCAAATTTTTTTCTGAAGATTAACTATTTCATCTAAAATTACAAATAAAAAACAAAGCCTCTCATTTGTTCCCATAGATGGCACCTCTTACTCTGTGGGTCAATATCTCACTGCCTAATATGTTCATCGTTTCTGTTCAACACTCCGTTGAGTGTTTTCTCAACTGTTTTCCATTATATTTACCACACGGATGCATTGGTTTAATGCGCCATATATAGGGCGAAACGTCGTTAATTATACCTGTAGATGATGGAATTATATATATAGAGATATATAAATATATATATATATATACAAAGTGTAATCTTTTAACGTCTATTATTATACAGAAATAAGGAAATTCTTCTTGAAACAGGAAACGCCCAATTACCAAATTTAAAAATGGTACGTACTCAATATCGTATCTCAATAAATTTATCTTGGTTTAAAGGAACTGGAATTAAAAGTTTTAATTTCATTATTGTATTAATTAATTTAAATTTATTGGCGAAATAATGTAGCAACGATTTATTAGCTGAGTTGTACCTACTGGGTAAGTAAATTTTACTGTCATCATTTTTCAAAATGGTTTACGGAAAATTCCAGTTCAATCATGAAATCTCCTAAACAAGTGCAAGTGTTGCATATTCATTGAAAAGTGATATTGATATTAAAGTTTTCGCACCGCAATTATTTCAAACTTACTATGATCGTAAAATAATTACGATGTCGATTTATTTGTATGCCATTATATAAAATTTGTGACTGATGAGTGATTTATTGTTAATATAATTATATTATACCATGCACGCGGTTTTGAAAATGCGACGTAAAGGAGAGTCAAGAGAAAAGGCCTTCCTTATCCATAGATTTACAGAATTTTAACCAATAAACGATAGACTTTCTTTTTTAAAAGATTCGGATACATATTTCAAACTACTTTCCATTCATACTAATTTTTCGATTTTCTAATATAGAGAAAAATTAAAAATGTTTTCTTTTGTTTATTTGTCTGATCAAGCTAAAACCCATTTAGTTATGATCAAGATTCAACGACTTTGTATGTTCTTTTCCAGACCTTTATTAATTCTGCTTAACACTTTGTAAGTGTAGCTATTTTTCTAATTTTGTGCATCTGACAAATCGGACTGATTTTATTGCAAATAATAGAGGTGGCATATTTAAAAAAAAAATCACACACAAACGCAAGGAAATCTGCGTACAAAGTGACATATAAAAAGTTAAATTTTTCATATAGAATATGTACTTTATCGCATATTTGAATTACAAGGCTACATTTATTAACTTATATAAAGAAATATTTTAATATTAAAATTTTTGAAAATATCAAACTTTTTCCAAATTCAATTGTTATTAACTTCGGTATTTTTAATGAAACTCCCGGTACGCCTTCACACCAAGAAAAATTATATTTAAATCCCTATCACACTATTTTAAGGTTTTCTATAACTAATTTCACTATTTTTTAGTAATACAGGTTTATCTTAGTAAATGTAGTGGTATCGTGTTTAAATTACTTATATTATTATCATTATTACTAAGCACACACTGTACGTAATGAGTGAGTACAATGTAATTTTCTATCAACATATATAAGATTTGGTTGTACTTAACTTTTGTAGCAGCAAATAATACTAATCTACACTTAATACAAATTTCGAAAAATTTTAGGCAACCGTGTCAAAACTCGAATTTTTACAATTAAATACCCAGAATATTCAAAAATTCTGTTTACCGCACATTAACAAAAGGTAATTAAACCAAATACAATTTATTAGATTGTTAAATATTATATTACCTGTACGAAGAGTTTATATACAGGGTTTAATAATATTGATACAAGTAATTTAATATACGTTACCACTACACTTACTAAGAAAAACGTAAATTACTAAAAAACTATTGCATCTATGTATAGAAGAGCACAACACAATTTGATGAGGAATTGAATATACTTTTACCTGCTGTAAAAATATATCATTCAAAATAGGGAAGTTTTTGATTTGTATACTTCGCATTATTTTAAATATATATTAAATATATATATATATATATATATATATATATATGTATATATATGTATATATATATATATATATATATATATATATATATATATATATTTAAGGTCTTCATTAGTACATTCAACTAGTACAAAAACTTAATAAAACAATACTGCACCAGAGTCACCAAAGAAGCAAAACCGACATTTGTGGTTTTGGAGAATTTAAATATGCAGTAAAGTTCAGGATATTCCATTTGAGGAAATATACATAACTTTATATTTATTATATTAGGGTATATGGGCAAATATACACCCCCGGCGATGAATTCGACTATTGGGCTGGATGTTTGCTATTTAGTCATTATCATTAGGGGTCTGTGTTAGAACTGATTGCAGAAAAGCTGAATGTTTTTCAAACACTGGGGTTAATGAGGTACCCATCATCAATACTAAAAATCAAAATGGCTTGTCTTTTAAGTTTTGGCGAATTAATAATAAACTAGATTCTCTACTGCAAAACTCTAATACAAGTGTGAGACAGTTTGTATTCTTTGCTTAATTATTGAGACGATCGGTAGGCTTTAAATCAAAAAATATTCATAGGTAAGCTGTTATGTTGCTTGTTACGATCTAGGTAGGGAGTTGTGAACTTTCTTGAATATGTGCCTGAAATGAAAAAAAAAAAGTTTCTCAATGTGCTAATGTGCCAGATCAAATTTTCTAGGCAGTTTCATTTTTACTACTTTCTTTAAAATACATTGAAAAATAGGTAAATTTCCTTTACCCAGAACTTCTCTCGTTATGAACCTTTTCTTTCACTAGGAATAGTGAAGTGTGATACAATTAAGTTGCGCACATAGTCATTTAGTAACACATATATACATACTATCTTTTCAAACATTTTTATTGAGCGCCCTGTTTTCCATCATATTGCATTCGTACCATTATTTTACTAGTTTCTACCTATGCCACATTGCATTTTTGGGCATAATTTAGAATAAATTGTTTAAGTAGTTTTCTTTCACTGATTTTTTAAAAATTCCGCTACACCGCCATTTTGTTCAATTATATTGAATTCGAACCAAAATTATTCCAGTGCATTCCTATAACACATCAAATTTTTGTATAAAATTTTAAGTCAACTGAATAACAAGGATTTTTTCAGGCTGAGTTTTATGCATTGTTATGATGTCCTACCAAAATGTTACCAGTTCATTACTATGTAACACTCCATTTTTGTGCAAACTTTGAGGTAAATTGGATAGTTAGTTTTTTAGTAATACATTTTTTGACAATACATTTTCAACATTTCACTTAGCCGTCATTTTGTTCCATTCATTTTGTATTACCAGGTCATCCCCATATGACCCCCAATTTTCGATAAAAATTTGAAGTCAATTCGGTAAATAGATTTTTTAGCTATGTCGCGAACTAACAGACAGACAGATAGACAGACAGACAGATAAACCGACCGATATATCGATGAAATTGAGAAAACATGTTTTCTTTGGCATCTAAAGACATGAAAACGTGAAGAACGGTAAAATCCTGGGCCGATGATTTTTTTCACGATTACAAACATTTAATTTGGCCGCCATCTGTAATTCGTAGAACAATTTTATCAAATCATCTCTATATCACAATGTACAAAATTTGACCTAAACCAAATTAGTAGTTTATTCAGGCTGATTTTTTAAATATTTTAGTAAGCCGACATTTTGTTTTACCATCCTAGATTCGTACCAATACTTTACCAGTTCATTCCTACATAATACTTGAATTTTGTGCAAAATTTGAGACATATTAGATAAGTAGATTTTTAATTATATTTATTAACATTTCATTAAGCCACCATTTTGTTCCGCAATACTGGATTTTACCAGCCAAGTAAGTGCTTGTTAGCTATCACGCGAATAGCAAGACATATGGTATGTTAAAAATTATGCAAGTGCACCATCCCTGGTGGATAGAAATGTTCATTCTCGTATAGAAAGTACTGGCATGTATTTTTATGAGACTGTATTTGAGTACCTAAAATAAGACATTTGGACTATTATTCATTCCGAGTCTTATTCTAAATTCAGCAACATTTTGGGAAGTTTCACATAATTAACAAACTAAATTTATTTAAAACCTTAAATATTATATAATTTTAAAAGTATTAAGTGATGCCTTTTGATTATTTAAGATTTATTTAATATGTGATAAAATAAATATTTGTAGTTATTTACTCAATACTCTTTATTTCCATATATTGCAAAGTATTTCAATGTTTAGTTCCCAATCAAACAAATTGACGATTTTCAATGTTACCGGTTATATTATTGGGAAATATACATGATCAACAAACAGAATACGATTTTTATTAATATTTTTGATTACATGAATCATATAATCACTTAATTTTATTCATAATAAATCATTCTCTTTTTTAGTCGCTGTTATGTATGGAAACGTTCGGTTATTTCTAAAATTAAGAGAGCTAGCAGAAAATGTTTTTGGGTTTTTAAAAATCGAATGGAATTAATAAAAAATGATAATACCGAATTAGTCACGGCGAAACAAAGTTGCATTTTTAATGGAGGGTGCGGTATATTATAATCTATCCGATGGGTATCTTTATGGTGATTATAAATATACTATGTTTTGTACCTTCATCCTCAAAGATAATCGAGGCATTTGAGAGGAACCCTGTCATGAGAGGCATAGTATTCGCATCAACTCCACCATGCAGCAGAACCTTCTCCACTTTTGCCTAATACATTGCCTCTTATTATCGTAGGGTTTTTCTAAAATGTTTTCTGTGTCTATAAAAATAAAGATATGAAGCATTGTATACTTTAAATCAACAAGAAGTCCATTTGATGAACATAATATACCGAGTGTTGTATTTTTATGCCACTTTGTTTTGCCATTATTTTATGACCAATCATGTATATTTATTTTTTCATTCCGCTAATATATTTTTAAAAATCCTAAAACTTTTGTATTTAATATTTTCTTCAACCCTCTTACTTTTGGACATTATCAACCCTTTCTCTATTTATCAGTGACCCTGTAAATTTGCTACTCACTATTCGTCTATTCGTTCATTCGTCCGCATACATTCGATTCGTCAATTCATATGAATGAACGCATTGGTGAATCAACGATTGACGAATATTTCATCCACACTATTCATCCATTTTTATTTAATTCGTCCGAATGAGTTTCATGCATTTTTGTGTTTGAAAATACACAAAAAACAAAAGATTAGATTCGGAAGAATGGTTCGCTGAGGTCAAAGCATACTTAAACATTCGTCCAAAAGACGGTATAGCCGCGCAACGAATCGAATTGATAAACCCAACCCTCCACACTATGTGGACGAATTAATGAATGGACGAACCAAGGCATAGTGAGTAGCGGGCTATATAGTTAATGTTCTCCCACTGACATCTTGAGACAAGAGAAAAGGCTGAAAATTGTAGAAGCAACCGGGGTACAAATTTATAACAATTCCACCAAAAATCGTTATTTTTTACTCTTTTAGAAACGGATTTAAAAGAGACAACCGTGGATACAACATGTAATAATTAGCCTTAAAACCAATACTCACCTTTCGTTTCGATTCGTTCATTTGAATGGTGAATCAATGAATTTACCAATATTTCATTTACCCTATTCATCAATTTTTATTTAATACGCTCGCATGGATTTCATGCGTTTCAATGTTTGAAAATACACAAAAAAAAACAAAAAACTTGTTTCGAACGAATGGTTCGCCGATGTCAAAGCCTACTTAATTATCCCCCAAAACACGGAATGCCGCGCCACGAATCGAACGAATGAACCGGACCCTCCAAACTTTGCAGACGAATGAACAAATCAACGAATAGTGAGTAGCGGGTTTTACAGTTAGCAAGCAAAAACAATAGCAGCTGATGAAGCCTTCTCCGGGTGATACATTTGGACTGAAGTTAGAAATTGATTTCTTTTTTCAATGTATTAAAGAGACGATGCCACAATGAATAGGAAGATCGCCAATTCGTCTTTGATTTCATATAAAAAAAACGCCCGGAAACCTCAAGAAAAGCCCAGATAATAAATACATTTTCAATGCAAAAGGTAAGGTACATTTGTTAACTTGACATCCAAATGAATATGCTGAGTTTTCGACCTTGATCTTGGATTGAAGGAAATGAAATAAATTTTTTTTGCAAATATGTCTATTTCAATGCGAGTTACGTGAAAAATCATCATAGTACTATCAATTCCTACATTTTTTGTATAAAACTTTTTTTTCTCTGACAAACGGTTTCTGAGATACAAGGGAATAAAGTGGAGTAGTTACTCCAATTTGTCAAATTAGTTCTTTCGTTTCTTAAGATTTAAATGATATTTTTTGGTTTTTGTCCACCTGTACACCACCAGGAAGATAGAGAAATAACGGGTTATTACAAACTTTTAATTACTTACAAACTTTACTAAAATTCACAATTTATCTAAAAAAAATATGGTATTTAGAAAAAAATTGTTAGAACCATAGATATATAGATAATCTCACCTTCATTTCACTATTACATAATTGCTCTACCTTTTGCCAGATATTGGCAAAAAACTAATTTGTGCATATATATGTGCACACGATAAGTAAAAAAAAGTTAAGTAAAGTGAAAGTGGATGGATAAGAGGGGCAACATAAATAAAGGTAGCAAATGCTTTTATTATCATGGGAAGCCTTTCTGTTATTCCTATTTAAATATTTCTCAAATAAATTGGGGAAAAGCATTAAAATTGTTAAAAAAATACTTTACGAGTTTCTACTTGTATATTAATAGATCTTTTTGGGTAAACCATTATGTCTTTTTTCCTTAGTAATAGGACAATCTGTTTGCCTTATTTCTTAAGAGAGTTACTTCTTTTCATATTGTTTAATGTTTTTATTCATTTATATTTTACAGATATATGTTGCTCCTTTAATCAAACTTCATATTTAATACTAAGAGAGTATTAATTTTTTTGCCAAATGTCTAAGCAGAATGCTAGATCAAGAAATCTTTTATTTTCCAATTATTTCCGAAACATGTTCAATGTACTTGAGATCAGAGACAGATAAGTAATTTTAAGTGATCAATATTTTTCACTTCTTCACTAATGTAATTGTTGTTATAATTGGATAATGTATTATCAAGGAACCTCTAACTAGTTTTCATATTAATTTAAAGTATAATCAACAATACCATAAAAACATTTATATTTTTGTTCAATTTTACAGACCTTATAACGTCTATGCGTGCTTTCTAAAGAAGAACTGTCCTCGAATTGCGAAATGATACAGAAACAATAAAACAATCTGCCGCATGACAATATCGTGAATGTGTGACACCTTGTTAGGTATATGTTGTTTTAATCTTTATATGTTGTTTTAATAATATGACTAACTGAATATTTTATATATTTTTATTTTGGTAAATTATTATTCATTTGGTACATTATTTAGTTCCACCTGATATCATGTTTCAACATTGTTTTTCTGTACAGCTTTGTCAGCGAGATTTTCTTAAGACAATAAAGCATTTTGAGTTTGAGTTTGAGTTTGAGTATATTTTAGGAATGATGCTACTGGGCCATATAATAATAAAGTTCGAGCAAATACTTTTACTTAGATTCATACACACACATTTATAGTAAAATCTTTTCCTACCGTTTAGTCAAACATAAAACCTTATTTTTTTGTCAGTTTTACTTAAGAATTATTGCGAAAACTCTACATACAGAGTGTGAACTTGAGATAGCAGTCGATAATACTCTGAAAAAACAACAAGGTTCTTGCCTTGCGAAGGTGACTGACTACCTTTGTCCAGTATAACACCCAAACATACTAAAGAGATTTAGTTATTTGATTTTTGGTGTCAATATCGAGTGGTGTTGAAAATTTCTCCTTATGTAACCAATTTTCGAAACAAGTGAATTCAAGACTTTTGTGATTAACAGACTTTTTATACTAGTGAACATTTTTAACTCTTAAAATAGGACATAACCAACATGGGTCAGTATATTTTAAAATATATGAATAATTTTTATTATTATGTATTCTTT
This sequence comes from Kuschelorhynchus macadamiae, assembly GCA_030620095.1. Classification (NCBI taxonomy): domain Eukaryota; kingdom Metazoa; phylum Arthropoda; class Insecta; order Coleoptera; family Curculionidae; genus Kuschelorhynchus; species Kuschelorhynchus macadamiae. The sequence goes on from JAUTXW010004716.1 coordinate 229,274, forward strand.
AACATTTTTATAATGCCCGAAAATCTTCTAATAAAATTGATATTAAAAAAAAAATAGAAAAATACGAGTTAGTAATAGTTAATAACTTTTTTAGTATTAGTAAGAGAGATTTTTTTTACTATTTGTATGTGAAATATATATTGGCATGTAGTCGCTACTTTGGCATTACCAAAAAAAATATTGACGATAAGATTTCGAAAAGCATACAGTTTATTCAGGGGAGAAGGCCTAAAATTAATTAGCATGGTGACTTATTCTAAGTTATAAATACTATTGCATTCAAATGCAAAAAACACACAAGCTTAAAAATAATAATAATATACATGTGTCAAACGCAGTTAAAAAAAAATACAAATTTTGCTACTACTATTTTTAATGTTTTTTCCATTGTTTGTTTGGTCCGTTGGTACTTGTTTAAAAAATATATTTCTTTGAAGTAGATGAAAGATTCAGGTTACCTATCCGGACAATATAATTATTAGAATGTTTATATACTTTTTAACCATGAAACAAATTTACTGACCTTTATGAACAAATTACAGTACGGAAAATATTAAATTATCGCCTAAAACACATTTTTTTTGCTTAAAATATGTTTAACAATCACAGTAGTCACAGTAAACAACCAAATTGACAGCTATCGCGTCTAGAGTTATCCTGATATTCCGGGTGATTTTCTTCTGTAATGCGATTTCGGCAGATCATAAACATATTTCGTTAAATATTCGATGTGAAGCCTGTTGGCTCAGTTGTAAGGTGCTTCAGTTGCATTGCAAAGGGTGTGTGTTCCGATTCGGTCGATGACTTTTTTTTATTTTTTTAAAAATAGGATTGCGTTTTGGTTAACACTATGTTTGTCAATAAAACTATCATTAAAACAATATTGTTATAAAACCATTATTCACACCATGCTAATTAATAAAAAATGACAGAATTCGGGAACCCAAGCCGAAATATCCGGGTAACTCTAGACACGAGTATTCACAACACTTTAAATTTGAAAAATAATGATGCCAGGCAACAATAGTGATTATTAATTATATTTCACGTAAAAATGTGTTTTGTGCACTAATTTAATATTTCCCGTATTGAAATACGTTTATAAAGATTAGTAAATTTATTCCATGTGAAAATTCTAATAATTATAAAGTCCGAATAGGTAGCCGGCTTCAATAAACCCGGCAATAAATAATTAACATATAAATTTAAATGTTGGGAAATCATTTGAAATGTTTACATAATTTTGATTTAACTTTTCAGTTTGTAATTAATTTTGCAAAAAAACAATTCATTGAATCTTGCAGTTGAAGAAATTTTGTTCTTTGGGTTTTTACATCCTTTTTAATACTTAGCTCCTAAATTATCAAAAACTGTAACCCGTTTTAATCATACCTACAACTACAATTACAGCTATATCTCCGTAGTTGATGTAGTTACCTGTAGTGTAGAAAATATCTTTTTTTGCAATTTAGTTACGAAAATTAATCTTTTTGTCTCTTATTCTCATTGTCAAAAGTGGTTTCTTTTTAGCACTAGTACTAAATTGAGTTTAGTCATGTAAACACATATTGGAAATTAGAATAAGCTGCTTATTACGGTGCTTTTGAGTTACTCAGCAGCAAATTTGCTACTACAGCCAAAGTTTACAATAGATATTCCGTAAACTTTGCTACAGCTTTCAGAACTTCTTCAACATCGGAAGGTAGTAGAAGTAAATGTGCATATTTTGACAATATGTTTTGACATTGCTGCTTTTCCATGGTAACACTGATTGTTGCACTGTTATCTCTTTAGAAACAAACAAAAATGGCTTTGATGCTATCTAAATGAAAATAAAACGTAATAAACATTTTATTTTATTATTTATTGCATAAATAGCTATAAAAATAAATATATTTAAATATAAATCATTATTACATTATATAGTTTAGCTTTTTTGTGAACACTCTTTTTGCTTGGAAACTTAAATAAAAAAATATAAAAAGAAATAAGACCGCCTTCAAAAAATGCACTAAAAAGTAAAAAAATAATATTTTATTCTATCTTGAAAATATTACTCTGTAATGACGGTGCCCCATTTATTCTTAACTACTTATTCACAAAAATATATCACAGTGAAATTTTCAAGAAGGAATAAATCATTATTTTCAACAATTTAGTGCATTTTTGGGACACCTTTTTTTAGGTGAAATGTGATATATTCACAAACAATTTTTTGGCTTCTATAAAGCCTCCTGAATGCGGTAATTAATCATTTTCTCTGCGGAAACTCTCAACTTTTATTTTATTTATTTATTTAATACCTTTTTCTTAACTGAAATGTGATACATTCAATTCAATAATTTTTTTGTGTTCTATGAAGCCTTCTGAATGTGGAACTTAAAAACAGTTCCTGCGGCAAATCTTATTTTTTAATTTATTTATTTATCTACTTTTCAACTTTTTTTAGCTGAAATATGATATATTCACATTTTTTTTTCGTTTCTATAAAGCCTCCTGAATGCAGTAATTAAAAATTTTCCCTGCGGAAACTATCACTTTTTATTTTATCTATTATCTAACTTTTTTTTAACTTAACTATTTGCTCTGGTTTTCTTAAAAAAATCCTTGTTTCAATATATGCTTGGAACTTACAGCAAACCTAACCAAACCTAACCTATTGCGCATTTCTATTAATTATAATTTTTATTAAAAAAACTTAATCAAATTCGGAGTTTCTGCAGAGAAATGTTTTAATTACTGCATTCAGGAGTCTTAATAGAAATAGAAATATTTTGTGAATATATTACATTTCAGGTAAAAAAAAGTTGATAAGTAAATAAATTTAAAAATAATACTTTCCGCAGGAAATTTTTTTTAGTTCAACATTCAGGACGCTTTATAGAAGCAAAAAAATATATGTTGTTAATGTATCACATTTCAAGTAAAAAAAGTAAATAAATAAATAAAATAAAAAATAAAAAGTTCCACATCATTCAGAAGACTTTATAGAAGTAAAAAAAAAGTATTTGCGAATGTATCACATTTCAGAATTTTTTAATTGTCGCATTCATGAGGCTTATGGCAGCAAAAAAAATATTTGGTAAGTATATCACATTTCAACTAAAAGAAAGTTTAGCCCATTTTTTGAGGTCGGTTTTATTTTTTTTATAAACATTTTTGCTTCGACCTTTTTCGTTATATTTATATATATTATTGTAAAAGTCAGAATTAACAAACAGCCAATGGGTTTACCGCATATATAACATTGTATAATTAGATGTCTTATTATACAATGGTAACATACATAATTTTTTTCTGGTAGAATAATGAACGCATATATTGTTTGATTTAGCATCGCGTTCAAAATGGCGGTATTTGTTTTGTACATTTTTTAACTATGCTTGCTATGAGACCACTCCAACAATATTCTGAATATTCTCGGAAAATTTAATCCAAACTGGCTAAACCATTGCGAACTAATCGATTTACATACATAAAAAAATACGTTTTCTGATATCGGTACAAAAAACTTTCTTTTTCTCGTTGACTACTAGGGACTTTATTTTTTATCTGACGATCTCGTGACTTCGCGGGGCCCCTCCTGCAGTCTCTCTCTAAGCAGTTAAATTACATTTTAGCATTAATTAATTTATCAAATTTCAAGAGTTTATGAAAAACGCCAATTAAGTTGTAACCTACATAGCTGGCTGCAACAGTTAAATCTTCATAACATGATCGTATTTGGCTTATTCCTTTTCCTACTGGCTAGAAAACCTGTCCGGATTTATTTTTTAATTTTTATTTATTATTTCATTGTATTTGTCTTAATACATTATACTGCACTACTTTTTATATTTTTTTAGTAAAGTTTAAGAAACTAGGAAATCATATTAACATGGGGTTGATATATATTTTTTAGATCCTGGTATTTTAATTTAATATAAATATATATATATATATATATATATATATATATATATATATATATATATATATATATATATATATATATATATATATATATATATATCCAACTGTACGAAACTTATAAAAATCCTTGTTATTTGCTTACAAAAACAATTTATTATAGCCTTTAGTATATTAAAAATATTACTATATTTAATATGGGAGCTATATCTAAGGGTGGACATATCTTGTAGAGCTCAGATTGAATTCAAATTAGAAAGTGAAGAAAATGTAATCATTGAAAACCGAAATAAACAGGTTAAACAGATTGTTTTAAAGTATATATTTATACATTTCAAAGGTGTTGGTGTGTTTTTTTTTTATTCGGTAATACTATTTTAACTAATATTTTAACCATTATAAACCTTGTTTTTAAACAGCCCTGCAGAAATACTTCAATCTGCTGTCAGATCAATTATATAATTCATACATCTTTTTTAGCAGATTTGCTTACCACTCTCTTTTCTTCTTTAAGTAATTTAAATTTATTTTTTATTATTAAGAATATTACTTTAAAGAAAATACTGTTGTTTCTATGTAATGTTTGCTGTTAGTGCATTATTATTTTTTGGTAATTCACAGGAAAATTGTAGTAGTGTTATTATTAACTAGAGTTAAATGACGAATAATAAGACTTGCCGCACATGCTTCGCATTAATAGCGGGAAGAAAAATTTCCGGCAAGAGGGTGCGTAGTACCCGAGGTCGGAAATTTCTTCCCGCAAGTGTTAGGAACTAATTTTTTTCTACGAGTGTATGACAGGTGATGATACGAAAAATACATTATTTCTGTAAAATTTCTAAAGTAGCTATATTAGCTGAATGCAAAATATCTTGAGGAATTTCGTGTTTTATATGTTATTATTTGACACAATTTGACACTTTGAAATTAATTTTGATAGTCAATAAAAACATCATCATAGAAATCAAAGGTAACTTGCGAACTCTTCCCGCACTAGTACGGAAAAAATGTCTTCCCGCTCAGAAAATAGTGTGGGAATGTTGTAAAAAAAATAAATAGGAATTAAATGGCAAGTGACAACCAAATCCATTAAACCATTATTATTTTATTTTAGGTTTCTAAAATTGGAAAAAAAACGATTTATCGTTTTAATATTATTTTGTTTTGTTTGAAATTGGGGTATTTTTTTAAAACAATATCATATTCACAGTTTTAAGAACTGAAGTATTAATTTTCTAAATCGTTTTCGTTAACGATCTTCTTGTTGTTATCATAGAATGGTATATTATTTCGGGTTAGGATCCAGTAAAAAAACAAAAATCTTTTTTTAAATAGTCGACGTTTCGCAACTTTATAATTGAATCCTCAGGACACTAAAATGTCTGAAAAGAAAAACATATTTATGGGATACAAAATTAGTTAAAACTAAATAAATAAAATATTTTTAAGAGTTGAAATTAAAAAAAACAAGGTTTACAGAAATTGTCACCGAAAGGACCCGATAAAAATAAGGTCAGTGTTATCAAAATTCAAACAACCTATAGGAGATTTGCAACACAAGTTATTAAAACGATATTAATTGTTGTACTTACAATTAAATTTGACTTTTGGTATCAAATAAATGGTTAAAACTAAGAGAAACATAAGTATTAATTATATAGTTTTACATAAAAATATCAATCGGAAACCCATACAACAAAAAGGACTGTAAGATGTTAAAAATATCAACCCAACTGCTTGGGTCTTCTTTCTGTGAATATCTATCTACATATATTATAAAGTTATCGACGACATGGATCATTTATAACTTTTTGGTAGTGATACGATAAATAGTTTAATGTATAGGTAGAGTTGAGGTATTATTTTATTTTATCCATTACATTAAAATAGGTCGTATTTAATTTATCGATATCCGTCCTTTTATTGACACTATTTTTATTTTTTGTATTTCTATCATTCCAGAAACTATTCTTTTTTTAAATTAGTTTTGATACCTAAAATAGTGGCTCTGTCAAAATCAATGTTATGTCCTGAATTAATTTTGTGCTCAACTATTGCCGTTGTGTTTGTTTTTTTTTTAAGATTGTTATTTTGGGCATTTTTATGTTCTTTAATCCTTAATAATGTTGATTTTTTTGTTGTATCGGCTGTTGTGAATTGTAATTCAAGAACCTTTCTGAGAAAGATGGTTTGTGATACAAGTCAGTAATATCTATTATTCCATCGTTACTCCTGATCACTTTAAATCGAGAAAGGAAATACATTGTTGGTTTGGTTTTCTTGTTTTAGAGTAAATTGTAGCCTACGGTGATAACTATTAAAACTTTTCTTCTCAATCTAGTGCAACACTGCGTTTTAGGGAATGAGGTTAAAATATCGTCCACGTATATTTTGTAAACAGGCAATGAGAATGGAAGCAAAGATATACAACTCTCTTGTAAATCCTGCATAACTAGATCAGAGCACATCGGCGACCAACAGTTTCTCTTTCCCAACCCATATGTATGTTTGTAAAATTCATTACGATACTGAATATAGTTGTTTTGGAATACAAATATTATCAATTCCAAAAAATTATTCAACGGTAACTCTCTAGATTCTTCCACTAGGTATCTCTTTTTCTGAACTATATTAATATCAAATTCGGTAGGAATGCTAGTACATAACGAGCAGTGGCGGCTCGCGGGTGAAAAAGTAAATGAAATGCAAATGAAGCAAGACAATATCGCAATAATTTTTTTTTCAGAATTTTTTTTATATGTGGAAGGGGTAGAATATTTTTTACGACTTACCTAAATTTTGTATACTAAATCAATTTTCCTATCTTTCATAGCAGCAAATTTATTTATAACATCCTCATAAAATGGATAAGTTGCCCTAATCTCCTCCAGAAATTCCTTTTGAATTGAAATATTGCCTAGAGAAGTAAGCCTTTCTTGAGATACTGTATTTCTTAAATAAGTTTTTACACGTTTGAGGCAAGGAAAATTTCTTTCCACTGAAGCACTTGTCGGCGGTATTGTTAAAATATGGGGAAAATATTTCCCCATATAACTGTAACAAATTTTCAAACGGGACAGGATGCTTATAAATGTCAATAGATTCTTTAATTTTGCGTTTATAGAATCCCGAAACCGGTGCAAGAACTTTGGATTCTTTTACATTTATAAAATCTCCAGTAGAATGTTGGTGTTCATATACAGCAGATTGTACAATTTGTTTCTTTCTGATACATCGTTCATGTTCCTTAAGCCTAGTTGATATGGATCGTCCAGTTTCTCCAATATATTAATTCCGTTTGAAAAGGAATAATATCCTTTGGCGATCGCAAACATTGTCCAATTTTCTTGTGTGTGTTGAAGATTGTACATATGTTGGACCGGCGAAGTAACCTTGCGATTTTGTCTTTGGTTTCGTGTATAAATGGAAAAACTACAATTCCTATCGGTAATTCCTTATTAGTATCATTTCGTGTAGTAGGATTATTATGTTTTCTGATTGATCGTTTAATATATTCAGTGCAATATCCATTCCCTCTTAAAGCTTGAGTCAGTTTCTCTGTTTCCGATTTTGAATTTTGGTCACAAATTGCGAAGGCTCTGTAAACCAATGAATTAATAACTGATTGATTTTGTGCTGGATGATGATGGGAATTTGCATTTAAGTATCTGTTCGTATGCGTTGGTTTTCTATATATAGAATGTCCCAAGGAACCATCCCCTTTCCTTTGTACAAGAACATCTAGAAAGGGAATCGTGCCTTCTGATTCAATTTCCATTGTAAATTTTATATTAGCATGCTGTTGATTCAGATGATCAAGAAACCCAGGGAGGTTGTCTGGACTATGTGGCCATATTACAAAAGTGTCATTTACGTATCTGAACCATGATTTTGTTTTTAATGGAGACGACTGTAAGGCTTCCTCCTCAAAAGCTTCCATGAAAATATTGGCTACCACTGGTGACAGTGGAAATCCCATGGCTGCTCCTGAGGTTTGCTCATAGAAAGTTCCTTGAAAGACCAAATACGTTGATGTAAGACTTGCTTCAATTAGATCTAAAAGGGAATTGTCAATTTTATTATGGTGAAATAAGTTAAGATTGCAAGGTTACTTCGCCGGTCCAACATACGTACAATCTTCAACACACACAAGAAAATTGGACAATGTTTGCGATCGTCAAAGGACATTATTCCTTTTTAAACGGAAGGAGTATATGCAATTCCTTGTTCCTTGTGACGTCTATATTGGAGAAACGGGACGATCCATATCGACTAGGCTTAAGCAACATGAAGGATGTATCAGGAAGAAACAAATTGTACAATCTGCTGTATCTGAACACCAACATTCTACTGGACATTTTATAAACGTAAAAGAAACCAAAGTTCTTGCACCGGTTTCGGGATTCTATAAACACAAAATTAGAGAATCTATTGAAATTTATAAACATCCTAACAATTTTAATAGAGATACGGACTTCAGTCTTCATCATACGTGGAAACCGATCGTTACATCGAGTCACGCTCCAGTAAACACAAGTCGACTATAAAGAGCCGACCTAGGTCTTTCCGACCTCATTCAGTGTTCCGATCTCGTGAAGTAAAGATCCGTGAAAATGCCTCGTGCAATCGAAGGCGAAACGTCGGAAAGTGATTCCATTTTGACACGGTCTAATCCCAAGAACCATGATTTCTTAATTGACCACAGCCGTGAAAGCTTTCGTTCTATGTATGCTTCTCCTAGTGTTAATCATTTATTTGACGCCAAGAATTAAACTTAACTGTATGTATTACAATTAATTTCGTATTAATAACTTGTGTTGCGACTTTCCTATAGGTTCATTGCGTTTTGATAAGACTGACCTGATTGTTATCGGGTCCTTTCTGTAACAATTTATGTAAACTTTATTTTTTTATTTTAACTCTTAAAAATATTTTAATTGTTTAGTTTTAACTAATGTAAATATGTTTTTCTTTTCTGACATTTTAGGGTCCTGAGGATCCAATAATAAAGTTGCAAAACGTCCTCAATTTAAAAAAAAAGACTTTTATTTTTTTACTGGATCCTAACCTCAAATAATACACCACTCTAATATGAAGTATTCACATTTTTCTATTTTGTTCTACGATTGTATATTCCTAAAGAAATATTGCATCATTTAGCGCCTTAGAATGCATTGTCAATAAATTGCTGATAAGGAACGTTAAAATAAATTAAACCCTGTATAAGAGTAGCGTATTTTGATTACATTACAGTTTCTTATAAGTAACATCGCAGTGTTATTGCAAGTTATTTTATAGAGTTTACCTGTCTAGTGTTACACGCCACACAACAATTAGAACAGTTATATCAATACATTTAAAATATTTAATGAGATTGAATGTTTACCTAATGTGACCAAGAAAAAGAAATTATTTACACAAGGAAATAAACTGATAGTGGGCATGATACCATGGAAAGTGATCATCGCTGTCTTTTAGGAAAATCGGAAGGGTATTGTGCTTGCATTATAGGTATACTTATATAGTTAATTTTAAAGAAAATATCCATAACTGCTGAATATTAAAAGTAAATCAGTAATTTCTTTTTACAGGGCTTGACTTTATTGAAGGACAGGGTGAAGATTTCGAAAGGGCTTTAGAAAGTACAGGTAAGCCATTATTACAACAAATTATATGTATTATAGCTAAGTAGTATTTTAAATAAAAGGATTATTATGAAAATTTAAGTTATGATTTTACAATAGCAGAAAGATAAGCATTTAGAAATTTAACAATTTTATTTTTTAACATCTGAATTTTAAAAATTCACGTTTTTACATTTAATTTATTTTGGTCACAGCTACATACATTTTTAAAACCTTAGAACACATACAAATTATTCTCAAATGTGGTATTTTTATTATACATTATTTACTTCGTGTATGGATAGCGCAGCTATGAAATAAAAAATGTTTTTGGGTAAATTATATATCTTATTAAAGAATCAAGATAATTAGAACTTTTTATTTTTACATTGCACAGAGAACATCTATTCTTTGACAAAAAATGTATCTGAGAATTTATACTCGTTTGTTGTTGTTTTAATATTAACAGGGTAAAACTTGAAGTTATGTTTTTTCCTAAAATTTGATAAATAACATGGGATTCCTGAGATTAGATATACCTGCTTGTTTAAGTTGAAGTGTCCTATAAAAACAGCTTTTTAGTTTATTGTTGTACTTCGTTCCTTTTGGAAGGTAGGTACATGGTCTGAAAGAAATTTTCATGTGTTTTTTTTTTAAGAATTCCGATTATTTGCATTAGGACTATTTTACTCCGCCTGCCGGATAAACAATAAAGAAAACATAAATTGGACTTTTTTAAACATTTTATTTTGTGCCAAGCCAAATCCAGGATTTTTAATACACAAATTTATCATGCTGGGTCACTCCTTGACAGTTAATACGCCAAATAGTAATTTGTAACAGTTCAGCCTACAATAGCAGGTATTGGAGTAGGGACGTGGAGGGGTGGAAGGCCGCATTTGTATTTGAGGTGTCTAAGCATTTCTTCAAAATAATAAAATGGTGAGAGAGGTGTTTCAGTGTAAGAAATATTCATGATTAAGCCTGACCACGGTGCTTCCGAGAATCCAAAAATAAATAACCATTGCAAACCCCTGCAAATTGTGAATTTTTAGTCAACATTAGAAATTTAAAACTGCTGCGCCAACTTTACGGACCAATTTTATTATGTATGCAGATTCGACAGATAGTTGGTATACAGAGGTATTTAAGGTTGCAAATTTTAAATTTTTAGTCATCTTTGGAAGGTTTTATTATTTGTGCAGATTCGATTGACACTAAATTCCATGGAGTATTTAAGAGTACAAATTATATCTAAATAATGGGGTTTCCAAGCAGTGGAGTAGCTTATTAAATTGCCAAAGGTTGAACTTTTATTTTTGGTTTAATTTTTAAAGTACTTCTTGTGGTAACGCTGTTAGGTACTATTGATAAAAATATAAAGAATTGTTTTAGGATCAAATTTTAGCACATTCTCCTGACAGTTATAGTATTATTATTTAATGCAAAAACATCTTAAAACAACCGAAATTGAAATGCCTTGTTTTACTTTCTGTACCTTAGCGAAGTACTTTACTCTAAAATCAGTGCAAATATAATGGCAACAATGGCAACAATGACAATGAAAAAGGATTAAGTTCATTTTTCTGGAACATAAGCAACATTCCAATACAAGTTAAAATAATTATTTATAAAACAAAATTAAACTCAATCATATATTTTATGATAAAAAAAATACAATGTATGATTAATACAAGCACAGTGACGCGACGCCCGCGGCGCCTATTTTAACTCGCTCCCTGCGACCACGGTAGCTCAGCCACTGTTTCCAAGACAAAAATAAATATTGTATTAAAAATATTAAAACCGGGTTTATATAAAGTGAACTAAATATTTAAACGAAAATTTCAGTAGACATATATACATTTTTGTTAATAAAGCACCAGGAACTAATTATATTAAAAACGATTTCGGAGGGTTAAGCGGGGAAGTTTCCAAACATGCCGGAAACAATTATGGAGTACAGAGAAATATTACATATTATGGGAAGCTTTACTGTTGGCACACTCTACACAATGTTAATTTTGTTCAGGTAAAATTAGATCCTATGCATGTTTTAAGCTCATATACAGAGTGTTGATTTTTTACGGGCTAATTTTGGCCCTTGTGTGAATTTATTGTTATTCTTTGAAAAAAAAAATCAAATGCGTTAAACATTTTTATAATCTAATTAAAATGTATGCCTATGTCTTTTCCACTTGATTAATACCATGCAATACATTCTGTTTTTGTTTTGGCTAATTAACTAAAAATATTTTAAATTCAATCTAGTGACCCCTAAATACAAAACATTAATTGCACTTAGTAACTTAACATTTTGTGGGCATTCACGCCCATTATTTTGGTTCAGTAATGAAATGAAACAAAAGCAAATTAATAAATAGACAATATTTTATGAGAGCAATAAGCAAGTAAAAAATAGATGAAGTTAAAATATGAACAATAATTTTACCTAGATACTTAACATATTGGCTTTAATTATTTATTGTTGACACTTTATACACTGCGTTAACAGTAAAACAACTCATTCATATTTTTATAATTTCTGGTTATTCTAAAATTTCGCCATACCTCGAAAACTGTCTGATCGACTCTCCCGTTTTTTTTTGCAAATATAAATGAAGAGGACCATATTGCATCACATATAAAAATCAGGAAGCTTGACCGAAATCATTATTCAATATAACTAGTGCGTGGTCCTTTTAGGCTACAGACGAATGCATTTATAATAGGAATAAAGTTTTATTATATCTTGGAAATTGGACTTTGAAAAATGGGCTTTCAACCAAAGCCTTATTATTAAGCATATCAAAAAAAAGACCTTTACTATTTTTATTAGTTTGGCGCAGACTTCAAAAACCCAAATTTCCAAAATAAAAAAACTATTTTTAAGTTAGTGTTTCTTTTTGAAGTCGGTTTAACTAAGAAACTACTTACCCGATGAGTTGAAATTTTGGTCAAAAATTAAGGGTCATATGCGGATGACCTAGTAACATTTTGGTAAAAATCCAATATGGCCAAACAAAATGGCGGCCTAGTAAAATGGCAAAAAATTATTATTTAAAAACTACTTATCCAATGTATCTCAAATTTTGCACATACATCAAGTATTATGTTGGAATAAACTGGTAACATTTTGGTACGTATCCAAGATGGCGGAACAATCGCGGCTTAATAAAATATTTCAAAATTCTGCTTAACGGATTGATTTCAAATTGTGTGTCATAACTAATATGTTTTATCAATTCCGTCGTTCCGTCGTTCCGTCTGTCGGTCTGTCTGTCAGTTCGCGGCATAGCTTAAAAACTACTTATCAGATTGACTTCAACTGATAGTAAAAATTAAGGGTCATATGGAGATGACCTGGTAATATTTTGGTAAAAATCTAATATGGCGGAATAATGTTAAAAAAATTATTACTAAAAAAACTAATTATCCAATTTACCTAAAATTGTGCATAAATATCAAGTGTTACATAGGAATAATTCGGTAACATTTTGATATTAATTCAAAGTAGCAAAACAATATAGCGTCCTAATAAAATATTAAAAAAATCAGCATAAAAGTACTACTTATTAAACTAATTTGAATTTTTGTGCAAGAATTAAGTGTTATATAATCTGGTAAAGTTCTGGTACGAATTTGAGATGGAGCAACATAATGGCGGCCAAAAATTTTTTAAAAAGTCAACGTAAAAAAATCTTGTTCAATTGACTTTAATTTTTGCAGAACAAATAAATGTGAAAATGGGAATCAACTGGTACGAATTCAACATGACGTAACAAAATGGCGGTATGTGTCAATGTAAAAGCTATTTATTGAGTTTACTTTAAGTTATGCCCAAAAGTCTATCATGGCATAGGTAGAAAGAAACTGGTAAAATATTGGTAGGATTCCAATATGATGGAACAAAATGGCGTCCATTAAAAATGTTTGAAAAGACAGTATATTTAACACATATATACTGTAACTATATACTGAACTAAATTGGGTCACACTTTACTATTTCTAACAAAAGGAAAACAATTTAAACGAGGATAATAGAAAATTACCGATTTTTTTAATCTGCTTATTATGGGATGACAATTACCACAAATGCTGCTCGAAAAATGTATCGAAATTAGTGAAGTCTTTCCGGAGTAATCGGTGTGTACAGAAACAAGGCGAGAATATCTGGTGGTTATTCTCAGAACACGGTAACTAATAACATATACAATATAAGCGCCATCTGCAAAGAAAATCAGAAATTGTTAAAAAGTAAAATAATTACTAAAATTGAACTTCGTGCCCATGAAAACGCCGAAAACTCTGTGAAATTCTATATTTTTAGATTACCCCTTCTTTACCAGCCCCATCTCTTCATATATTTAATTTGTTGCCTCAGGAGCTTCTTTGTGCAAAGAAAAGTTGTTTAATATATTTTACGTCCCTTAATATCCATAACAACCACCGAAATAACCTTATAAATAGATTCCTTCCTCCTAGATCGGAGAAAGTAACAGAGTGTTTGGTTATATTTTAAACGGTACCATAGAGACTTTATTATATGAGTTATCAGGAAACTTTAAATACAAAAGTTTTTTCGGAATCTCTAGAATTTACAAAAACAGTTCAGGCCACAGACAAAAAACAAGCGGAATACCCTATATGATATATGTCCGTCAAATGAGTCTCTTCTTGCTGATTATGAACATACTTGGTTTGATAGAGAGACGGAGAACGCTACACTATATAGAGGAGTCAGTCATAGCAGGGTTTTTCTCAAATTTCTTGGGTATAAATATATATATATATATATATATATATATATATATATATATATATATATATATATATATATATATATAAATATATATATACATTTATATATATATATATATATATATATATATATATATATATATATATATATATATATATATATATATATATATATATATATATATATATATACAGGGTCTTTCATTAAAAATAACGAAACTGATGTTCATTTGTTAACTTTCCGATCCCCTTTTGTTTGTTTTTTTTTTGTAAATGCTAACGATTCCGATAAAACCCAAAAATTTTTGTAACCAAAGTTTTTTGATAAATCATATAATAAAGTCTCTAGGGTACCGTTTAAAATATAACCATACACCCTGTACCTCAAAGTACAAACAAAATACTATACATTACTTATTTAGTTAATTATACTCCATACACCAAATTTTAAAGCAATATATTAAAGGTTGAGGCGAGACGGTGCACCCTCAGATTAAAGCCTATTCTTAATCGGAGAGTGCACCACACACGGCCCCACGTGTTAGTTCGCCATATTCATAGACATAATAACAGGGAGACGGAAGTTTTGATTAGAACCAATCATATATTGTTAAAATTATTACTTTTTGGTGCATTGTATCACCTTAATTTAGTTCATTCGAAAAGGTGTTGAACAAAATTTATACTAGCTAATAATATTAATAGTTCTAATACTATAATAATAACCGCTGTAATATTTCATTAATTGTATATAATTCTTGTCAACAAATAGTTATTAAAATAACCTTTTTTTTATTTCCATACAATGCCATTGCTTAAAAACTGACAACATCGCCACATTTTTGTCAGTCAGAGTATACGATTTTACAACAACTAGTAAAAAAGGAAATTGAACAAAGCGGTGTTGCTTTGTGTCAGAGCATTGTTTTTGAACAACAAAATGTGATAATTTTTGTTCGAGTTCTTTACTATTATGGTGTGGAAGTTAGAAGCGTGCAAAAATTTGAACTATTTAACACCCAACGTCTCTTTTCATAGGTAAGTCAAAATATCGTTGTTTCTCTGTATTAATTGTCTTAATTATTATTTTGTAAGTACGGTTAAATTCTTTAAGGGTTAATATGATATGAAGTTGCTATTTTATCGTTCTTTAAAAAGCAAAAAATGCATACCTGCACTTTTTCCCTAAGCTACATATCCATAAATTCCGAGGCAAAACGACAGGTGTATACGTATATCTCTTTATACATATTTAACATACAAAATACACAATCTTTAAAATAAATAATTTTAAAATATTGAGAGGTAAAATAGATAAGTTGTTTTGCAGTCAGAATAAAGTATACAAAAATAAACGAGCTTAGGTATACGTGTTTATGCATAATCTAAAAAAATAAATTAGGTATGTCAATAAATATGCCCGCTGGGATAATAGATTTTAATTTTAATTGGCAATCAAATGATTGTTATACAAACAGGTTAAAAAATATTGCTATTACTAATATTACGCGCATGAGCACTGGAATATTATATATCAACGGAAAGAAGAAAAGAAGTCTGTCATTAAGCATTTACAGCGTTGCCTTTTGTGAGATCCGACAAGGGGAATAAATATCTTTTACGTTGTCACATTTACTTGTAGTACATGCAACAAAACATACATGATTTCATGAATGAAATAGCACAAAATGTTGGGTCTCTCTGTAATTATGTCTATGGCTATGTCCAATTATGAATAAAAGATAACTTAAGACATTATTGGAATACACAAAAAATCGGTCAATTTCTTTTACTTAGAACTTCCCTCGTTATAAATCTTTCCTTTTATTAGAAATAGTGAAGTGTGACCTAATTTAGTTCAGTACATAATAATTTAGTAACATATCTATAATGTCTTTTTTAAACGATTTTATTGGACGCCATTTTGTTCCATCACATTGGATTCCCGCCAATATTTTACCAGTTTCTACCTATTGATTTTTTGATATAATTTACAATAAATTCAATAAGTAGTTTTTACATTGACACATACCGCCATTTTGTTACTTCGTGTTGAATTCGTACCTGTTTACCCTGTAATGTTTGACACCTTGTTCCGGCATGTTGGATTTTTATCAAAATATTACCAGGTCATTCCAATATGACCCTTAATTTTTGAATAAAATTTGAAGTCAATCTGATGAGTAGTTTTTAAGCTATGCTGCGAACTGACAGACAGACAAACCGACAGACTTGATAAAACATGTAAAACCTGAAAGGGTGATTTTTTCCAGATTACATAAATTTTATTTGGCTGCCATTTCGTTCCGCCATCTTCAATTAGCACCACGGTTTTACTAATTCATCTCTATACCACAATTAGTTATGGCACACAAGTTGAAATCAGTTCATTAACTAGGTTTTTCAGGCTGAATTTTTAAATATTTTATTAAGCCGCTATTTTGTTTTGCCACCTTGGTTTTGTTCTAAAAGTTACCAGATGATTCCTACATACTATTTGATTTCTGAACAAATTTTTTACCAAAGTATTACCATGTCATCCCCATATGACCCTTATTTTTTTATCAAAATTTGAAGTCAAACGGGTAAGTAGTTTTTCAGCCATGCCGCAAACAGACAGACCAATAGACCGACAGGCACACAGATAGACAGACAGACCGACCGAATTAAGAAAACATGTTTTTCGTCATCTAGAGACCCTGAAACGAATACAATACTTCCCTTTTACAAGGGAAATTAAAAGTTGTAAGTTTTTTCTTCTGTTTTTTTAAAAAACCGTGTACCCTTCTTAACCGCACCTCTTCGTTAATACTACTTTTTGGTTTCTGATAAAATTTGCCATATTATTCAAGAACATTTTGCTATAGTAAAGCAACCTTAAAATTTAATATTTGAGTAAATTGCTTTTTATTTATTATTTTCTGGAATAGCTACGTACAATTTGGCTTCCGTTTATTGTTTAATTCAAATTACAAATATGCTTTATTGCCAAGAAAGATTATACTTTTGGTGACTGGAGCTGACTTCAATTCTGTCTTAAAGTTATTTTTATAATGTTAATCTTAAATATAGGCTTTTGTAATCTTAATCATGATTACAAAAGCCTATATTTAAGATTAACATTATAAAAGTAACTTTAAGATAGAATTGAAGTATTGGGGCGAGGTAATCAGTCATAACACATAGAAAATAAAATGGATTTACCAAACAGAGAGAATAAAACATATATAACTAAAAGAGAATTTTTATTGTTTAACAAACAAACAGTTACATTAAAATAATAAAATATACCTACTTTGCAATTTAAAAAGAGACTAAAAACAAAGTTATAAAAAGGTATAGAACTTCCCCAAATCGGAATAACCTTTTGTGGCAAGCAAATTCCTTACTGACTTTCTAAGGGCTTTAAAGGAGACAGAGTTAATGTAGAAGTACATAAATAAGCAAACGCAAGTCTTCAGCATGACGAGTGCTATGAGTATGCTGGTAAACCGAAAACATTGTTGAACCATGCAAACCATTTGCAGCAGAAAAAGTGAAGTTAAGGTTAAAATTGTATTAGTAATAGAGGTCTACGTGGTTCTCTGCAGTCGGCCTTGGATAAGTATCTACCTGCTTGTTTCTGCAAGACAAAGAGAGTGTTTAAAGGGTAATTGCTAGTGTTACCCCAAAAAGCAATGCTATAATATAAGTGGAACTCAACTAAAGCGAAGTAAACCCTCTTTGCGTCACCCAGCCCTACCTCAAAAGACACTTTACGCAGTGCAAAACACCCAGCAGCAACCCTTTTACCCAGTCAGAGAATATGCTCAACAAGTTTTAATATGTTATCAATATTGATGCCCAGAAACTTACATTCGGGTTCTTTAAGGGCAACAAAATCATCAACGGCAAATTTGAATCCGACAATGCTCGTTTTGTCAATATTAAGTGGCAAAAAATTCGAGTCACACTACATTTTAACTGTTAAGAAAACATGTGATGACATCTCTCAAGTAATTCAAATCCGTCTGCTTCACATAATCATGGTGTCATCGGCAAAAGTGTGATACGACCCTGAATCTCAACAGAAGCCAGATCAGTGTCAGAGCAAAAAAAGGAGCGCACCCAAAACTGACTATTATGGGACTCCGCACAGCATATCAAGATCACAAGAGCGAGCCAATCCAATAGCGACTCTCTAAGAGCGACCAAACCACTGAAGCAATGGGGCCCTAAAGCTATACACACTAAGCTTTTGTACCAGCAAACTGTGACTAAAGCAATCAAATACTTTAAACAAGTCTCAGAAAAACGTGCCGACAGCCTCATGAGCATTGATACCCTGATAGAGCCCTTCAAGAAATTTTCACGTTAATCCGGGTAACGCATCCTAATTACGTGTAAGTGTCGACATATAACTAAATATAATTTTTACTTCCCTCGTAAAGGGAAGTATTGTAATCGTGAAAAAATCATCTCTCTGCTCTCGACATAGCTAAAAAACTGTTAATTCGATTGACTTAAAGTTTTAGTCAATAATTAAGGGTCATATGGGAATGACCTGGTAACATTTTGATAAAAATCCAATATGAAGAAACCTACTTAAAAACTACATATCTAATTTACCTTAAATGCTGCACAAGAATCAAGTATTATAAAAATCAACTGGTAAAATTTTGATTACGAATCCAAGATGGCGAAACAAAATGGCGGCTTAATGAAATATTTCAAATTTCCGCCTGAATGAACTACTTATTGATATGTGAAAAAATTACCAGATTTTTACATATCTTCACGTTTTAGCGTCCCTAGATGTCAAAAAATACATGTTTTATTAATTACGTTGGCTTATCTGTCTATTTGTTGGTCTGTCGGTTCGCCACAAAACTACGACTTACTCGATTGACTTCAAATTCTGATCAAAGATGGGGATGACCTGGTAATATTTTAGTAAAAATCTAGTATAACGGAAAAATATGGCGGCCCAGTGAAACGTTAAAAAAAGTATGACTAAGAAACTAATTATCCATTTTACATTAAATTTTGCACTAAAATCAGTTGTTACATAGAAATGAACGGGTAAAAATTACTTTAAATTTTGTAGATGAATTAAGTGGGATATAGAAAAAAACTCGCAAAGTTGTGGTACGAATATCAAGATGCCTAAGCAAAATGATGGCAAAATAAGCGCAAAAAAATCTTCTTATTCAATTGACTTTAAATTTTGTAGAAAAGTTAATATGATAATATATGATATATAGAAAAATTAATTGTTATATAGGGATAAACCGGTACGAATTCAACATGATAAACCAAAATGGCGGTGTGTGTCGAGCTAAAAACTTCTGAATTTATTTTAATTTATACTCAAATATCAAGTATGGCATAGGTAGAAGGTAGAACCTGGTAAAATATTGGTAGAAATCCAATATGGTGGAACAAAAAGACTATGTATATGTGTTACTAAATGACTATGTACTCAGCTAAATTGGATCACACTTCATAATTCCTAATAACAGAAGATATTCGTAATGGGTAAAGAAAATGTACCGATTTTTTTAGATTATCAGTGTATTAACCTCTTATTCTGTCCAACCTTTGTCGTTCGTCCAAAGAATAAATAATATAATCCATATATTTTTTTTCGGACAGATCATTCTTTATTTTCGTATAGAATAATGTTATTTAAGTTGATCGGTAATAATTTACGATATTTCATGACTATATCATTAAAATATTATTTACACATTTAAAACCCATAATTTGCAGAGCAAACATATAAATGCCAATATTAGTTTAATAATAATTCGATACCAACACAGAAAAATTATATATTTCTTAATCATGTGAGTTGGCATTTTTTTAAATACTGAATGCAAACATAGGAAATTTACAAATATTCATGATTTTGTTGTCAAAACAAGGTAGAGTAAGTTGAATACTTCGGTTCACTGAAATATTTAATATGAAATTTATAAAATATTTTTCAACTTTTCTTTGTTTTTCAGAATATCCTCACCATTAACTAACTCTTTATTTTTGATAAATTCTTTGGGTTTGGTACGTAATTTTCGACGAATTTACCAATATATATGTAACTTCTTATAGCGCACTCACGTTTTTTGTTTTTGTTTTTTTATATGTTTAGTTATTTTCATCTTTAAACTTACCTACATTGCTAGTGAGGAATGCAAAAAGCAGAAACCTAATGGCTAGTATACTTCTTTTTTGTTGGACAAACTCGTGATTATTTTTTTATACTCAGGGTAAGTGGCGGATTAAGTACTTAAGGCTCGGAGGCCCTTCCTACCAGGGATGTTAGTGGTAAAAATGATTTGATAGTTGCGTGGGGTGAGAAACGTCCTATCTAAACCGAAAACCGATACCAACGTAAATCAAAGAGCAAAAAAAAGGAACTCCTGTGGTGCGCCTGTGCGATGATCTGCCACTGATCAAGGACTCCCTAAATAGAAGGCACTCCCAGGCCGGTGCTCAGGATGTAAATTAACTATGAAAGATGCTTTACCTCATAAAAATAAGAAGAACGTGTTTATAAACAAGGGGCTACAAATGTTACGTTTTCGAGGATGTCGAAAATACTAATATTTTTACATGTTTTTGTTCTTCTCGTTTCTAGAAGTTTTTGAATCAAATTTGGCACTCGTGATACTATGTCTGATATCAATTAACTGACTAAGTGATTGGGAAAAAAATCTTTGGAGTGTTATTTTGAATGAATTTAACGTCTCTTTATCCCTTTTAAACTGCTACGTTGGTTTTAGCATATAAGTCAAATTCCTCAGTCTGTTTTGTAACTTTTTGGTTTCTTAGATTTTTTCGATATTTTGCACCGTTTAGAAATTATTTGTTTACCATTTTCCTACAACTGATTCTTGACATAAATTAGTTATGCATTAATAGACATTTTGCTAAATAACTGAATTACGAAAAATATCGAAAAAATTAAAATACCCGAAACTTATAGAATAAAATATGGGGCTGACTTATGTTGAAAGTTGGCCAGTGCATGGACTACTAATAAAAAGTCCGAAGGGATTAAAAAAATTCCAATCCTTAAAAAAATTACATCTTATACAATTTTTCAATATTGATTTCTCCAATTTATTGACATAAGTCGTAGTATACCGTGTACTAAATTTAATTTAAAATAAAAATGTATAGAAAGAACTAGCAAAAATATTCATTGTTGTTACTCTTTCTAAATCCCTCTATTGTATGTTACATGTCAACTCTTTCGAGAAAATAGAGACTCAAAATTGTCAATGTGGGCCATTTAGGACCCTATATAGATGGAGACAAGCTTGGACTTGTCTCCTTTTTTGGTTACTGAGATGAGGTGTTCCACTTAGATTCTTACATTCCAAAATTTAGTAAAAAGCACATTTTTAATTAAGTGAATTGTAATTATTAAGAGCTAAAACAAAGTCAACGAGTTCATCAATATAGCCGTCGCGGCGTCAACAAGAAAAACAAAACAGTTGTCGAAACTTTAGTATAAGTTTTTCATAAGTCTTTTCCTAAGATTTTTTTGTAATTTTCATTAAAGTGATTGCTATATTGGTTTTTGAGCAAAATAGCTTTTTCTTTCAATTAAGTAATTATTTGCGGAATATGTAAATAATAAGAAATTTTACATACTTTTGTTTAATTTTAAAATACATGTTAAGACAAGCGATCAAAAGTAGAAAAATATCTTTATTAATTTTTTAAAATATGTTCCAAGTCATTGAAAAAAAATCATTATTCTACTAATAGTCATCCTATATCTCAGAAACCAATATAGCAATCAATTACAACAAAGTCGTAGTAAACGTAGTTTTAAAATTTAAAATTTCTAAAATTGTTTTGTTTTTCCTGACGTGCGACGCGACGGCTATATTGATGGCTGCTTCGATTTCCTATTACCTCTTAATAATTACAATTTACTCAACTAAAACAACTACTTTTTACCAAATTTAGATATCATCGTAAGTTTGCTATAAATCGACGTTTGGAATGTAAGTTAAACTCCGTGTATATCTCAGTAACCAGTAGAGTAATTAAGTTACGTATTTTTGAAACCGAGACTTTTTCTGTCGATTCGCGATATATAATTTTCTGGATATATTCTTATAATCGTTTGCATCCTATAAAAAATAGTTGACTGTATGGTTGTACCGGTACCATAACCCCTATTAACATAAATCTTTAGAAATTACTAAAACAATAATTTTCCTGTTTACGCCTTCAGTCAGAAATTTATCAATTTGACATACCTATGTATTTAAATTAAAATATTAATACATAATCCTAAAACATACATCATTTTTGATCAGCTGCACTTGACCCACAATTACAGCGCCATACATAAACAACTGACTACCGTGCCAAAACGGAATGATAATGAGACAAGGCTACCTTGACTGGACGATCGAGTATGATTACCGATTCACTTTTGTTTTCTTCCTATTTGCATAATGGATTTTCATTGACAAGGCTTTTTGGAGCAAAGGTCGATATTGGTTGACCGCCAGACAGTAATGCAAATATGGTTTTTAATACGAATTCTTTATAACTTATGTGGAATAATTGTATCTTTTATTAAAAAATGTAAATATGTTGTGTGTTCTTATGTTAATTTCGCAGAAGCCTTAAAGGAGAATAGCGTCTGAATTTCTAATTAATATTTGGAATAAATCTGGGAACATTTCATCTAAGGAAAGTTGACAATAGGAAATAAACGGAAACCTAGTTCCCTAGAGAAGTGAAGTAGGTAGAAACATTTAGTGTGAATATTTTTATTATTTCCTCTTAAATTTGAAGTAGACTTTTTGAAATGTCTATGTTTGTGATAGGTATACGACCAGGTACTATACACATTTTTTGGTCAGTTGGTATTTGTTAATGAGACATTTTAATTTCTGTTATTTAGAAAGCAATAATGGTCATATAAATTATAAACTATGCCTTTAAGTATTTTTTTAGCAGTTAATAATAATATTTATATTATTTCCAAATTATATACAGTAAGTTACGCTGGAATTGGACATTTATGTAAATCGAATGGGGCATAGTTTTTTCATTTCTTAAAGAAACAAAATAAATATAAATTTGTTAAGATACAAAATCGTCCGTATACAGGGTGTTTTTAAAATGCGCAAACTGTGTATATTTGAACCGAACTATGGGTTTTCTTCAATGAATTAAATTTCTGTAATCTTCATTTTTAAATTATCTATATTCTAAGATGTATTTTGATTTTTTTGGTCTCTGTTAACAAAGGAGATGTACAGGGTTTTCTTAGATCTTGATTATAACGGATTTATTTTTGTATTATTTTTAGGCCAAAACGCAATTTTGTTAATAACCTTTACCTACTCTTAAGCGATTATTGTAGCTCAAAATTTGAGAAAAGTTATACAGCTAGTGTAAAAAAAAATACAAAAATTGTACGTTAAAATTTGCAACTGGCCGTGGACTAAATAGTAAAATAACTAAATACAGGGCAAATCAAAAAGCTCAAATATATTATTATATCAATTATAAACAATACAAGAAAACTTAAAAATCGTTTGAACAACCTCTTTGAGTGAGGGCAGAAGAAAACCACATACCTTCTTAGATCGGATGGATGAATTCTTACTTGAAGTGAATAAGGGGAAAGGTTTAAATAACAGCATCGCCATCTTCCAGTGGCTTTTTGGGAGCGGGAGTAGCAATATGAGGGATATTAGATACATCAAAATCTAATGATATTTGAGCCACTAAGTACAGAGACAGGTGCTCAATGTTGTGCCTTTTGCGCAGAGTTGGCCGGGATTTTGTAATAATTGATATTGCAAGACGTCTTCGAACAGCCATAATTAATGATTATCATCAAAATAAAGGAATAAACCCATTTGATTCGGTAGAATCAGAGCTGAGGTACTGGATAGGAAAATGTACTTAAAGTAAAATAATCAGTACTTTTGATACTGTAAGTATTTTACTTTTGAATTAGCGTTACTTGATGTATTCAGTACTTTTTTGGAAAAGTGCTTGTACCTGGTACTTAAAATTTCAAATTTTGGTTTACATATTACTTAGAAATTGTACTCAAAATCTTAATCTACTCAAAGTGTTTTGTAGAAGTGCTTAAGTACTTTTAGATCATTATTTTAAAATAATTAAGCCCTTTTCGAAAGCAGGTACTTCAATATTAAAAAAGCTTAACTACCTCAAAAATTATTACAAGTACCCAATTTACTTTACAGGTAAAACCATATTTATATTCATATAAGTAATCTAATAAATACGCACTCAGTTTTCTTTGACTCTATATGTACATGATTTGTACAAGGTGTCTGATTATATTTTAAACGAAGTCTCCAGACATTAATTTAAAGATATCCAAAATATTATATACAAAAATTTGATGGTTTTTCTCTGAACTAAAAAAATAAACAAATGACAATTAGAAGTAAAAAATCGAGTTTATTATTTTAAATGGAATACCCTGTACAGAATAATTTCAATAGAATGGCATCTTCTTGCTGATTATAAAAATACCAGGTTTGATAACTTTATCTTTAAAGACAGCCTAGAAATTTGACGAAAACCCTGCCATAAAGGGCAATGTGTTAAAAGAAGAGAGTACATACATATAAGTTAAGTCACTAATACACTGCCTCTTACGGCAAGGTTCTTATCAATTTTCTGGATAGTCTTTAAAGATAAAGATATCAAACTTGGTAATTTTATAAGCACCAAGAATAACAAAGTTAATCGCCTTTTTGTTTCTAATTCATTCGATATGTCCATTCATATAAATGGACGAATCGGCTAATCAACGAATTGACGCATATTCCATCCACACTTTTCATTTTTTACTTCATGCCTATCAAGGTTTGAAAAAAATAAACAAAAAACAAAAGATTAGTATCGGCCGAATGGTTCGCGATCATTCGAGATCAAAACCTACTTGATTGTTCGGTCAAAAGAGGGTATCGCCGCGCAACGAATCGAATGGATGAACTTGACTTCCCACAAAATGCGGGCAAATGAATGAATGGATGAATAGTGAGTAGCGCAGGCCTAAAAGTTAAGTTTGTAAACCCCGTTTAAAATACAACCAGACACCCTATACACCGTTTACTCCGGGATCCTTTCACCAACTTAAGTGAAATTTTCAGGAAGTATCCAATCGCTATTTTGAATTTTTTTCTACCCAAAGATTTCCGAGATAAAGACATGCTTTAATAGATTGCCTTAAATTTTGGTATATGAAGTGTAAATTCATTATAAAAGATCACACTCTGAGGTTTCTAGGGGGATCTATTTTTTGGTCAGGTTATTTCGGTTACTATAAATCTTAATGAATGTTGAAAATATCTGATCTCTTTATTCATGGCACAAAACATTTATTGCGTCATTGAGAGAAGTACACAGCGTGGGAGGGGGAAAAATTGTGTATTATGAGAATATCGTGTTTTATAAGGTTTTCGGGCTTTTGATGGAACGAAGTTCAAATTGACCAATCATTTGTAGTTTTGGCAATGCCTGTTGCTGATTTTCTATAAAACTGGATATGAGGTAGATCCAGTGCCTACTTGTTTATTTCATTAAGAACCTTTAAATCGAAATTTTAATCAACTTGCCTAAATTTTGTATCAAAAATAGTTGGAAGTACCTGATAACGAAAAGTGGAAGCACGTTTTTCTTAACCCCCGGCAACATTGCACATAAAAAAATGTTAGTTTAATCGCTGTGTCTCCTCCCACGCTAACGCGAACAAACTTTCTAAATTTTGGTTCACGGGAAACCAGATGTGACGTCCTTAGCGTTCACGCTAACTAATGTACGCTGTTTATATGTGTTTCATCGAGAAGCTTGGTGGCGCATCTATACTGTTACGTGATCAACCCCGTTAGTACAAGTTTGTCAAAAAAGGCGTCATTCATTTTCATCTCGATGAAGACAATATCGAAATTGTAGTAAAGTTGTTTAAATGGACTACAAATATAATGCAAATGGGTTAGTTGTTCTACAAATAAACCCTAAACGTACAGGTTCCTAGTTATATTTTATGCCTACTTTAAAATTGCAGATAATACATAATTTTTTATCAATTTTGTTTATTAATTTATTAATTAATTATTGCGTATTTTTTTCATATCCAATGCATGTTTTATGCAATTTTCTTTAAAACTGATTTTTTTTCTAAACCTAATGTATTACAGTGATATTTAAATATATGAGCATGACTCAGGTGTTTTAGAAAAAACGTTCTGACATAATAAGTTTTATCCATATTTAATTATTAATATTGTGGCGACTGAATGTCTCCCACATTTGTCTGCCAAAGTTAAAATTTTCGCATATCATACTGTATATATTTGTTTTTCTTTTCATTGTGTTGTGGCGACTGAATGTCTCCCACATTTGTCTGCCAAAGTTAAAATTTGCGCATGTCACACTGTATATATTTGTTTTTCTTTTCATTGTTACTGCATAACATACTGTACATATTTATTTTATTTTACATTTACTTTTTTAATCTAGGCTAATTATCTATTGCTATTGAGAAATGTAACAATTTGTAGGTACTTAGTTTTCTGTACATAATTGTGGGAATTTCCATCGGCATTTAGAGTCTAATTTAGTTTTAAGGTTCTTTTATGCTATCCGTTAATTTTTATTTTTACAACACTTCTTTGTACGATTTTAAAATATGTTGTTGCACGTTCGATAGTAGGAACCATCACCGATAGTAAACTGTTTATTGCATTTAGGGTTTATGAGGAAAATACCGAAACGACCCTTCTTAGTAAAGCTTTCTCCAAATTCCCATTTTACTATCTGTAATGAATGTTTTTATTTTGACCATGGGAAAGTTTACGAAGATAGAAAAAAAACCCTTTTACCAACGAATAGGACCAATCAAAGCGAGGAATTTTGGCACAGGGGGTGGAACTTTATGTTTCTTGAGATTTGTATTAATATTAGAGGAGGACTCTGTTTTCGGACTTGCAAGAAGTCGGATGTGAATTTTGTTGTTCTAGTTCAATAGACTTATTTTATTTCGTTTTAACAGTGTTTCAATAAACTCTCACAGTTCATATAAAAAAGGAATGTATTGGATATATAGCTAAACAAGCACACACATACGTTCCTAAAATATAAAGAAATTAACTTTTGACTGCAGTACTTCAAAATCTGATAAATACTGTGTATCTAGATGTATTGAAAGTACTTAAGTATTATAGATCTACTTTAAGTATTTATATACTTTACTATAGTTTTAAGTACTTACTAGATGTACTTAAAACTGACTAAAATAATTTACATGATACGTACACTTAAACTTTCTTTTTTAAGTAAAATACTGAATATTTTGAGTACTCTTGCAAAATATGATTGAAAACGTTTGGAGTAGACTAATATGCGCATTTAAAAAATGAAAAATCGGCCATAAGTCATCTCAAATTTATTAAATGCAATTAGAGAATGAAAAAATATTCTACAGGAATTCATTAATATCCTTGCCTAAATTATGCCTGATGGGTGCCAGGAATTATTGAGAGTTCGGGGTGGATCCACTAGATATTAGTTTTTAGTTTTCCTAGCTTGTGCACTTTAAGCTTGGTTTTATAAATTATTTTTTAATACCATTTTTTTTTCATTATGGTATTTTTTGTGTTTTTGATCTTCCTTATATCTATTATATACTTGCCCCGTGAAATCTTTTCTAAATAGGCTAATTATGTACGTACTATCTTTTTAGTCCAGGGTCACTCACAAATATAACCGGACGAATAATTTTTTTACGCTACTTGTATAAATATTTTAAAATTCTGAGGGACAAAAATTGCTTTAGGTTAAGTAAATGTTATTTACAAAATTTCATTTCGGTCAAAGCATAATACACAAATTCCATACGTATAGTTATTTTTTAAGAACTTTTGCATATTATATAAATATTGATAGGTGTCACGCTTGATAAACAGAAAATTTCATTACGAGGAAAGTTCAGTCAAAAGGATGTTACCTATTTTTGTACCCAAGTATGTACTTAAACTGAGTTACATGTGTGGTGGAATTCAATACGATAGGTGTCCCGGGTAAAGCGAAATTTACCGATTTTTTTCAAATAATTTTTGTTCATAATAATTTTATATATTTTCTACCGTTTTTGCTACATTTATAAATTGTGTTTGTCAAACCGAAATTCTCTGTTCTCTTGAATAGTTATATTGCGCATGGGCAAATAAGAATTTATGACAATACATCTGTTTTATTTACATATATAACAATCATTCAGATTCAAACAAACATACATAGTTCATCCTCGCAACTTTTTTTGACCAGACCTGTTGTATTTAATTTACATAATCTACAAAAAAAAATTAATTATGACATATTATTTTTCTCCATAAAAACATTATCTTTATTCTAGGCATAACATTTCACCTACTTTTCAAAACATTTAATTAGGCCGCCATATTGTTTCGCCGTAATGGTTTCTCATCAAAATTTAACTAACTTATTTCGTTACCATGTCATTCCCATATGACCCGTAATTTTGACCAAAATTTGACGTCAATCGTACAAGTAGTTTTACCTATGCCGCAGACAGCCTGACCGACGGACAGACAAACCGACGAAATTGAAAAATGAAGATCCGAAAAAATCTCGGAGAGTGATTTTTTCCACGAATACAATACTTTCCTCTTACGAGAAAACTAAAAACACCATGATTGTTAAGTTTTGAGAAAACCCAGTATATCTCATTTGGTAATAGAGATAACAGCAAAATTTAAATTATGTCTAGAGATATCAGTTTAAGGAATTTAAATATAGATTTTACGTAAATTCAAATTATTAGCAAAAATCGTGGGGCGATTCAAATATTCTTTTTGCACGCTTTTAAAAACAGGCTATATACGGATCATTTATCCATCCAATATCAACATATTCACATACTAAGTAGTAGTCAAAGATGTCATCCTACCACCAGCTAAAAGATATTAAAATTTTGAGATACAAAAATTGCTTTAGGTTAAGTAAATGTTATTTACAAAATTTCATTTCGGTCAAGGCATTATACACAAAATTCACACTTATAGTTATTTGCTAAGAACTTTATGCACATTATCTAAATATTGATAGGTGTCACTTTTTCTTGATAAAAGGAAAATTTCATTACGAGGAAAGGATGTTACCTATTTTTGTACCCAAGTACCCAAAACTTATTTCCAAATAAATGTATGTACTTAAACTGTGTTCTTCTGTTCTTGTATACAAGAAGGCTGACTGAACTTTTAAATTCTTCTTTCTCCTTTTACTATAGTCATTTAGGTTATACGTAAACCATAGTCCTAATGGTTGGTATCGACTATTGGTATATACTATCCCACTCTTAAAGTAAATAAAAACGCAGCTTTAAGACATTCGACTGACGTAATACATCCTAGCTGGCCCAAAAAAACAGACGTCAAGCATTCATAAAATCCATATACAACTAAAGAACTAAAGAGTAATTATATTAATATGTAAAATATCCAAATTTTCAAACAAGTCAGCTTCGAAGCAACTACATATTTGAATGTAGAGAAAAATATTTAAAAGGTATTAATTGTTAGAATTCCATTTATAAAAGGAACCATAAAAAAACTTTGTGTCTATTTTAAGTTCGTAAAATTAATTTGTCGCCTTAATAGCTGAAATTATTTGAATAGTGTTTTTTATTCTTGCATTAATTAATTTATTATTTGCTAGAAGTGCAACCTAACTTCTATAGTTTTTTACTAAGCCTTCCTCTTTTTCTTTCTTCGTTCATTCATATATTTGCTGGTATTACATATTTTATATTTCATTTAGCTTCATACGAATACTTTCATTTTGTTTTATCAATTCGTTCGTGGCTACCTTATACGATCATATATATTGTTTTTTTGTAGAAATAAGGGTTGATAAGGATTTAATAACGTACAGGTACTCTCTGAACTGAGTAGGGGAGTTTTCTAATTGCCCTGTTTATTATTTTTAGTTTGGAATATTTAGTGTGCTTTTTAATGCTAAAACTAGTATTTAAAGAAAGTTCGCAAGACCAACTCAAATATAAAATAACCTGTGACTTTTTCAACGGAACCCGTTGTCTAAAATTCTCACTGCGTTCAACTTCTCAAGCCTATGCAACACGCTTAAGCAAAAAAAGAATACTGAACTTTTCCTTGTAAACACCTCATTCCTATTTTAAAGAATAGAGAAGGATGTGAAGTCTTGCACCAGTAACCTAGATGATCAGTTCAAAGCGCTATTTTAACTACATCAAATCTAACCCTTATGAGTGAACAGATGAAACCACAGACTACCATAACTCCAGATTCTGATTGTCCTCGTAATGCAGGAGCATTGCAAAAAGAACAATTCAAAAATCCATGAAGGAATCCAAACAAAGACTGGTCTAAAAAAAGGGACCTACTCTCTTAACAATTAGTGGACAATAAGTGGCATATGCTGTAGCAGCTGCCCAATATTCCCTAATGAACTTTCTACAGCAACCAGAAAAATCTGCAAAAATTTTAGGAACGGAAAGCATTGAACAAAACTGTGCTGCCAACGAAAAATCATGGCTGTTCTCAACAAAGTATTGCATATCATATACTGCAGAAAAGCTAAGTACATAACTAACGACAAAATTTCCGAGGAAGGACTTTGTCTGTGAAAAGCTGTCAACCAACGTAAAATTACACAACAGTTTGAAGTTGTGGGCAAACACCAGGAATCTGTGGTTTTAGACCCACAAGTCTGACCTATTGAAATAGAAGTTAAACAATGATCTGAATAACATGAAAGTAGCCGGAACAGGAACTTCATCTTCGGTAACAGGAAACCCCAACCAAACAACAAAGGATATAACTATCGATATGACTACCTACCAACAATGAAGCAACAGCCACAACTTCAACAGGGGACCACATTCAAGATATCAGTCACAAACAAGAAGATTTAATAACTAGGAATATTCTACAAAAAGAACCTTATTTCAAGAATAAGGGTTAATTTGTAATCATAAACTTCATAGAAACTTTTCAATAAGACAGCCCTTTCGTAATTGAACTTTAAAAA
This sequence comes from Kuschelorhynchus macadamiae, assembly GCA_030620095.1. Taxonomy (NCBI): domain Eukaryota; kingdom Metazoa; phylum Arthropoda; class Insecta; order Coleoptera; family Curculionidae; genus Kuschelorhynchus; species Kuschelorhynchus macadamiae. The sequence goes on from JAUTXW010004716.1 coordinate 260,659, forward strand.
ATTAAACCACATGTGGCTTGTATCATAGAGCACTGGATACCAGATGATTGTATTGACAACGTAATAATTTTAAATTACACAATTGTTATTAGACATTACAGTCGCATACACTAGATAAGAGAAGGAGTCATGATATTAGCTCAGAATATTATACAGAGTGCAGAGTTGACTTCTTTTCGGGGACTATAATATAAATCTAAACATTGACTCTACAATCAAGAGAGGGTTTAGTAATCGCCTATGAGAGTATAATATAAATCCCTTCATAACTGAAAACACTAGAATATCAGAAAATCACGGACATGCATGTATAGTTGTTAACTTCCGACTGGAAAAAAACTGTAAAGTGCGGGACACGAAAGAAAACCGGGCGGAGTCAATCGGTTTAGAAAGGTCGGCCAAGAAATCTCTTTAAACCAGTGGTGTCCCCTCGTTCTTTAAATAACATGGCACTCGTTTTTGACTATACGCACTTCAGATAATTAAAAAATGTAACTATGCTTAATGAACCTTTATCTATATTTGTCTGTTTTTTTTTTCGTATACCGCACTTCTATATCTCTTTTGTGTTACAAAAACGTCGAACTTTCGAATTTTAAAATGATTTAATTTTGATTTTTCTTGATCGATTTACCTATAAATATATATTTTCTTGAGTTCTGTCATTAACGGTTCACGGGCTACTGCCTATGTCCACTATTATTGGACCACCCAGTATAGTGATACACGATTTACAAGTCCAGATTTTACAAGGGCAGCCAGCATCAGATCCAGTGAACGAGATTTATCAAAATTTTAATTTATGCAGTTCGACTTTGGGCTACTCGGGTATGCCAAAAGTGGCCGTCTGTCTCCGTTTGTCATATTACTTTATACAGGGGCCGTCATTGTGAAGTACTATACAGGGCGTTTCCTAATTGCATGCTGATGTTAAAGGGGGTGTTTGTATGTCCTAAAAGTCTTAACTTTTGTGATACAGGATGGTAAAGTTGAAAAAGAAAACATTTTTTTTCATCCCAATTTTGTTGCTATTGTAGATAACTGCATGATTTTTGATACACGTCTTCTATGCATTAAGGAGCATACGGATTTACCCAGGCTAATTACATATGCACGCCACTGGTAGAAATTTCAAAAATTAATTGTTAATATAAAATGCCCTTTTATGCATAAAAGACGTGTATCAAATTTCACATAGTTATTTATCTATAAAGCATCAGAATTAGGATTTAACAAAAATGTTTTTTTTAAAACCTTGTATCTCCAAAGTTAAGACTTTTAGGTTCATATTAAACTTTTTTCTTAAAAAGGTCCAAGAATCACACCTCTTTAACCTTAGCACGCAATTAGGAAACGCCCTGTACAGTACTTCAGAATGACGCCCCCTGTACAAAGTAATATGACAGACGGAGACCAACGGTCAATTTTGGCATACCCGAATAGCCTAAAGTCGAACTGCATACTATAACTACATTTAATTTTGGAAAAATATGAGTTCTGTAGTTTTTCAAATATTAATTGCAATATTAGATATTTTTTGACACCCGGTATTGAACAGAAAATTAATTATTTTGAAGCAGTTTATTGACAGCTACTTTATAAACAAATTTTACAAAATATATGAAAAAAAAAGTAAGCCATTTTTGAGGTTGACGGCTGTGATTCTAATAGTTCGATTCCTTCTAAATCGTTGTCTTCCTCTGAAAATGATGAGGTTTCGTCGTCACTACTTGAAGATCCCAGTGTGATAACTAAATCATCAATAACCGTTTGAATTTTGCCATCTACTTCCCAGTCTTTATCTTCAATAGAACGATCATGTTTAACATACAATTTCCAATTTTCAGCCGATATTAAGTCGATCGCTTCTAATGTTATTTTATTTAAATCTTTAATCGAATATATTTTTTTACTCCTGCCCATGCGAGTTCAATAGGGTTCAGGTCGCACACGTATGGAGGCAGCCTTAAAAGTGTATGACAGAGGTAACGTAAAAGACCGTCAATTTTATACTTTTTTTCTCTAGGCTTGTTGGCTGATATTACTTACTTACAAGATTGTTCGATTTAAGCCACCATATCATATGAGCTTTTGTAGAGTATTTAGTTGGCACTTTATCTTCTACGTGAGAATGATAAGACGCATTATCCATGACTGATTTGGGAGGAATGTTAGGTAGAAGCTTCTCGAGCAACCACATTTCAAAATTATCTCATATTCATCTGTCCATGATAGTCTCCAGTTGTTAGTCCCGAGCGAAAAAGAAAAGCAGCACCTGGAACAAATCCGGCTTCTGAACCAGCATGAACTATAATAAAGCGACTACTAGAACGGATTCCCTTAACAACACCTGTAACACTTTCACTTTGCCAGCATTTGTTCACTGTCATATCATTATCTACCCAGGTTTCGTCTAGATACACAATATTGAGTATTACTTGCCTATATTGCCTTACAGTTGATAAATATTTCACGCGCCAGTGAAAAATATTTGGTCTCTCAATGAGCAATTTTCGTTCGAATGTTGTATTAAATAAATTTAAAATAAGGTCAAAAAATAACTTTAATTCATTATCGATGTTTTCATAAATTATATTTATCCAAGGTACGTTATTCATGATATTTAAAAAATTATTTCAATTATTTTTTTATATACCGGTAATAAATTAATAAACGACAAACTGACACTTTCCATTACCCTCGAGAATCTCGGTAGCCAATGCACTTTCCCCAAATTTACATCGCATTGAATCACCTGATGAGACTTCATATTTAGTTAATAAAGATTATTTTGTTTTAAAAAGTAGTTTGTTCTATAATTTACAAAAGGTTATGTTAATGAGTTTTGTAAGCTTAGCAGAATAATATTACTCAACTATATGAAATATACAGTTAGGAATAACGAATAGAATATATTTCCCCAATCTGTTATCAGGCTATTGAATACCCACGCAGCAAATCATTCTATTATATTATCAAGGAAGGTAAACGATAACACTCACCAGTTTTGTATATAGTTATTTGGTAATATGTATACTTATAAATTCGGGTTGTCTTGCAATTTCTCTAATAATATAGAAGATTCTTTACAAAGAAAGTTCAGGATAGTGCTAATTTTATATTGTGTTTTCTACGAATGACCTTCCTAATAAATATTTTTCATATTAAGGGGAGTACAAGATGACACCTCCAATATACATGCGAAATGTTATCTTGTTATCCTTTAAAAAATGATTTGTTAGCTGGGAAGTTTTTACTAAAGCGAATTTTCCGATTATTTTTAATGAATAGAAGATCTCAGTATTTGGTTTTGATCAATTGTATTTACGTAAAAAATATATCAATTCGTCTCTATATCACTTTATTTTTTGTGCAAAATTGAAAATTAATTGGTCAACTAGTTCTTATCTAAAAAGGACAGACAGACCAAAACGGGAAAACAAGTTTCTCAGCATCTTTGGTGCTAAGGAGATAAGGGAAGTAAAATTTGAGAAAATCGTCTAAACTTTGGACTTATAAACACTTTGTCATTTCTATTGTTTACTTTGGATACTTCAAATTAGATAATATATTTATTAGATTTTTTTTTCGGAGAAAGCAGATTTTTAAAAATTGTTTTTGTGTAATAGTTATATAACTTTAACTATAGATGAAATTTTAAAGATCAATTAAGTAAAGTAAGTCAGAAATATAGCATCTCAGACAGATACTTTCATATATAATCCGTAAAAAAGCTAAAATCGTGTTCAATGGTCAGAATATGTTGTTTAACATAAGAAAGTTAATACCTGGTCGGGGCAACATGAACACCCAGAATATATGAAAATAATACAATTTAAAAATTTAAATTAATCCAAAAAAATGTTGTCTTTAATGGCGTCGCCTAGGAGGACTAAAGCTACCGATGCCGAAATGTTTCGATAATATGGTATTAATAATATAAGAATTACTAGACTTTATACAATATATTTAGATTATTTGCCAACTTTTATTTATTGTACATTTATTTATTTTATTTTGAATCGTATTTCTTTATTAGATATATTTAAATTAATATTTTTTTTGTCATTGTTGAAATATTTTTGTAATTTTCAGGATTTGGTAGATTCCACTTCTCTCTTCTGGCAGTATGTGGCCTCATATATCTAAACACAGCCGTGGGAATTACAATAATTTCCTTCGTACTTCCTTCAGCTACTTGCGATTTTCAAATGTCTTCATCAGACAAGGGATGGTTAACAGCCGCTCCTATGCTTGGTAAGTGGTTTCATTAGTTTAACAGGAACGCACAATACACTTTCATATACATTAGATAAGATATGGTAATGACGTCTTGTAATAATTAATTACAATACTCGTGTTGCATAAACATTATTATAATCACGGGTGGTGAATATTGCCACGAGGAGGTCTTAGACTGACTCGTAGTAATCAGCAGAAATATGCTGTACCGTATCTGTAATATACAACATTTTATCAATGACATTAACAGTTTAAAATAACAGAAATATAATTTTTATTAAGTTTGCATTTATAAAACATCTTGTTAAAACAGATATGCCACCAGAAAATTTATTATAATACTTCTTAGTCTAAGAGTCTGTGAACATTTTACTTACGTCATTTTTAAATTGATTAAATAATAATATTGATATAATAAATCGACTTTATTAATTCAAATTACATCAGGCGTAATTTAGGTAAAATAAGTTAGTTTTACATAATAATATAACAAATAAATGTAAAACATCTTAAAAAACTAAATTAAGACTAGTGGAGTTAACTTAAATTTTTATACTTATTCTAAGAGGTGGGTGGTTACCGATCTACGACCTTTTATATAACTTTGTCAGGGAAAGTTTGCCGGTTTCAAGTTTAAAATGAGAAAGTATTTAAGTTATTAATTAAATAATCTTTGCATATCTATTAATTTTACTTAATATCTGAATGCATCAATAGCGTAGGATTTAATAGAGGATTCTGTTTTGTACAATTTAACTGCTATATAAGAGAAAGAACCCTGGGAAAAAACTGTTCTGAATTTTGGAATTGTTGACATGTTTCTGTGTCGCACAGCAAACTGGTGACAGTGGGCTCTTGATAAAAGTTTTACTTTTAAGTAGGAGGGAATACCAGTTAATAGGAGTCGGTGATTGAAAGTCATTAACTGAATTTCTCACAGTTGATTCATTGGTAACCAGCGGAGCAGCTTTAATTTTTCTGAAACAGTTTCATTCTATACCAAATAAAATTCTACCACATATTCTTTGCACATGCTGGATGCGATTTCTAGAAACTACATGGAGGCAAGGCCCATAAACAATACAACCATAATTAAAAATGGAAAAGATGTGACTTTCGCATAGCTTTTTCCTTAAGTTAAAGCCAAGAGCATGCTTTTTACCATAGAGTACCTATTTATAAACAGATTAGAGCACAGGCTGGTTTTAACAGGCAGTAGGAACTTTACCTCGATCGGTTCTTGTTGAACTTTTTTTTGTGTCTTTTTTGCTTTATTGATCAAGTCGTGCCCACTGAATAATGCAATAGCAGCTGCGCACGCAGTGATGCGTTCACTGTCACTGTCTATTTTGAAATAATTCAAGCAAGCAGTATCATGATAACACAACCGAGGTGCTATTTGGTGCTAGCTAGTGCTAGAGTTCGGCCCAACCCGTAATATGACGGGCCGTGGGACCCCACCTTTAGAGAGTTTCAGGCCTCAGTTGATATGAGTATCTTGAATGTTACAATTAATAGCCTGAGCGATGGCTACAGGAAAACGGTGTCATAAGATATACAGACAAAATACGTGTAACGTGTACACTAACATGGAACATAACAGACATAGAAAACCATATACATATTTAATTAGGGTGCAACTTTAATAACAATAAAAGTTTGGTAAGAAAGCTCCTACTGTTTTAACTTGTCAAAAAAAATCTTTTTTATGCAAAATGACTTATCAGACACACGAATAATGTTTTAATATGTTATGTCCTATTTTGTTTTTTATTATCGTTATGACATCATATCTATCATTAAAAAATCATTGGTGAATCTAATAATTTACTTCTGTTTTTTTGTTGAAACGGTAGGACTGCTGACTACCAAACTTTTATTGTAAGGAGCACTCTATATGATACACCCTCAAATTTTGCACAAAATCAAATGTTACGTGGAAACGTACTGGTAACATTTTGGTATGAATATAAGATATCAAAACAAAATGGCCAATTAATTTCAAATTTTGTGCACGCACTAAGTTTTATATAAAGATAAACGGGTAAAGTTGTGGTTGAATTCAAGATGGTGGAACAAAATGGCGGCTAAATCATTTTTACTTCCCTCGTAAAAGGGGGGTATTGCAGTCGTGAAAATATCACCCTCCGCGATTTTTTCAGATCTATACGCTTCAGGTCCCTAGATACCGAAAAACATATTTTCTCAATTCCGTCGGTCTGTCTGTTTGTGGCATAGCTAAGAAAACTACTTACCCGATTCACTTCAAATTATGGCCAAAAATTAAAAGTAATATGGGGAGGACCTGGTAACATTTTGGTAAGAATCCAATCTGGCAGATCAAAATGGCGGCCTAGTGAAATGTTAAATAAATTATTACTAAAAAACTACTAATCTAATTTATCTCAGATTTGGCACAAAAAAATCAAGTGTTATGTAGGAATCAATTGGTAAAATTTTGGTATGAATCCAAGATGGCGGAATAGCATGGCGGCTTAATACAATATTTAAGAATTCAGCCTAAAAAAACTACTTAATGGTCTGATTTCAAATTGTGTGCCATAACTAATTCTGGTATAGAGATCAACTGGTAAAACTGTGGAAATAATTCAAGATGGCGGAACAGAATAGAGGTCAAATAAAATATTTTGTAATAGTGAATAAATCACCCTCCCAGGTTTTACATATATTCAGGTTTTCGCGTCCCTAGATGCCAAAAAATATTTTTATTAATTCCGTCGGTCCGTTATTTTTAAAAATATTGGATTTATTGAGCTCCGAAAAGGGGTACTAAGTCAGCTATTTAAAAAAAATCTTTTCAGAGACTCACTCAGTCAGTCTCAAAGACGACGTAGGAAGACAATACAAATTATCAAAGAAGAGGTAACTTCTATTAAATTTATACAAACCATAAGAATAAACCAAAAACTAAACTTAGAAAAAAATCCCTTCAATACATTACGTGTATCATCTACGTTAGTAATAAACTTATTAAAACTATGGACTAAATTTTGTTTTGGAATTTTTTTTCTATTACATTCTTTAGCATATCCTCGCAAAAAAAAGTTAGATCCGAGAAACACAGAGCCGCCATGGAATAGAACCTTTAAACCCTAAAAGATTTAAAAGAAGTTCTTAAGTAAATCCCTGGTAAATAATACATAGTGATGAGTGACTTTTCCTGCTGTAAATAAAGATATTTTCGGATATCGACATAGCACGGAAATTAGTGGGGTTTCAAAAAAGAATGACTCATATTTTTTTCTTTGGACATACCACACAAATCCGAAACTTTTGACAAGTCTATAAAATTTTCATGAAATTATCTGGGATTATCTATTGTCCATATTCTGTAGTTATGTTTATAAGCTGTTCTATTTATATGGAAAGTGGCTTTATCAGACAGTATTAGTCTATACAAAAAATGTTTGCTGTTTGTTATTCAATTTTGTAACGCATAATTATTGTACCCTTTTCCGTAAAAAATCAGTTTTTTAATCCTTTGTCAAAAGTGACCAGCATTAATATATATGGGACAATGTAAATCCACTACTTTAAAAATGAGGAGGAATATGCATTTGGAAAAATGTACATATTAAATTAACAGAGTTGTCCTCTACCGGAAAATCAGTCATTTTATTTTCGGTACTTTTGGTTATCAAATAAAATAAAATGCTTAGAAATATATTTATAATAAAGTGAAATAATTATTCATTCAAAATTTCACCTCTATAGCTTATTTCGTCGTTAAAATTTTTAGGATCAAATTGGTTCAAGGTATGGATAGCCACAATTTATAATAGGGTCAGTTTTAAGTATAAGTGGGAATATAAGAAGGTATTGTTTTTACATATTGTTAATAATTTTTAATAGAAAAAACTAAGTATTTTTTATCATTTTTGATCGGCCCGGAAGTTACTCTGTTTCTTTGAAATTCCAATGTCAAATAAATTTGAAATTTAAATTATATAATTATTTTGTATGACAACGATACAGCAGGAATTAAAAGAAAATTAATGTAATTAAGTTTAAATCTTACGAGGGGGTCTTCAGGGTGAGTAGTCTATTAGAAACTCTCGGTAGCGAATCAAGTTAATAAAAATCGATTCGATTCGTCGACGAGTTTTTTCTAATTTTTAGATATATTTCTCAATATATAGAAGTTCTACAAAATGCGGGACATGAATCAATTTAATTTTTTTTCTAAGTTAAGTGAATATATAGTGTATGACCAGTAAAGTCCGCATTATATAATTTTTTTTTAATAATTAGCTTAAGTGAGATTTGAGTTGTAAGTAAGAGTAAGTTACGCATGTGATTTATGTCAAATTTCACATTTTTTTCAAAAAATCGCAGATACTGAACTTTTTTCAAAATTTATTTTATAGCAACGTGTGAAATTTCGGTGCTGTCAGTTGACTTAAAATTTTTCTCATTTTTTTTAGCTTGATGCTTTTTCATTGTGCCGAATGTTATCAAACCTTACCTACGCTATTCATTTTTGATAAATTCATCGGGCAAATGTAAAAAAATGCATCCAACTTGTTGCAAAGTTTATCCAGTTTCCACAATTTAATGTAAAATATTTTTAAATTGGGATATTTATTAACTTAATACATATTTATTTACTTTTTAATAAAAACAAAACCTCTTGTATCTATTTCTATATCGTCCTTTCTAAAATAAATATTATATTTTTGTTAAATTCTTGAAATAATCAAATAAAGCCTAAATTGTAAACTAGTCTAAAAAATTGTATAAATTCTTCATCCATCAATTCTATTAATAATAGTCCAGTGATAGTTTAAATCAAGTTTGCTTACATTCGGTTACGATGAAAAAAAAAACATTAAGTTAAAAAAAATTAAATAATCATTAGAGTTAAAATTTGATATATGTATATGTGACATCAAAATATAAAGTTTCCGTTATCATTGTTTAAATTTTTGAGAAAAAAGATAGCTTTTTACCATTTTTTGAAAAAAAAATTGAAATTTGTCAGGGAAGATAGCTCACGTGAGTAACTTTTTTACAAACTCAAATTTTACTCATTTATTACAAAAAAACCCCATATGATGCGAACTTTACTGATAACACATAAACCCAAATTTGGGAAAACTCGTCGACGTAAAATGCTACTAAAGATATTTTTTTTAATTAACTTATTATCATGATATACTTTCTATCAATCCAAAACATAATATATTTATTATTTATATTGGTAAGTGTACACTGCGATTAATTTATCTTGATAATATTTTAATCTGCTATATCTCCTTTAATTTTCAAAGTTAGCCATATGACCCAAAAAACAAATTGTAGGGTTGCTTAGCAAGTTTTTTTCTAATAATTAAAAAAAAACAAAAGACTATCAACTTTACAAGATATTATCTTATTATTGTATGGCAATACAGATGTAAAATTTATTTTGTAATATCTCTTCAAATGCAGCCTTTTCGGTTTTTCACGGATATCTTTCGAAGTAATTTGCATTTTCCAACTTTATGAACGACATATTATTAGGCCTTAAATTGCCCAACTTTACCCTAATTTCACCAATCTCGTATCTCTTACTGTTTATGAAATGCTAATGCTATTTCTTCGAATTTGTAACACCCTGTATAGTGAAATCGATGGGAATTATGGCTTATAGCACGGTTTTTTTCAAATTTGAGGGGCATATGATATGCAGGGTGTCCAATTTAAAAAATATAACTTAAGGTGATATCTTGCAAAATCAATAGTCTTGTTTTTTTTTAATTATTAAAAAAATTGTTAAGCAATCTTACAATTTGTTTTTTGGTTCATATATTAACTTTAAAGCTAAGAGATATTGCAGGTTAAAATGTTGTCGAGATAAGTTGATCTCACTGTACATTTTTGCGCCTCTCAATAATGTAAATACTTTATGTTTTTAGGACTTAAATATTTCTTCAAATTCCCTTTAAGATTTTGAAAGAGACAAATGAATACAATAACAAATAAGAAAAATATTTCTGCCTTTAATCATTGAAATTGTCATTGCTCAGGTGGCGCGGCAGTTATAAAGCTATTAACAAAATTGATCCACCGCAAGTACCAATTTTCTGCCTAATTTAGTATTTAAAACCACCATAGATAATTTGAAATAAATTGATAATAAATTAGTAACTTTCATTTGCTCAGAAATATTTGTTTTAATACACTAGGAGTTAGTATTTAACATTTTTTAATATTACAGAACTCCACAGTCAATCATCAGTCTGGGTAAAGGGGCCAAGGGAGTTCCACCTCTCACTCTCGCTCAAACCACAGCTATGCAAAGTATAACACACAATCTCCATTTAAACAAAATCATAAAAAATCAACAATGTCCACTTGAACTGGTAAAAAAAAACAAAACTTAACACCAAAAAAATATAGATTTAGATATACCGGGTGTACTACTAAGAAAGGAGGCCGGCTGTATCTCGGAAACCGTTTATCCCACGATGTTGGAAAATTTTTTCTTATAGTAAATGTAGCCAAGAAAAAACGCTGAAAATTATTTTTAAATTTCTAAGTCGGCCGCTAGAGGGCCTAACACGCGTTGTCAATTAGAAGAGGCAGATTTTCTCAGAAATTCACCCATTGAAGGTATATCAAAATTGCCTTTATATTAATCTCTGCTAAATTAGGAATCATTTTTATTACGGTTTTTTTCTCTAGCTGTTCAAATAAAGGGTGGGGGAAAGGGTAAATGTTTGTTTTTTAAAACGGACATAACTTAAGTAATAACTAACGGATCTTGACGATTTCGGTCTTGTTGAAAAGGACATTTATTAGGCTTTCAAATGACGAATGAATTATCTTATTTTAAGTTTCGTTCCAATCGCCAGATGGCGCTTTCTGGCAATTTCCTTAATTTAATATATTTTCTTAAACATTTCAAATGGATTAATATATTTATTATAGGCTAGTGTTATGGAGCACAAAAAAAAAACAAGAAGATAGCGCAAACTGGAAGCTGACATCTTTTTTATTTACGGAGATATAAGCAAAAGAAAATATTACTTGACACTCTTATAAGAAACTCAAGCATTTCTAAACGAGTTTTTACGTGGTATCTAATTATCAATTTTAACACTAATCTTGTTCTTATACTACAAATAATTTAAGTATTTTTCAACTTCTTTAATTCATTTTTAACTTATTTGCTTTAATTAACACACCCCGTTCATAAAGGATGTATCTCAAATGCGTTACTATTTAATTATGCTACGTGCTAAAGGAGTAGCAGATTTTGGCAAAAATTAAGTGGGAGCGTCCAAATTAAACATTATTACAAAATGAGTTGTCAAATTATTAAGTTTAGTGTTTGAGTAAGTGTGTATTACGAAAGCAAAGTGCCTATTTCTAATACTTGCACTTTACTTTGAATGCTTTCAAAATGCTATCATCATACATGTAGATAAGAGCAAGGGGTTTTTACACGATTAGCAAGAGGTCTTCGTGGTACTGGTAGTTTTCATCGCCCCCTCCATCGAAGGCAAAAAAAGGCCGTACAGAAGCAAACATTATAAATGTGTTGGCGTATATTGTAATTAACTCACATGTCAGTATTAGAGCTACATCTAGAGATTTAGGTATAGCTCATGGAACTGTGCAATTCAAGGCCGCTGGAGTATCAATGTTTGGTTTGGCATAATAGGTGGTAGAATTTTACGTCCAATCCTTTTCGATGAACTTTTAATTGAGAAAATTTATTTAAACTTTCTCCAAAATCAGCTTCTAGATTTACTGGAAGATATTGATATACAGATGAGACAGAGTATAATTTATTATCATGATGGCTGTCCGTCTCATTTCTCTGTCAATGTCAGAGAGTTCCTAGACGATCGGTTTCCAGGGAGGTGGATAGGTAGAGGTAGTTTATTCCCCTGGCCCCCTCGTTCCTCAAATTTAACTTGTCTGAATTTTTATTTGTGGAGACAACTAAAGGACATGCTGTTTTTAATGTCAGGCCAACAACGAGGGAGAACCTTATCAACCGATTTCAAAACGCTATCGCGATTATTCCTATGGTGGAAATAGAAGCAGCAGTTCAATCTACCGCAGAGAGGCTCCGTTTATGCATTCAAAATGACGGCAGGCACTTTGAGCAGTTGACTCGACACTAATTATCAGTTAGCATAATACATTTGATCAGTTTTCCCTGTTTGTTTTATAATTGTTTCCGCTTCATATTATTTCTCAGAAAAATTAATTGTTATATTTTTATTTGTTAGTTTTTTGTAAATAGCTATTCAGGTTCCTCCGTTAGTTATCTAGTGGCAAAATGAAAAAATTATATGCCACATCTTTTGTTAATCTACGCTTATTTAATGCGTCTTTTGACAACCAGTTCCGAAATTAAACTAAAAAAATTACAATTTTCTTCATATCTCCGTTAAAAAAAAGATATCAACTTGCTTTTTGCGCGATTTTCTCCATTTTTTTTGTGCTCCGTAACACTGGCCTATAATAAATATATCAATCCATTTGAAATTTTTAAGAAAACACGTTAAATTTAAGAAATTGCCAGAAAGCGCTATCTGGCGATCGGAACGAAACCTAAAATAATATAATTCATACGTCATGTGAAAGCCTAATGAATGCCCTTTTCAACTAGACCAAAATCATCAAGATCCGTAAATATTTACTAAGTTATGTCCGTTTTAAAAAACCAACATTTACCCTTTCCCCCACCCTTTATTCGAAAAGCTGGAGAAAGAACCCTTAATAAAAATTATTCATAATTTAGCAGAGATTAATACAAAGTCAATTTTGATATACCTTCACTGGGTGAATTTCTGAGAAAATCTGCCTCTTCTAATTGATTACGCGTGTTCGCCCTCTAGCGACCGACTTAGAAATTTAAAAATAATTTAAAGCGTTTTCTCTTGGCCACTTTTACTACATGAAATTTTTTCCAACATCGTGGAATAAATCGTTTCCGAGATACAGCCGGCCTCCTTTCTTAGTTGTACACCCGGTACATATTAAAAGTTTCAGGATGTATCATATTTCAAAAATCACATCAGTTTTCTGTTCGGTCATTATTATATTTCAGTAAACTGCAATATGCTTTTTGCCTAAGGCGCAGGTGGGACGAAACAAACTTTTTAAATATTTTTATTGTAGAGGACATTTTAATGATACTTGGCAGGTAATTAAAAAATTATATATTTTTATAAATTAGAGAGTTCTTAGTAAGAGCGCTTCGGGGAATTGGTATTGGTAAATTGTTAATTTTTTTTTTAAATACAAGACACACTGTTTCCAAAATAAACAGGCATGGGAGAGTTAAAATTTATAGTTGCATGAATAACGGTCTTCGTTGCATTTACCTGGAAAATGTACCTTATTGCTCCTTTTTGTAGTATAAAAGCAGAATTAAAAAGATACTGGCTGCAAATCCCCAAAAAGCAATACCATAACGCAGTGAGTTACCACAAGTGAGAAATAAACCGATCTAGAAACAGACTGTCCTAGTTCGTTAGAGATAACTCCAACGGCATTGCGCCCACTTGCAACTTTTTTGTTGAGTACCACAATATGATTTTGAAACTTTAGCTTGTCATCGTTCATAAGCCTAGAAATCTGTTCACTTGTCTATTTTCTAATTCATCAATATTTAAACTAGAAAAGGCAAACTTAAAGCTAAGTACACTTGTTTTGTTAACTTGAAAACATAGTAGGTTTGAGTCACACCATTGCTTTACCTTCACGAATTCTTCAGAAATCATGTTCATAAGTTCATCTGGCGGTGGATAAGACCATAAAATAGTTGTATCCTCCGCAAACACATTAAAAGAACCTCGTATATAAAGAGAGGTAAGATTATTAATATAGAGTAGAAAGAGTATTGGGCCAAGTACCGATCCTTCTGGCACTCCATGATTCGCTTTAACAGGTCTCAGACATAACACCCAATGACCTTACAATCTGTCTTCTCCCAGTCAGAAAGGACATATATTCAGCTCCGTATATAATTTTTCAAAGAAATACTGCATTAGTGCCCTTCAATTCCCGAAAACCAAACTGGTTCCGGCTCAGAACATTATGCCGCTCTAAAAAGAGTTCATTCTCCTCTTAACTAATATCTCGACGACCTTAGACAAACAGGGTAACAGAGAGATTGGCAGGAAGTTTGTTAGATCGTCTGGTTCAGCCACACTTGAATAGTGAATTAACTACAGCATTTTCATGATTCTGTATGAATTATAGACGCAGAGTAACAACTTGACCTTTACCCCGACATCTCCAAAAATCACAAAATGATGAGCAAATATGCTTGTTTCATTCAACGTCATTGTTCACTATCTTACAAATTATTCTTTAATATGCACACAATTTAAATGAATAATCCAATTATTGAAACTAAAATTTCTTTTAAACAACTTGATTTCGCTTTTTAACAGGAACTTAGCTGGCATGCGCACATCTGATCAGTAGCTAAAACAGCTTTATTTTTTTCAAGCTCGTGGATACGTTTCTGCTGAACTTGTGTACTCTTTACACATTACGAACCAGAATAATGTTGGCATTAATGGCAATCAGCTTCTATTTTAATCCTTAAAGCCCTTTGAGTCAATCCAGGGAAGTTTGTCTCACTTGAGCATAGTCGGATTGTAGGTGGTTCCCCTGTTCAACAGATATGCAGATACTGCCATAGACGCGAAGATTCATTTCTTTTACGATCCACCGGCAAACGGGAACGGACCGAAGAGAAAATATTGGGGGAAGGTGTAATGCAATTTTATCAACAGACTTTTCAATGTTTCCAATTTGGCGAATGCAATTTATTTAATGACATAATAATATAAAATGTTTAACATAATAAACATGATTTAAAAAAAATCGCCCTTTGTTCAAAACAAGAAAAACAGTAACTCTTTATTTACTGTTTTTCTTGTTTTGAACAAATAACTATTGGGGAGGGGGGCACAGCACGTCATTCACACCTTTATGCCACTCCAAATATGGAACCTATCATAAGTAAAAATCCTTTCCTCGTCCTTGGATCTGCAATTCTTAAAATTCTTTCTTCAAGACCTAAATGATTAAAAAAATGTTATATATAGTTTCTTCCCCCACTGAACAAAAACTGTCTAAGCCCGGAGATTTAAAAAGAGCTTATACGAAATAGTTTTGGGAAGATTCAATGAAAAGCCTCCTATTCCTCAGCTATTTTTTTTGTTTATGTTTTGTTTATAAGGTACTTTTCTGTGAAAATATTTAATAAATACATATATTTTTTATCCAACTCCGAGCCATATATATTAAGAATGTATTTTTAAAAAATTTCTAAATACGTCATTATTTATTGATTAGAACTTTTGTTCCGTATTCGTGGATCGCAAGAATATTAAAAGCCTTTAAGATAATTATGTTAGACATCCTAGAATATATTTGGTATTATCAATATAGGTCAATGTAAGGTAAACATTAAATTTACTTAGTAAATATTTAGACGCTCTCTTATATTAATGTTCTAATTCCAGATACCTTCTTCCTACGTAAAGCACGTTGTACTTAATTATCATTCTAAGGTTAATAATCTAATTATTATCAAGGTAAAACACTTGCCTACTGGAAAAATTATTTCCCAAAATAAATAAATAGGTTTTAATATATAGTTATAGTTTCGTAGGTCTTGTTTGTATTTCTAAGTATGACAATACACCATTAAACCCACATAATTATTTTTTGTGACATTTTTTGCAACTATTCAGGTTACAAAGACGGTTTCGGAATTAAATAAATAATGCTAGAGATATTAAGTATGTCAACATTAGGTTATTAAAACTGCACAGCAGGTGATAAAAGGGGAACTAACTGATTAAGTTTTTCTGCGACTAAACTACTTGGTCAAGACGTATAGACCCAACTATTTCACCATGACTGAACAGTCAAATGTCTACGCGCACATCAGCCTAGACACAAATTAATAATTCTTAATAAAGAATATGAAAAAAATGTATATAGAAATTTGTATGTATGCATTTTTACTGAAGACAAAAGATACATATCTTCGCATACTATGCTGGTTTTTGTTTTTTTTTGTTGTTTCATAATTGCATCTATGTAGTAGTAGTTGGGGGGGAGGTCGAGAGATCTGACTGGTAGGCTTATAAGAACCTTTCGGTCTACCCTAGACTCTCACTCAACCACCACCCGCCACCAGGTTTCCGTCCTTAAATCTACCTGTCCTGCCTATATAGGTCTGGATATTTTTCCAGGATAGTTCCTTGACTGCACCCCTATGCAAGGCCGTAGTGTCAAAAATAATCTGGCGTAGTCTTGCTCGTGCTTCACACCTGTTCAAGAAGTGGAGTGGAGTTTCCTCCTCCTCCTCCTGACACCCCGTGCATGTAGAGTCCTCCTCAATACCTAAAATAGAGAGGTGCCTCCTTAATCGACAGTGCCCCGTTACTATTCCTACGATGGAGTTCAGGGTCTTCCTGTCCCGCGTTAACAGCCACTCTGTTTGGCCTTTATAGGGCTTCACAATGAAATCTTTAGCTTCCCAACCAACTTCAAACTGGTCCCACTCACGTAATTGCATCTATAATATACGCTATTTTATATAAAGATCCGTAGCTTTCTGACGAGCAACTACGGGATTAAACAGGAGGATTTGCATACGGATTAGTTCTTCGGTTCTTATAGCAATTTCGTATGTCAGAAAAGGATAGAAAAGACAATGGACTCTGCAGTAGTGTAAAGTTATCTGTGATAATAACTTAAAACATAATTAATAACTTGAAATATAAAGTCTAAAAAAATAATCCACTTAAATGGGGATGTATATACTCAAAGTGAAAAAAAGTGCATTATTTGTTTAGAAACTTTACGAAGGCGTAGAAAGGTCCATATAAGTCGCAAATTCTGAATTTGAAGTCGAAAATTCCGAGTTAAAAGTCGGAATTTCCGAATTGCAAGTGGAAAAACATTATTTTGACTTCCGAGTTGCAAGTTCGGAAAAGTACATTCATTTCAGTTAAAGATATTATGCCAATACATGCATGACACTTCCTTTTAGTAAAACCAATAGGGGTTATTGGTTTTACTCCCAACTAGCCCTGGTAGAGAGAAACTAATATTTTCCTTAACCACCTTTTAAGTAATGACTCATCGGTTCTCTTCTGAGGCGTTGGGCAGCTCACAACTTTATTAGTCCATCGTTGGCTTTGTGGGTGCTCTGGAAGCGCTCTACAATGGCCGAAACTAGTTTTTAGCGCCTTAAATTTTTTGGGCTAAATGCTTCTAAATAAAGGCAATTCATTAAAATCATTTAATTCTAATGGAATATATTTATAATGACCTCAATATGAATTCCAGCGAGATGCTGACGTTAAAAATGGGCTTGATAGCCACGGATGGCATGCCGGCTTATTTTAATTGTGATCTTCTACATAAGCTACCTTGCTTCGGCACTAGTTGTCAATTCTTAACAAATATCTTATCTCATTTCATAACCCTTCTAAAACTGGTCCTGTACTCTTGCTCCTACAGGAAACTCCTTCTATTAACGCGACTCTGGAACTAAACTAACAAAAATATATAAGCGATTACACCCTAAAAAGACTTAAAGTTTTTTATTTTTGAAATACTAAACTTATAAGCTCCCTAAAAAGACAGATTGATAAGCCTTATGTCCACTTTGTTCTTTTCTAAAAAGATATATAAAGGAATCAGACACTAAAACTAGAACATTTTTACATAGAGATTATCATAATGAATAGAGCTTGATAGATCTATAGGTAACGGTGATGAATATTAAAAGAACCTTTAACGACAGGTGTTTCATTCCCGAATTCATTATGCAGGGCTCTATCCATTGGTTGCAAAATATAGTTCTTTCAATAAAATATATTAATAATGGAATTTCGTGGTATTGATTAAACTATAAAAGAAAAACAATGGTAACTTTTTTCCATATATGGAGGATTTCCAAATAATTATTTTCTTACATCTAAATAGCAGATTAATGCTTATGTAAGATATTTTTTACGTTATTCACTTTAATTCAAACAACTTTAAACAAGTAGTCATATATACAAACACATATTGAAATGCGACATAAATTATTAGAGAAGCACTTATTAGCTATTAGCACTTGAAAAAGTTATGCTGCGCAAATTTTTGGGTTTTTGTATGATTCATGTAAGTAGATATACGATTTAGGTAGCAGATTTAAATACAGCAAAAACTGATTGAAAAGGCGAATAACTGTCTTGGAACAAGTTTTGTAACCTTTTTGAATGTGTTTTTGGCGTAGTTTGGTGGGATTGCTTCCAGCCATGTTAGCGTTTATATTAGGCCATCTTCTTCACTCCAGGAAGATAATTTTCTCTGTCAAATAAACAGTTAAGCAGATTAAAATAGGTAAAAATGTAACAACACTGTAAATATTATTTATAGATAATAAGCTACCGATCGTCTGTTTGCGTATAATCTGTACATGTTAAAGGTGACCGTGTCCGTCTGCATATTACTTTTATACGTTTACAATGTAGTTTTATTTTTACTTATGTCAATGTGCCCAAAATTTTTACTTACCATTGAAAAATACACTCTTGGAGCTGGCTTAATATAAGTCGAAACGTTGGTCAAAGCAAAAATCGTTTTTTTTTTATAGTTTAATATCTCTTGAATGAGTTCTGTATTTTTCAATCAATAGATCAAACTAAACTTAATTAATTCGGATATGTTAGATCTGTCGTTTAAGGTTCTCTTGCAATTCATTAAACATTTTTTCAGTACAATATAAATACTTTTGCTTTTATGGAATGTACTTAAGGGAATGTGGGAGAATCGTTAACCATAGATCTATGAAGCTTTGTTTATATGAGCGATCTCATTATGATTAGCTTTAACTATTGCCTGAAAAATATAGAGGGTGTTCTATAAAAAATGAGCAATTGTTTCAAGGCTGTATAAAATCATATAACCGCCCAAAAATTCAGCCCCATATCTTTTTTCATGTGCCCACAACAGTACAGCCGTACTATCTTTACTTAAGACACTATTCTACATTATGTCTATTGCCCATATTTCATATTTTCGATGCCAATAAATTGTAAAAATGGTTTAAAAATACGAAACTTTTATAAGTGGTCGGTCACTTTAATGCAAAAAAACATGAATGAGCATGGTCTGAATCCTTGCAGTTTGTTACAAGAAATTTTATTTTTTCCAACCCAGTGCAAAACCTCAAAAAAAATTTCCTAGTTTTAGTGTCTGATTCCTTTTTATATCTTTTTAAAAAATAATTTGCAGCTCTTAGTTTGGTATTTGCGTCTTCCTTTATTTTACCACTTCTACTTGAGGTCTGCCACTGCACATCCGACTTATCAGGCCGCCTACATGTTTGGTGTTTCCCTGCAGTGGTGTGGAAAATAAAAGGAGTTGAATTTCATCCTGGAGTTGAATCTGGGAAGTGTAGGATATCGCCAGATGTCTAGACCATATTTTTGGGTGTTAAGGGGATTTCAAGTATATATGCTCAATTCCGAAGCCGCATTACTGAAAGGAGTTTCCTGTAGAAGCAAGAGTTCAGGGCCAGTTTTGGTAGGATTAGAGAAGGAGATAAGACCTGTGTTAAGAATTGACGACTAGTGCCGAAGCAAGTGAATATCTCTAGGTTATTTTCAGGTATGAGAACAAGCATGCTATTATTTAGAAACATTTAAATTAGATAAGTAGGTTCGCTGTTTGGACTGTACATTTTTTGAAACCCATCCTAAAAAAAAGTTAAAAAATTGAGGGCGTTGAAAAATAGATGAGGTCATCGTAAAGAGGCCAGAAGACTCACAAACCACTGGTGAACTAATATAGTTTAAGTTGCCCAACGCCTCAGAAGAGAGCTTAGAAGCCCTTACTTAAAAAGTGGTTAATCGTCGTAAAAAGGAAATTAGTTTCTCTCTACCTGAGCTAATTAGGAAAATAATTAATAAGGTACAAGGAATTTAGTTTTCCTGACTTGCAACTCGGAAATTTTATCTTCATATTTGGAAAATCGGACTTAGAAATAGGAAAAGTAAAAAATATATATATATATATATATATATATATATATATATATATATATATATATATATATATATATATGTTGTGTTTTCTTAAACCATGTCTAATATTTTTTTGTTAAAAATTCTTGGGTACTGGTTTATTTTCTTAAAAGAATTATTTATTTCCTTAACGTTTCGGGCTTCATAGAGGGCTTTTTCAAAATGATATTATTGGCCTACAATAAATACATGTTTTATAGTTTTGTATTTATTGTAGGCCAATAATATCCTTTTGAAAAAGCTCTCTATGAAGGGCGAAAGGTTAATTAATTAAATAAATAATTCTTTTAATAAAATAAACCAGTACCCAAGAATTTTTAACAAAAAAAATATATATATATATATATATATATATATATATATATATATATATATATATATATATATATATATATATATATATATATATATATATATATAATCGTTCTTGTCGTTTTTCTTTATTTTTTGAATAGATCAAATTTATCAGATATTCGAAATCCATTTGGGACTGAGAAACCAAGGTCGACTCTCCCACTGTACTTCTGTTTCAGGCGTGATTTTTATAAATATATAAAGAAAAATATATATATATATATATATATATATATATATATATATATATATATATATATATATATATATATATATATATATATATATATATATATATATATATATATATAGGCCGTTCTACGTCTTTGTACTGAATCGTTCTTGTCGTTTTTCTTTATTTTTTGAATATATCAAATTTATCAGATATTCGAAATCCATTTGGGACTGAGAAACCAAGGTCGACTCTCCCACTGTACTTCTGTTTCAGGCGTGATTTTTATAAATAAAAAGAAAAATCGTTAAATTTCCTTTACCCGGAACTTCTCTCGTTATGAATCTTTCCTTTAATTAGGGATAGAGTTTATAGCCATACTTGATTTTTGGGCATATATTAAAGTTTATCCCTATATCACATTCAATTTTTCTGCGAAACTTAAAGTTGATTGAATAAGAACGTTGTTCTACGCTGATTTTTTTAAACATTTTATTTGGCCGCCATTTTGTTTCGCCATCTTGAATTCGTACCACAAATTTCCCAGACTATCTCTATATCAAACTTAATGCTTGCACACAATTTAAAATTAAACTAATAAGTAGTTTTTTCAGGCTGATTTTTTTAAATATTTTATCCTATTTTGTTTTGCTATCTTGGATTCATACCAAAATACAACCAGTTCACTTCTATATAACACTTGATTATTGTGCAAAATTTCAAGTAAACTGGATTAGTTTTTTAGTAATAACTTTTGAACGTTTTACTAGGCTGCCATTTCGTTACGCCATATTATATTTTTACCAAAATACTACCAAGCCATCCCTATATGAGCATTAATTTTTTACCAAAATTTGAAGTCGATCGGGTTAGTAGTTACAGACCGACGGAACTGATAAAACATAATATTTGGCATTTGGGAACGATAAAAAAGATATGTAAGAGGATTTTTTCACGATTACAAACAAATCAATCCATCAAGTAATTTTTCAGGCAGAATTTTTAAATATTTTTTAAACCGCCATTACGTTTCTCCATCTTGGATTCATACCAAAATGTTACGAGTTAATTTTTACATAGTATTTTTGTGCAAAATTTGAAGGATATTAAACAAAGTAATAATTTTTCTTAACATTTCATTAGACCGCCATTTTGTTTTTCCATTTTGCATTTTCACTAAAATATTACCAGATCATCCCTATATGACCCTTAATGTTTTACCAAAATTTGAAGTCAATCTACCCCACTGACTTCAATTTTGGTCAAAAATTAAGGGTCATAGTAGTTGACGCGAATAGACAGACCGACAGATAAACAGGCAAACAGATAAACAAACAGACCGATGGAGCTGAGAAAACATGTTTTTCGACATCTAGGGATTCTGAAACGAGAATATCTCAGAGGGTGATTTTACATACATTACAATACTTCCTTTTTATGAGGGACGAAAAAATTATTTGGTAATATATATAAATGGTTTCTTGTACTTGATATTAAATAAAAAAATATTGCTCATGGTCAGGTTATGTATTCTTAGAAAACCTTTGTGTTTATAATCGTATTTGTTTTACATGTTTTATCTTTGTGCTGATTTAACTTTATTTTAATTTTTATAAAATATTTATGTTATATAAGTATACCGCAGATTTTGGAAATATGTAATACTAGATTAACAATTCACTGAAAAGCTTAAAACGTGACACAAAAAAATTATTTTTGCAAAAATAAGGGGCACTCTATAGCACTCTTTCTGTATAGGTGTAGGTATTAAGGTTGTGCCTTTGACCGTTCAGTAACTTTTATGGTCAATTGACCGGTCATTTAGAGAAGAAATATGACTTAATTTTATTTAAAAAAATACATTAATAATCTTTGGTCTTAGGATTTGTACCATGCCTACACAAAGACTAAATATTATAAAAATCTTGTAATATAACAGAAATTAATAAAATACTTTTAAACATGGTATTATAGAAAACGTTAAAAAAATGTATTTCGCAAAAATAACTTTTAAACTAAGATAAAATAAACGACTTAAGTTGCAAAATAAAATATTTGAACACTTAAAAAAACCGTAGGTTAATCAAAAACGCCTCACCGCGCGCATTTACAATTATTTTACAAAAATTTGGGACACATAATACATTTACTGTTTACATATTCTTTAGAAAAGTGTCATCTAGCTTCATATAGAGGGTAGAAGACCACTGAAATCCGGGGCTGACAGAATGTTTCGGCGAGTTTTGTCGGTATGTCTCTGACCTAGTGGGTAGCAGCGAGCAATGCCATTCTGCTGTTGAAAATGTTGCGTTATTATTGTCCATTCAGGTTCGCAAGCTCTTTACCTCTAAAAGCCTACTGGTCACATGGGCAAAGTAACAAGCAAGTTGGTCCGGGAGGGTGCTTTATTTAAGGTTCGAACCTGGCGTTTGGACTTAAAGGACTCGCATATGAGTCTTCCGGCCGGTGTGACGTGATTCGTCAATTCAAAAGTTCAAAATTTAGATTTAGTTTTAATTTGCCTTGTTAAATCCACCCTTAAGATAATGGACAAAAGTCTGGTTTTTACAGATTCGCTTTAAACAGCAAATATCAACATATGAATATTTCTGAGTGTCGCAATTTTACATGGGAATATCGTTTATTTTTTATGTTAATTTGGTTATACAGGATCAGTTTCAACCTTAACCAAGTTTCACTGTTAGATTATTTATATAAATTCCCTAATTTTATACTATAAGTATAATTAAACAACAATAAATAAAACTGTGAACTGTTTTAGGAATCACGATTTTTATATCTAATCTGCACACACCGATTTCTTTTACAATAATAAGATGCGTTATTATTGTTTTTAAATTTCCTTAGGTGGGAAGCTTTTGTTTTGATTACCAATTTAGATAACACCGATATAGCTTTACCAAATGTAATCAAAAACATATATACTGCATTCAAACCTCATCTTATCTGGATTGGTTGTTATCTGTGGGCATTTAAAGTAACTGGTTTATTCTCGGCCAATATTTGATCTAAATGTTTTGAGGCAAAGAACACAGAAAAGAAATTGGAATATTCAAAGTTCGTATAAGTTGAAATCTTATTTTTTTTTATGATATTAGTCCACTATCATAAAACATGGAGTTCAAAACGAAAACAGTTTTCACATGTACGCATTTTAAGACAAGATATTCTCTACAATATAACCTTTACAACATTTTATCAACCTTTGAATGCTCCACTTTTAAACAAGCTAACCTACAATAATTTCACTCAACCTTGTATAAAAAAAACTATGTAAACTTATCAAGAAATAGCACCCTTGACATCCACATTAACTTATACAAATGACATTCAGAATGTAATTACAAATTTCCCGAAATAATGACAAAAGTGCAAAAACGCCCTTGACATTCGCATTAACTCGTATAGAGATATTGGTCTTAAATTAGAACTACAAGTTTAATACCGAATTTCCACGAACAATAGCAAAAGTACAAGGTATTTTTACAGAGTAAAAAATGTTATAATTAATGGTCATACATTTCGTACGCTTGAGCAAGAACGATTTTGATGTTATATTAAATAAATGTATCGATTAATGTGGTTAATGGGATTACAGAAACTTGGCATTTTGATTTTCTTAACCCCCTTAAAGTATTACCACAGAAAATATAATTCTCTATGTATTACTAACTAACCCAGTCACCAGAGCTCTGTGAACAAATGAATAACAAACTAATAAATGTTGCATAGGAAAAAACTTCTCATCACTAGCGTGTTAAACTTTATCAAAATTGGGAGCTTTATCTAAATAAAAGATATTGGACTTAAATGATCTCAGTTATATTTAATCAATTCTATTGATTAGTAGTTTAGTAATTTTTTCTTTTTTACAGATTATTGATTTTCGCTCAAACTTGCAAATATTTTTTTGTTAGGTCGGCTTTTTTTATGTCATTCGTTTACTTTTTGATTTTCCCAAGTAGCCCGAAGAAAGTACAAAGCTTAGTTTTTGATTTTTTTTCTAGCTTAGAATTAAAAAAATAGTTCGACAGCCCGCAACACATTTTAGTGACCAATTCTACCAAAGCTGATTTTCATACATATGGAAGTTTTGTTTTTTTATCGTACATCAACTAAGCGACCTTCTGCTGCCATTCTTCTAGTGGAAATGGGAGTAATAGAGACACCTCGCCTTAAAAAACGTTAAAAAATTAATAGTAGTTCACTTTTAATAATAAATGATAAAAATCCCTCTCAGCTTAGAAAATGTTGCAGCTGCGCATATAAACAGGTGTGAAAATCATATTAAAAAATTAGTTAGTACCAAAGCTGAAATCGACTTTAATGACAGTTTAGAAATTATATGTTATGAAAACAAGCTTCAAGTGAACACGTATCGGGGGAATAGTTTTCAGCTAAGATCATTAACCTTTAGTCATATACCCACGAAAATGAGTGTTGCATCAATTTGTTTCCTGTTCGAAAAAAAATTGGCAAGCTGATTTTTTTTTTCATAAATATACGTTGCAACAGCGTCCTGAAATATTGAACATAAGAGTGAAAAATAATTTAGCTTTCAAAGAAGTAATATTGCTAGTAAAAACAGAAAATTGAGAATGCCATTACCACTGAAAATGCTATCAAGTTTTTACCTCGCTACCATCGAAATATAGAGTAACAAAAAATGTATCGAAAGAAGTCCATCGAATCACTCTTCGAAGCAAAGTAAGTTGACACATTTTTTTGACAAACAATTTTACACGATTTTTGATGTTTTGATTTTCCGCGCATTTTGATATACACAAAGTTATTTAATTTAATGAAATTCAAGTCTTAAAATTTGTAATAAGCTATTATCTTACTTTTTTACGTACCAAGAGCAAGAAGGAAATGTGGAAAACATTCTTGTGCGACCAGAACACAGTAATAATAAATTAATAGAAACATTTTCTCGTGGCCCTGTCTATCCGTATTATCCCTCTTTCCGCCGATTTAATAAAATTACATATTGTTTTAATAAATATAGTCAACATATTTTTACAATTTAATTCTAAAAGAAGCTTCACTTTTTTATTCACCAAAGTTTCAATTTTGCAAAATCACAGGTTTGTGCATAATATCAAAGAAAACAACAATTACCTGGCTTATTTGTTTTCAGCTATGCTATGAGATTCTCGGAAACGCACGTCGACTAGCTACCTGTTTAAAGGTTGATAATCTCAGCTGAAGACTATTTCCCCGACACGTGATCAGCTAAAGCGTGTTTTCATAACATACACTTCCTAAACTGTCACTAAAAATGATTTCGACTTTATTGCTAAAAAATTTTTCTAATATGATTTTCACACTTATTTATATGCGAAGCTGAAGCATTTTCCACCGGCATTTTCTCAGATGAAAGTGATTTTTTTATCATTTTTTATTATAAATAAACTATACAAAACATTTCAAAATTTTTTTGACGTTTTTTAATGCGGGGATGGCTTCATTACTCCCACCTCTACCCGAAGTATGGCAACTGAAGGTCGTTTCGTTTATGTACCATAAAAAAAACCTTACATATGAGTGAAAATCAGCCTTGATACAATGGCTACCCTCAAAATGTAGCGGGCTGTCGAACTAAAATAAAACTGAGCCGCTTATGTGGGACACCCTTTATATAATAATATTTAGTGTTTAGTTTTGTTACATCGGTACCTATTTTGTCTATTGAGAGCACCAAAACTGATGATTGCTGCGTCAAAATTGTATTTCGACCATTGTGTCGTATGTCACATTCTTTTTACTTCTCTCGTAAAAGGGAAGTATCGTAATCGTGAAAAAATCACCCTCCTAGTTTTTTATAGATCTTCACGTTTTAGATCCCCTAGATGCCAAAAGGTTTCTCAATTACGTCGGTCTGTCTGTACGCGGCATAGCTTAAAAACTACGTATCTGATTGACTTCAAATTTTGGTGATAAATCAAGCGTCATAAAGGGATGAAATGGTTACAATTTAGTAAAAATCCAATATCACGGAACAAAATTGCAGCCTAGTGAATTGTTATAAAAATAATCACTAGGAAACTGCTAATCTAAATTACCTGAAATTTTACATAAGAATCAAGTATTACGTAGAAATCATCTGGTAAAATTTTGGTACGAATCCAAGATGGCGAAGTAAAAGAGCGACCCAATGAAATGTTAAAAAATTATTTCAAAATACTACCTACTTAATTTACCTAAAATTTTGCATAAAAATCAAGTATTACCTAGAAATCAACTGGTAAAATTTTTATGCGAATTCATGGTAAAACAAAATGCGGGCTTAATAAAATATTTAAAAAATCAGCATGAAAAAACTGCTTATTAGTTTGATTTCAAATTTTCTGCAAGAATTAAGCGTGATATAAGATGAACTGGTAAAATTGTGGTATGAATCAAGATGGCCGAATAAAGTGGCGTACATGCAAATAAAATGTTTGTTATCGTGAAAAAAAAAATCCTGTTTAAGGCAAGCAATTAAAATGCTTACTTTTCAGCGTTTCTAGATACCCAAAAATGTGTTCTCTCAATTTCGTTGGTCTCTTTGCCTGCCATATTGGGGCATAGCTAAAAACTACTTACCCGATTGACTGTGAATTTTGGTAAATATTCAATATGGCGGAACAAAATGCCGGCCTGGTGAAGCATTAAAAAAGTGATCACTAAGAAACTAATTATTCGAATTACCTCAAATTTGGCACAAAAAGCAAGTGTTAGAAATGAACTGGTAACATTTTGGTATGAATCCCAAATGGCGGCATAATAAAATAATTAGCCTGAAAAAACTGTTTATTAGATTAATTCCAAATTTTGTGCAAGCATTAAGTGTGATATAGAGATAAACTAGTAAAATTGAGATAAGATTTCAAAATGACGTAATAATAGAGACCAAATAATAAGTTTAAAAAATCAACGTAAAAAAATTTCTTATTTAACTGACTTCAAATTTTTTACAAAAATTAATTGTGATATTGAAATAAACTGACAGGAATTCAACATGACGGAACAAAATGGCGGTATTAAAAAAATTAGTGTAAAAATATTTTGAGAGATGATGTGTTACTAAAAGACTATGTGCGGAACTAAATTTGGTCACACTCCACTATTCTTAAGAAAAGGAAAATATTCACAACGAGGAAAGTTCAAGTAAAGGAAATTTATCGATTTTTAGGAGATATATTCGATAAAGCATACTGGAAATTGCCGAGAGTCATAAATGACAAAAATGAAAGAAAGGGTTCGCCATATATTGCAAACTTTTGAATACGAATACAAAAGCAACGCAAAACATCAAAATTATTATAGTTTTGCAAACAGCATAAACGTTAGGTTCTCGATAAACTATATTAGTCAACAAATACGAAAAAATATGCGACTGATGTTATAATGGCTGAACGGGGGAGTTTAAATCAACAACCAAAACTGTCCACCACGTATATATTTTGAATGCATCAGTAATTTTTCTTTTATTCCAAATATTTTTATATTTTTAAATATAAGTCCAAAACAAAAAAATCAAGATATTCTAAGGATAATAAGTTTTATTTTCAAAAATACATTTACAGTAAGTCTTTTATAGATAACTTCTTTGCAAATGCTTACTTTCGTTTATATTCCTGATCGCTTTCTCATAAGAAACCAACAATAATCTCCCATCATTGCTGAATCCAATCTGAATTATTGTTAGTATATCTTAGTGGAACCTTTCTCCTTGCTCGCCACTAACCGGTCCCACATTTTTGGGAAAAAATTTAAATGGGAGTGCAAGAAGTATGTTTTAAGAGACAGCCCATTTTGCAGTTGTTTTCAAGCAGTTTTATAAGTTTTCCGTAGTTTTCTAATTTTTTCTGTTTCCTAAAAACTCCGAAATCATTCTTTTAAAAAAGACCTCCACGCAGCTAATTCAACATCATTTAATTTTTTATTAAACTTTGCATCCCTTAGTATTTTTCTAATTTGTGGTCCAACAAATATTCCTTCCTTAGGCTTAGCATCACTTAGGTTAGGAAAAGTTTGTATAAGGTATTTAAATGTATCTTTTTCTTTATCTAATGCTTTTACGAAATTGTTCATCAGTCCCACTTTAATATGTAATGGAGGTAACAGAACTTTTTTTAGGATCAACAAGAGGTATACTCTTTAGATTAGCTTGGCCTGGAGTAAATTGATCTTTCTGAAGATATTCTTTTACTTTGTAATATCTGTGTGCTGCTCTACTGTTCCGAAGACAAAGAAAACAGCAATACTTGGTAAATCCACCCTGAAACCCTAATAACGGTCAGTATTAGTTTTAGGTCACCACATATCTGCCACTTTCGATTAACACAAATACCCATTTTATTCTGCATAATAAAGAAAGAGGAAAGCTCTTGGTAACGTTTCCTAAATATTGTTGCAGTGGTAGAAAAATTCCATTGTTGTAATCTTGAACCTAACAGTTCACCATGCTCTTTGGACAAGTGGAGATCCCAAATTAGATCATGTATCTAATTCAGCTTTTTTCGTTAAATGGGGTGCTTTTTCTTCACTTTCGGGAAAATAAGTACCGTCCTATTCTGATACATTATCGGGTTCTGCCTTATCATCATACATTCATAAATCTTCCTCGCGAGCGCTGGGACCCGAACTAAATTTTTCTAATTCCAGTACTTATTAAAATAATGTGATTAAAATACTTATTAATTTTGTGCAAGGATTTATGTTTGACGGTTGTTCAGTTAGCGTCTCTTTCTATTCTACTTTTCAATGTCAAAGTATCAAAAATATTTAAACTATTGTTTTTATCGCTATGTTACCTAAAGAAACATTTTTCCAACTGTTTTGGAGAAATGTTTTACTCCTGTTTATTTATTATTACTAATATTTTTAACGATTTTCATGAAATTATATGTTTAACTTTAAGGACAAAAATATTCACAATGTAAACAGATACCTAAACTACTAACAAAATAACTTTTTCTACGACTGCTACGTAAATGTTCAAAATAACACATAACCAGCAAGTCCTAAGAAATCATTTCCGATGCCTCTAATTAGTTCATCATTGGTCAGCTAAAGTGTGTGTACAGCGGTTGCGGTTGCTCAGTTCTTCACCTGAAAAAAATATATATATACAGGGTGGTCCAATAATGGAGGATGTCGGCTGTAGCTCAAGGAACGTTAACAGAACCGACAGAACTTGAGGAAAAAAATATTTATAGGTAAATCGGTCAAGAGAAATCGCTGTAAATTATTTTTAAGTTCGAAAGTTGGCCGCTAGGGCGCGTAATAGCACCTCAAAAGTGTTTCAAATCAAAATTTCAATGTCAAAGTATTAAATATATTTAAAATATTGTTTCTTATCGCTATTACCTAAAGTAAAATCTTTCTAACTGTTTTGGAGAAACAAAAATGTGCCTTTATTTAACATCGGAAATAAACTTTTTATTTAATATGTTAAATAAAGCTTTTATTTTACAGGTTAAAAAAGACGTCAGAATCTCAATTTTTTTATAACGACCTTTATTAGAACCTTGTAACGCAACATGATTAATAACAAATTCAACTAGTTAAATTAATCTAAAATAAATATTGTTATAAACTATTTAAATTTTATTTGAATGGTACTATTAGTAATATTATTAATGTTTATTCCAGAAACTTCAGGTAGAGATATTGACCTATTTATGTTAATTTGATTTGAAACACTTTTGAGGTGCTATTACGCGCCCTAGCGACCAACTTTCGAACTTAAAAATAATTTACGGCGATTTCTCTTGATCGATTTACCTATAAATATTTTTTTTTCCTCAAGTTCTATCGGTTCTTTTAACGGTCCTTGAGCTACAGCCGACATCCTCTATTATTGGACCACCCTGTATATATATTTTTTTTCAGGTGAAGAATTTCAGAGAAATAAAATTCGATTAGTTCGATCAATTTTTTATTTCCCTCGTAAAAGGGAAGTATTGTAATCGTGAAAAAATCACTCTCCGAGATTTTTCAGATCTTTACGTTTCAGGGTCCCTAGATGCTGAAAACATTTTCAGTTTTCTGATTTAAGCCGGTCTGTCTGTCTATGGGTCTGTAACAAACAAACACAAACAAAATAAGCTTTATTGTGATCAGAAAAACATGTCTCATTGAAAAAGCAACCTTAAAAATAGAAATGTTCTATAATACCTTATGGAATAACTTACATTATGTTAAAAAAAGTAAACTATACATTAAAAAATACAAAAATATACAGATAAAACATATATAATAATAAAACAATAGACAACAATCAATAATTAAAATAAAAACTATACATCTGTATAATAGCAAATGAGTCAATAATATAAAGATTAAAAAAAGAAAACAAATGTTGAGTCAGAAATATTTAAAATATTATATCTACTGTCATAGAGGGTTATCATAAAAAACTACTTATCAAATTTACCTCTAATTTTGCACAAAAATCAAGTGTTACATAGGAATTAATTGGTAATATTTGTATGAATATAAGATAGCAATATAAAATGGCGTGCTTATAAAATATTTAAAAAAATGAGCCTGAAACTTATTAAAATTTTATTTGGAATTAATGTGATATAAAGATAAACTGATAGGTTAGTACCAATTTAAGATGGCGGAACAAAATGGTGGACAATTTTTTTTTAAATAAAATCTTATTTAATTGACTTGATATAGGAATGAACTTGTACGAATTCAAAATAACGTAACAAAAAGGCGGTTTGCATCAAAAACTAATTATTGAATTTATTACTTCCATCGTACAAGGGAATCACCCTTCGAGCTTTTTTCAGATCTTCCGTTTCGGAGTTCTTAGATTACGGAAAACATGTTTTCTCAATTCCGTCGGTCTGCCTACAAAAACTACTTACCCGATTGACTTCAAGTTTTGGTCGAAAATTAAAAGTCATATGAATGACCTGGTAACATTTTAGTAAAAACCCAATATGGCGAAACAAAATGCGGCCTAGTCAAATATTTAAAATTATTACTAAAAAGCTGCAATTTACCTTAAATTTTGCACAAAAATCAAGTGTTGTGTAGTAAAATTTTGGTCTAAATCCACGATCACGAAATAAAATGGCGGCATTATAAAATATTTGAAAATTCAGCCTGGAAAAACTACTTAATAGATTGATTTTAAATTTTGTGCAACAATTAATTGGGGTATAGAGATGAACTGCTAAAATTATGGCACGAATTCAAGATTTAATTGATGACTATAACCGCGAAAAAAATTGCAGATTTTACATATATTTACGTTTTAGCGTCTCTAGATGCCAAAAAATATGTTTTTTCAATTCCATTTGTTTCTCTGTTGGTCTGTCTGTCAGTTTGCGGCGTAGCTAAAAACTTCTTCAAATTATGAACAAAAATTAAGGGTTGTGTGGGGATGACCTGGTATTATTTTAGTAAAAATCCAATATAACGGAACAAAATGGGGGCCTAGTAAAATGTTAAAAAAAATATTACTAAAAAAGAACTTATCCAACTTATCTCAAATTTTGCACAAAAACCAAGGGATTAACCTGTAATATTTTGGTGTGAATCCAAGACAGCAACACAAAATGGCGGCCTAATAAATTATTTAAAAAAATCAGTCTGAAAAACTACTTATCAGATATATTTTAAATTTGGTGCTACCATTTAGTGTGATGTAGAGATAAACTGGTAAAATTGTGCTACGAATTCAATACGGAGTAACAAAATGGCGGCCAAATAAAATGTCAAAAAAAATCATTGTAAAAAATCTTATTCAATTGACTTAATATCTTGCAGCAAATTTGAATTTATTTTAAATTATGCCCAAAAAATTAGTGTGGGATAGGTCGAAACTGCTCAAATATTGGTACGAAGACTGTATACCAAATGATTATGTGCGGAACTAAATAAGGTTACACTTTACCAGTCCTAATGAAAGGAAAAATCAATAACGAGGGAAGTTCCGGGTAAAGGAAATTTACCGATTTTTTATAAACTATCTACGTATTTTCCGATAATTTCGATGATTTGGTACATTATGACAATCCTATAATACATTTTATTTTTGAAATATATCCAGGTGTGCAAAACCAATTCAATCAATTAACTAATTAACATATAATTGTCATAGACCAAGGTGCAGTTACAACCGTAGAAGTATTGATAATAAATCGGCTTTTAAATATTCAAAATCTTAAAAATGCACGTAATTATCCAAATGAACCTTGCTTACAATAAATTAAGTGACAAATACTAAAGATATTCTTGTTAATTAGTCAATTAAGTTATAACTACAATATAGAAAGTTAAAAGTGAAAAAGCGAATTTGCCGAAACAATGGTAAAAATTCAGAAATGAACATCTGTCGAGTTAATATCATGTCTTTTTATTTTCGTCGTAAGAGGGGAAGTATTGCCGTCCTCCAAAGAAACAGTTTCTCATTTTCGTCAGTCTGTCTGTTCGCGGCATAGCTTGATAGTTCAAACTTTACTTAAAAATCACGGGTCATATGGGAATGAAACTGGCAACTATTTGGTAAAAATAAAATATGGCGCCTTAATAAAACATTTGAAAATTGAATTTAAAATAGGGATGGACTGGTTAAATTTTGGTCGAATCCAATGTAGCGGAGCAAAATAGTGGCTAAATAAATATAAAAAAATCAATTACTTTTTGATAGATCGGTTCTAGGCAATTACCCAGACGTTACCTGACAATAAATATTTTTTTTAATCAAAGAAAGCGAGATATTAACAATGTGTACATGTACAGGGTTGCCCGTTTATCATGGGGCACAATTTATTTTATTTTCATATATTCAGGTTACTTCGTTTTTCGTGGGCAGGTATCAACTTTCACATTTTAAATGGAACACCATGTATATTGACACGGATTCAAATAGCGCTATTCACGACGTTTTCAACCATCCATAACTTGATTGGTCTGTGGTGCAGCGTTTGGGATTTATTGACATTTATCTTCATTATTACATTTTTAGACCGATATATATATGGTATTTTGGTACTTTTTAAAATTCTGCCTGAACGATAAAAAAGATAAATGTTTGTTTTATTTGCTGCTGAGTAGATCTATATAAACAGCTAAATAACGAGTTTAACGATATATAATAAGATGGGTCTGCAAGGCACCGTTTGGTACTTATAGACGATTTTCTTCAGTAAATACTTTTTTTTCCACAAGGTGTTGGATTTTATTTAAAAGCTTTAAGTAACCCTAGAAATTCCTAAATTCTGATATAAAAATTCGGGACCTATAAATGCCGCACCAAACTTTTACTGAAGTTCTTCTTGATCTTTTAACATCTATGACTTTTAGTTTATTCTCATTGCTCTAATAATTAATGGGTATTTTTTCGGCTAAACATTTTAGTCGAGCTTGTAAATATCCAAATAATATTAGCAAATATATTTTCTAAGAAATGTCATTCCATATAAGAAGAGAGCTTTTATTTGTTTATTTTAAAACACGTTTGCAGCGTTGTTCTTTTGACGTCCAAATCCAAAGATACACGCCTGGTTGAATTTTCAGGAATCTCTTTAAAATACCACAAAATATTGAGTTATTCATCATTAGTCAACTTATAATTGTTTAAAAGAAAATACTATAACATTCCTCTATACTAAATATTATGAAATAAGTGGCTAAACTCAAGAAAATAAGGCGATATAATAATATGTGAGTCAAAAAATTTGTGTAAATATTACAGTGATCAAAAAAAAAATCGGTAAATTTTCTTTACCCGGAACTTTCCCCTTTATAAGTATTTTCTTTTCTTAGGGATATTGAAGTGTGACCCAATTTAGATACATTTGCATATAGTCATTTAGTAGCACATACACATTACATTTAATTTTTGTGAAAATTTTGAACTCATAATAAGAAAAACTTTTTATGTTGATTTTTTAAACATTTTAATAGGTCACCATTTTGAATTCGTACCACAATTTTACTAGTTTATCTCTATATAACACTTAATGCTTGCACAAAATTTAAAATTAATCTGAGAAATAGTTTTTCAACCTGATTTTTTTTAACTATTTTATTAGGCCGTCGTCTTGGATTCATAACAACATGTTACTAGTTTATTTCTATGTCACACTTGATCTTTGTGTCACATTTGAGGTAATTTGGATAATTAGTTTTTTTCACCATTTTGTTTCGCCATATTGGATATTTACCAAAATGTTACCAAGTCATCCCCATAAGACCTTAAGTCAATCGGGTAAGTAGTTTTTTAGCTATGCATCAAATGGACAGACAGACCGACGGAATTGAAAAAAGTTTTTGGACATCTAGAAACGTTAAATCTTGAAGCTTTATAAAACCTTAGAGCCAGATTTTTTTCACGATTACATGTTATTTGGCCGCCATTTTGTTTCGCCATCTTGAATTCGTACCACAATTTTACAGGTTTATCTTTATATCATATTTAATTCTTCAAGAAAATTTTGAAATTAATGCCGCCGTTTTGTTTCACCTTCTTGGCTTCGTCGCAAATTTTGCCAGTGGATTTCTATGTAATACTTGATTTTTGTGCAAAATTTCAGATAAATTGGATATGCAGTTTATTAATTTTTTTTTTAATTTCACCAGGTCGCCATTTTGTTTCGTCATATGGATTCGTACCAAAATTTTATCAGATAATTTCTACGTAATACTGATTTGTGTGCAAAATTTCAGATAAATTGGATAAGTACTTAGTAAAACTTTTTTAACATTTTACTAGGCCACCATATTGGATTTTTGCTAAATGTAAACCATTTGATCCCCATATGACGGTTGAGTTTTCACAAAAATTTGAAGTCAATCGTATAAGTAGTTTTTGAACTATAGATAGAACAGATAGACCGACAGACCGACGAAAACATGTTTTTTTGTGGCATTTAAAACTTTGTAAAAACCTACAACTTCAGTAAATACGTCAATATATGTGCCGCAATAGAAATGCTAGAACCAGTGTTATTTAAACAGAATTTTTAATAATATCCAACTCCTTATTAAATACATCAGCAAATTTAATCTTAAAGCAAGATTGTGCTCGCTATCAGAAATGAATGAAAAACCAACCATATGAAAACATAATACAGAGAATAGAATGGATTAAGGGGTACTCTTAAAAATCTAGTTCGCTGATACCCTCCATGAACAATGCAAATAACTGCAAAGCGTTATGTAATTGTTTCGTTAACAATGTTTAAAAATCCCCCAAAACATATTTACTAAAGATAATTGTCTATATTTCTGAAACGGTGCCTTGAAATCCCTTGTTGCGATATATCGTCGAACTCTTCGTTTAGTTCTCTATTTATATCTAACATAATATACAGAGCGTTGTGTTTGAAAATGTTGAGAAAAATAACTATACGCGAAATTTAGCAACACTGTGTCATATTTTTCATTTTGAGAGTTGGGTTCTACGCAGTAAATAAAAACCAAATTTTTATTTTTATGGCTCAGGCAGAGTTTCCAAAAATACCAAAATACCTTAAATATACCGGTCCAAAAATGTACAAAAAATTATGATTAATGTCAATAAATGCGAAACGCTGCACCATAAACCCATCAAATTATATATGTTAAAAACATCGTGCAGCGCTATTTGAATTCCCAAAAATATATAGGGTGTTTCATTTAAATTAATGAAGTTGGTAACTGCCCACAAAAAACGACGTATACTGTATATATGAAAATAAAATTAAATAAACACTGGAATTACTCTAATAACCTTTTGTATTCAACTTTTCGCTTATTCTTGTTAGTGTCCAACATAAAAGGGCCACCCTGTACATATTACTAAATAATTACTATGAGAGGAACTAAGCTTAGGTCATGATTCATTTTCCTTAATAAGTGGAAGGGTTGATACAGACGAAAGTGGCGAGTAATTCCAGTTTACAAATTTTCAATTCTGATTTTATTCCCAAAATACCATAAAACCTTTGTAGCAACTTAAGATATATTACTACATTTTATATTGCTTATAAAAATATTTTGTGTGATTACTGGTTGTTTTCCGCAATAAAACCCCGTACGCGCTCGGAAATATATTAATGTTCATGAAAATATTTTTACAATAAAATTTTTCAATTTTTAAAATATAAAATCTGTTTTTTTCGTCAGCTATTACAGTTTTCTTTTTATAATTAATTCTAATGTTATATTTTGTTTGTAATTGTATTAGATTATTATTTGATATTTGGCCCTTATGTTAATGTTTGAGACCAGCTTAAATTGATTTTTAATTAATATAAAGAATTCGTGAAATTATTTATTCCCTATTGCCCGTATTGACCTTTACTTTTATTTTGCAGGGATGGTTATTGGCTCATATTTCTGGGGTTGCCTGGCTGACACAAAAGGCAGAAAGATTGTTCTTATTGGTGCTTTACTTATGGATGGAATATGTGGCCTATTATCAAGTATATCACAAGTTTATTGGCTTTTTATGCTCCTGAGATTTTTGAATGGATTTGCGTAAGTAAATGTAGTAACTTTATTCACCGAGCAGGTAATGATAGTTATTACTTAGGACCAGGGGGATGAAATTTGCAACTCGAGCGATCAATTCGTCTATCTAATAACTATTACATGCGAGCAAATTAGTATGTTTTTTTACGGCAAGAAAACTAAACGTTTCAATTTTGACACCATTAATAAAGGCTGCGTTACCTACTTTTAAGTCTTGAATAATGTGCACATTGTGAAAATACTTTATGTTTGATTGTTAATTAAAAAAAAGACAAGCATGTTTTCTGAAAAGGAATTTACACTTGTGATGCGCTAGTCTATTAAACTGTTCTGTGCCATTTCATTGCTTTTTCTGGTTTTGCGGGCAGAAAACTGATCTCGAGAGTTTTCGGTGCTTCTGTAATATCCAGCGGTATGCCAATTAATTTTTCATCATCAATTAAATTCTTGCTTCATCATCAATTAAATTCATTTTTGCCCAAAAAATAATTTTAAAGGGAATATAAACCGATAACAATACCAAAATATGAACTTTTACTTCTTCACTTTTAAACTTTGACAGATATAACAACAATGATTTCAATTGACGGTCTTGTCACAGTAAGTATTTTTAATAAATTTGATTTTTGAAGCCCCATTCTTGAAATACGCGAAGATTTGTTATGAGAAAAAATTTAGAAAGTACTAGCTGAAATCTTAAAACTGTCTGACTTTTGCTCTCTAATATTTACTAGAAGATCTTGTTCTGCCATTTCCGTTAGATGGCGCGATGAGTTTCCAGTGGAATTATAAGAATATTCACCACATCATCCAGAAATGTAATTGAAGGAAAACATGTTGGTTTTAGAGAAAAAATACGCAATAAAACAATACAGAAAATAGTGTTGAAGGGTCTTGGTGACCAGATGATCATTAAAAAAAAATTTAAATTGGTGCAGTACAACTCTCTAACGAACTTGGCTGGCTTAGTGTTTTAAATATATAGATTATTCATGAAATATATTCATATTGTGATGGATATATGTCAGCTGTCTTTAGAAATGCCAGATATTGTCCTTGTTGTCTCTCATCTTCTTGTATTAAAAAATAAACCCCTACCTTCCTTTGTATTGCTCGAAAATCAAGTTGCCTTTCTAAAGAAACCGGTGATTGTGATTACTCAAAGCGAACGCGAGTAATGAATTTAAAGTAACGTGATTGTTTGTAGTCCGTAAGTAATTAGTCATTACTCACTCGTAAGAGTAATAGGTACTTTTGCTGGTTCAAAAACATATTGCTAATGTCGGCATTATTTCTTAGTCGGAAAAAAATGTTATTAAAATTCACAGTTCACTGTATCTTGCCAT
This sequence comes from Kuschelorhynchus macadamiae, assembly GCA_030620095.1. Lineage (NCBI taxonomy): Eukaryota > Metazoa > Arthropoda > Insecta > Coleoptera > Curculionidae > Kuschelorhynchus > Kuschelorhynchus macadamiae. Next base: position 299,340 of record JAUTXW010004716.1, read on the forward strand.
CCAGTAATTATAGTTAGTGAAAAGGTTGAATTTCGAAGAATTTGTATTATAAACTTAAATAAATATTCGTTGTTTTAAAAATATTATGTATAATTTGTGTTTCTATTATAGTCCTAGCCGATGGTTTAATTTAAGAATTTTCTCTTCTAGCATTACGGGTGCCATGGGTATCTGCTTTCCTTATTTAGGAGAGTTCCAACCAGGCAAATACCGAGAAACAATTTTATGTTGGATGGAACTTTTCTGGACATTAGGAGTTATTGTATTACCAGGTACATAATTTATTTGTTTAAATAATTTTCTAAATAAGCCTTTATTTTGACCGAGGAGTGATAATAGTATTAAGATGTACTCAATATAAGGCCTTAAAAACATTTTTCTGATAACCTTAACTACCTTCGAGTACAGAGTCAGTATTTGTATGTATGACAAAATGTTTTGACCCTTGTATTGTTTTCTATCTTTTGTACTGATACCAGGAAATATTGGTCTGACAAATGGCAACAGCTTGTTACAAAAAGTTAAAATAACAAAACGTACACCTAATGCTATGGTTTAAAAAAGATAGAATAATTTTATAAACCAATTAGTAATCTGTTCATATTGCGTAGATTATATGGAATGAATGGAATTCGTATACTTTTCTTTCCCAATAGAGAAACTAATAATTACTGTAAACAGCATTGTTTAAGTAATTTAAATGCATAAAACGTTTCTCTAAAAAGCATTTTTTGCTTTTCCTTTAAATGTCTCTAATAATTATGGCACAAAAATTTTCACTTACCGGATATTTATTTAATGATCAATAAAGTATACTGAATTTCGAATTCATCAAGGCGTTGGAGACCCTAAGAGTTGGAACAAGCTGGGGAGAATAATAGTAGAGGCCGACAGCAACAGTGGAGAAGGGCTGGGTTAAGATCTAAATATTTTGCGCCACGTAATTAATTATTACTCTACTTTATCAAATAAGTTAATGAAGTACTGGGCCGATAATAATTACGAATTATCGCCCAGTGTTGCACAACTCTAGCGATTCCAAGCAACGAAAAACCAAAATATTATCTTATACCAATGAGCTTACCTTCACAGAATACCAAATAATTAATTAAGATATGAGGGTCTCACTTGTAGGTAGGTAGCAGCAGTAAAACGCAAAACTTTGTTTGAAATCATATACTAATATCAAATAAGTTGTTCTTTTTGTTTTTTTTTTTCAAAAGTTATTTCAAGTACAATAATAGTATATGTAGGTATGGTCCAAACGCGGGCCAACAGCGATACAGCTATAATATGTACTAAGCTTCTAATCTTAATTATTAAAATTACCTGCAGCTTAAGAGAAATCGATATTGTACACAAGAAAATGAATAATAAAAAAAATATAAATATGACAATGGTCAACAGTATGCAGGAATATATAGAAATATAGTACCACGGTCGATATTATGACGCCATAAATCGTGAGTGTAAAATCAAATACAAGTCAGTGAAATACATCAAAAATTATAAATAGAATCAAAACAAGTTATTAAAGGCCACTCGATAAGCCAGTCAGCTCAATAATAAGGTAAAAAGTTTAGTTTAAAATTAGTAAATAGATTTTGATTTTTAGTGAGAAAAATTAATTTAAATTTGAATTTGTAAATATGAAGAACAAATTAATAAATTGGCTAATTGACTGTATCGAGGAATTTAGCTTGCAAAAGATATAATAGTTGAAATTTTAATTATTTGCTACGGTTACTTATCTGGACGTCCTCCAATAGCTGTGGCCGTTAGCTGTTCAGACCTTCAGGCGAAGAAATGTCACCTGGACTCAGGCGTATACAGGTGGGAGCAGCACCAGCTCCGATGCTGAACGTGAGTCTCTTGCCTGGTCAGGCAAGTTGGCAATCCCAATAACTGATCCAAAGAAAAATCCAAATTACAGGACTTGATCGTCGTCGTGACGGAAATCCCTTGGAATAATATCCAAACCAAAAAAAAAAACCCTAAAGAGAAAACATCCCTTAGCAAACATTAAACCATATCCAAATATAGCCCAAAATGTAAACAAAAATTAAATAAAATATGCAAATAAAATAATATTACCTCCTTCTGAGGGTTTTCTAACCAAAATGGAGTCTGGGTCTAGCAGTTGCCTAATGCTAAAAACGGAATCAACGAGTGGTTGTCGATGGTCTGGACAAGTGCAGTGGGCTTCTTACGAAGTCTTGACTCTAAATTTAAAGAAATAAAATGTCAACCCAGACCGAAGATGTTCAACAAAATGGCGTATGGTCATGGAAATGGCCACTAAGAACCATACACGGGCATTATCATATTATTAAATAATCAAATATACAAAAACTCACCGGAATCTGCTATTCCAGGTGCCAATATGGCAAGTCAGCAGGAGGATATCCTCTAAAGATGGTGGAACGAGGATTTTAGAGTGTGGCGGCCATTTTCACAATTCTCCCTCGTGGGTGCGAACTTCCTCTGTCCAAAAAAAACCCCAAAGTGCCCGAATAACAACTTTAGAACTTTCAAATCCAAACAGGAACTATTTCGCAAAAGATGCTCATCAATAAATCTCGTAAATACGATCAAGCCAGGCTCTACTTGAAAATTATGATGAAGGCATCAGAAAATGGACCGCGCACCACACTGCTGACTTGAGACTCACCAAGCAGGAACAAATTTTTGGAGCAACAGGTCCAAAATGTCTCGCCATGTTGCCACGATTCCACTCATAAAATCCTAGTTAAGACTTCAATTCTTTATCAATAAGCAACCAGTCATACTTAACACCAAAGGCACAGCAAATATCCGTCAATTAAATATCCAAAGGTCAAATCCGAGAAATAGAAACAATATATAAAATTCATTGTTTCAGAGCCACAGTCAGGTAAAATGTCACATCCGATATAAAAATTCTGCAGTCACGGGATCGGAAACTTATTCATGATCCGGCAACTACGGTCACAGCTTGCTGTCGTAACCACAGGAACCGGTCGATAAAACTAGAAATGACTAGAAATACGTCGGCATCACGGAGGGCAATATTACCGGAAAACTTATCATAAAAAATCACTCACAAAACTATACTTGGGCATTCCAAAAGAACCCCAAATTACACCATTGTAAGCCCTCGAAAATAATAACAAAATCTAGACCTGCCATAATGCATCCGACTCATCTGAATAATTCTTTCCCAAAATTGACAATGTAGCGCCCTCTTTTGTAGGAACCTACGATACGACCAAATGCGCCTGATAGAATACTGCGATGTGTGCAGGAGACCGAGGAAACTGCCCCGACCGTCCACTTCCACCGCGGTACCTTTCCAAAATTAACGACAGAAAAATCGATAATCGAACCGTAAGCCAGGCTATTGATAAACGAGACCTGGAGATGTCGTGACACATCGATCAGTTGCGCGGACCTATACAGTGTAATTCTAATATACTTGTTTTATTTCAGTTCGCACTAACTGAATCCAAAATTCTGTTCTCTAAAAATCGAAACGGCAGAATCGCACAAGAATAATCATTAACATATTAAATCCATAGTGCATTAAAAGAAGTTTTCGTAGTTTTAAAAGACAAACGTGATAGGAAAGCAAAATTGTAAATTCAAAAATGATTAATATTTAGTAGCATTATTATCTAAAAATTTGTTTATTATATAATTATTTAAATAGTTTAATATTATTATTAGCATGCTATAAGTCCGAAATTATCACGTTACATAATTGGTCATTATTTCTCTACTGTTTAAGTTTTGATTAGAATTGTGATAGAGTTAACTAAAAAACGGAAATTATCAAAAAAATGACCAGCATATTAACTAATTATTCACTAAAATATACTCTAGGAAGCTTATCTTTGAAAATAGGGTGCTAATCATATTCACAGGGTGATCCAGATACTATTCGTCAAGATGAGATAAAACTTTAAATGCAAAACTTGTAGAGATGTTTGTGATGTTTTTAAAAATCTAATAAAAGAGTGACCATAGAATTAATTTACATGTAACAAAAAATAGATAAAAAAATCGGTTATTTAAATGTAAAACCCCGTAGTTTATTAGATTTTTGCAAAATTTGAGGTCAACTTGATATATCCTATGCCTATCTTCAACTGTTTTCAAGATATTCGCATATTAAAATTGACACATTTCGAATCTGAGAGACTCGAACCAGCGCAAAATGAAGTACACATTCTTATTTAAAACATTCTGCCTTTCAAAAATAAATCAGAAAGAGTTTAATGTCTTGTCGAATTTAAAAGTGTTAAGAAAGGCTATAAAAACTAACATACGAATGTACAATTTATATTCCTCTAGATACATCTTTCCAAAGCTTGAAATTGTCATATTTCTACAGTGCGAATATCTCGAAAACAATAATTATTATTGAAGATAGACAATGGGAATATTTTCTTCAAAAATAATTAAAGAACTTTGCATTAAATTCAAAAATGTAATAAAGTACAAAGTGTTACATTCAAATTTTTTAAATTAAAAATTTAAATTAAAAAGTCATATTTCTTTTAGATATATATATATATATATATATATATATATATATATATATATATATATATATATACAGTGTGGAAAAAAAATATGGACTACCCCTAATAATTTGGTAGTCTCCAGGTTTTATGGAAAATGCTCGAACACGTTAATTTAGTATTTTAGTTTGTCACATTCTGATAACATTTATTTGCTATATCTCTCAAAAATATGACGTAAACGATATTTTTTTAATTGCAACATATGGCATGTGATACATCATTTGAAAGCTCTGGTTTCACTAAGTATGTTCCTACATTTAAAAATGGCGCTTGCTCAATAATTTGAGATTTGTTATAATTTTGACAGATGTAAAAAAAGCAAATAAATGTTATCAGAATGTGACAAACTAAAATACTAAATTAACTTTACAAATTTCGTATGTAAAGATTTTTCTTATTTCTCGAAATAATGGAGATATAAGAACTGTTGAAAGATACCTGGATCACTTTGTACGCACAAAGCTTTAAACTTTATAGCGCTAAACTTTATATGGAACTTAGTTTTAAAAAGTTTCTTTCTGTATTGTTGATACGTTAAAAGTCAATTAATAAAAATAATAAACATTATCAATGTAGCAAATAATTAACAGCAATTTATTACTCTTAGCTAAATGCTTAAGCCCTAAAATGCACTTATTTATTTATTTATTTAGACAATTTTGAAGGAAAACTAAGCTTATTACTGAAAATTAATTTCATCGTTTATGAAAAATTGCAGCGGAACAAAGATGATGCAAGTTTTCTTGGTTTTTCTGACTATAGCATGCGGCAGCTGTATTGTTCATACGTTAAAACTCAATTAATAATAATAATAAACATTTATATCAATGTAGCAAATAATTAACAGTAATTTATTACTATTAGCTAAATGCTTAAGCTCTAAAATGCACTTTTTTATTTATTTATTTAGACAATTTTGAAGGAAAACTAAGCTTATTACTGAAAATTGATTTGATCGTTTATGAAAAATTACAGCGGAACAAAATGATGTAAGTCATTATTAATTGAAGCAGCAAGGTCACTAAAAACCGAAATTAATTCCTAATGTTGAGATGATTTAAACACAAATTAACTCTAATATGATGGTCAAAATAAGAAAAAAGATATACCTAAGAAATTCTTGTTATGTATTTGTTTACCTTGATATTATAATGCACAACATTTGCAGCTATCCTTACTCTGAAAACTGGAAAAGTACAGAGAACATTATACATTTATTGTATACAATTACTAGTTAAATTCAAAATAAATTGACTTGAAAGTAAATTCTTAAAGAAAACACCTAATTTTAACTTAAAAGAAAAACGTTTTTTTTTACTAAACCACGACGCGTTTGAAACAGACTGAACATCCAAGTCGCTCGCTGGATTAGTGAGGTTTCTGTCGATGACACATATTCTCCTGTCACACTGCGGATATCGTGTGATTTATGTACAGGAGATAATTGAATTTCACACACCAAACACAACTAAAGACTGATTATACTTCGCATAGACAGTCTAGCTGGCTGTGTTGTCTTTTATTTCCCATTTGTTAGATCCTAACTTCAGAATATAATCGGTGTTTGATATAATGAAACCTAAAAATTGCCTAAATGATATAGAAACAGGGATGAACAATAATCCTCTATTAACAATGTCTCATCAAAAATTCTAATATGATAAATATATTTTTGATTAAAATTTGTTCCATGGTTATAATTTTATTATGATTTCAAGAATTTATAAACTGTCCGAATTATTGCTATTAAATAGTATTGTCATATTATATTTAAAACATAAATACTTTTTGTATCAACAGTTGTAAGACATTACATGTAATCAGAATATTCTACGTAACTGGAATTTGGCTCTGGCAATTTACAAAAGCAAGATAAATACATTTTTATGCAATAATAATAATAATAATAATAATAACATCAACGTGGAATTTGGTATAAGTAAATGCAACCTACTTCATACCAACAAGGGACAGTGGAAAGACCACCCTACGACGGAAACAATTAACAATTAAACAATAGATAGCATGCTTAACATACAGATACCTTCCATCAAAGCACCAATATTACTCACACACATATCAAATCAGAGCTCAAGATGGAATTTAAAACCAAACTCGCAAAACTACTAAAAACAAAACCGAACTCCAGAAATCTAACGAAAGCTATTAACACCTTCGCCATACCTATTCTTACGTATTCGTTTGGTATCATTAAATGGTCACACACAGACAGAAAACATTCACATTCTCATACGGTCTAAATTCACTAAACAGAGAAAGTTATATCCCAACGCATGTAAGGAAAGACTCACCATCGATAGAAAAGAAGGATGGAAGGGAATTGTAGATATACAATCGCTAAATAAAAAACAAATTCACGAACTCAGAAAATGCTTCCACAACAAACAAACTAATCTCCACAAGGCAATAGTGAAGGCAGACAATAATTACACACCGCTCGACCTGTCTCAAACGAGCCACGCAGCAGACGCACACAGTCACATCCAATCACGACTAGAAGAGCTGAACACCTGGTCTGAAAAAACACTCCACGGAGACACAGATACCACATAAAGCAAGACCATATACATAAAAAGATTTCATATACGTGGTTACAAGAAGGGCAGCTGTTCTCCGAAACAGAAGGCTTTCTACTTGGCATCCAGGATAAAGTAATAGCAACCAGAAACTACCAAAAGCACATCATCAAGGACACAACCATTGAAGACGACAAGTGCAGAAGAGTCATGATTGTTCCTCTAGTCATATCAGTAATTGGTTTCACCCCAACAATGTTTACACCTTATTTGGCTTAATTAGGACTTCATACAGACATTCACAGGAACATCCTCGGTCATATATAGTTGTTTTTTTTTTCCTTTTTTTTGTACTGGCTTGGTATAATTCCGTCAGTATAGAATACAACCACAGGAATACTCTGAGACAACAAGGTGCAATAATAATAAACATCTTTTGGGTTGCCGTCTTTTTCTATCATATTGGGTTAAATAGCAATTAACGTGCAAGATTTTATAAAACTTTTTACGATAAAATACACAGAAGTTCAATTACACTATAGAATACATTTGGTTAAAACAACATCTCATTATATATTTAAAATAATTTTGAGAAAATAATACAGCATATTCCCTAATTACAACGGCAAATATAGATTTTTATAGTATTTTTGGGTGAGTACGAAAAATATAACTACATAGAGTTTACTTCAATAAAAATAATAACATTTTTCTTTTTTAACCAAACGTAAAGCTTACGGATGCACGATCATATAAGAATAAAATATAATGTAAAGTGAATTTAAAATTTCTATTGTTACACTTTAGACCAAAGCATAATGATTTCAGATGCGTGATAATTTGAGTTATTTGTTAAAATTTTTTTAATGAATTATTAAATTATTCCAAAACGTAGAACACATTTTTTTCTCAAATCTTTTAAACCGTAGTTATCTATATATATATATATATATATATATATATATATATATATATATATATATATATATATATCTCATCACACCTACTTTCTAACTGACTGATCACTTCTTTGAAACGAGAATTTGTGATGTAGGTCCGAGACAAGAAAGAATTTCTGGAAGCTCGCCATTAGAGGTGAAATGTATTTTTACTTTTTTAACAATATCTTTTTAACCTACTTCTAGATTTTTTGAAATTCCACCCTTAAAAAGGCGAAAGGAGTGGAATGCGTTTTTACTTTTTTTACATCTTTAACTAAATGAAATTTTAAGATGATTCTCTAAGCAACGTTTCTAAAAAATATTAACTTAAAAATTAATTTCCCTTATTTCTCGATATTTCGCTTTTAACTAAATACGGTTTTAAAACACTTGTCTGGTCAGTGATATTAAAAAATAATTACATATCTACAAACTAATTTCTGGATTTACTACTAAACTAAACTACCTCCCTTAAGAAATATAATTATACTATTTTAAACCTCTAGTTAATTTTTTATTTAAAAAAAATAGAAAATATATATCAAAATCGGTCATGTGAGTGCTGCTGGCAAAACCAAAAAAAAATCGCCTTGAATTTTAAATAGGTATACAGGGTGTTACAGATTCGAAGGGATAATATTGGCATCTCAAAAACTGTAAGAGATAAGGTGGTTAAATTAGGGCAAACAATTTCGGCAATTTAATGTCAAATATTATTCCGTTGACAAATTTGGAAAATTTCGACCACTTTCGAAGGTATCCGTAAACAACCGAAAATCGTCATTCACCTTTTTATTTTTTTAAGAAAATTGAAAAGATATTCTAAAATAAAATTATAGCCACTTTTTCTCTTCTACAAGATGGTGCACTAAGATTTAAAATCAGATGTTTCAACATCAACTTAATTTTTTAAATAAAGGTCTGGATTTTTATTTAATTTTTAACAAGCTGTTGACCTTCCAAAACCAACCAAGTATCACAATTAATGTTTGAACAGAAGATTATTTTTCAAGAGACAATTAATGTTTGAACAGAAGAATTTTATATACTTTAAATGTATCAGTGCATTAAATCATTACTTTTGAGTGGACAAGGGCTTGTTAAAAACGAAATAAAAAATCCAGGTCCGTATTTAAAAAAACGAAGTTAATAATGAAACCTAGAAGATGAATCGTAGGATTTTAAATCTCAGTATACCATCCTCTAGAGGAGAAAAAGTGGCTATGAAAATGTAGAATTTATTTTATAATATCTATTGGAATGAAACTTGAAAAAAATAAAAAGGAAAATGACAATTTTCGGTTTTTTACGGATATGTTCGGAAATAGTCCGAATTTTCCAACTTTAGCAACAATATATTATTTGACATTGAATTGCGCAACTTTTGTCTAATTTAACCAACCTCGTAATTATCTCCTACGGTTTTGAAATGCCAATGCTATCCCTTCGAATTTTTAACATTTTGTATAGAGTTTACACTGAAAAACGATTTCTACGCTGAATATCTTAATTACCTGAACGATAACATCAATACAGAACACGAACCAATCGCATCAGTAACTTTAAAAGGTACAGGTGTTAACTTTCCACCGGAATCGAACCAACTAAAGCCACAACTTTGCTAAATTTTTCAGCGCACTCGAAAAATTTAGTGACTATCTTACTGGCATAAGGTCACTTTTAACCAAAAAACAAACCGAACTACCTAAAATTTGGGTCTAAAAATTTTATATGTAAATAATCCCATTTAATGTTGCGAGTGGAAGCGGGACGACATCCCCACACGAATGCTATCTTTGTCACCATTTGCTCTTGACACACTTTTAGAAGATCCCGGCAATACTTGGGTCCGTTCTTCTTACTTAGTATACAGTTCATTATAACAGATATTCGAGCATAAGTTTATGAAAGATTTTTGTTTTTTCGTAAAAATGTATGAAGCCTATCCGTTAGCAGTAATGAAAATGTGGTACTTTTTATCTTTTTTAGCTATCCTACTAAGCTATCCACCTAACCCAACCTGATTCTGGATAGAATTGTTGCATGTTCAAAGCCTGCATTTCGATGAAATCCACTATTAATGTTATTGCCGTTATTATCTTTTAAATTACTCACTACTGCTAACTCAGTGCTAACTAAATTATTCTTACATACAGTTGGCGTAGCAGTAGTGTTAATTTGGAGTAGCCAGCCTGTGTTACAAAGGGCGTTTTACTTAAAGCTCCAAACGCCTTTTCTCGCGAATTAACGAAGATATCAAAATTTAGTAAACATCATTTATTTGATTCGATAAAATATTATCACTTATGGAATACATAAACAAGAAGCCATCACCACTATGGGCGTTGCGACGCCCAGGAAAATAAAACAATTGCAAGAACTTTAAGTCTCAGGTTTCAAAAACACGTCTATCTCAGACATTTTTATTATATACATCAAGTTGATAATGGTTTCTGAAATAAACAATTGTAGATACTTTTAAAGGCTAAATTTTAAATCTATGTCTATTTCTAAGATTTTTGGTTATTTGCACCATATTGATTGTTATATTGGTTTTTTTATGTATAGCTTGTCTTTTACTACGATAATGATTCTTTTAAATTAATTGTTTTGGAATATTTTCTTATAATAAAAAAAATATAAAATTTTTATTTATATCAAAATAATTAGACGCTTTAAGATAAAGTAATAAAAATAGAAAACAAATTATTATTATTTTAAAAAAAGTATGTTCTAAAACAAGTCATTGAAAAAAATCATTACTCTACTAAAAGACACACTCTGTCTCAGAAACCAATAAGGCAATCAATTTTGTGCCAATAACAAAAAACACTTAAAAATAGTCGCTGATTTAAAATTTAGACTTTTATCATTTCTACAATTGTGTTGTTTTCACGATGCCTATTCTGTTGAAGTATAATGAAATTAAAGAGATACTTTTTACTTAATTTTGGTACTTTTTGTACATTTGTAATTTAAGTGAAACACCCTGTTTATCTCAGTAACCTATATAGAAATCAACTTGACAATCAAATAACAATGTTAAAAAAGAATTGATGTTTCTTTTCCTGCAATTCTTTGTTTCTGCTTGGCGTCACGACGCCTATAATGGAACCAGCGTACCCCATCAAATAAAATGTTTTATCAAAATTTGAAATTCTAGTTAATTCCTCAGAGATCTCCGTTTGCATTTTTAAGTGAAACAACGTGTATACTGACTAGTTCACTGCCATTTAGGGAATTCAAATACCGAAAACATCCAATACTGGTATTGATAACGAAACTTAGGTATTATTGGTAATTCCGGTAGTTTCTTGGAAAGTAATAAATGCTGGTCTAAAAATATTAAATTGTATAAAAACAGTAATGTATTTATTGAAAGTTATCTTTGATAGACAATTCCTTTTGATTTACTGGACCTTTTTTCTCACAAAGTATTTGCGAAAGCTGGAATTTTCAGTCACAATTGCAATATCCGGTTTCCGCCGGTCTGTCGTCTCAGGTTCGTAAAAATGTTATGACAACTATTCGACAAGATAATTTTCTTAGGTTATTGCTTCATAAATTTTCTTCTTTTGTTACCCTGCAGCTTTTGTTTTTAGGGTTATAAATAACCTATGCATTTACAAGAACATAAATCATGACATAACTCGTTACGTATCGTCAATTTTCCTTTTGGCGAGGAGTTTTCCAAGCATTTGTTTTCCTAACCTCCGCGTAAACTTAATGCTTTTATTGATACTAACATTGATAAAAAAATATCCCCTTTAGCTACCTAAAAAAGATCGTTTCACAGAGCTTATTGTAGATTATTTCCATCAAAAAAACATTTTCATTGCGGTTCTCGCACTACTTGTTTTTACAGTGTGTATACACATTTTTGGATCATTTTTGCCAAAAGAGCCATTCGCTCGATGTTAAGAGAATGTATGAACTGTTGGAAGACAACCCCTCGGTCTTTCCATCCCTTAATGGGTCATCTACCCATTACTCGCATTTCGCAAACTAAACCTTTTCGTCTGCTGGAACTGACTATGAAGGGCTTTTTATGATAACCATGAACTGTCATCACGGTGCACAAGCCCTCAAATTTTACGTTTGCATATTCGTATGCTGTGCCACTAAAGCTATTCCTACATAATTCGCCTCTGCCTCGGATATGACTGTTGACACTTTTTTGACACCTCTATAAAGATTTATAAGTATGCGTAGTAGATGTTCACACATTTATACAGATTGTGGTTCTAATTAAGTCTCCGTCCTTCCTCAGAAAAAAATTAAGTTAAGTGGTTACAAAACCATTTACACTAATCATAATTTAGGTAAAGGAATGGGTGCAGTCATGCTGATGATAAAATATGACTGTCATGAAACATTATAATGGATCTACTAGAATTTTACGTTAGTAGCGGTAACTCATTTTAGAAAAAATAGATTATTTAGCTAGGTCATTGGACTAAAAACGACATCTGAAATAACCTGACAACGAATGGATGTCTTTTCGGATATCGACTGAACTACATTTTGGAACAATAATGAAACAAAACTAGGCTGGTGGAAGATAAAAAAATGAGAACCTGTACTTAATATTCCTTTTCATTTGGGGCCTATCCAAAAATATCACAAGAACAAGACAGCGATAGGATAACTCTCTATGTTCTACTTTATAAAAAGTTTCTATTTAAAAAAATTATCAAGTGTTGTTTGTCTTAAACTAGTTACTTTATTTTTGATAATTTGAGATTCCATTTTAGACGCAACGTCTGAGATTTTTTCTCCTAAAACCGAATCTCCAGATAACATACAAAAGTTTTCAACATCCCTTAACATTTTATATGCTTCGTTAATGTTCTTAATATTGGAAGAAATAATTTCTTCATCACTGTCAGATGAAATCCGACCGGTCTCATTATTTTGAAATTCACTGATGCACTCACGTATGTTAGGATTTTCCGTGAATAAACTATTATCAATTTTTGAATATACAGTTAAGTCGAAAGAGTATATATTGATGTTTCTACATAATTCCGATAATGGCTAATCATCTTCACTATCGTAGTCAACGTTTTCCTCGAGAATTTCGTCGAATCCATCTTTGCGGAAGCAGTTTTTAATGGCCTTGGATTCAACTTTTTTCCATGCAGCAACAATCCAAATCAAGGCATTTACAACATTTATGGATTTCTCCAATTATTCGGTAGATTCAGAATACTCCATGGATGACAAAATTCGCTTGTTTAAAAACTTTCTGTAGTGGTTTTTAAAATTTTAAATCACGCCCTGATCCAATGGCAGTTTTGGGTGAAATGCAGCATTATCCAAAAATAAAAGTACATTTCGGTTTTGCCTTTGCATTTTTCGGTCAAATTTCATCAACCAATTCGACATGCTTTCTTGCTATAGTACCATTCAAGTGGCAATTTTTCCACGCTTAATCCTTTAAAGCAACGGGATTTTTTACTTTTTCCAATCACCAGTGCATTTTCTTTTTCTCCATTCATAGCGAAGCAAAGTAAAACAGTGAGTCTCTCCTTGGACGCTTTTTCGCCAGCACATGTTACGCCTTTTAAAGAAAATGTTTTATTTGGCAAGGCGCGGAAAAAGAGCCCCGTTTCATCGGCGTTATAAATATCTCCCGGTGCGTAGTTTTTGATAATAGCACATAATTTCGTCCGCCAATCAGTTACCTGAATCAAGTCTACAGCCGTTGCTTCGCTACAATGGGTTTGAAAGAGATATTATGACGTTGACAGAACTTCTCCAACCATCCATTTGATCCTTTAAAACCATCAACTTCTAGATTCTTCGCAATTTCTTGTCCTTTTTCCTTTATTATTGTACCGGATATTGGAATGTTTTTGGAGCGTACTTTACAAAACCAGTCGTAGACAATTTGGTCTATGGCAGCACCCTCAATTTTCGCAAGTTTCTTTTTCTCTTTCATGTTCCCGGTCTCGGCGAATGGCTTGTTAAGATCGCTCTTGTCTCTCAAAATATCACTAATTTGAGATTTTCCTACACAGAAAGTAACGGCTAATACTCTAACACTAAGTTTGTTTTTTCCGCGTACTGGATTATTTCAACTTTTCCAGCCCATTGTTAAACTAGTGCTATTAACAATAGGTAGGCGCCGACGCCGCGCCGCTTATTAGCATGGATGGATTAAATGTGGGTTTTTTCAAAAATTATCTGAACATCTGTCCGTTCTGAGGAGGTAAATTTTACTGTTTTTATTAAAAATGTTCAAAATTTTACTGTCCGTTTCCGTTGTTGAAAGTGTCCGTTGTCAAGAGGGTTTAATACACAGGAATACATATACTGACGGTCAGTGACTTTAAAATTGTCCGTTCAGCAGAGGTGTCCATTGTTCGGAGGTGTCTGTTAAGGGGAGGTTTCACTGTAAATAGTTTCAGTATTCACCTAAAAAGAGCCGGATATATTTGCCAGCCGAACCGTAGTGATAGATATAAAAATAAAGCTAGTGGGAACCTAAAACACCTTTGCATTCAGCATAGAACTGTCTCGTTCAAACAAATACCAAATTACGTTTAACTTTATAAAAGTCATTCAACAACTTGTTTAGTAAACTAAAAATTCTTACACATGAATTATTATTTTTTTTTTCCTTTAAGGTATTGCTTGGATTATAATTCCAATGGAATTTGAGTACGCAACTGAAAACTTCAAGTTCGCTAGTTGGAATCTTTTTGTTGCTGCATGTTCAATACCCAGCATTTTAATTGGAATGTGGTTAGTTTTTTTCCCAGAAAGTCCCAAATTCCTTCTAGAATGTGGGGAAGCGGATGCTGCACTAGATGTTTTAAGAGATATGTATTCCAGCAACTATAACGATGACGGAGCCAATTTTCCAGTAAGTAGTCAAAGCAGTAAAATAAAAACTGTTTTTGATTTTTATAATAAGTGAAGCATAATTATTGTAAAAAAGTATTGAGTTACCCTTTCGGCTGTGAGAATTCAGATATTTTTCCTAGGGTTGGACGATCTTATGCATTTGTTCTGGAGATATAAAAGGCTTTTCAAAAAAAATGGGCCATCGCTTAATAGAGGATTTTTTGGCATAAAATAAGCCAAAAATGTTACATAAACGCAAAGGTTTTATTTTCATGATACAGGATGTCAAACAATTTTTTTTATTTGATTTCTTTCTTCGTAAGTTCTAGGTAAGTATTGTAATCGTGAAAAAATCACCCTCTGAGATGTTTCCAGATCGTCATGTCAGAGTCCCTAGACATTGAAAAAATGTTTTCTCAATTCTGTCGATTTGTTTGTCTGTCGTTCAACCAATTTACGAATTTACCTCAAATTTTGCACGAAAATCAAGTGTTACAAAGGGATGAACTGGTAATATTTTGGTGCGAATCCAAGAAAGCAAAATCAGACCGATAAAACTACTTATTAGATTGATTTGAAACTTTGTGCAAGAATTAAGTGTGATATAGAGGTAAACTGGTAAAATTTTGGTATGAATTCAAGATGACGGTGAAATCTTCGTATGAATTCAAGATAACGGAACAAAAGGGTAGTCGAATATTTTTTTAAATCAGTGTAAAATCTATTTATTCGATTTATTTTAAATTTTGCTCAGATATGAAGTGAGAGACTAGGTAAACTATTGGTACGAATCTAATATGGTAAAACAAAAATTTTTATGATACATTCTTGACAGTATTTCCGTTCCGAAATTGTTTTGTGCTGCCATTTTTGACAACTAAACTAATAAGTCAAAAGCTAACTTAAGTTAGCTTTTGACAAAGACACAGTGTGTCGAAACAGCTGTCAAGCAGAAATAAATAAGTGGAAATTAATAAACTAAACGTGTTTATTTTGTATACTAGTGTATAATGAATTTCCATCAAGTAACGGCTACATCGATAAGAAATATACACTTATTCTCTGTTTAATGAAATTTTACCCATAAGAGGTATTCTTAGTTTAAGTTGATACTTGTAACAATGTACCAGCTATTTTAGTTTGAAATAATTTATTTTGTTCTAAAAAAGCATAATTTAAAAAAGAATCGAAAATAATATTCACTTGATATGAACTACGATATAAGTTATTACTTGGTTTTAATATTCCAACTTACTCTATAATACTGCTACAAAGAATAAAATATATTATTTGAAGTCATTTTAATAAGGTTTGGCATTATTTAAAATTAAAATATCTCGGACATCATTGGATTACCTGACTTAAACTAAGAGTTCATTTTTGGCGAATAAGTCTCACATATTAAATTGTTAAAAATGCCAATGTCAAAAAACCGCATAATGGGGAAGAAATCCATAATTTACGTTTGTACTCTACTAGTCGGTAATATTGATAGGAATGTATTATAGAAAAATGTATTTCTGTCCACGTTCTTTCGACACCGACTTTCATTCCAATCTAATAATCGGGTTTGAATATACAAGGAAAAATCAAATTAGACCAATTTTCCCTTTAAAACCGTGCTTCTTTTCAAAGAAGCCGTTTTGGACACGCGTCTATGTAACATTTTTGTCTTATTTTATGCAAGTAATCCCCCATTAAGCGATGGCCCGGGCGTGCTTTTTGAAATACCCTGTATAGGGGCCTTGGGTTCATCCTTAGTGTTTTTTTCAAATTTGTAAAACCTTACCGTACATTTTAAAATTTTCAATGTAAATGTTTCGACATTTTCGAAAATAAAACTGAAAATTATATATATATAAATTATATATTTCAGTTTTCTATATCTTTGCACTGTATATTTTGATTTAGTTTATTTCATAACACTCATCGAACACTGTAATAAAACATCAAACAATTCGGCCGTATTCCAGTTTGCCTAACATAATTCCTCTTATATGAAAAAGTTACTGAAAAAAAATAAAGAAAAAAACGAGTTCATATTATGAGATACAGGCTTTTAAAGAACATTTTTTTATATAAATAATTACGAAATTGTAGTGGCGGATTCATGGTTTAAAACTATTTTTTGGGTTTTTCCGCCTTAGAAAATTGAAAAAAATAAATAAAAAATAAAATATAGTTACCCTATAAATTGAATAGATAGTCTTGAGTTCTGGGTCCACTACGAAGGTACCCGAGGAACGGCACTGAAAAGAAAGCAGGCATTTTTCAGTGTCGTTCCTCGGGTACCTTCGTAGTGGACCCAGAACTCAAGATTATCTATTCAATTTATAGGGTAACTATATTTTATTTTTTATTTATTTTTTTCAATTTTCTAAGGCGGAAAAACCCAAAAAATATTTTTTATATACTTATACGTTAGTAAAAAAACATTGTTAAAAATACTATGAAATATTAATTCGGCAATAGCATAGATTATTTATAATATAAATGAAACAATAATGCAATATAAATAAGACAGTGTCATTATTTCAGGTAAGAAGTTTAAGAGAAAAAGTACGTACAATGAGTGTGGTGTCTCAGCAATCAACAAGAAGCATAAGAAGCTTAAGAATCAGAAAACCAAAAGAGTTGAAAATTTTACTCAGAGAAATTTGGGAACAAACCAAAGCCTTATGCAAGCCTCCTCATTTGAGATATACTGTGATAACGTGTGCCATCCAATTTGGACTTACCACGAGGTAATTTACACATTAGAAGTTGACCCATTTGTGCAATCATGTTTAATAGCTTCCTTCTTACAGCTAGAAATCAATTGTTAAATGCAGAAAATCTCAGCTACAAGAGTGGGCACATTTTGATAATATTTTCATGTATACAGGGTGTTTAAGAGAACTAAATTTATATTTTAAGAGGGAAGTATTTTAATCGTGCAGAAATCACCCTCCAAAACTTTTGTAGATCTTTGCGTTTTAGTGTCCCTTGATTACTTGCCTCGGATGTAACTGTCGATCTTCAGATGGTTGTTACTTTTAAGGCACTGGGGTTGAGGTGCTCCTCGGGGTTTGGGATATCTAGAGGTTCTCTTGAATAATTTCTAACTGATGTGCGCGCCAATCTTGGCAGAGTGGATCACTGAAAATGGACGAAATGATTATTTTTTTCTGACTTCAAAGGGCTGTTGCAGGAAATGCATCGGGGTAAACAATCTCCTCCGAGTAGCTGGAATAGCTCCTATTGTATCTATACTACCCTAGTTGAAGTTAAATTGGGTGCAAGCCACTCCTGGCGTAGATATGGTTTATTTAATAATGCAGACAACGCCTTCTGAACGTGTCCTATACACGTGTGTTACATACTCCACTATGCCTCACGGGTGATCTGCTGCTAGTAGACAAGTGAAACAAAAAGTTTGTCATTTCACTTGCCGTTACCTTCTAGCCTACCTTCCTTGTACGTTTATTTTCAAATATCTTCGGTTCGCCTAGGGGATTCCACTGTTCGCCGTCAGGTTGTCTTCTACGTAACCCAATTCCTTTTCTTTCTGTGAAAACCCGTTGACGCCGAACGAAGTTTAAAGGATGGCCTATATACGACAGCCACTCCCGAATTCCTCCTTTTCACGCCCGTGCTTAATAGAGTGTGCATCCATCGCATCAGGTCCGTGGATATTCCTTTTGCTGCTGTAACATTACTTAGATGGGTAATGGACAAAAAATAGATTATCCCGATGATCTTTCCCAGTTGATGCTCGTTTTGTAATTAGGAGTGATACCGCACGTAAAACTTTAACGTATTGGCTTTTTGAAGACAAATTAATATTGCGCTTTTAGAGCTTTTTTATATGTTTACAATATTGCGATATACTAAGAATAATCTTTCTTGTATATAAAACATTCCTCTAGTTTTAGTTGGGCGACTTGGCTGTTTTCAAACACGTCTAAGTAATTGATTTCAATCCTGTGCAAATTTTTTGAAAAATTACTGAGAGGGCGATGTGCAGCCGTAAATATTTCAAGAAGGCAATAGGTATATAGAGTTTATTCTTAAAATTGTTACTCTACATTAGGGTTTCGACTTAAAATAACGGATAAAAACTATTTTTAACTGCCGGTAATTTTGGTATTGGACTAAGAAAATTCAATCTAGAAGTACAACAAGCAACTATCAACCGATGATTAAAAAGTTTCGCACCTTGAAACTTAAGAATGGCAAGCAAACTTACTGATGACAAAAAAAGGTCCACTGATATAATAAATTATGCCCATTTCAAGCATTTCTTTAATAAACCACCCAATTCCTTAAAAAAAACGGATGGCCAGGACGTAGCTTTTAAATAACTGACACCCCGTTAGAAAAACCTATTTTAGGTATCTGAATAAAATAGCTAATTACCTAAGCTAGCGTAAAAATTTGAAGACACATTCGTTTGTCTGGCTAATACTTGATAGTTTTGGACCACATGGCGGTAATAATAATTAAGTAGCCGAAGTATAAAGTATATGTTGGAAATTGTCTACGTCTAGAATAGCTTCAAACTATACTTTCGCTTACTGCTTTTAAACATACACTAAATTTAAAATGATATTAATAGATATAGTTAAACAGAAAAAACTTAAAACTAATTATTGTTTGTTCTCAGTAATCGACATATTTTATTTACATCTATAAATAGTTGCTTTATGTATACTTTTCTATTATAGTTATTATACTCTCATGATTTGGTTTCCCGAATTGTTTTACCGATTTGAAGAATTTGAAAATTTTCACCCGAATGAAACAGCGACAGTTTGCCAAGTATCTTCTGTAGTACTACCCTCAAATGCTACAGGCGGCCCAGCAGAGTTTTGTGGTGAACCAATTGCAGACTCAGTATTCTTGCATACACTCATCATTGGCTTAGCTTGTATTCCTACTAGCTTTTGGTTGCCACTTTGCGTGCACCGATTAGGAGCCAAATTCTTTTTGGGTGAGTGTTAATCCTAAGTCCCTATAATACATTTTTAATTGAATTAGATAATTTAAATATCATAATAAAAATGCATCAGCTGTCACCGTGACAGATGATGTTTGTAAACGAACGGATTATGGATTATGATTTCATCGTTTACCGGCTTAAAGAGAGAATTAAGTTATAAAGATTTTTCCGAAATATTCAAATACAAGACTTTTAATCTCAATTAAATAATTCTAATTGTTTGTAGAGGACCGAACTTGAGTTGAACAAATTGGTTTAATGCTACGAGGGAGTATGTTTAGGAAAGTAAAAAAAAAATTGTATTTTGTTGCGAGAATAATTTTTTCGTAAATATTTTATTAATATATTTTTTTTAATTACTTATTTGACCTTTCGTAATAAACATATTATTCCCCTTTCTTCAAAATATGTGAAAAGAAACTGCAGATTGATTCTTAAATAAACTGATATATCCAATAGCCAGAGATAATTTTTATGTTTTTATCAAAAACTTTTTATCATTTTTGTCATCTGTCTTTCAGATACAGAGGAGTGGTATTTTTTATTAATCAAATCGCCTTACGTCCATGAAAAAATGCAAATATCCATAGCATGTTTATACCAATTTATATTTTATTTATTTTTCATCTTCATGTTATTACAATAGTAGTTTACATACGTCAGGCATTGAATTAGATAACTAAATATCATAATAAAAATGAATTACATTAAACTAACAATTAAAACAGACATAATTTGAAAGATCAGTAAATACAAGAATATTAAAAGAAACAATGATACTTAATAAGACTAACCAAGTTGAATAATCACAATTCAAAAAGTCAACCCATATTAAACAATTAAATATTTAAGAATAATTGAACATTTAAGCTATAGAGCGTTCATCTAAAAACTAGCTGGTAAAATAGTTGTCTTTATTAACCAAAAAGTTAAAAACTTTATTTTAAAAAAAATTTAGCTCTAGTTCTCTGATCTCCCTTCGCACTTTATTGTAGAATTTTACTGCCAAAAAATCTAGACCATTTTGGCACCTGCGCAACCTGTGGTGTGGAACAGAGTTATTCCCATTTCTCCGCGTGGACACGCCGCCGCCGTGTATCTTGCCATTGATGGGATAGTTACTTTTACTTTGATGGATGTGCAAAAGATTCTGAAAAATATATACAGGAAAAGGTTAATATACGCAACGATACAAAAATCTATCTGCAATGCTCTCTATATCCAATGTCCAAGAGTCCCGCGAGTATTCCCAGACAATGGCAGCATACGACCTGATAGAGTGGCATAGTGCAAAATAGGCAGTTTTCAGAAAAGATTATAGTGCTCGTCTTATCCTGATTTAAATCCAGTTCATTTGGCTAAAACGAAATCTTCCACCTCCGGTTGTATCTCACATGCCCCACTATTACCTCTTCAAAGGTGTTACCACTCACAGAGACTGTGGTGTCGTCAGCAAACAAAACATAGCGACCCATCTCGCTGTTCAAGGGAATATTATTAATATAAATTAAAAAAGGTAAGGGCCCCAGGATAGAGCCCTGGGTACCCCCACGCTTAATGGTCTAGTAGCCGAGACAACATCCCCCACAGCAACCATCTGAGAGCGATTAATAAGCTAAGATTTTAACAAGTTTAATATGTTCACTAAACGTGTAAGCAGTACGTTTTTGAATCAGTAGGTTATGCGATACACAATGAAGGGCTTTGCTCAAGTCACAGAAGTTTGTACTAACATATTTCCGACCGTTGAAATCTTAAGAAACAAGTTCCATAATACCTGAGGCAATAATTAATCTATGTCTAAAGCCGAATTGTCGGTCAGTTAGAAGTTTATTCTTTTCCATATATTGTGAGATCCTTTCGGCAATACACTTATCCAGAATATCCTAGGGATGACCAATGCCATCTTCCACACATCTGGAAAAGTGGATCCCCGAATGCATATATTTATTAGTTTGGTGATAAGTATGATCAAATGATTCGCGTACTAGTTTTAGAATTTTTACTGACAGATCAAAGCAGTCTTTACTTTTTTTATTTTTGAGATTGTTTACAATGTCTCTGTCTTCAATAAAACTAAACTCATCAGTATTAAATAAAGTATTTCGCAGATTAGGTAAGTTAATTGGTGAGAAATTAATATGATGATTCAAAAGAAGATTGGGAGCAACATTGACAAAAAATATAAACATTTGTAAAAGTTCCAAACAATAAAAAAATTTTTAGATCAATTTACCTACAAGATTTGCAAATCTAACTAGAAGTTTATTAGTTCATTTTAATGTTATGCTACCTGTTTACTATAAACAAAATGATTTAAACTCTACTAACAAATCAATTTGGTTTTCAGTTTTTAGTTTGCTGGTTGCTGGTTCAGTTACTATCGGACTATATTTCGTAGATTCTACTTATTCTAACCTAGCATTGTCCTGTATATTCGAGGCCTTAACGAGTTTAGGAATTAGTACTGTGTACTGCGTTATGGTAGACTTGTTTCCTACAAATCTCAGGTAAGCTCTGACCTAAATAAAATGTTTCCTTTAGATAGTGTCATAATGAGCCAGTTTTTCTAGCCCAAAAAAATGATACATAAATAATTTTATTTTTAAGAATCCCCTTTTTTGCTTTTCTACTCCTACTACTAGAAGGTGAAAAATAAAATAAGGAATAGAAGGGAAGCCAGCAAACGTTAAGTTTATGTAAAGATATTACGATACATAATGATCAAAAAACTTTATTAGTTTTATTGGGTTTTTTAATGCCCAAGGAGAAGAAGAAACTTTTTATTTTTTAAACCAGTCAAGATTAAAGTTTGAAATATAGTAGTATTTATCCGAAATACAGAACAGTATAATTATATTAGTATATGTAAGAGAATCTGAAATGACTGAAGAATAAAAATTATTGACAACTTACAAAAGTATTTTATACCTTCTAGTTTTAACCTGTTTTATAAGGGGGAAAATTTAAATATAGAGCATCCTGTAAATAGAAAATATAATACTTAGCACCCACTAGATGATTTAAATTAAGGATCACCTTAGAAATAAATATTTGGGTTTTGTGAGTTTTCAAGAATTTTTACTTCCCAAATGTTTAGGTTTGCTACATTTACTCTTGGCCGTCATTCTCCCTCATTCAGCCTCCATCATATTATTTTGTGAATAAATTAAGATGTGCACTCCTTTTTTCCATCTAGTTTTTATCTTAAAAATAGCTCCTGGCCGTTATCCGGAAATTTTCAAACACCAAATTTTATATTGACTGTTTCAAAAACTAAAGGGAAGGAATATTAAACAGCTGCATTGTATAAAAATAAAATCACCATTTTGGGATTGCACAAATAAATGATAAAAACTAAACATTTTTAGAAACATTCCCTGTAGTAACACTTATTACCAAAGTTACTTACAAAGCAACAACATATGGAAAAAATGTATTAATAAATGGAAAGTATTTTAAAATTATTTAAAAATAAAAAAATATACTAACGTGCTAATCGAAATTTTAACTGAAAAAAAGAACATGCTAATTTCACTACAATAATGATACTGTTGATATCGTGGATTGAAACATTAAGCAGCTATACAGAACTATGCAGCTAAACAAGCTTTGCGTATACATTTCGCACATAGAAAGGGTTTTATGCAAGGATTTGTATGCAGCGTTCAAACTGTAGAAGAGATATGGTGAAAAAGGTACTTGACCATAGAGATTCGAATCACGATGACCAAGGTCAACAACATTCTTATCAGGTAACACAAAAACGAAAGAAATTATTATAGAATTAGTTTTTGGTTAGTATTTAAATTACAGAATTAGTATTTAAAATAAAAAATTGAACACCAGCGCTACTTGTAACATAAAAGGTTTTGAAAAGTTATTCGCATGAAGTAGAGATAATAATCCTTGTTTTGAAAAGTCGGATTCAAGATTAAAATCCTTTGGAGGTCAAATAATAGTTCGGAGAGGCAGGAAAATAATTCCCTGCATTAATCAAGATAAGTAGAAAAGCATATAAACTTATAAAGGACAATTCTCATTTTTTTAAAGTAATAGGAAGAATTGAAGGAAAAGTAACATTATAAATTGAAAATTTAATAAAACGAACAACACAGCTAAGAAGGATACCAGTAACCCTAAAAGCAAGAATCATAAACCACACAGGATAGTTACTTCTCGTAAACGTAACGTTCGCCGTTTTTCGCCGACTCTAAAGGTCAATGACCGGGTGAGTGACGTACTCCGGCCCTGTCAGTCTAAAGATTTAGTGTTAGTTACATTGTTCTGTAATAGAAACTTGCCTTTTAAGCATCGTTTTCTCAATATGCTTTAGCTTTTACAAGTGGTAATAGGTCACACAAGTTTGAAAAAGTGTTGTTCATGCAAATGTAATTAGCTAAGGAGAGAATTAAAACTTCTTTTATAACTGATATATTTACTTCTGCAGAAATCTACATAATAAAAAACATTGTCTGGGAATATGTGTGCTGTGTATAATTGCAAAAATAGTTACAAAAATCACTTGCCATGTGCAACTTTTTATAGGTTTCCAAAATTAATTATTATGAAGAAACACTGTGTACACCGGTGCAGTAGAAAAATGTTATCTATATATATTTTTGGATTCTTTATTATTTTTTTTTACTAATTCTTCAGGCAAGTTGTGTTTTATTTTAACATATAGCAGGTACTTTTAATTTTAATTTTTGCTCTGGATTGTTGCTTTTTAGTAATAATGCAAATCTCAAACTTGTTAATTAATCATAAGTTATTTATACTCAGGTATCCGAAGTAAAAGTGGTTATATTAAGGTATTTTTTGTAATCTCTAGAATATATTATTTTTTAATTTTGAAAAAAATATGTATGACACTATTATTAAATAATTATTAAAAAATCGTGATATCAAGTTTTTTACTTCCCTAATTGAGAATCACTTTACCTACTTGCTTTTCAAATTAATAAATTTACAGGTACGTAAATTACGGAAAAATGTTTATTTCTATGTAACGATTTGGGGCATTCTGTCATAAAAGTACATAATATAACAACATTTCATGAACTGAGAAGGCACTCGTAATAATATATTTTTTCATGCCCAAATATGAATTTCTAAAATGATGAGCAATTGACCATTGCTTAGTGACCGAAATTCATTTGGTAATATTGCTCTATTAGTTTAATATAAAATAATCAAAATAACAGCAGCAAAAGGCTAAACCATTTTATCCTCCTATAGAAATAACGCAATAAACTTGATTTAAGCAGGCCAGGCGACGCGCGACGTTACTGCAGCAAGGCTCGCTCCCGCTAAACTGACGGAAATAAATCGCCGATGTAACTATCCTGTGTGGTTTAAGGTTCTTCCCTAAAAGACCAATTGAAGAAATTATTCGATGAATTAGAAGAAAAAGAATTATAACAAAGGAAAAATCGATATACATCGTGGACCAGTAAGATTTTTTTAATTAAAAAGAGCAATAAATATTTAAGATTATACATTTATCTAGTAAATATTAACAAAGCAAAATTAGACGTAAAATTGGATTCTGGCATGTGGAACTTGATAAAGAAAGTAGCATGTAGTAGCAACTTCGTTTTGAACTCAGGTTTAGAATATAGATGGTTTCGTCTGCCATTTAGTTTAGCATCGTCAGCCGGTACAAATTTTTGAAATAGAACCTCATTAAGTAATAATTGACTTTGCTGGAGTGATTTGCATTGCAGGTCATATTTTAGTATTTGGCAATAGCGATCCGGAAGAAGAGACAATGGAAGATCACAATACAAAATGAGATTATGTCAAAAAGGAGTTACACGGCATGTAATGACGAATCTTGAAGTTAAAGCAGACGAAAAAAAGTTTAAGCAATAAAGAACAAGGCAGCACCGAAAAATAAAAAAGAAGCTTGGATTTTTATGGAGTGATAAACTATTTAGGTAAATATATTACAATTCTAGCCAATTTCACAGTACTTTTGCGAGACTAAAACTTAAAAAAATGTATTTGTACTTCAAAACATCATACAGCATTTGAAAAAAATAAACAGGCCATACAAAAAGAAATTATTCTAATGTATTTTGATTGAGTGTAGCTATTCAAACTGGAAGTTCCTTATTTGCGATTGGTTGCACATTGTTACCAGAAGATAAACCAGTTGCGTTTGCTTCAAAACTGACAAGATTTTCACAAAAAACAAAAATAGATGCTTGCAATTTTATATGCTCGCAGAGAAAACAGGCATAACATGTGACAAGCTTATCATTGACATCATAAACAAATATAGAGGCTCCAAACAGGCTTCACAGCATGATCTTGTAACTTCATAGATATAATCCAGTAGTAAAATATATAAGCTTCAGAGATGTATACAGACTACGTCAAGACTACGATAAAACCGATCTGATTTTGAACCGACTCGTGTTTCAAATAGAAGAAATCTTTAATCGCATTCACAATATCAATTAACAGACATTGCGATATCTAAGAAATTAAAGAGGAAACTATGAAAGATCAAATCCTTAGCGAATTATATGAAATGATTCATTCTTATTGCAAATTCAAAGAACTTAGGCATCAGAAAAAAAATCAAATCCGAGAAAAAATTCAACGTTACGAAATATCCCAAAGATGTTCTAAAAATCAAGAACAAGGGCAGTGATGATTTGTGAAATACGAAGTTTACTTTTAGACATTGTAAGCATGGACGTATTTGAAATCAGAATCAGTTAAAATTAGAGACATTTTCTAGGAAAGTCATACCTGACAATGGTGTACATTTTGCAAACATGAATTTTAAGGCATTTCCATTGGAGTGGAACTTTACATCTATTACTTCAAGTCCAAATCACTTTCAAAGAAACGGAAAAGCAGAATCCTCAGTGAAAGTTGTTAAACAGCTTATATATAAGACAATCGAAAGCAACAATTATTTCTATAAAATGTTGGTAGATGAAAGAAATACCCTAAACAAAACTTCACTTCGACATTGTGTAATAGAAAACGTACCTGAACGTATGAAGGAACCAAACCATTGAAAAATCTGGAGATAAACAAAAATGTTATGTTTGAGCGAATTCCAAGTAATAAAATAAGGAGAAAAAGGCGAATTAATAAGGAAATTACTCCAAGATCGTTTTCGGAATAAAGCCAAGGAAGACAATGTAGAAGAAACCGAATAGACATGAAGAGAATACCTCGAACCACAACTTTTTAAACAGAGAGAATAATAAAGAAAGTCCAGATCCAAAATAAGATGATTTGCAAATGGATTTTGACAACTTTACACAAGCAACTACAAGCAGTGGTCCGACAATGACCCACGGGCTTTTTTTCGGTGAACACGATGACGACGTTACCAGAACCAGGAGAAAAGTGAACACACTCAAGCGATTTATGGATTTTCAGTTTATTAAATTTGTTTCTTTATGTTTTTATATAAAAAGGCGATATTATAGCATAGGTAAACAAGTGTATGTATACCAGCGAGGTGAGGAGTCGGTTACCAGTTTTTGACGGAGTTGTTAATATATATTCATACAAATCAAATCAAAATTTCGTCATAAAGGTAGTCAAAAAAAGTCCAGATTCATTAGGGGCGTAGATATAAATATAAATAAAAATTATAAATTAAACTGCTATGAACTAATAACAGTACTTACCAGGAACAAAAAATACATCAAGATTAGCATCCTAAAAGGAATAATTTGAAGCTTAAACGGCACAAGACTATAAAAACATAAATAGGAACAATATGAAATGACAATAACAATAATCTTCAACAAATCCTTCACGTTTGAGGCTTTACAGTGAAAAGCCTGCCTATTAAAAAAGCTATCAGATACAAGTATATTAGCAAACATATTAACATTATTTATAGGGAAAAACTTAAACTTTTTTTTACACAACAAAATGATAAAATAATTCAAAACTCAAGCAATAAATCAAAGGCCATGTGGCAAATTATAAAAACGTTACAAAAGAAAAACAGTTCTTATACGGTACTGAAAATAATTGAAAATGGCGAAATAGTTCCGGATAATGCAGTTGCAAGTAATTTTAATTATCAATTTACTAATTTAAAAAATTTACTCGCCATTGCCAAATACTCTTAGTAATAATAATATTGATCAAAATACAAGAGTTCTAACCACACTACACCACAACTTGTTACGTTTTGGACGCGGGCTTTGCTAACCAAGTTAGCATCATCAGCAGATGATATAGTTCAGTGTATATCATCTGCTGATGATGCTAACTTGGTTAGCGAAACGCGCATCCAGAACGTAACAAGCTGTGGTGTAGTGTGGTTAGAATTCTTGTATTTTGCTCTGTCTTCCACCACAGGTTCCAGTGTTAGGAAATAATAATATCGACAAAGCATTTGTTGATAACTGTGTACCACCTTGTACAAATACATTCTTTCTGTCACCCATATGTAAACAAGATGTTTTATCATTTATTGTAAAACTTAAGAACTTACATGCCACAGGACATGATGGCATATCCAATGATTTGTTGAAAAAATGTGGTTTTTTGCTTTGTGTGTTGTTTTAACGCACTTGATAAATCTCTCAGCGCCATATGCAATACTTCCTGAATAATTGAAGTTTTGCAACTGTCATTCCACTATATAAAAAGAGGGATTCTAATGATAATTCAAATTATAGAGGCGTAAGTCTACTAACAAGCATTTCTAAAATTTTTGAGTTGAATTTGAAACGTCAATTATTTCGTTTTTTTAATAAAAATAATATCAGCGTTTTTCAACATGGTTTTACGAAATCACGCAATACTGAAAGTGCCCTTTGCGATTTCCAATCGACAGTTGTCGATGCAACCGATAAACACCTTCCTGTATTGGGTTTATTTGTGGATTTCTCCCGAGCATTTGATATGGTTAGCCATGAACTATTGTTAATAAAGTTGTATCTTTATGGCATTAGAGGACAGGCGTGAAAGCTCGTGAAGTCTTACTGAAGTGGACGTCAACAGTGTGTTATGGTGAATGAGATGGGAAGCGACTCATTGCCAGTGAATCAGGGTATTCCCCAAGGTTCCGTCCTTGGTCCGCTGCTCTATCTTGTTTATTCTAATGATCTTATTTCCTACTTAAAGAATATTTCCACTGGTATTTCTGTCATATCATATGCAGATGATACAAACATTGTGATCGTGGAAAAGAGTGCACTATCTCTCAAAAAAAAACAGCAGATTTGGTTTATGATGGTATTATGTTGTGGTCTAAAAAGAATTGTTTGATTATAAATAAATGTAAAACAAATTTCGTTGTATTTTCAAATAAAAAACAAAATAATGAAAATTTTTTACTTCATGAAACTGACATTGACATTGACAATACAGCAGGTAAAGTAAGGAACTTACGGTTATTTGGAAACAGTTCGGCAAAAGTTGGGATAATTTCGGCCCTTAAAAGATTCAGATATCTTTCTCCAGTTAATGTGACTTCCATGAAGAAGGGACCGATTATTTTTGCATCCTTTATACCACACCAAACATTTATCTTTTGGGGAAATTGCGTATGATTTTCACGTATCCAATGTGGATTTTCCCTGGCCCAATATCGACAATTATGCCTGTTAACTATTCCATTCAAAAAAAGTTGCTTCGCAAGCAAAATAATTTGATTGACAAAATTTAGATTGGTCTTGCAACGTTCAATCATGATTTCACAAAATTCCAAGCGCATATCGTGATCATCTTCAGAGAGTTCTTGCACTAAAGTTATTTTGTATGGATGAAACTTTTCGGTTTGTAGAAGTCGGTCTACGGACAAATATGTTCTCTTCCTAATTCGTAAAGCATTCAGAGCATTATCACCATCTGTTGCGCTTTTAGGTCTGCCAGAACGTACAGCGTATTTTACTTTTCTAGTTTCACGAAGTTTTTTGTTAATTTTACTTACGGTAGATTTAGTTATTGGATTTCTGTTATGATATTCGTCATTAAAAACGTTACAGACATTTTGCAGGTTTCGCATTCTGTCTCCATAACCCAGTATAATTAAGGTTTCAATTCTTTGGGTTTTAGTTAAACTATCCATTTTTGTCAAACATATAAAATACCTGCACACATTTGTGTTTTACAATAGAAAAACTGTAAACTTGGCAGCAATGCGAAACACGCCAATGGATCCTGCATAATTTCGTACCTCAGTGTACATATTTTCATTAAATTTGGCCGTTTCCTTACTTTTGTTACACGCTGTATATATTACACAACATGGGAACCAAATATCCTCATATCTAGATTGAACCAGATATCTGTTTCTATTATTTCTTACAGGGTTCTTTGGTCTAAGATTCTGAATATCACCTGCCACATTAATCATATTTTTTGTTTAGGGTTTTCATATGGACATTTGGACGTTCTGTGTATTTTTTGTTAAATATTTTTACTTTTTAATTAGATAGATTCTCATTCTGACGTCAACAAGTGTTGCAGTAATAGTGATTCGAAAAGCACATGAAAATAGAAAAGTTAGTAAAATTACATACAGGGAGTGTCAATGTTTGTTTAATTTAGAAAGTTTTGAGAAATACGTAGGAATTTTATAGTACCTAGTTTAACATAATCTAAAAAAATGATTCGTTGTACGTTTGGTAATTTCTAGTAACCTTTTATTTTAAAATAGTTTCTAGTCGTTAACAATATCAATATGTTTCGAAATCGTCTGTTGTTTCATTAGATGGCTCAAAAAAAAAATGTTTGTTTTTGTAGTACTTCTCTAACTGTGTTGTAATTATTAAACGTGTTTTGTTGCGGAAGGAGAACCACTAGTCGACTCATCGATGTTATGAAAGAAGCCAAGTCTTCAAGACAATTTTTTTTCGAGATGATTGCAATACTTCTATTTTTTGTAAACTAAATAGTGTGTTCTTTCGTTGTTCCTCGTCGTCAAATTATTATGTCTTTATTTATAGTGTAAATTAATAAGTTGTAGTTGATTGATTTATTATTGACGTAGATATGACATTACCTTTATTTTTTATCATAATTGAAAATGACAAATATATACAGGGTTAATAAATAACATTAATAATAAAGGTAAACAAATAAATTCTGAACAAGTTAAATACAAAAGATCATCACAAGAAAATTCGGGAGTAACCGAGTTGTCTCCCAACGGTCTCTTTATATTTAGTCTTCGAAAAAGGTCGTAGGAAAATTGTCTCCGGAACCTTAGATCCAAATAAATTTGGAGACAATTTAATCATAATAAATACTCGAATGCGCGCGTATTTGAAATCTCAGTTTCAAATTATGCCTAATGGTGGTTTATAGCTTTAATGATGGTTTTATCGATGAACTTGAGCATGCCTTACGCTATCGGGACAGATCCATCCAACTATATCAAACAAGGTTTTGTTAAAAAATCCTTGTTTGATATAGACGCGGAATTTTGTTCAATCTTCATCAAATCGGCGCTGCGCTTACTTTACAACAAATCTAACCAACCCTAACTTAAACCATACCATAAATAATCCGCATTTTTGTTATACTATTATTTTTGACTTAACTACAATGACAAGATCTATACTGATGAAAAATGTTACAGTCGGACAACTTGGTACAGTTAAAAATTGCCCGGTTCTAAAGATGATCTACTTGATAGGCTTTGGACAGAATTAACCTATTATCGTTCGTGTATCGTGTATATCGTTCGTGTTTTCAACCCAAATATACTCCGAGTTAACTTTTGAAATCCATGATTTAGATTTAACTAAATCAAAAATAGACGTTTGCAACTATTTTACATTTTTTCCTTAACGTGTTTTTAATGTTTTTGCTATTGAAGCATTTTAGGTTTTGGCGTACTTTACATTTTTAATGCTTTCCTTTTTAAGTTTTATCCACATTTGTTTCCTTTTTCTCTTATTTTGGGCCAGAAGGATCAAGTTTGAGATTATCTAACATAATAATTCTTGGCTGTTCCAGTGACGGTAAGAGTTTTTCACTTGTCCACTTCTTAAGATTTTCTGAATTCATATTATCATCATTTATTTTTTGGTTAAAAAAACTTGCTTCTTCGACCAAACCGTTAGGAAACCCAACCTGTAATAATTCGCAGATATTTTATAGAATGTTCTTGCAAAGACCACACTAAGTGATGCGAAACATTTTTTTTCTGCTAATCTGCCCCTTTAATAAAAAATGTAATGTATTTATGAATTGACAAATCTTCATCGAAAAGTGAGATTCATCGTTTTATTGGCGGCATGCTTTTAAAGCATTTCCACTAATTAGTAAATGATTCACATTATATTGAAAGTATTCCATTAAGCCCGCTATTCACTATGCCTTAATGCGACGATTTACAAATCTTTGCGTAGTGTGGATGTCACAATTAATTTTAAATAAAAATTAAATACAAAAGTTGTAGGATTTTTCTTTGAAAAATCCATATAACCTATATATTTTAATGGGACACCCTGTATATTACTGTTTCATTAAATGCACCTCTTTTTACCGATTATAAATATACCAGATTTGATATTTTTCTTTTTAAAGACAAGCGTGAAAATTGACAAAACCATGCCAATAGAGCAATGTATTCCTACTGATCCTACGGATTGTTAAAAGAGAATGGTCTCTGCTACTGTATTTGTAATCGGTAAGAAGACGCGCATTTAATGAAATAATAATATAAATATTATCAAATTTAAAAAAAATATATAGTTTTTGTATAATTTTTAACTTTTTAATGATTTTTTAACATTTTGGATACTCTTCAAGGTAATACAAGAAAAATCCTGCAACCCTTATATTTAAAGTTTTTTTGTAGGTTTTTAGAGCTCTAACTAGTTGTACCTAATGAAAATTCCTTAAAATGTGTTAATGTTTTTTAATAATATATTTTTAATGATCGACTTCGTTATTTTTAGGGTAATGGCAGCTGCTCTCTCACTAACATTTGGTAGGGGAGGTGCCCTCATTGGAAATCTTCTTTTTGGTTTCCTTATTGACTTAAACTGTGTGGTTCCAATTGTATTATTTGCAGCTATGCTTTTCGGTAAGTTACCTGTAATTTTTAACAAAAATAGTATATTATGTAACAAGTGTTGAAAGCGGAAGTTTTCAAATGAGGACATTGATGAAATCTTTTGAGTTTAAAAACGAGTTTGAATCACTTT
The DNA here is from genome assembly GCA_030620095.1 of Kuschelorhynchus macadamiae. Classification (NCBI taxonomy): domain Eukaryota; kingdom Metazoa; phylum Arthropoda; class Insecta; order Coleoptera; family Curculionidae; genus Kuschelorhynchus; species Kuschelorhynchus macadamiae. Next base: position 332,373 of record JAUTXW010004716.1, read on the forward strand.
ACACGAGTATTGTACACTATTTTTCTTACGACCACAAAGAATCTTCAGTAGAATTTTTATATAGTTCTCAATACTAGAGTTAAAAATAGTTCGGTCAGCAGTCGAGTGCGGAAAAGACAATTTCTGCACGTGTTAGGTAAAACGCTTTTTCTACGAACCTGAGGAAAATTAACTAGTTTTGGTAGTAATTTTAATTATATGTTAGTATATTAGTATAATAAGGTAAATAACGTTTGAGGTCGCAACAGTGTTTCCGGAGGGCAAACTAGTCGGACATAACCTTAGAGTAAGAATTAAAGTAGAGATCACAATCATTCATAAATCCAGTTACGGGTATGCGCCAACGTAGTTCCCCTACTTTTCACATTCTGTCGACCAATGTTTACAATTAAACAAGATGGCCCATGTTCAAACACACGTAACGTTGTAACGACTACCAGTGTCGGCGCGACTTTTTATCTTCAGGTTTTTTCGTTTCTTTTGGTCTGTTACCGGTACTGCTTAAAAATCTACTTACTGGATTAACTTTAATTTTATTTAATTTTCCACAAAAATTACGTTTGATACAAAAAAACCTTGTAAAATATTGGTATGAATCCAATATGGCGAAACAAACCGACGGCCTCAAAATATTTGTTGTACGAAAATGAAAAAATGGGCCATGCTTATCCTCGACAAAAGAAAGGATTCTTATCGGTATTTTTACCGTTCTATGGCATCATTTTCAGCGTTTTCACAAATGTGTGCAGATTTTATTAATATTAGTAATAAGATTTACGACATAATAAACTTCTAATATTTTTTAAATTAAATTATACTAACATTTAGAAATCACGAAATCGCATCCGGAAAAACAAAAATTGTTTTCATTTCTTGAATTAATTACCTACAAATTTTAAAGAAATAATCGCTCTGTACTTCACTATCTAAAATAAAACTATTAAATTAGGTAAGTTTAAAACGAAATTAGTTATTTATACATTATTAAACGAGTTTTAAACTAAAAAAAAATGCTTTTAACGCGCTTTTATTGGCTTCCTAATGATCTGATTGTATGTTTGTATGTCTGGTTCAAATCTTGTAATGTATTTTTTACCACTTCCACATTTCTCAACATTACTCATTATTTTCAAATTTGACATGCATACACTTTTGGATACAAAAAATCCGATTTTTTTTAGTTAACGTTTAGAAATTCAAGATGTCGGAGCCAATACTGTCGCCAAATTTTGTTTTTTGTGTAGGTTACACTGAAAATTGGTGCCTAGGAAAATGTAAGAGTGTCGGCATGTAAAAATTCAAAATAGCGGTATCAAAATGATAATGTCAACATGGCGGACGAATTTTAACGTTTGTGCAGATTATTCAAGAATGCACAGCAAAATTCAAAATGGCGGTGCCAATATAGTGAACGAATTTTGTCATTTGTACAGATTCAGCTGAAATATCGGTATCTAGAAGTATTTAATGAATGAAAGTAACGAAATTTTAGTCAATATTTGAGCATTAAAAATGGCGGCCCCAACATCGCCGACTAATTTTTGCAGATTTGAACATCATTTTTGTGCAATTTAAAAATTCAAGATGGTAATGCCAACATGGCGGCGGAATTTAAACATTTGTATAGATTTGACTGAAAGAAAGTCGGCATCTGGGGGTATTTGAGAATAAATATCATACATTTGTAGTAAATATTTAAAAAATCAGAGTAGAAATGCCAAGATTGCGAGCGAATTTTAACATTTATGCAGATTTGATTAAAAATCGATATTAAGTTTGGATTTCATACATTTTTAGTAATAAATATTCAAAATGGCGATGCTATCAGTCAATCAATCCGATTGTACTTTTTTCAGATATTTTTAAATATTTAATTTTGCCACAATTCTGAATTTGTCTGAAAATGTTTACCTGTCCATCTCTATATAATATTTGATTTTTGAGTAAAATTTTAACATAACCGATACAGTAGTTTTTGGCATTGACTTTAATGACATTTTATTAGGCCGCCATTTTGGATTTGTAGTAAAACTTGCCAATTGATGGCCATGCCACATCTAATTTTTCTGCAAAATTTGGATGAAATGGATAAGCAGAAGACTAGAAGACTTTCCTTTTGCGAGGAAAGTAAAAGAAAGCGAGAGCTATAAGACAAAAATAGAATAGCCAATTCCCATATTGTTATTCCGTGTTAACAGCTAAATTTTCAGATTCCTAATTCTTAAAGTCTAACCAGTTTAGAACATATTCACGAATACATTTTTACCTTCAATTACTCAAAGAATCACCATTTAAATTCCTTTACCTCACAACACTTAAATAAAAAATTGACCCAACTCAAGTGAAAATTAAAAAAAAGAACCGAAATTATCCGAAATCTTATTATTTCCCCAGATTTTATCCAAAATCTAGTGATTTTCGAAATCGCAGTACGTTTTTTTGGGCTTGAGGTGCCCTTGGACTATTAGTAAATAACAATACTTTAAGTTAGGTTAGCATATAATAGCATCTAGGTAATTATTGAGAATATTTATAATTTTATTATACGTATAGGTATTTTTTTATTCGTAAAGACAATTGTTAGTCGAACTCGTCCGCTATGTCACTTTATTCTATAATTATTTTAATTCTCTGAAAGGAAAAAACTATTTTAATCGCCATCATTTTGCTTCTGAGGATAAACGTTCTATTATACTGAACCGGATTGGTCAATACGTCATGTGACCCAAAATAAGTGAATACGGTATCTTTCATTATATCCCCTGAAAAAGGAAATCTAGCTGTTTACTTAGTAATTAGAAGACAAATTCAAACTTAAACGGCCATTTTCTTCATTTCAGGATAGTTAGGTCAACTAAAGCTCCTAGTTTCGTAATGACCAAGATAAAGTAAATAAGACTTATTTTATTATTATGACAATTTTAATTAAATTAACTTCTGCGTTAAAATATTTTTTAGCAAATTAATTTCTTCAATGTTAAAGTTTATTGTAGTTCCGTGAATTGTCACTGGTTTTTAAGCCACGTGACCCTGTAACAATTTTTGCTGTAGACTATTATATTATTTTACTATAAGAACCATTTGTCAATGAAAGTGGGATGGTCTAATACGACAGTGGGATGGTCTAATACGTGGAGTAGTCGATCGGGGTTGTCATATCTAATTAAAACTTCTGTTACTAATGTAATTTGATCTGAGGTTTTGGGTATTTTAGCCTGTATTATACTATTTTGCAATAAAAGTAATTTTTTTATACTGCTTAGAAACTAATATTGAAAAAACATTACTATTCTTTGTATGAAAATTTTGTTGTATCACGTTTAAATATATTTACCGTAATATAAATTGTTATAAACATTGGTGGCTAGGCTTGGCATCGTCATACGATCGACCTTATACTGTGAGGTAATCTTGGCAGCGGCTAAATATGTAAATAATGAACTCTATTTCTATTCTTACTCTAAGGACATAACGTACAATATTAATGGCAAAACAATAGTTATTTGCATTCATTAAATTTACGGCTGAAATTAATTGGATTTTAACTGGTATGGAAAGATTTCTTGCAATTTCAGAATTATTTACGCCTTTATGTTCAACATGAGGTTTATATTCTTGGCTTCTTCGATGATATCTTCCGGTATTTCATCAACAAACTACTGTTAGTTTAAGTCGATAGATCCAACAATGTCCGAGATTTTTTTATTTAATAAAATCAATTCACTACTTTTTATTTTTAGTATGGGTATTTAAGAGAGTGTTGGTATATTAAAAGCAAGTACAAAAGCTTAACTTTAGTTGTTACTCATGTCAAATGGTTATTATTTCTGGCATTTGTAACAATCAAAGTTGCCTTTATTTTTAAATTTTTAATCTAATTATAACTATCCGGTTTAAATATACAAAGAAAAACCAATTCAAAAAAATGTGTCTTTAACATCTGAATCTGTATCTTGAAAATGAAGTCGTTGCGGACCTAAATACAACATTTATGTCTTATCTTGTGCCTAGAAATTTCCTATTACGCGATGGCCCATGTTTTTTGAAACACCCTTTTCAGCCCTATTTAAATATGTTGTGTTCCTGACCAAATTATAACTTATTAAATAAAAATATATCACTTTTGTTATTATTTTCGTTATTAACGTCCTCTAGTAAGGTTAAACCAAATAATAATGCTTCTTTATTGTCTTATATCTGTTATAAATATAATTGAAATTATACCAATTTTCATGAGATATTTTCTCATATTGCAATAAATTATTATCACTATATTATTTCCAGGAAGTGGACTTCTTTGCCTTTTATTACCTAATACAGGAGGAGGTGCATTAGATTAAACACACCAAGAAAAATATGTAAATTAAATTATTTACTGTCCTTTCGTAGTTGTTAAAAGATACGCTGCCAATAATGCAAATAGATCCAGGATCAAGGAGAACGAAAAATGGTATTGTTACAAACATTGCCAAATACGACTAACAAATACTAGCAGTCCAACTTCAAGCAAATCTAGATTTTGGAATTTTTACATGTTCTTATTAACCATTAAACCATTTAAAACATAAGTATTTGTTCCTCTATATAAAAATTAGTATTTTAATTTAGTCAAATAAAGTTCATATACATTGAAAATACTTATACAAAAAAAATTAGGTTTGGTGTCAAAATACTTAACATTTATTTCATTTGTATATTTGGATGGACGTGTGTATGCTGTTAAAGCTGCTGTGTTCTTTTTTTAAAATTTACTTGCTATAATAGAAAGCACACATGAAGCTGATGATGGAATTATTTTTCATTTTGATCAAGCAACAAACACATTAACATCTTTTTTATCTGCATTTTTTTGCAAAAACTATAGACATAATAACAGGAAGGCCTAACATTTTGTGCTGCAAGTAAAAATGACAAGAAAAAAAAATATCTATCGTTCTTGTCGGATCCCACAAAAGGCAATGCTGTAAAGTTATCATGACAAATTTATTTTCTTCTTGCCGTTGACATATAATGGCTATAGCCATGAGTGTAATACTGATATTTTTAACCTCTTTGGATAGCCATCGTTTATTAAAATCTATTACCACAGCAGGTATATTTAATAAGAGCTAATCTATATTTTTACATTATACATAAAAACGTATACCTCAGCTCGTTTATTTTCGTTTACTTTCTCATGCCAAACAACGTACCTATTTTACCTCTCACTAATTTAAAATAATTTATTTTAAGAAATGTTTATTTGTTTTGTCAAATATGTATAAACATATACGTATACCTCCGCTATTTTTTAATCTACATACATCGGATTTGCCTTTGAATTTATGAATATCTAGCTTATGGAAAAAAGTGCAGATATATAATCCTGCTTTCTAAAGAAAGCAAGATTATTTATCTGCCAATTAATACAGGGTGTTTCTTAATTGAGTGTCAATATTTAAGGAGGTGATTTTTGGGTCCATTTTAAGAAGAAAACTTCATATAAACATATGTCTTAAACGGTGTAAATTTTGAAATACAGGGTGTTAAACTTTTAATAATTTCATAATTTTTCGATAATATCTCGAGTACCACTCTAGATATTGTAATGAAATTTGGTATAGAGGTACTATGCATCTAGTGGAATTTTTTGATGGAGAACATTTTTTTTAATTTCCACCAGTGGCGTCCGTACGGAATCCGACCTGCATATTTTCCCAGACATTGATGGTACGCCACCGATTTTTTTTTAAATAAAAATCATTTTTGAAATTCCCATTCATTTTTGAGCAAGTTTGATCCCTTGGTAATTTTGTGTTGGACGCACGGATTTTGTTGTAAAAAATAAAAACCGTTTCTCTGCATGGTCCATCGCTTTATCTTAGTGAGAGATATTTGTAGATAATAGTATGTAGTCTTCAGCCACCAATTTAGGACCACCACTTCAATGTTTTTCAGAAGTCTGTTCCTTCATAAATACTTTTTATAAATTTTATTAAAATAATATGACATTCTTCAACAATAACAAGTTATTTACAAAACTATACTAATACAGCTAGATACATAATAATTTCAACAAAAATAATTGGGTTTTAACAAATTGACAGCACACTTTGTGAAACAAAATAGAAGAAAAAAGTTAGATAAGTTGTTGAAAATGCCCACCACCTTGGAGAATACACGCTTCAGCCCTTTTCCTCATGTAGTCGCGAACTCTTTGAAGGATACCCTCGGTGTTTCTGATAATATCGCAAGAATCTCTTATACAATCCTTCAGCTCCTCTACAGTGTTTACTGGGGTACGGTAAACTAAAGATTTAAGATGTCCCTATAGAAAAAAATCCAAACTATTTAGGTCTGGGGACCTAGGGGGCCATGGTTGGGGTCCGCCACGACCTACCCATCTGTTGTTAAATGTGCGGTTCAAATATTCTCTGGCTTCAATATTAAAGTGAGCTGGCGCGCCATCGTGCATGAACCACATTCTGTTTCTAATCAGAATTGGTATATCTTCTAACAATATCGGCAAATCGTTCTCAAGAAACCGGCGATAATTATGGCCATTTAGTCTTTCTGGGAGAAAAAAAGGTCCAATTAGGTGATTTTCGATAATGCCAGCCCAAACATTTACAGAGAATTGCTCTTGATGATGATGTTCTACAATGGCATGGGAGTTCTCGTCGGCCCAGATATGATTATTGTGGAAGTTTCTGATAGCGTTCCTGGAGAAGTTCGCTTCATCTGTGAACATTATTCTCGATCAAATAAGGGATTACGCGCAATTTTTTCTAAAAACCATTCACAAAAATTAACTCGGAAAGGAAGATCTCGGGGAAGTAAGGCTTGCACTCGTTGAATGTGATATGGGTATGGTAAAAAATCAAGTAGAATTCTTCAAACTAGGATGTGCGAAATATTTAGGTTAATTCCAATTTTCCTAGTACTCAGTTCAGGATTTTCATCTATGGAATTTAATACTGCCTCTTCAATTTCTGGAGTTCTTACAGTCCGATGGGCCCCTTTTAATTGATTATTTGGCCTGAGTGTACCTGTTTCAGTCAACCTTCTATGCACATTTGCAAATATTCGGTATGACTCTACCAGGAAAGCGCTCTTGATATAATCGCCTAGCTTCCGGTGAACTGCTATCAGCCAAACCATACATGAAATGTATGTCTGCCAACTCTTCATTGGTAAACTCAACCATTTCTTTTCTCAGATATATCAGATATTTAGAACACAAAATTAATTAAACCCGACTGAATCTGAAAGCTGAACTGTCAAATTAAGTTACAAGAGAAGTACTAATTCTGACAGCCAAAGCCTACTACAATAATAATTCAGTTATCTTTCTTTATTGATGAGTATTTTATAGTGTCGTGTAAAAAAATTATAAGTTCAAATAATAGTTTTGAAATCTTTGGGTATTAGTTATTCATAAGCAAATTTGATTTCTTGAATTTCAGTCAGAAAAAAATTTCCTTGCGTGCCATGGCGATTGGTGTTGTCATATTAGCGATATTGTTAAAACTCTGCAAAGAAACGGTTTTTATTTTTTAAAACGAAAACCGTGCGTTTAACTCAAAATTACCAAGAGATCAAACTTGCTCAAAAATTAATGTGAATTTCAAAAATAATTTTTATTTAAAAAAATCAGTGGCGTACCATCAATGTCTGGGAAAATATGCCGGTTGGACTCCGTACGGACGCCACTGGTGGAAATTAAAAAAAGGTTCTACATCAAAAAATTCCACTAGATGCATAGTACCTCTATACCAAATCTCATTACAATATCTAGAGTGGTATTCGAGATATTATCGAAAAATTATGAAATTATTGAAAGTTTAACACCCTGTATATCAATATTTACACCGTTTAGGACATATGTTTATATGAAGTTTTCTTCTTAAAATTGACTCAAAAATCACCTCCTTAAATATTGACACTCAATTAAGAAACACCTTGTATTAATATAGAAATACATTTTGATTTACCTATGAAAAGAGACGTTAGGGATTAAATAGTCCAAATTTTCGCACAACACGCACTTACGCAACATAATACCCAAAAACTCGCACACATTATCAGAAATAACCCAAAAACTTACAAAAATCGCCCAAAAACAATGTTCTGACTCAAAATAACAATACTATGTTCGATTTACTCTTTTACTAGTTGTTGTGAAACCGTGTATTCTGCGGTTGATAAAAATGCGGCAATGTTGTCGGTTTTTAAGCAATGGCATTGTATGTCATAATTTTCAAACAGACTGTTTGAAAATTACTTAATATATTAATAAATAAATATTACGGAAGTTATTACAGCATTAGAACCACCTTAAAAATGTATGTTAATATTATAGCCGTGAAAGTATAAATTTTGATCATAGACATTTATTATGTCTGAATCAAATCAAAATTATATAAGAGACCAAACAAATAACAATTGACAAAGTACGATCGAGTTAAGATAAAAAAATTCCGTCTCCCCTGTTATTATATCTATGGCACGAGCAATCGTAAGATCCACGTAAGCTCTTTCTATGACTCGTTAGACCAACTGATGGCGGCCGCTCTTCAAGGGCTTTATGCTCTAGCAGGGACAGATCATCTACGCTCGAGTTGTTGCTTCTTTAAGTGCAGACGACTAATAGATGATTTATTTGTTGAGAAAATTACATCTTTAATTTGCTCTGAATATTTTTTCTCAAAAAAAAAATAAACTGGCGCATTTAAGGTGGTAGATTTTTAAAAACAATATTTTAGTGATATGACACTTATGTAACAGCTTTGAAACCCGCAGTAAGAAAAATATCTAATTTTACCATCTGCAGCCAATTATAAAGTCAACTTAATCGAAACAGAATCTGCATTTTAAAGAATTGTTTTAAAAATAACATAAATGTGCTCTAAGAATATACCGTGAATAAAAATTTGGGAATATAGAAAAAATTGTGTTCGAATATAAAGATTTCAAAGAAAAATGCCGAGAAGTCGGAAAATTCATCTACTAACGAATCTGACCAAAAACCAGTGTCTTAATTATATTTAAATTTAAGCCAAAACCGTAGTAAGAATGAAAACAGCCTAATTTGCTTTTTAAATATTACCAAAGTATTTCCAGAGATAAGTTTATAATAAAAAGTGTTAAAGTTTATTTAGTTTGCTTGCTACCTTCCTCTTTGCAAAAAATCCTTAAATGAAAAACAGCTTTTTCTGTATAATTTATTTGTAACTATTATACAATATACCATTGGTTCCTTTTTGATGAGACTTTTTTTTCGTATTACCAGTAAAATGTATACTGCATTTATTGCCTTATTTTCACCAAGTTCTGTGCAAAACGTAACTTCATTTGTCTAAGTGCTACTAGAAACAAGAACATACTAAATAGTGCTAGATTACAGAAATTTTTGGACCACCTTTCCTTTAATTGTTTACCACTAAGTTCACTACGGAAATGGAAACTACGGTACTTCAGAATAAATGAAAGGGGTCAATGCCTTAGCCAGTGGGTTCAAATGTTTTCTCTCTTTTCTTATATATGACTCTAAATGCAAATATAAAATGTTGGGCAAATATAACCACGATATAGTTTATGGAAGTATAAGATAAAACAAATTACCACTTAGTATTACATACCCTAATGTAACAAAGATTAGAAGCAATATAAATAGAGAATAAATTATCCAGGCTCACTGCACCAGTGGGAAAGTTTATTTTTCTACGAGCGTGTGAAAAATAACATTCTTTATACCCATGGTGAAAAAGCCAGTTTAAGGCACTAGTGCGAAGTGTTTTACTTTTCGCAGTAGTGTGAAAAGTTTTTTGCTTTTTGCACTAGTGGGAAAAATCACTGAAATACGTGTGAAAAATGTCACTTTTCATACGCTCGTGGAAAAAAACTAATTGATATTCGTGTGAAAATTCCGTTAAAATCACTCACAACATGCAATTTTACACTAGTGCCAAAAATAGCTATTAGTCTGTTTTTGATATTGTTTTTTTTGTATAAGTATTTATATCAAAAAATTAAGAAATGTATTTATATATTTGTAATAATTGTTTGTTGTTAACTTAAATGTAAAAATGCAATTCCTAATAATTTTTTATGGTTCGTCCATAACGCATCTCAGAATTTGACGCAAAATAGTATTTTGAATTTCTATACTCAAGAATATTTAATAAAAAACAAAAAATTGTTTGAACCGTGTCGGTTTTGTTACTAATAGATTCTCCGGTATAGACTTTGGCAATGGCTAAATATATTCTCGTTTAATTTTTAACCGAGAAAAAATGTTTGCTTTGCCCGGTAACTAAACAGAATAATGTACAGAATAATGTAATTTTTAAGAATCGGTGGTTTCTTGCGGAAGGTCGGGAAAAGCACAAATATATTTTTGTAAAATGTAATTTAGACGCCGTTGTACTTTACGAACTTTTACTTACTTATTGCAACTCACGGTATTTATATGTGATATTAAATAATTGTAAATTTTGTAAAAATACGCAATAATTCATGTAAAATATCCCACCAATTGTCAGGTGGGTTATTTTACTTGATTTTTCTGAACAGGTGGGAGTTTTTGTGTATATTTTAACCTATACTCTTAATATATAAGAAAAGACAAAACGGTTTTAGACATTTTTTATCTAAGTGATGTAGCATCAAAACTCAGTCTCTTAAAACAAGATCTTAATTTGTATACTGTAAAATAATTAACATGAACAATCTTAAAGTTTATGTTATAAGAAAAACCAGAGCAAAGTAAGAGATAAATATGCAGTTAGTTTTGCTCTAAGTGAAACTGTTTAGATCTCACAACTTTTCAAAATCAAATGCCAATATATCAAAAACAATGAAACTGGATATAAAACATATTATACAAAGTATATTAATAATTTTAAAATTACTGTTCATTCAAAACAGTTTACTGCTGTGTTAAACTTCCTACTGGTGAAAGGAAAAACATACTTTTATAAAAAATTTTCAAACTGAAAAAGTTAACTTGTTTTTACTGTTATTTGACCCCAGGCTCTCACTAATCCCGGCAAAGGCGAGTTTAATTAATTTGAATATTTGTGAGTAACTTGGAGTTTTCATTACGCTCACAAGCAATATTATCGTTTTGGTGAGAATATTTTTATTATAACCACTGTTTATAAATAAATGTTCTCTTTCTTTCTTATATTTCTATATATACAAAAAACTTACTTGATTTTAAAAATAGAGCTAAGTAGCTAAGTTGTTAGGATATAGTTGTATACTATTCTTATAGATTTACCATTGTACAAATATTAAACTTAATAGTATTAAAGCATGCTTTTAGCCTTTTGTTTTAAATGATTGAATAATATCCAATATTTTTTAATTATATACAGATTCAAAGGCACTCTAAAATGAACAATTATTTTTTACATATATTTATTTTAATTAAATTTTATTGGATATTTTTCTAGTTAAGTAGGTATCTCATTTACATTCTTTAGTTAAAAAATCAACACAAATTGTATTCAATATTTATATTGTTAATAAAATATGACATCATATATTTTATGTTTTTATTTTTATATTTCTGTTTCTTCATATTTTTGTATCTGCGCCTCTTCTGTATGTCTAAGCGCTTGTTGTTCAGCACAGCTTGTTCATACAAAACAGTGAATAATATGGTAAAGCAGCGTTATCTTAAAATGTTTTCTCTAATTATTGAGAGGCAGCAGCGGGGCCATAGCCATAGGGAGAAGGAAAAGGTCGGGCATTGTTGAAACTATATTTAAAATTAAAAAGATAGTTTAAAAACATATTGAAACAGAACAATTACAATTTGAAATATAAGTTTTAGTAGTCAACTCTTATATGTTTTTCACGATATTTACTTTACCCATAAATATATTTAATAAACCATTTAATTAAAATCTTTAAAGTTTATTATTGTTGAAGTATTTTGTTAATTGCGATGGACGTGAAAATGAAAAAGGCCATCTGTTTTAACAAGAGTCTCTTTTTTATTACTTAAACATTTTATTTCATATTATTATTTATAAGATTATTTAAATCAACTTTCTGCTTAGAATCAAATTTAAAGGTAACATCCCGACACTGGCAACTGTTACCAATGTAATAAAATAAATAAATAGTTTGTAGGACCGCGCCCCTTTGTGAAGCCCGGGCACGAGTGCGCCGCACACTCTGCACACCCCTATTATCGCCAATGCTGTAAGATTTTAGCGACCAAAGAGGTCTAAAAACCAGGGTTTTATTTTCTAAATAATTTATTTGTCTTGATAGATAGAAAAATACTCAAAATATTTAAAAAATAGGGTTTTATAAAAATTAGGGACTTTTTTTATCAACATGTACTCGCAGATGTTTAATTTCCTGTGAAAAATAATAATATTGCTTCTAACAGATTTTCGGGTTGGGTATCATTACTTTTCGAACTTTTAAGACACTTTTCCATTTCAGATTGTTAGAAAGATTAGTTATTTTAATCTTAAAAAATCTATAATAAATTTTTCTTAAAATACTAAACCTTGATCCACGCAAATTTAATTCGACGGAAATGTTTCATAATCTATCATCCTAATTCCAAGTTCATGAGTATATCTTAAAATATACTATATTTAGAACAAATCTTGCGGAAATCGGCTAATGTCGACTTCATAATGCTCAGCAAACCACAAGCACTATGAAATAGCTGACGCCCTTGGCGAAACTACCGTATCATTTTCCACTAATGCAATCATCGATTGCATTGATATATAGATGGATTTTGAAGTCCTGATTACGAATCGGACGTCAATTTTTTTCGAATATGTTTCGTTTTTGAGTTACTCATCCTCAAGGTTCATAGACATCTAACCCCAATTTCCCCCTCTTTCTTTTTTTTATATATATTGGTTAGTTCTGTATGAAACTATATAAAAGACGAAACAAAACTCTTCTCTTGATTTGTTTGCCTTATTTTATCTAAAAAATTAGAACATTGGGAACGCTCAAAATCATGCTTCATACTTCTTGTACAACTAAGTAAGTTTTCCTTCATGTGGGCATGTTGACAGCCTGAAAAACAATCGAGGTACAAATTTAGAGTAAAACATATTAATTGATACAAATTACAGTAGTTGATGGGCACCGTAATACAAATTAATTATGGATATTTTGTTGCATACATAAGACGGACCTGTTCCAGCAGGAGCGCGGAGGCCCTAAGGTGAATTATTGCTACTGGGTTACTAATAGGTTAGGAGCCATAGACCTCATCAATAGAGCCCTACCCCAAAAAGCGATCAACACAAATCAACAGCGAAGTGCATCACTAGTGGAAGTCTAACATTTGGTAAATATTTTAGATTGTGTTAGATATGTTGTTCGCCTTTTCTGCTAGAACCCGGTATCAATCCACCTATTGCCTCCGCCCCCCTGCTGGCACCGATACATCTACGTTGTGACAAAAGTGTCCGTAATTAATTCATCATTCATATCACTTATGTTTCTCTTTAAAGTTGTACCTCAATGATTTTTTATGTCAAGATGCCAACATGAAGAAAAAATTACTAGTCCAGAAAATATGAAGTATAGCTGTTTTGAGTATTCAATTTTTAGATAAAAAAGACATGAAAAACTACAAGAGTTTATTTCAGGTTTTTTTTATAATTGTTTGTAGTAGTTTCAGTACAGAACCAGCGAATTTTCATAAATAAGAAGAAAGGAAAAAAGAAAATCGGCGATGGTGTAAAAAATTTGAAATGACTGACAGAAAAGAATCGTCACCAAAAATGTGACTTCGGGTTGGTGTTCAGCGTTCCAAAATCTCTGTAGATTTTGCCAAAAAATTTTAAAACAGCCCAATTACTCTATATTGCACATTTAACGATTCTGAATGAGTCTTAAACTAGCCAATACCCAAGTATTCCGAATGAACTGGTAAATAGTTAAAAAAAAAGGACAATGAATGAATGAATGAAATTTCAGTTTAAGGCGCGTCAGTAACTTAAACCATTTAGCGCCATGAAAATTTTGGATTTAAATATCATTTAAATATATAAATATTTAAGTAATCAAAGTACACACAAATATACATCGTAAAAAAAAACTTTTCTCATGTGATTTGGGAAAATTATTTAAATAAGATAGTACATGTTAATCTGTTTAATAAAATTTATAATGTTGAATGAAGCGAATCGAATTTCATGTCCAAAACAACGTTAATTGTTAAAGAGTTTTGTGTTCTTACATTATTAAAATGAGGGTAGGTAAAAAGAATGTGTGAGACTGAAATGGGATTTTGACAGGTGGCAAGTTGGAGGGGGATCTCCCTTTCCTCCTAAATACGAATACGTGATAATGACCTATAGTTAATCTCTTCCATATGACTTTCTGGGGAGATCGGAAAAGTGGAAGACTTCCTCAAATAAGGGCTTAATATTGCTGAGTTTTTTTGCTGTTCTCGTACATATCCCATTCCAGTTGGAGGAAACTGGTAAAAACTTTGGATCAGGGGCGTGCGGTGAAATTTTAAGAAAGGGAAGCAATTTTTACAAACTTACCTATTTGTAATGTAATTCGATTCTACGATCATTTTTTGCAAATTCGTCAATGACGTCATCATAAAAACGTCGATGCTCCGACATATTTTGGAGAAGTTTATTTTCAATGGAGAACAGCGATGTATCCGAAAGTCTCTCCTGCCTCGTTGAATCTCTCACGAAATTTTTTATACGTTTAAGTGTTGAAAAATTGCGTTCTACTGATCTACTTATGGCAGGTATTGTCAATACTAATTCACACAATTTCGACACTTCGGTGTAGGCATCTTCCAGCTCCTTTCCAGTCTTTTAAAAATTGCATTAGTTCCTTAGCGTTATTTTTTGCGCTAATGTCATCAGTTTCATAAATCACTTTTAGTTCAGATCGCCGTAACACTCGGTCGAAGAACTGGCCATAATGAAGAAGAAAAGATTTAAACGCATCTTCTGGAAAAGTTTTTTTCTTTAATTGCATCAAAATTGCAGAGCTCGAGGAATTTAAAATCATTTAAACCGTTAAATCTATAGTTTATTTGTTGCTGAATTTGATCGATTATTTCATAAAAGAGTATGATGTTTGAACATCTCCCACCTAGTTTGTTCGAAGACGCTTGACTTGTGGCTCTACATTTAAGGTCATCATTTCTTTTAGTTTGTAATATATTAAAAATATTTACCGAGAATGGAAATATTTCTGAAAATATGTTCAACAAATAATTAAAATTAAAATCTCGTTTCAAACAGTCCAAAAACCCTCTCGAACTATTTATTGCTTCTGAGTCCCACGTTTCATTATTTTCTATTATATTCTCAAATAGTTCTATCAGTGATTCACGATTTTCAGATACTGTTAACCCAAGTCTTCCATTATAGTTCCACTTAGTAGAAGCTACTTTGGGCAATCGTTTGTGGACAATGGAGTCCAAAGCTTGTGTACGTTTTGTTGACTTTGAAAAAAAAGCAGCCATGCCACTTAAAGTAACGGAAAATACTTTACACTCTTGATTGTGATTGATGGACTGGGTTAAAACTTAATTTAATTTATGATCAAAACAATGGACAAACACAGTACTTGGGACAGTTTCTCGAACTTTAGCTTGCAGACCCCCTAATTGTCCTGCCATCACTGCAGCTCCATCATAGCTTTGAGCAACTAATTTTTTCTCTCCATTAATTTCTTTAGTACCGTTATAAACTACGGTATATAATGCATCTGCTATACGATTTTCGGACACATTCTTAAAACCTAAAAATCGCTCTTGAATACTTCCGTCTGTTTTAACGTAGCGTATTACTATAGATAATTGGCTAAAATTATTGATATCAGTGGTTTCGTCCAGAACAATAGCAATGAACAGCGCCTTTTTAGAATAATGGTTGCAACAGCGGAAATTAAACCATTCTGGATTCGATTCGACGTTCCGCGAAAAACGCTAGACTGCTCTAAATGATTTTTTAAGCAGTCATCATATATAGCCATTAAACTAAGTAAATCTTAAAAATTTACTCTATTTGAAGAAACCCTTGTTTCGTCATGACCTCTAAATCCCAATTCGTGCTGTCCGAGAAAACAAACAACATCGATAGGTCTTCTTAATATTTGCCTATTTTTATTGACTAGTTCATTGTGTTGGCGGTGACTAATTTCCAACTATTTATTAAGGGCGTGTTCAATTCTGGTTTTGCTAAAGACTTTTTCTTTTATGACGGCCTATAAATGCCCTTCGGACATAATGTGTCTTTTAATAGCTTTATGGAAATTGTTTAAATTGGAAAAACCAGTTTTATTCCAGAGACCTTCTTCATTTTCAAAAAGTAAACATGGCCAAGAAAATAATTTGCTTATATTTTCACACCCTGTTAGCCATTTAAATTGTTCGAATTGTTTTTCAGGATAAAAATGTCTAATACAGTTTTTCATTTTTGTGGTTAAATTTTTCATAAGCGGTTTTGCCCTTCCTTTGAAAATTATTTGAAGCTTATCAGCGAAGTTTAATGTTAAAAATCCCTTTATTATTAAGACACACACCACACATTCACACACACTCTTCTTACTAAATGCTCCAACATTTTCAACGTTATTACCGACAGCCGAAGTTGACGGTATTTGCATATCCACGTCCGTATTATTGTCTTCCATATCGCACCATGCACGACGCGACGCGACGTACGTATCACACAACACACGGAGAGCCGTTCAAACAAAGAACCTACTCCAACGATAGCTTCCGCCACAACTTAAACCACGCGACTGAATTGCAAAAATTGCAAACAGCCGGTGGAAAGTTCAATAACCTCTGGCTCGATTCACAGGAAATCAAGCATACAGGACTTGGCTGCAGAGAAGCTAGAGGCTCGCATAGGTTCTATTCGATATTCTATTGTGGCTGGGTCGGATTCAAGGCCGTATTTATTATGGGCTTGATAATAAAGATAATATTTTAGCATTTTTAATATAAACTAAATTAATGGTTTCCTATTTCAAAAATTACATTTTAGAAGATGTTTTGTAATTTTTTTTGGGGAAGCACTGCTTCTCTTGCTTCCAACGGACTGCACCGCCTGCTTTGGATATATAATTATTAAAGTCTGTTTTAGAGAAGAGGGAAGAGATGGTTGTCCCATCCTGAATTGCAGCTTTTGCGGCCTCGTCGGCCTTTGAGTTTCCAGGGATGCCCGTATATCTTGGCACCCATATGAAGAAAATGTTTATAGAACGAAGCTTAACCATATGCAAGAGATCCAGGATGCGATAGATCAAAGGATGTGAAGTATGAGGAGATTTTATTGCTTTGAGGGCGCTCAAAGAATCTGAGACAAGAACAAAATTTCCTTGACGGAAATGCTTTTCAAAAACTACAGGGGCAAGGGGCTCAAATAGGGGAATTGTGTTGTTTTGGGAGGAGGTAAAGTCCAAAAGGGAGAGTCTAGATTTCAGAGAAGCGGAGTATCGCAAAAGAGACCTCATACGCAGTGGCGTAGCCTGGGTTTTGGAGCAGTGGGGGGCGAGATCTCCAAATTGGCGCCAGATTTTTCTTATTATTAAGGTAAGTGTGTTCAATAAATTAATACGCTTAGGGCCAGTATTTTCATCCCCAAATAACTTTATTTTTTGAATAGTTACCGTGGAAACCATTGTTGGGGCAATTGTGGAAAGTAACCACCGAATAAAATTATTCCGTAATAAAATACAAACAAATTATTTTAATAAGAAACATATAATATATCGAAAAATGTATGTTGAAATCTCAGTTGAATTGGTAAGATAGAAAAAAACTACCACTCAAAAATATGTTTCGGAACTTTAAAAAAATTATAGCTTTAAATGCCTAATTTTAACAAGTTTAAAATTATTTAATATGTTTTCATAATTAATTGTTGTCGATACGTCGAAACTGGTTGCTTAGTACTGAAACATCATTTAGTCGATTTTCAGATAATGCTGATCTTTGGTACGATTTTATTTGCCGCAAACGACTAAAACTAAAACTAACCTTTCAGCACTAGAACTGTTTGTTCCTATGGTTAAATACATTTTAAATAATTTAGTTAAATTAGGAAACCGAGATTCTACGTTATTTGAAATAATAAAAGGTAAATATTTTTCAGACTAAACGCATTAATTCTTTTAATTTCTGCGATAAGGCTGCAAAATGACTTATACTCTTCTATAACACTACTGTCAATATCGCTTTTATAAAATAAATATAAATCGAATAACTCATTTTAAATTTGATTCCAATACCGACAATTTTTAAAAAAATATCAAATCTATTTTCGAGAGTTTGAATAAACGTGTAAGCAATAAAATAAAATTGTCTTATTCTAAACATTTCTTCCGCATTACTAAAAGTATAACCCTTTTGCACCTCATCGTAAAATTATTTTTTCTTTTTTTGCCTTTTATTTTTAAAAACTTGAATTGTTTTACACTTTTCAGCAACTGTTTTGGCTTCGGATATAAATCTATTAAACGACTCTTCATTTCTGAGGGATTTGAATTCCTTCTGGGTGGCCGTAATTAAATTAGGCGCAGTTATTAAATTTATGTCAGCAGCTTGCAGATAATTTGATAATATATATATTTGGAATAAAATGTTTTTCCACATACGTAAAAGAAATTTTAATTCAAATGACTGGATCTAGGTTTTAATTCCAAATGCCTCAATCATTTGTTTAGCAGTGGTACTATTTAGCTCACCCAGTATTATCTGCTCCATTGTGTCTTCAATTGCTTCCATATTTTCATAGAGTCCACAGCTCTTTTGTGGCTAGCACATCTGTTATTAGACAGCTTCTTTAAAATTAACTTTGAAGGTTCATTTTTTTTTTGAACACACTGAAACAGTTTCAGTTGAGGAAAACTTTCAGTGATACAAACATAAATCTGTTCCAGAGTACCAAAAAAAATTATGTTTCAGGGCAGCAGCTTGTAGCATCTATTAATGCCAAATTTAAATTATGTGCACAACAATGCACATAAATAGCCTCAGGAACCCCAATTTTTTATTCTACTTTGTAGGCCTGAAATATGGCCCGACATAGTGCTGGCTCCATCGTATGCCTGTCCACTGCACAGCCGCGTATCAATATTTAGTGTCTCTAATTCGTTTATCAAGACATTATAATATGATCCAGCAGTTCCACTTGGTAAATCGACCAATTTAACAAATCTTTCTTCTAGAAATCCGTTTTCGTTAACAAATCTAAGAGATAATGATAGTTGCTCTTTCTTTGTGATATCCTGTGTAGAATCTACTATCACTGCAAAATATTTTGCGATTTTTAGTATCTCTACAATCATATCTATAACTTCTTTAGACAACAGTTTTGACATTTGTGGACTTGTGTACCTGGCGTTTTTCGTTGAATTAGCGCAATGTTCTGCCAAAACAACATCGTATTTTTTTAAAACATTAATACATTTTTAAAAGTTTCCTCTATTCAAGCTGTCAGTACCCTCATTATGCCCTCTTAAAGGAAGATATTGTTTTCCCAGATTCAAAATAATATCTAAAGATCGTTTTAGGATTCCCCTATTTTTCTCAATCTCTTCTCTTTCAACACGAAGCTGTTTTTGGTTGATAGAGAAATCCTTATAAATTCTAAACTTGGTAACGACTAGTTTATTAGCCAAGTCTGTATGACTTTGACTTTCCTCGTGGTCCCTGATTTTTTCAGGCCCCTTTTTAAAATTTGAAAATCCATTTTTAGACCATGAAACTGATTTATTGGCTGAAAATAGCCAACATGGAAAACAAAAACATTTATTAGCTCTTGATGAAAAAACCAACCATGTACCATGTATTATTACGGTCAACAGGAAAGTTCTTATAATTGTCATTTAGGCCTGGATGACAAAGTTCAATCGCTATTAGTTGCCTAATTGTTTCACTATTTATGATTTTATCCAAAAAAAAAAGTTGAGGATCGCTGGGAAGTCATCGAATTCGAGGTCTGCGGTTTTAAGTAGGCTTTCAGGACCTAAAAAACATCATTTGGTCATATAGGTATATGTGTTCAAAACATTTGAAAGAGATCTTGTTTGGGACTAAAAAGAGCACATTTTAAAAATATTTTGATTTAAGGTGGCTTAAAAGTCATTTTTTTTTAATAATAGGTCCTGTATATTATTCAATTAGGTAAATATACTTTAAATTCTATGAAAAATATGTAAAAAACAGTACGTACAATACAGTATGTCTCAAAACTAACTCATTTCCAAGATATTAGAACTTCAAAAATTGAGTTTTTCAACTTTGACAGCCTCTGAACCAACTGACTTAGAACAAAATGGCTTAAATGTTCCTACCCTACTTCTGAATGGAACACTTAGTGCTGGCAATATCAGCGATTAAGATATTTTAAAAATTTTATAAATTCTAAAAACATTTTAAAGAATTAAAAATAACCATTTTAAAAATAACCAAAATTTTCATTTCTCCAGATCAACGAAAAACTGCCCTTTATAAATAGTTTATTCAAAAGTAAGACAGGAAAATGCAAGCCATTTTGTTCTAACTCAATTGGTTTAGAGACCAGAAACTGTCAAAGTAGACAAATTCCATTTTTGAAGCTCGCTGATACCTCGGATATGAGTTTAAAGCCATATGGTATTATAATATATTTTTTTCAAAGAATTTAAAGTAGATTAAAGTAATATATACGGCATTCCATTAAAAAGACTTATTCTTTTTGAGCCACTTCAAAATATTTCGAAAATATGTTCTTTTTAGTCCCAAACATCTCATTTCAAACTTCTTGAACCCATTTAAAATAGAGGCGTAATATTCCGCCCCCGTATCGTTGCCGGAGCCTGTATAAACTAACAAGAAAAAAACAGAAACTCAAACAAATATACATAGAATATTAGCTACATTAACTTCCTTTGCACACACAGTGGGAAAAATACGAAATCAAAATTCAAAAACGTGCTTAATTATAATTTTATACATATTAGAACCGTTGAATCATACTTTGATTTTACACATGCACTTATGCAAAATCACTTCTCCAGCATTAGTATAAAAATCATTATCAATGGTCGCTGTACAACTGTCACTGTCGGTATCGCTGTGGTTATAAGCGAGATTATCAGCATCCGCATTAGCAACCACAGTGTCTTCTACAATGCTAGCAATACTATAATGGCTACTACAAATATCCGTCTTAACACTGGACAGCTTGGTTGTGAAATTTTACCCGATTCTATTGTAGTTTCACTATAAAATTAAAAAACTTTTTTTAATGTTTTTTTTGTCCTTGGAGATACCATGAACACTGGGTCTAAGTATAAAATCTGCCAACGTTGTCTAGGTACTAAACATGCATATGAAATTTCACAGAACCTTTAGACATTGCGGTAGTATTTCCAACTCGAGATTAAATTAACATTATTAATATACAACAAATGAAGTCCAATTAAATCTAAAGTAGCCCTCGCCTTAGATATCTGAAAAAATTAATGGAAACCTTTTAATGGTTGCATTTTTTAATAAAATTAATACAACTTTTGGTTTTTAAACATATAATTGTCCATGTCCAAACATAACAAAAAACAAAGGAAAAGCCGCATAAACTAAACTCAAGGCCGATTGTTTAATTTTTTTATGTATAAAAATATTAATACCTAATTCAATATTTGCACTTTCCTTACAGTATTTGCTGTTGATCTCTGAAAAAATGTTATTTTGATTTGTGCTGATAAGCCAGCAACCTTTAAAAGTTTTTTCTTTTTCCTGACCATAGACAGCCGCAGACTTTGAAAAAGAGAGGCCAGTTGAGTTTGACCAGGTTTTGAGACGATTGAGACATATTTGGACTAGTCGCTCACTAGTACAAGGAGAAGGTTTGCTGTGATAGATAATAAGGTCATCCGCATATAGTCTGAAGGAAATTTGGTTTGGGATAGAAAGATTGGATATTGTGTTTCCAGGTCACGTCATAGTCATGAGATAAATTCATGGAGCAAGGAATTCGATGTTGTTTTCTTTGATAAGCTGACTGTATATCCGTTTCAGGCAACTAGATGATCTACTGTGGATTTATGCTTACGAATTGGTTTATTCGTTATTGGTTTGGGATTAGAAGGTCTTTCGATTCTAAGAACCAGGTTTATCGATTATTGATCATTCTTTCTAGAACTGCAGATGTGACTAGTCATGGACACTGGAGAGTAGCTTTCTATTTGATTTCTTGGTTTGCCTTCTTTATGAACTGGAATTAAAATTGAGATCCTCCATGATTGCGGAAAATGTTCTGTGTCCCAAATATGGTTAAAAAATTTCAGAATAAATAAGAGATAGTGATCAGGAAGATTCCTTAACATGGGAGTGAGGATACCATCCGGATCAGCAGCTGAAATTTTGGAAAATTTTAAGGATGAAGTTAATTCAGAGAGGCTGAAAGGGAGATTGTAAGAAAGGTTCTCAGATGTTCTAAAGTCAATACGGTTTGATTCTTGTGATGTTTTGAACCTTAAGAAGATAGGGTTATAATTATTGTCTGAGGAAATATTGCTGTAATAATTTGCAAAGGATGGATGGATCTTGCTCCCCGCATTTAACCCCTCGACTTTGTTTCCAAATATGTTGGCTGGACATAGTGGAGTTGATAGACGAAGAGAAGGCGTTCCAAGAAGTTACCTTAGCAAGTAGGAAGTCTCAGATGAGAAATTGAGGGACCGAAGAATGACTGGGTAGTGACCGCTCCCGTGGGTGTCCTCCAGGATGTCCCATTGGAAATCGAGTGAGGATTGTGGATTGCTTATTAACAGGTCAATATGCGAGTAGGTGCCTGAAGTGGAGCTGATGTGAGTGGGAGAGGTTTGGTTTAGAATAGATAAGCTGTGGGCATTAATGAGATTCTCTATGATAGCTCGTCTTTGGTTAGTATGAAATCATCCCTATTATGGGTTGCGAGCATTAACATCTCGGAGGATTACGAAAGGAGGTGGGATTGAAGATACGAAGACTGAGAGTTCTAAGTTGAAAATATTATTAAGGTTTGATATACGAGAGATTCATGGATATCGATAGCCTCTCCGCCTGAAGCCCTAATAGCATCAAGCCTGTTGAATTATTGAAGGTTATAATGTTTAATAGGCAAAAACTTTAGCTAATAGGCGAAGCTCATGATCTTTTGTAGAGCCGTTCCGATATTACTGTATGGGACAATCTTAAACCGTCGTGCTTCAAAACAAGTTCCTTGGATAACTAATTTGAGGATCTCCTTAGAAAGTCGTTTGCGGATTTAGAAGATTGACTAGAAAAGCTTTTACTGGAGGAGTGGTTCCTATGGGATGAAGAAGACCGGGTGTGGGAGGTAGATTTGAAAGGCGAGTTTGTAGATTGTTTTTCAGGACGTTTGTTTGGTTTTGGAGGGGGTGGAGGTTTGAGGGGATGTGGAAAGAAGTAGGGAGGAAAGAGCAGAAGGGAGGGAGAGAGGTGAATTAGAGGAGGAGGAAGACAAGAACGAGGTAAGAGGACGGGAAGGGAGGAAGGCGGAAAAGTTGTGGGTGTTTGAAAAGGTCCCACTGCTGAGTGGCAGTTAGGACAGGTATAGATGTTCAGGGGAGAGAGCTTGGAATTAGCTACATTAGAGCTATATGATGTCGTGAGAGAAGGGTTTTGGGCTAGAAACTTCTTTTTTGCTTCACTGTATGATAGCTTATCAACTGTTCTGATTTTCTGAATTTCAAATTCTCACTTATAGGCAGCGCGAAGGGCCCAATGGCCCAGAGGACCCACCATCCACCCGACTTCCCTCCTGGGAAGCCGCCTCTCGATGATAGGTACTACCGGTTTAACGGGCCTAAGGCCTAAATAAACCATAAGTCATCGCTATCTTAGGTGTGTCAGCTCGTACACATCCGGATGTGTGTACTCACATCGCACCTCTTCTATATTGTCGCGTCAATATAGGAGAGTGTCTGAAAAACGAAAAGTGTGTGTGTGTTGTCAGTGTAACGGTGTGTGATCGCGGGGCCTACGGTGGTAGACCCGGTGTACCCGCCGCTCCTCCTGGGGGTCGTAGTCCACTAGCATCCTGAGTTCTTCGTATGGGTGTGCTGCTGCCCGCTCTATGCCTTTCGTGGCTTTCTTCCTGATTGCTGTCTGGAGAGGCTCCCAGTCCAGGTCCCTCTGGATCTGGGCATTTCTTACGTACCAAGGTGCGTCTACCGCAGTCCTTATGTACTTATTTTCTGTTGCTGCCAGTTGGTTTATGTAGGTGGGCGCTGCGTACGCCCACGCTACTGCACCATATGTTAACTGTGATCTTGCGATCATTTTTATCATGGTCAGCTTTGTACGAAGAGCCATGGGGCTTCTTCGGTTCAAGAGAGGGTATAGCCCTGTTTGTCTTTGCTCTTGTTGCCTCTATGTGGGGTTTCCATGTTAACCCCTTATCCATAATCAGCCCTAGATATTTTATCGTGTTAGTCCATGGGATGTCATCTCCGTCAATGCTTATAGCCTCTGGGGGTGTCATCCTCCTCTTTTGGAAGAGGATGGCCTGGCTTTTTTGTGCATTTATTTTGATCTTCCAAGTGATACACCAGTCACTTATCAGATCCATTTCTTCCTGTAGTCTCCTACAAATGATACCTGCATTTCTATGCTTTGCCGCTATAGCACAGTCGTCGGCGTATAGGGCTATAGAAGTGTTGTGTGTCTTGGGGATGTCATGTGTATACACGTTATATAAGTGCGGTCCTAACACAGATCCCTGAGGCACACCTGCTTCTAGTCTTCTTGGTATCGATTTGGAGAGCTTGACTCTGACACTTGCCGATCTATCTTCCAGATAGTGGGCAATCAGTTTGCATGTCTTTGTTGCAAAACCTGCGTTATGCATTTTGTAGACAAGTCCTTTGTGCCATACTCTGTCAAAAGCTCTGGCTACGTCTAGGAAGACCGTGCCAGTAGCTTCTTTCAAATTGAAACCGCTGGTGACAGTTTCAACTATTCTCAGAGCCTGCAATTCTGTTGAGTGGCCGCTTCTGAAGCCGAATTGCTCTTTAGGGATTATATCTAGGGCGTCTGTTTCGTCTTTGAGCCTGATGTTCAGGACTCTTTCGACGATTTTGCTGAGTGCGGGCAGCAGGCTTATCGGGCGGTAGTTCTGTGGGAAAGTTTGGTCTTTCCCAGGTTTACCAATCATCACTACTTCAGCATGTTTCCACCTGTTGGGGAAGTAATCGAGTCTCATGACTGCGTTCGTTATGCTGGTTAGTGCAGCAATTCCTTTTCTAGGAAGTTGCTTTATCATTTGATTGGTTATGCCATCTTTGCCTGGAGCTTTGCGCTTCTTCAGACATTTTATGACATTTTCGACCTCCTGCGGTGTAGCCGGGTGCTCCACCGTGGCAGGAGTTTCTGTGTTGTTTAGTCTTCTGCAGCCATTAATTATTTCTATTTCGTGTTGGTCATCTTCGAGCGGATGTTGGTTTAGCCGACACTCTCGTTCGAGAGTGTCTGCTAAGGCCTCTGCTTTCTCTTGGTCTGTATAAGCCATCCCACCTGCCCCGTGCAGGGGAGGCATTGGTTTGTTTTCAGACCTTAGCCTTTTCTGCATCTGCCATGCAGTATTATCCTTAGTGTCTAATTCTCGTAGTTTATTAGACCACATTCTATCTCTGTGTACCCTTAGTGCATCCCTCAACCTAGTTGAGTGCCTGTTTAGGGCTATTCTATCCTGCTCGAGATGTCTCCTCCCGTAGGCACGTTTAAGCCTTCTATTTTCTCTTATGAGTTGTCTCAGCTCGCGAGGGAGGTCACTCCCCGGCTGGACGTGAGGAGTGTTCATAATTACTGTGCTTTCGTGAAAAGCTTCCAGTATTTTGTTCTCTAGAGTCTCTACTGCTCTTTCGAGTTCCTGAGGGTTATTAATGGCTGCTATTTCTATTTTTCCCTGGACTTTGTCCTGATAGTTCCTCCAGTTGGTCTGTTTCCTGATTGAGGTTTCTTGAGCCCTATTTTCTCTACCCAATGTGAGTACTATCGGATTGTGATCCGATGTACCTTCCTCGAGGGTTTCTATGTCGAAGTCATGGACTATATTCTTTAGGATTGCTATGTCTAGCACCTGAGGACGGCCAAGGTTTCTTGGTAGAAACGTTGGTCTGTCTGGTCCTATGACTATGCTCCCTTGGGCTTCCGAGAAGTCAAGGAGTCTTTGTCCATTTCTGTCCTGTGTGGTACTGTTCCACTGTGGATGTTTGCAGTTCAGGTCACCTATAATGACCCGGGGGTTTCTGCCCCTTAGCAAGTCATCTACGTCTTCCTGTAGTAGGTCCCCTCTGGGGGGCCTATACGCAGAGGAGATTTTAATCTTCCCTCTGGTGGTGGACAGTTCAATGGATATGGCTTCTATTTCGACGTCTTCTATCCCAATGTAAGCGTGCGGGATAGTCCTTTTTACAAGGATCGCTACCCCTCCGCCAATATTTCCGATTCTGTCATATCTGTAGGTTTCATATCCGGGGATAGAGAACCTGTCTGCCCTGTTGATTCTGGTTTCCTGCAGTGCCAGAATATCAGGGGTCTGTTCAGAGATTAGATGCATTATCTCTATTTTTCGTGCTCTAATGCCGTTGACATTCCACGACATTATCTTTAGCGTATTTGGGATAGACGGATTAATTCCTGCCATTTCTTGGTTTTAGGGCTGCCTCAATCATCTTCCTAGTCTCACTCATGAGACTTTCAGCCATGTCTTTCATAGCTTTTTGGAAGATTTCCATGGTCATGGCCATTTCTTTGGGGGGACTGGCAGCTGCAGGCTGCCTGGCCCCCTCATTTTCTCTCCTCTTTTGAGGAGCGGCGGGTTTTTTGTTTGTGTTCGCGCTCTTTTTGGGGCATTTCGTGCATCCCCGGTAGGATGCTGGGTGCCCTGTTTCCCCGCACAGTACGCACTTCGCGTTTCTGGCCTCTTTGTCGATAGGCTGTGGACACGTCGCTGATCTGTGCCCCCCGGCACATTTGACACATCGCTCCTGGAATGTGCATTTCCATTGAGTGTGCCCGTATCGCTGACAGCGATAGCATTGTTGCGGCTCTTTGCTCTTTTTCTTGAGCTCCACTTTGACCAAGAGGTCGTGGAGTCTGTTTATCTCATATATGCGTTTGTTTTGGGTTTTTACCATGTATAGTGGTATTGCCCTTTTTGTTTTTCTACTCGTCATCGGAAATATTATAGGCAGAATAGCCATTGTATCTGTTAAATATTAGGTTCAAAACAAAACTAAAATATAATAATGTGCGCGCCCTCTGTTGATAGTAATTATAACTTGTAAGCTCTGTCGGTATTTTCTTTTTTACATTTGTAATTTCATGTTTACCGAACATTAAAAGGTAGTTCTTTTGTTGCAGTCGAATAAGCCGTTTGTGTTTTATTTTTCCTCTACGCTTCCCGCCTGTTTTAATAGGTTATGGGCCCAGGAAACAAAAGAAAAGAGTAAAAGTAGTCGGAAATAAAGTTTTAAACGCAGTTTATTCGGTAGCAAAGTGAACAAGTTCGCGTTAAGATGTCAATTAACTATTTAAGCAGTTGTCCTAAGTTACTTGGCAGCGAGAACTATGATGAGTGGTGTTTTGCCGTAGAGAACATTTTCGTTTTAGAAGGTTTAACAAATTGCATCAGCGGGAGTGAAACCGATACTGTTTTGGTCGCGAAAGCGAAGGCAAAACTTGTGTTAACGATTGACCCATCTTTGTATATGCATGTTAAAGATGCTACGGCCGCGAAAGACGTTTGGTTGAAGATTAAAAATCTCTATGAGGACACCGGTTTTGTACGAAAAATAGGGCTTCTTCGTACATTAATATCCTTACGATTGGAATCGTGCGAAAATATGGAAAACTACGTGAATCTCGTCGTTGAAACGTCGCAGAAGTTGAAGAAGACAGGTTTCAACATTGACGAAGAATGGATTGGGTCACTGCTTTTAGCTGGTCTACCGGAACGATTTGCGCCAATGTTGATGGCAGTTGAGCATTCGGGCATAAAGATAACTACCGACTCGATCAAGACAAAGTTGCCGGATATGTGTGAAGATGGTGACACTAAAGGTAAAGGCGGCAGCGGGGCGTTCTACTCGAACTCGAAGCGTAACTTTCAAACCCAGCCGAGAGATGGCAGGCCTAGTCATCAGATCAAATTAGACAGAAATGAATGTCAGAATCAAAATATTAAAAAAAGTAAACAAAAACAGAAAGATTTGAGTGATATCACTTGTTACAAGTGTAGGAAAAACCGTCATTATATGTCTAAGTGCCCGGAAAAATCAAGTTCGACGCAGAGAAACGCATTTAGTGCAGTATTTTTGAGCACTAAATACAGCAAAAATGATTTTTACCTGGATTCAGGGGCAAGCAGACATATGACTCCAAATCAAGATTGGATTTACAATGATTCAGAAAGAAAGAAACTTTACCTGTGACATGCTCTGGAACTGTAGAAATTGTTACAAATTGCAGCGGACAATCTCACAAAATACAAGTAGAAGACGTTCTGTGCGTTCCTAAGTTAACCACCAATCTTCTGTCAGTGAGTGAAATCATCGCAAAAGGCAACAAAGTATTATTTACCAGTACAGGGTGTTCAATTGTAAATAGTTTGGATGTTCAGATAGCCTTTGCATGTTTGGTAGACGGTGTTTATAAACTAGATGTCAAAATGGAGAAGTGTTTTTTGGTAGCATCTTCAGAAACTTGGCATAGGAGACTAGCGCACATAAACAGTCAGGATCTAAACAAGATGAAACATTGTGTTAATGGGCTAACACTTAAAGGACAGGTCAACCTTGACAAATCCAATTGCACTGTTTGTTATGAAGGAAAACAGACAAGATTACCTTTCCCAAATACAGGTAAACGATGCTCAGATATTGTACATACTATCCATGGGGATGTGTGTGGACCCATGGAACAAGTTTCCATTGGAAGATCAAGGTATTTTTTACTTTTAGTTGACGATTACACTCGCATGTCTTTTGTCTATTTTTTGAAGTCAAAAAGTGAGTCGTTTAATAAATTTAAAGAATTTAAGTCCATGATAGAAAAACAGAAAAGTAGGAAAATAAAAATATTCCGAACAGACCAGGGTGGAGAATTTTGTTCAAATGAGTTTCAGGCATTTTTGAGAAGTGAAGGAATATTACACCAGATGACCACCGCTTATACCCCGGAACAAAATGGCCTAGCTGAACGACACATCAGGACTCTCGTAGAAAAGGCAAGATGTCTCCTATTTGATGCCGGCTTAGAAAAGCGATTCTGGGCAGAAGCGGTGAGTACAGCCAATTATTTAAGAAACCGTTGTATAGTGAGTGGTGTTCATGACAAGACGCCTTATGAAATTTGGAACGGTGAGAAACCAGACTTGTCTGGACTTAAAATTTTTGGTAGTCCATGCATGGTGCACGTGCCTAAAGAAAAGCGTCTGAAGCTTGACAGAAAGCCAAGAAACAGATTTTGGTTGGTTATTCTGAGAATATCAAGAGATATAGAGTTTATAATCCTGATATTAATGACATAACAACTAGTAGAGATGTTATTGTTTATGAAGACTACAAAAGCAAGACGTTTGAGCAGAATCCTGAGGTAACAAACTCAGAAGCTCTTGAGATACCAGAAGCAGTGGGGGGATTAGATTCTTCTGAAAATCTGGAGAATGAAAGCATAGAAAACCCAATTATCGATTCAAATGACTCAGATTTCATTCCAGAGCCAGATGAATCAGAATCAGATGAACCCTTTGATGACACTGCAGTTCAGGCTGCAGAAGCAAGAAGATCTGGAAGAGAGAGAAAGGAAAAGAAGTTTCAAGACTATGTTACTTACCTGACCAGTACAGAAAATGACAATTTGGATTTTCCCATCACTTTTACAGAAGCTATGTCAAGAGACGACAAAGAAAAATGGCACAAGGTTATGCAGGAAGAGATAAACAACTTGGAAGAGAATGACTCCTGGGATGTTGTTGATCATCCTGAAGGCGGCACTGTGGTTGAGTGTAAGTGGGTTTATAAAATCAAAAGTGATTGTGAAAATAATAAAAGTTATCGTGCTCGGTTAGTGGCAAAGGGCTTCACACAGAAAGAAGGAATTGATTATTATGAAACCTTTTCACCAGTTGTAAAATATTCGACATTAAGATTATTAATGGGTTTGTCAGTAGACATGTGTTTAGATATTTGTCATTTAGACGTAACCACAGCCTTTTTACACGGACACTTAGAGGAAGTTGTTTACATGAGACAACCCGAGGGTTTTATTAAACCAGGATGCAAAAATAAAGTTTTAAGATTAAAACGTGCTATTTACGGGTTGAAACAATCCTCGCGAGTGTGGTATAATTTGAGCCATGTGTATTTATAAAAAGTGTCAAAAATTTACTTACTATAGTTGCACTGTACGTTGATGATTTTGTGATTTTTTCAAATGATAAGAATAGAAATAGTCTGAAAGAAAATTTATCTAAGAATTTTAAATTGAAAGATTTAGGTCAAGCTAAACAGATTTTGGGAGTAAATATAAATATTGATGTTAAGAATAGTGCTATAAGTCTTGATCAGGCTCATTATATTAACTCATTATTAGCGAAGTATAACATGTTTGATTGTAAGACCATTGATACGCCTATGGAGAAAGGGTTAAGTTTAAATAAGGGGGATAAAAATTGTGAATCTTCTTTGCCATATAGACAGCTCATAGATGGATTGATGTACCTTGCAGTTATGACTAGACCCGACATATCCTATTCAGTGAGTTATCTCAGTCAATTCAACAGCTGTTTTGATGTTAGTCATTGGAAATCCGCTAAAAGAATTCTAAGGTATTTGAGTAAAACTAAAAGTATTTGTCTTACTTATAAAAAAGGCTCAGGTTTGTTATCGGGTTTTGTTGATGCTGACTGGGGTAGTAACACAGTTGATAGGAGGTCATATACTGGGTACTGTTTTCAGTATTCAGGTTGTGTTGTCTCTTGGGAGAGTAATAAACAGAAGACTGTTGCCCTGTCGACAACGGAAGCTGAATACATGGCGTTGTCCGAAGCTTCAAAAGAAGCAGTTCATTTACGAAGTTTGTTAGGTGAAATAAAAGGCTCATACGATTGTATTTCAATCTATTGTGACAAAGTGCTATAAAGTTGAGTGCTAATCCCATGTACCATAAACGTACCAAGCATATAGATGTCAGACACCATTACATACGAGAAGTTGTTGCTGACAAACTTGTTAGCATTAAATATGTACAAACAAATGAAATGGTAGCTGACGTTTTAACTAAAGCTTTACCTGCGAGTAAGCATTACAAGTTTTTACATTGTCTTGGTATTTTTTTTAAATAGATATTTCATTTTGTTAGTTTTACCTAGTGGGGGTGTTAAATATTAGGTTCAAAATAAAATTAAAATATAATAATGTGCGCTCCCTCTGTTGATAGTAATTATAACTTGTAAGCTCTGTCGGTATTTGCTTTTTTACATTTGTAATTTCATGTTTACCGAACATTAAAAGTTAGTTCCTTTGTTGCAGTCGAATAAGTCGTTTGTGTTTCATTTTTCCTCTTCGCTTCCCGCCTGTTTTAATAGTATCAAGGGGAATTATTCTTGAGACAATTAATACATGTGCCAGGAGACGGGCACGTGGTATCTTGGTGATTCGGATGACCACACTTTGGATATATCTAAAAGACGCAACTCTGGGTTATACACGCTTTGTAATAGTGTAAAATCGACATAATTCATTTGGGGGGGGGGGGATTATCGAGGGGTTAGTAGTAGCTTTAAGGCTGGTAGCGCTACTTCCGTCGCTGCCAGTTCTTTGGACATTGTGGCGCGCTGTCACCCATCCCTGTGCCTAAATCGAGGAGTGGGAATGCAGTATCCGAGGCTCTGTGACATTCCAATTTACATGGTTTGTTTTGCCTTTCATACCTACGGCCAAGTGAGTGCGGTTTGTTAGTGAAAGTAGTGCATGTATGTCTGTGTGAGTATGTGTATGTATGAATGTATGTTTGTGTGTGTGAGTGTAAATATGTATGTGTATGTGTATGTTTGTGATTGTGTGGGGCAGTTGTATGTGAGGGGTTGAATGGGGTGTGTGACCCATGGAGCGTCGTACCCCGTAACCTTTGTGTTGGGCCTTAGTCCGACACGAAAATCCTCTGAGAAAAAAAAGGACAGAAGACAACAATCAAAGATAATACGTACCGTGAAATACGTCACTGTGACGTCACCTTTAGTTTTTCGAACGCCTCTTGGAAGACAGTTCCCTGTGTTTTTAACATAAGTGTTCCATGTGTTTCGTTTTGCTGCTTTCTCTCGGGGGATGCGGGAAACTCAAGTGCTCTAAGTGGAGACTAACGATCCCGCTAGAAAAAGAACACACGTTGTGAACGTGTGAAGCCTATTTTATTCTTGCATTCTATCTTGTTCGGTTCTAGATAGAATATTACAGTAATGGCTGCTAAAAGTAGGAAGAAGAATAAGAGCAAAGCTTGAAAGAAGAAGTCATCTAGTAGTGATAGCATGAGTACTCTTAAGAGGCACCAGTTTGAAGTAAAGATGCAGTAGAAACATTTAAAAATTAATTTGATAGATTGAAAGATTTGGAATAATCGGGGTCTGGAAAAGCCCCTCCAGGTCTGACTAAGCCCCGAGCGTAGAGCAATCTGGCAAATCGTCTTTTTAAGGAACGGAAGCCAATTAGCACAAAAGAAAGAAAGAATGCAGTCTTTCAAACCGTCTCGTAGAAGGCAGACCCTGTGTTTTTAACATAAGAGTTTCCACGTGTTTGGTATAGCTGTTTTGTTTTTGGGGGGATGCGGGAAACTCAACTACTCAGTTTGGAAACTAATGATCCGGCTAGAAAGAGAGCAGACGCTGTGAAAGTGTCAGGTCTAGTGGTTCATGCATTCTATCCTGTTGGTCTGCCCGGTTGTACATAGAATATTAACGTAATAGCCGATACGTGGCGGGAGTAGGAGATGTAAGAAGATAGCTTAGCAGAAAAGATCATCTTGTTGTATTAATGTACGCTCAAAGGGCATCTAATGGAAGCGAAGATGCATTTGAAAGATTCTAGAAAGTAGTAAAAATTGGCGTGGTGTACCGTAAGTTTAGAGCCCGCCATCCGAACATCCCATCAATAATATCTTCACTGCAATAAAGCCACATTTACATTCACTTCAAAGTCAAAGTTAAAATTGACATTTGGTAAAAGTGCATTTATGTTGGAAATTATTCCTGAATTTGCATTTATTTAATTTTACTATTTTCTAAAATACATTATAATAAAAAATAAGTTGAATTGAACCAAGAGTGTTAAGTAATTTTTTTACGCTCTTTAGTTGAGGTTTTAGGAGTTTATGTCTACCCTAGTCTTGGCCATACCCTCAAAATCAACTAACTAAAAAATATTTGATTGAAGTTTTTTTCGTTATAATGACAAAAAACCCTAATATTCTTTAAATAGTTAGATGTGTAAAAATATTAACAATTTTCTTAACTTAAATAAAAATTGCTTGCTTCAATCCGAAGTCGTCGAAGTGCACCCCGAATTTTGTCTTATGTAAATGACACCACACTGCTGCCATTTGCTAAGCAAGCCCCTTTGATAACAAATTCAGGTTGAAATTAAATGTAGATGTAGCTTAAGGTGAAAATCATATTGAAGGGTTGCCCCAGCTCTGACTAAACCTCGGACTAGTTCTAGATCCTACATCTCGAAACAAATCCGTGGAAACCACACCTCTGTGTTTATAGAATATTAACGTAATGGCCGCTGTGTGGCGGGAGTAGAAGGGGTAATGGGATAACTTCAAAGAAAAGGTCATCTCTTGATATCAGTAGTACTTCCAAGGGGCACCAGTGGAAGCAAAGATGCAATATAAAAACTTAAAGTGATAGGTTTAATAACTGAAAATGTCTCCAAACTGCAATAAGGTGTAAATCATCTGGAAGGGCCGCTCCAGCTCCATCTAAGCCCCAGACGAATAGCAATCTGGCAAATCATACTATTAAGGAGTGGAAGCTAATTAGCACAAAAGAAAGAAGAATACGTCTCGTGAGACCAGTAGTACTCTCAAGAGGCATCTAGTGGAAGCCAGGATGCATTTCGAAAATTAAAAAGTTAAACTAAAGAAAAGTATAACTGGGAATAAGAAAGGACGTCCAGAACATGATTCAAAGTCAGATTAAATCCTGAACGTTGAGAGAATGGGCTGGCAAATCATTCCAGTAGGAATAGAGCCAAAATCACTTAAATCAAGTCAAGAATACGTCAACTTTAATGAGGTACTTTTCTGGATTATAGTTTTATATTAAAAATTCAAGCTAGAAACACAGAATATTAAGGTTTATTAAGAATGTCACAAAAGGAAGTTATTGATGTTCTAGAACTCTTTAGTCAGAAACGATTAGTAAAAATATGTGCACCAATGGTCCGATACAGTAAACTTCAGTTTAGAAATTTAGTTAAGCAATATGATTGTGATTTAGTGTTTACTCCAATGATCTTGGCGGATTCTTTTTGCAAAAGTGTAAAAGCCCGTAATAATGAATTTACCACTAACTTATTAGATACTCCTCTAGTAACTCAGTTTGCTGCCAATACGGTACATGATTTTGTAGGAGCCAGCTACTTGGTGGCTCCATTTTGTGATGGTGTAGATCTAAATTGTGGTTGCCCTCAACGGTGGGCAAAAGAGATGAACTTAGGTTGCGAGATGTTAAAATGTCCTCAGAAAATTTTTGAGTTGGTTCGAGAATGTAGAAATAGGATCCCAAAGCCATTTACAATAAGTGTAAAAACAAGAATTCAGAAAAATAAAGAAGATAGTGTCAAATTGTGTCAAGAACTAGAAAAATGTGGTGTAAGTTTTCTATCTCTCCATGGTCGAACACCAAATATTAATGTTGGACCTATTGATGATGATATGCTAAAATTGTTAACTGAGAATATAAATATACCCATAGTAGGAAATGGAGGCATAAATAATCTAAAAGGCTGCTTTGAACTTCAAGAGAAAACAGGAGTTAAGGGGGTAATGATAGCTAATGGAATTTTAAGTAATCCTGGAATATTTCTAGGGACCAAATTAACTTCAGTGCAATGCATTCAAGATTGGTTGGATATTTGTTACAACAGTGCATTGACAATAGATGCATATGATAAAATTGTTGAACATAGTGATAGAAGTGTAGTTTTAAATAACCGGTCTATAGATATTAGTGGAACTATTTCAGAAAAGCCACACAACTTAACATTTCAGTGTTTTCATCATCACTTAGTTTTTATGTTAGAAAAAGTTTTAACAAGGAAACAAAGACAAACTTTTAATAATTTGAAAACTTTTAGTTCTGTGTTAAATTTTCTGAGTCAAAATTTTGATTTAAGACCAAAAATGTTTACAAGGGAACATTTTCTTAAAACTGTTTCATTAGATTTAAAATATGAGAATCGAAACATTATTTATGATGAACTAAAACCATATAATTGTTCAACTATGCCAAACTTTTTGGAATATGATTATAATCAATGTGATGGAAATTATTTTGAGCAAAAGTTTACTGGAGATTCTACTGATGATTGCGACTGGTCAAATATGTTTTTTGAAAATGATTAATAAATACAGAAATTCTCTTATCTCCCCGATTCTACTATATTGCAAACCCCAAGTCTTTAGGGTTTTAAATTTTAAAGAATTTAATATTACCAAATGTATGTATATCGCTAAGTATCAAGTTGGTAGATTCAACCCTAGATCTGGAATATTGCTGTACTATATGGCATTTTTGTACATGTAATTGTACTTAGAGTTGAGGAAGTACATGTTTCATATTATTGTTTCTTATATCAGTTGTAGAAAGTATGTTAACATAAATGAGATACTAGGTCAGGAAAAATATATGTAGAACATCTGGCTGATTTTATTTGTTTACTCGGTATCGTGACAAAGAGTGCCATATCTTATATCTACAAAAACCTAGTTTTTAGAAAACGGCATAAACAAATTTTCTGTCAGTTTTTTTTTGATAAATAAAAATAAAATTTTATTTAAACAAATTTTACGAATTTTAAAACATAGTATAAAAAATTTAGTGTATTATTTTTAGGTGGAAGATTTTTATGTTTGCATTAAAGTACCCTTACAGTGACCAAAATTTTTTTCTTGTTATGTTGATAAGCACTTGTGGTACTTTAAAATACCTTTTTACATTAAATTGGAGCAAATAGTTTGTGTGGGGTATCTCACTAAGGCAGTCGGTGTACAAAACTCTAGGCAGTTAAGTAACTCAGCTGTCAAGAAGACATGTTATTTAATTGCCCTTGGCAAATCCTACTTGATGTCACTTGTACAGATACTGCATAATTTTAAGTAATGCAATGCACAAAAAGAAAAATTAATAATTCTGGTTTTAAAAAGTATTCACATTTTAGATATATAACCGAGGTAAAAATGTATTTTAAGTGAATTTAAAATAAAACATTGATTTTTTCCAATGACTGTAAACTCATCATTTTTAACAATCGACTTCCTCTCAGCACTGTATATTTTTTCAAAGAACTAAGATGTAAGTTAATAGTCTATAACGTGCCCAAAAATATCATATTTAATAAATAAACAAAAAGGTTATAATGCTTTAATGTGGGTTCCAACTAAATTAGACCCGCTGTGTCTATCCCTAACTAAACTGCTCCTTGTGAATTAAGGATATGAATATTGCGCTTCCTTTTCAAATGTCTATAGCATATGTATTCAGTTTTTAGATATTGTGACACATTGCTGGAAAGAGCTTTCTGACATATACAATGTAGAGCAAATGGTAGTTAGTAATAATGGACATTGCATTACAGGGGTATTAAAAAAGTGTTGCAAAACATGAAAAAAATCTGTTGGTTATAACTTTTGTCTTTTGTCTTTTGTGTCAGGAATCTGAAAGGTCAACTTCCATTGAATTTAAATTACTGGTGCGTATACCTAATAATGAAACTGGTGAATAATTTCAAGTGTCTCAAGGACACACATTTTATATTGTAGTGATAGAAGGAATTTTATTATTAGTCATTAAGCTCATATTCAGAGATGAATCCAGGGTTCAACAGAAACTATAGTGCTGCCATTTTTTACAATACCTACTATGGTGTTCGTAAAATAAAGGTATTAAAATATAAGTATCAAAATGCTGAAAAATTAAAAAATTATGATTGTATATTCCCAAAGAGAAATAAATAAAAACTTATTAATATGTGGTATGCCCTCCTCATGCATCAATAACGACTTGTCTATTAGATTATTAGAATTTCTTGGGGTAGTTGATTAAAACAGCTCTTAGGAAAGTTAAAAATTATTATTATATCAATATCATGTTTTTCAAAAATTAGGTGTATGACCATAGGTTGATATCCCGATTTAAAAGAAGAGGATATTACTAGCAATTTAAAATTGAAGTTAACGGCTTAGAGTCCTTACAATAAAGATATAACCCACTGATTTTTTTCAACTTTTGGAATGCTTGTTACAAGCAATGTTCATTACTGTTAAGTGTTAATTACCCTTTGCCATGTCTTGATTAAATAGTCGAAAAGCTCTTCCTAGCAATGTCTCGCAACATCTAACAAGCCGAATAACTAAACCTAAAATTTAATACACATTTAGAACAGTATTTAGAATTCTTAACTCATAAGAAAAAGTTTACATGATTTAATAGCTAAGTAACAATAGCAATAGCAACACAATATTCATCAAAAGTATTTTAGGATATCTTGAAATACCTATATACCGAATTATTTTTTTATATATATTTTAAATGTAACATCAAGTGTAATATAACTATAAAATATATTCATTCACAATCTGTTAGTTTCTCCATACATACCCAAGCAGTTATACTGTTTACTGATATCATTAGTTTCTTAAATACCTATGTTTACCTAAAAATCGATTAGTGAGCTGATAAACATTGATTTATTTACTAATAAAAAATGGTTATAATTATATAAAGTGCTCCACAAATAACTGCAAAGTCAAATTCTGTGGTCAATAATATGAAAAAAAGTTTATGAAAAATTTTTTGATAGGTAACTAATTTCTACTTTTACCACTGGCTGTCATTTTAGAAGGTATGTACTGAAAGAGTTTTTCAATTGATACTATTTTTTAATTATACATTTAAAAGTCTCAGCAGTCACTGGCAATTGATTGCCGAAATCGGCAGTCAGTGTACTAAATTTAGTTAGTGAGGCACTCCTTGGGTAGCTCGCTCTGTACATTAATATATAGTATTTATGCTGTCATGCCTATAATATCTTCAATGACAAAGAAAAGAATTTTAAATTTAAAAATAAATAATTTACTGCTTATTCAATACTTTAAATTAAATGGATGGACTTCAGTATAGGAATATTCTCCCAAAAGGTCTATCTTTGGGCATAATTATAAGAATTTCTTTAAAATGTTATCCCATTTAAAAATAAGAATTCCTTTTTGAGTAGGTATTTCTCAAAATCTGGTGTTTGTCTATCTTTGATTACTCTTTTTTTAAATCAATTTTAACGGTTAGAAATATATTATTGCTAAAAAGCATACAGTTATAATTATGTTCTTAACATTTATCGACATTGGTATTAGCCAGAACACGCAAATTAATTTAAAACTAATCGTCTCTGGGAATAAAAGGTTTAAATAATTCATAAATTACAATAAGGCAAACGTCTATCGTGTAAATGGATAATAAGGATATATATCTAGATAAACGATTGTTTCAACAGTTCAATACAATAAGATTTTAATATTTTAGTCATAACTACTCATAGCGGGAGGTACTAATTTGTTTAGGCGATTGATGCTAAAGTTTAAAATGTTAACGTACAACATATTCTTATATATTAAAGACATTTGTTAATTAAGGTTCCCTAAAAATTGTAAAAAAGGGTTGTGCATTTTAGATGGTTTTGGTATTTAGTTACGACTTTCTAAGTAGATACAAAAAGGACTTAGAACTGTCACATTACATTAGAATGGCAGAACTTTGTTATATTATCTTCAGTTCTATATACCCTAAAATTTTGGCAGAACAATATTCATATAAACTGTAAACTTTCTAAAGCTATAAAGCAAATTTTGATTTACATAGAATTTACACTTGTCTATTTTGTGTTTTACACATTTTTTCAGTCTTGTGTAGGGGATTAAATGTCTTGCATTTAGTTATAGGTATGGCAAAACATATTCATCAAAGTGAAATGTGATGTACTAATTTTTTTTTGGAATTTAGTATAAAAATGTATTTCTGCATTTTATATTAATAAATAAATTATATTATGTATCCCAAATTAGACCTTAAAATGGTTGGATTCAA
The DNA here is from genome assembly GCA_030620095.1 of Kuschelorhynchus macadamiae. NCBI lineage: Eukaryota > Metazoa > Arthropoda > Insecta > Coleoptera > Curculionidae > Kuschelorhynchus > Kuschelorhynchus macadamiae. Next base: position 371,750 of record JAUTXW010004716.1, read on the forward strand.
ATTCATTTTAAGTATGTAAAATTTGAATATGTTCTTGAAGTATATCTCATGTAAATAAAAAGGTATTTGTTTATCTGTTTTTGACAATTTAAACTACTTAGAGTAAAATAGGCACAAAATTAAATCGATATATCTAACGTGGTTCTCTATACTAATCCTACTTCTTACCTCATTCCTTGCTGTTACAAAAAATAACATAATGGGTCACTGACCCCCCGGCCCCCGTCCGTTTAAAATTTTTCTTCACGCAATTGGTCCTAAGTTATAGAAAAGTCATTTTAATTGATACATGGGTTCTGTGCATTATCTCTCAAAACATACAGGAACTCTAGAATAACCCTATGAGTATACCTTAAGGTACCTGAAAGGTTTTTAGGTCAATTTTACCTCATTTCTTCCTTTTAATTAAAAAATTAATTAAATTGTGCGGCACTGACCTCCTGTCCGTTCCTATTTTTTCTCTGTCATCGGTCCCAGGTTATCCAGTGATCAATTTTTTTTCATTGATACCTAAGCTCGTTGTATCAACTCAACTCTTCAAATACAAGAATTTTACCACTTTACTAATACCAAGTGCCATGAAAACGCGAGACGAAATATGCCTAATATCACATCCAAAATTTCGTCAAAAATCATCAGTTTTAGAGAAATCAGTTAAGTCTGTATTTTCCCATAAAAATTTCTTAAAATTTGCATAATGTGTATAAAACTTTTTTGAGGTATGAGTCTCCCTAAATTTCGATACTTATTTATGAATCTCCCTGTATAAGCGAGAGATGCTATCAATTTTACTAAAAAAACGGTCTAGACTACTTTAGACGCAGCTTTTCTTCGAACCATTTAAAATCAGGCCACTCTATAAACACGAATGTGCATTGTAGGTTGCCAACTAATGAGCTTTTCTTTTATAGATGACCAACGTTATAAATTACGTATACAGTCGGAGACATTGCAAAAAATATACTTTTGGCTTTTAACAAGTTCTAAATTAATAATTTCCAAAATATTTAAATTAGCTGCATTGACTAACAAACTGTACAAAAAAATATTGGCAAGTGTGTGTATTCTATTAAGCAGTTGTTACAGCCAAGGTAGAGGTCAAAACTCTTATCTTGCGGCGTTGTCGGGTTTCTTTAAAATTCCGCATCTCTATGACGTAGTAAAACTATTTTTTTCCCTTTTTATTGTTAATATTTAGCAAAGTTAAAAACCATATATGTATTTATTTTACAGTCGAACAAATGCTACAAAATAATTTAATTTGAAAACAAAAAAAAATTCGTAGAAGATGCTAAAAACTAAAAAGAAAAACAAATTCATGTCTTTTTGATGTTTGCACAATGAGTCACCTGAACGAACGCACTGGACAATATTTCTATTAACTTACTACGCTAGTTTAAAATATCTAAAAACATTACTTATCTGTAAACAGACGAAAATGGAAGATAAATATAAGACCGATGTGGCTTGAGCAATTCTACATTCCCGACTGACTTAAGAAAACTGAATTGTCATTCGAGTTCACATCTTAATCTAAATCTAAACAGTCTAAAAAGGTCGTTCCAGGTATGTCGCAAGAAAGGTTCTTTGTTTCAGTCACGGGTTAAAATGGGGGAAGGGGCAGTTCGCCTCGGGCCTGCAAGCCTCGGGGGGGGGGGGGCAATTTGGAAAATAGAATATTAGCCATTCTATATGAAAGTGACGACTTTTTTTTAGTCAATAAAATAAACTAAAAAAAAAAAGTTAAGATTTTGTTTAATAAAAGACCGCCCCGACTCTAACGTGCTTTTAGACTGACAATGCTTTGTTTTATGACCATGGATTTGTAGCTAGCATGTGTAGAAATAACTTACACAGTGTGTCCCTCATATTCGTATATTTTTAGGGCTACCCGACGAACATGAAACGAAGAGAGAAATTCATTGTTGAATAAAAAAACTGGTCTTTAAACATTTAATCCCTTCAAAATTATTGAAGTTATAGAAATGATTATTGTTAGCAAGTAATATTTCTTAGCAGGCTATGTAAGTAGAATTCGTTTTAAAAAATACCATAAGTATATTTTTAACTTTATTATTTCCTTTCTTTTTCGAGGCATGTAAGAAGTAATGTAGAAAACATCCCTATATAGAAAGAAAATACGTTCCATAAAAAAATATTACCGTTATAACCTAAAAAAAGAATTGCTTTTAAAATCTGCCAATAAATGTTGACTTGCACATGAAAAACAATTAATTAATTGAATTATTCTTCTACTACTAGAAAATTCAATATTGCTTCAGTGTTTTTACCTTTTTCAAAATCATCAACATAAAAATACTCACATCCTTCTTAACAACAGTTATGCAATAGAATTTCTTTGTCTTATTTAACTGAAGGAATGTGTAAGTTGTTTATATTTGAGGTGCATGCAGGCATACATAAAATTTTAGGACCCTCTTAAAAGTAAATTCCTTCTAATTACATCATGGTTGAGGTTTTACAAGCAATTTCATTTAATAATGTATGATAGACACTATAGCGTCGCTCAACCAAACCTGGCACAAACAAAATCACTGATTTGTTATTTCCTGGCTGCTTGACTTATCGCTGAAAAATAAAAGAATAATAATAGAATTGAAACGGAAACGTCCTTGTGTCCGGAACTTTTTTGGAAAGACATTCTTTAAAAAAGTCTAAATACGTTTTCAAGTCATATTACTCTTTTTATAGATTCTATAAGACATAATTAAAAATGAAGGAACATACGTAGTCTATGTGTAACCTGTAACATAATTATTGTTCGAACTTTTTAGTAACATAAAAATTTGAATATCTTTGGGACTGGCTATAAATTTAAACTAATATTATAAAAAGGCTTCTTTGCTACGCCAGTGGGATACTCCGAAAAATTAAATTAACAAACCGGCTTTTTAAAAATATTATATATATTGGCACAGATAGGTACCTATGTTCTTACATGTTCTAACTAGAGGAAATGAACAACAAATAATAAATATTTTTCTCAAATATATTTCAGAGGAAAGAACCAACTAATGACTAAAAAAATTATTGCTTTAGTAATGTTAATTAATTTGTGGATCTATCATTATTATTAAAAGTACCCTGTATCTCTTTTTATCATTTAATTTCAATGAATTTAAAACGGATTACTTGACAACGTTGGAAGTGCTTGTTTGTATGCTATTATTACAGTGTTTACTTCCTTGGGTTTTCGTTTATAATATATTATCTAATTTTTTAGGCATTATACGGTAAGCATTACACAAATATTTGCACGTAGTGGAAGGGAAAAGTTTTTTAGACCATTTAAATTTCAAATCTAAAGAATATTAGGTTAGTTAATAAGCTTATTAATCCATTTTTACCAGATCTAAGTATTTATACCTACCTACTTTTCGATTTTTCTAAAAAGCTAATTAAAACCCATCTATTAATTTTAGTAATTGTTAATTAGATGGAAAATATTAACTGCATTGGTAAATTTGTTATTTTGCATTTTTATCTAGGTAGAGATATGTATTTGTATTCCTAACGTTTTTGCTAAATAACTTTTTCCTCACAAATAAATTGCACTCTTTTCTTCACTACCACAAAATTTTGACACTGCTTTTTTTTCAGCACGTAAATCAATAGCTTCTCAGTAGTAATGCGACTATTTAGGGGTTTCATGAGTAATATAAGATATAACCTTAAACATAAACCGGTGGTAGAAACAACAAATGAGCTAACTGTTGAATTGGACAACACTACTCTAGCTACGGTATCTTTCGTTAAGGTGGATGAAAAGACATATGATTTGGTACACACCCTTATACCTGAGCAACTGCAAGGGCAAGGATTAGGACACTTATTTGCTGAGGTATACACTTAGACACCTCAATTTACTTCTGGTGGCAGCAGTAGGTTAGAAAAATATTAAAAGTATTTAGATTTTTTCATTTTTTGTTAGTTCTTTTAATAAGTGAAATGAAGGAAAATCTGCAAATATTTTTTAGATTTTAGGTTAAGTATTGATATTTCTTGAAAATATGGTGAATCAAACTAATAATCATTTTTATGTATTTAATTTTTCCCTACCGTATGGTGAACGTGGATGTAACTTCATGTAGAAAACGGTTTAAAGTATTTTGATACTAGATGTAGTTTTTGAGAAAATTAATGGTGAATATTTGAAAAATGTGTCATATGAATTTTTCGACTTATTGACCATTAAATTACACAAAAATTACGCGTCATACAAAAAAAACTTTCAAGTTTTTTTGGGGTTTCCTGCATGCTTTGGCGTCTTTTTTTGCGCAAGTTGTATATTATATGGCAAGCAGAACTTTTTATGTAGAATAATTTTTTGGGCTAAAGTCAATATTAAAATTTTTTCATATGTTACACGTGTCATATATATATATATTTCTTGGGTTATGTGTTCATAAAAATAAAACGATACTTAATTACCTGTCATGTCTAATTAAAATTTTACGTTTCGGCAAGCAGTTCCATGCCTTTATCAAAAATTGCTTTATCACATTTTTCCTAAAATAAATACTTAATACTATCATTAACTGCCTGCCAAAAACGTCAAATTTTAATTAGACGTGATAGATAATTAAATATCATTTTATTTTTATGAACACATAACCCAAAAAAAGAAATACATATCACAATATATTTGAAGGTTCAAGAAAAAATATTATATATATATATATATATATATATATATATATATATATATATATATATATATATATATATATATATAGTTTTAGTTAAAAAAAAGAATAAACAATTAAATATAAACATATTTTGGTTAGATCCATCATATAAAAAATAAACTGTCACTTATTATTTTCCTCCATAAAAAGGTTTTTATTATACAAAATAGGATTTTACCGCATATTTAAACATTTTATTAGACCGCCATTTTGTTACTTAATAGTAATTTCACAAGGGACTGGACTGTTGCATGCTACTTTTTTTAAATTAGCTACATATTAAAATGCACTTAGAGACACTGTAATAGATTTTTAAAGTAGTCTTTATCATTATTTATTTTAAATGAAAAATTTAACTTTTTAACAATTGAAAAATACTTTAAAACAAAGTATCCTAGGCAGTCCCAGCTTGACGCAACGATGTTCTATTCCTTAAACTTTTGTATCCAAGTTTTTTTCTATATTTTAAAATAAAGCTATAGAACCCGTTCAAAACTTACGTCCTACATACCCAACTAACACATTGAACTGTTGTGACAGTATTATTATAGCATTTACAACCTTCCCAAAAGTTGTTACGCCATCGTTGTTGCAACTTTATATCACCTAAATAGGAGGGTTTTTTTGCGTCTGTTAAAGCCGATAACCAGCCACTGAGATGTTTTTAATAAAGCTGGAATTCGCCAAAAAAAGCTGTAGAGTACACGTTACTCTACATCTTTTTTTGGGTCTAAAGTGTGATTTTAAACTCCATTATAGCCCACCATGATTATAGCTCAATTTTTACTGTTACTAATAAGTAAAAATACAGTATCAATTTTCAAAAACATAGTTCATTCAAGGTCATAACTTTCAGTGCTGCCAATACAATATACTTAGAAAAACTAAAAACCTTAATGCAAGAAGTATAATTTTTTTATACATTTTCACTGCCACTATCCGACAGGACATGAAATGTATCCATTACTTTTGTGAATGTTGTATAAGAAAACTTTTGTTATTTCATATAACTTCAATCTAAGTACGAAAAAAAATGTATTGTTAAAATATGGATAAAACTTCCAAAAAATATTAACTTCAATGCAATTTATTTTTATTAAAAAAATTAATTTTAGGAAAAAATATATTTTTACTAAACAAATTAATTGCAAATATTCAGTATGTTTTAAACACCAAAAAAGGCTCGAATAGTGCAATAAATGTTAATATTTAAATTTTTGTAGATAATAGTTCTTGAACATATGGCGAATGCAATAAATGCTAGAATTGTCCACCGTATTTTAAAATTGGTTATATGCTGTTTGGTAGTGTCTATTTCCACGCAGTTTTGTGGTATATGGGAGATATGAGATCTTGGTAGGTAAAAAAGTCCAAGGTCATTATATTTTGAGGTCTAGTTCATTCCCAAATTTGACGTCACGGCGCGTTTGTGTGAAAAGAATTCATGTTTTTGACAAAATAAAAAAAACAACAATTCTAACCTGGACTTAAGAATGCAGTCTGATAGTTAAACACGGTTGCATACAAACACTTTACCATTTTTTCCAATGACTGTAAACTCATCATTTTTAACAATCGACTTCCTCTCAGCACTGTATATTTTTTCAAAGAACTAAGATGTAAGTTAATAGTCTATAACGTGCCCAAAAATATCATATTTAATAAATAAACAAAAAGGTTATAATGCTTTAATGTGGGTTCCAACTAAATTAGACCCGCTGTGTCTATCCCTAACTAAACTGCTCCTTGTGAATTAAGGATATGAATATTGCGCTTCCTTTTCAAATGTCTATAGCATATGTATTCAGTTCTTTAGATATTGTGACACATTGCTGGAAAGAGCTTTCTGACATATACAATGTAGAGCAAATGGTAGTTAGTAATAATGGACATTGCATTACAGGGGTATTAAAAAAGTGTTGCAAAACATGAAAAAAATCTGTTGGTTATAACTTTTGTCTCAGGAATCTGAAAGGTCAACTTCCGTTGAATTTAAATTACTGGTGCGTATACCTAATAATGAAACTGGTGAATAATTTCAAGTGTCTCAAGGACACACATTTTATATTGTAGTGATAGAAGGAATTTTATTATTAGTCATTAAGCTCATATTCAGAGATGAATCCAGGGTTCAACAGAAACTATAGTGCTGCCATTTTTTACAATACCTACTATGGTGTTCGTAAAATAAAGGTATTAAAATATAAGTATCAAAATGCTGAAAAATTAAAAAATTATGATTGTATATTCCCAAAGAGAAATAAATAAAAACTTATTAATATGTGGTATGCCCTCCTCATGCATCAATAACGACTCGTCTATTAGATTATTAGAATTTCTTGGGGTAGTTGATTAAAACAGCTCTTAGGAAAGTTAAAAATTATTATTATATCAATATCATGTTTTTCAAAAATTAGGTGTATGACCATAGGTTGATATCCCGATTTAAAAGAAGAGGATATTACTAGCAATTTAAAATTGAAGTTAACGGCTTAGAGTCCTTAGAATAAAGATATAACCCACTGATTTTTTTCAACTTTTGGAATGCTTGTTACAAGCAATGTTCATTACTGTTAAGTGTTAATTACCCTTTGCCATGTCTTGATTAAATAGTCGAAAAGCTCTTCCTAGCAATGTCTCGCAACATCTAACAAGCCGAATAACTAAACCTAAAATTTAATACACATTTAGAACAGTATTTAGAATTCTTAACTCATAAGAAAAAGTTTACATGATTTAATAGCTAAGTAACAATAGCAATAGCAACACAATATTCATCAAAAGTATTTTAGGATATCTTGAAATACCTATATACCGAATTATTTTTTTATATATATTTAAAATGTAACATCAAGTGTAATATAACTATAAAATATATTCATTCACAATCTGTTAGTTTCTCCATACATACCCAAGCAGTTATACTGTTTACTGATATCATTAGTTTCTTAAATACCTATGTTTACCTAAAAATCGATTAGTGAGCTGATAAACATTGATTTATTTACTAATAAAAAATGGTTATAATTATATAAAGTGCTCCACAAATAACTGCAAAGTCAAATTCTGTGGTCAATAATATGAAAAAAAGTTTATGAAAAATTTTTTGATAGGTAACTAATTTCTACTTTTACCACTGGCTGTCATTTTAGAAGGTATGTACTGAAAGAGTTTTTCAATTGATACTATTTTTTAATTATACATTTAAAAGTCTCAGCAGTCACTGGCAATTGATTGCCGAAATCGGCAGTCAGTGTACTAAATTTAGTTAGTGAGGCACTCCTTGGGTAGCTCGCTCTGTACATTAATATATAGTATTTATGCTGTCATGCCTATAATATCTTCAATGACAAAGAAAAGAATTTTAAATTTAAAAATAAATAATTTACTGCTTATTCAATACTTTAAATTAAATGGATGGACTTCAGTATAGGAATATTCTCCCAAAAGGTCTATCTTTGGGCATAATTATAAGAATTTCTTTAAAATGTTATCCCATTTAAAAATAAGAATTCCTTTTTGAGTAGGTATTTCTCAAAATCTGGTGTTTGTCTATCTTTGATTACTCTTTTTTTAAATCAATTTTAACGGTTAGAAATATATTATTGCTAAAAAGCATACAGTTATAATTATGTTCTTAACATTTATCGACATTGGTATTAGCCAGAACACGCAAATTAATTTAAAACTAATCGTCTCTGGGAATAAAAGGTTTAAATAATTCATAAATTACAATAAGGCAAACGTCTATCGTGTAAATGGATAATAAGGATATATATCTAGATAAACGATTGTTTCAACAGTTCAATACAATAAGATTTTAATATTTTAGTCATAACTACTCATAGCGGGAGGTACTAATTTGTTTAGGCGATTGATGCTAAAGTTTAAAATGTTAACGTGCAACATATTCTTATATATTAAAGACATTTGTTAATTAAGGTTCCCTAAAAATTGTAAAAAAGGGTTGTGCATTTTAGATGGTTTTGGTATTTAGTTACGACTTTCTAAGTAGATACAAAAAGGACTTAGAACTGTCACATTACATTAGAATGGCAGAACTTTGTTATATTATCTTCAGTTCTATATACCCTAAAATTTTGGCAGAACAATATTCATATAAACTGTAAACTTTCTAAAGCTATAAAGCAAATTTTGATTTACATAGAATTTACACTTGTCTATTTTGTGTTTTACACATTTTTTCAGTCTTGTGTAGGGGATTAAATGTCTTGCATTTAGTTATAGGTATGGCAAAACATATTCATCAAAGTGAAATGTGATGTACTAATTTTTTTTTGGAATTTAGTATAAAAATGTATTTCTGCATTTTATATTAATAAATAAATTATATTATGTATCCCAAATTAGACCTTAAAATGGTTGGATTCAAATTCATTTTAAGTATGTAAAATTTGAATATGTTCTTGAAGTATATCTCATGTAAATAAAAAGGTATTTGTTTATCTGTTTTTGACAATTTAAACTACTTAGAGTAAAATAGGCACAAAATTAAATCGATATATCTAACGTGGTTCTCTATACTAATCCTACTTCTTACCTCATTCCTTGCTGTTACAAAAAATAACATAATGGGTCACTGACCCCCCGGCCCCCGTCCGTTTAAAATTTTTCTTCACGCAATTGGTCCTAAGTTATAGAAAAGTCATTTTAATTGATACATGGGTTCTGTGCATTATCTCTCAAAACATACAGGAACTCTAGAATAACCCTATGAGTATACCTTAAGGTACCTGAAAGGTTTTTAGGTCAATTTTACCTCATTTCTTCCTTTTAATTAAAAAATTAATTAAATTGTGCGGCACTGACCTCCTGTCCGTTCCTATTTTTCTCTGTCATCGGTCCCAGGTTATCCAGTGATCAATTTTTTTTCATTGATACCTAAGCTCGTTGTATCAACTCAACTCTTCAAATACAAGAATTTTACCACTTTACTAATACCAAGTGCCATGAAAACGCGAGACGAAATATGCCTAATATCACATCCAAAATTTCGTCAAAAATCATCAGTTTTAGAGAAATCAGTTAAGTCTGTATTTTCCCATAAAAATTTCTTAAAATTTGCATAATGTGTATAAAACTTTTTTGAGGTATGAGTCTCCCTAAATTTCGATACTTATTTATGAATCTCCCTGTATAAGCGAGAGATGCTATCAATTTTACTAAAAAAACGGTCTAGACTACTTTAGACGCAGCTTTTCTTCGAACCATTTAAAATCAGGCCACTCTATAAACACGAATGTGCATTGTAGGTTGCCAACTAATGAGCTTTTCTTTTATAGATGACCAACGTTATAAATTACGTATACAGTCGGAGACATTGCAAAAAATATACTTTTGGCTTTTAACAAGTTCTAAATTAATAATTTCCAAAATATTTAAATTAGCTGCATTGACTAACAAACTGTACAAAAAAATATTGGCAAGTGTGTGTATTCTATTAAGCAGTTGTTACAGCCAAGGTAGAGGTCAAAACTCTTATCTTGCGGCGTTGTCGGGTTTCTTTAAAATTCCGCATCTCTATGACGTAGTAAAACTATTTTTTTCCCTTTTTATTGTTAATATTTAGCAAAGTTAAAAACCATATATGTATTTATTTTACAGTCGAACAAATGCTACAAAATAATTTAATTTGAAAACAAAAAAAAATTCGTAGAAGATGCTAAAAACTAAAAAGAAAAACAAATTCATGTCTTTTTGATGTTTGCACAATGAGTCACCTGAACGAACGCACTGGACAATATTTCTATTAACTTACTACGCTAGTTTAAAATATCTAAAAACATTACTTATCTGTAAACAGACGAAAATGGAAGATAAATATAAGACCGATGTGGCTTGAGCAATTCTACATTCCCGACTGACTTAAGAAAACTGAATTGTCATTCGAGTTCACATCTTAATCTAAATCTAAACAGTCTAAAAAGGTCGTTCCAGGTATGTCGCAAGAAAGGTTCTTTGTTTCAGTCACTGGTTAAAATGGGGGAAGGGGCAGTTCGCCTCGGGCCTGCAAGCCTAGGGGGGGGGGGCAATTTGGAAAATAGAATATTAGCCATTCTATATGAAAGTGACGACTTTTTTTTAGTCAATAAAATAAACTAAAAAAAAAAAGTTAAGATTTTGTTTAATAAAAGACCGCCCCGACTCTAACGTGCTTTTAGACTGACAATGCTTTGTTTTATGACCATGGATTTGTAGCTAGCATGTGTAGAAATAACTTACACAGTGTGTCCCTCATATTCGTATATTTTTAGGGCTACCCGACGAACATGAAACGAAGAGAGAAATTCATTGTTGAATAAAAAAACTGGTCTTTAAACATTTAATCCCTTCAAAATTATTGAAGTTATAGAAATGATTATTGTTAGCAAGTAATATTTCTTAGCAGGCTATGTAAGTAGAATTCGTTTTAAAAAATACCATAAGTATATTTTTAACTTTATTATTTCCTTTCTTTTTCGGGGCATGTAAGAAGTAATGTAGAAAACATCCCTATATAGAAAGAAAATACGTTCCATAAAAAAATATTACCGTTATAACCTAAAAAAAGAATTGCTTTTAAAATCTGCCAATAAATGTTGACTTGCACATGAAAAACAATTAATTAATTGAATTATTCTTCTACTACTAGAAAACTCAATATTGCTTCAGTGTTTTTACCTTTTTCAAAATCATCAACATAAAAATACTCACATCCTTCTTAACAACAGTTATGCAATAGAATTTCTTTGTCTTATTTAACTGAAGGAATGTGTAAGTTGTTTATATTTGAGGTGCATGCAGGCATACATAAAATTTTAGGACCCTCTTAAAAGTAAATTCCTTCTAATTACATCATGGTTGAGGTTTTACAAGCAATTTCATTTAATAATGTATGATAGACACTATAGCGTCGCTCAACCAAACCTGGCACAAACAAAATCACTGATTTGTTATTTCCTGGCTGCTTGACTTATCGCTGAAAAATAAAAGAATAATAATAGAATTGAAACGGAAACGTCCTTGTGTCCGGAACTTTTTTGGAAAGACATTCTTTAAAAAAGTCTAAATACGTTTTCAAGTCATATTACTCTTTTTATAGATTCTATAAGACATAATTAAAAATGAAGGAACATACGTAGTCTATGTGTAACCTGTAACATAATTATTGTTCGAACTTTTTAGTAACATAAAAATTTGAATATCTTTGGGACTGGCTATAAATTTAAACTAATATTATAAAAAGGCTTCTTTGCTACGCCAGTGGGATACTCCGAAAAATTAAATTAACAAACCGGCTTTTTAAAAATATTATATATATTGGCACAGATAGGTACCTATGTTCTTACATGTTCTAACTAGAGGAAATGAACAACAAATAATAAATATTTTTCTCAAATATATTTCAGAGGAAAGAACCAACTAATGACTAAAAAAATTATTGCTTTAGTAATGTTAATTAATTTGTGGATCTATCATTATTATTAAAAGTAACCTGTATCTCTTTTTATCATTTAATTTCAATGAATTTAAAACGGATTACTTGACAACGTTGGAAGTGCTTGTTTGTATGCTATTATTACAGTGTTTACTTCCTTGGGTTTTCGTTTATAATATATTATCTAATTTTTTAGGCATTATACGGTAAGCATTACACAAATATTTGCACGTAGTGGAAGGGAAAAGTTTTTTAGACCATTTAAATTTCAAATCTAAAGAATATTAGGTTAGTTAATAAGCTTATTAATCCATTTTTACCAGATCTAAGTATTTATACCTACCTACTTTTCGATTTTTCTAAAAAGCTAATTAAAACCCATCTATTAATTTTAGTAATTGTTAATTAGATGGAAAATATTAACTGCATTGGTAAATTTGTTATTTTGCATTTTTATCTAGGTAGAGATATGTATTTGTATTCCTAACGTTTTTGCTAAATAACTTTTTCCTCACAAATAAATTGCACTCTTTTCTTCACTACCACAAAATTTTGACACTGCTTTTTTTTCAGCACGTAAATCAATAGCTTCTCAGTAGTAATGCGACTATTTAGGGGTTTCATGAGTAATATAAGATATAACCTTAAACATAAACCGGTGGTAGAAACAACAAATGAGCTAACTGTTGAATTGGACAATACTACTCTAGCTACGGTATCTTTCGTTAAGGTGGATGAAAAGACATATGATTTGGTACACACCCTTATACCTGAGCAACTGCAAGGGCAAGGATTAGGACACTTATTTGCTGAGGTATACACTTAGACACCTCAATTTACTTCTGGTGGCAGCAGTAGGTTAGAAAAATATTAAAAGTATTTAGATTTTTTCATTTTTTGTTAGTTTTTTTAATAAGTGAAATGAAGGAAAATCTGCAAATATTTTTTAGATTTTAGGTTAAGTATTGATATTTCTTGAAAATATGGTGAATCAAACTAATAATCATTTTTATGTATTTAATTTTTCCCTACCGTATGGTGAACGTGGATGTAACTTCATGTAGAAAACGGTTTAAAGTATTTTGATACTAGATGTAGTTTTTGAGAAAATTAATGGTGAATATTTGAAAAATGTGTCATATGAATTTTTCGACTTATTGACCATTAAATTACACAAAAATTACGCGTCATACAAAAAAAACTTTCAAGTTTATTTTTTCCATTTTTTGCATTTTGCTGCATGCTTTGGCGTCTTTTTTTGCGCAAGTTGTATATTATATGGCAAGCAGAACTTTTTATGTAGAATAATTTTTTGGGCTAAAGTCAATATTAAAATTTTTTCATATGTTACACGTGTCATATATATATATATTTCTTGGGTTATGTGTTCATAAAAATAAAACGATACTTAATTACCTGTCATGTCTAATTAAAATTTTACGTTTCGGCAAGCAGTTCCATGCCTTTATCAAAAATTGCTTTATCACATTTTTCCTAAAATAAATACTTAATACTATCATTAACTGCCTGCCAAAAACGTCAAATTTTAATTAGACGTGATAGATAATTAAATATCATTTTATTTTTATGAACACATAACCCAAAAAAAGAAATACATATCACAATATATTTGAAGGTTCAAGAAAAATATTACGATATATATATATATATATATATATATATATATATATATATATATATATATATATAGTTTTAGTTAAAAAAAAGAATAAACAATTAAATATAAACATATTTTGGTTAGATCCATCATATAAAAAATAAACTGTCACTTATTATTTTCCTCCATAAAAAGGTTTTTATTATACAAAATAGGATTTTACCGCATATTTAAACATTTTATTAGACCGCCATTTTGTTACTTAATAGTAATTTCACAAGGGACTGGACTGTTGCATGCTACTTTTTTTAAATTAGCTACATATTAAAATGCACTTAGAGACACTGTAATAGATTTTTAAAGTAGTCTTTATCATTATTTATTTTAAATGAAAAATTTAACTTTTTAACAATTGAAAAATACTTTAAAACAAAGTATCCTAGGCAGTCCCAGCTTGACGCAACGATGTTCTATTCCTTAAACTTTTGTATCCAAGTTTTTTTCTATATTTTAAAATAAAGCTATAGAACCCGTTCAAAACTTACGTCCTACATACCCAACTAACACATTGAACTGTTGTGACAGTATTATTATAGCATTTACAACCTTCCCAAAAGTTGTTACGCCATCGTTGTTGCAACTTTATATCACCTAAATAGGAGGGTTTTTTTGCGTCTGTTAAAGCCGATAACCAGCCACTGAGATGTTTTTAATAAAGCTGGAATTCGCCAAAAAAAGCTGTAGAGTACACGTTACTCTACATCTTTTTTTGGGTCTAAAGTGTGATTTTAAACTCCATTATAGCCCACCATGATTATAGCTCAATTTTTACTGTTACTAATAAGTAAAAATACAGTATCAATTTTCAAAAACATAGTTCATTCAAGGTCATAACTTTCAGTGCTGCCAATACAATATACTTAGAAAAACTAAAAACCTTAATGCAAGAAGTATAATTTTTTTATACATTTTCACTGCCACTATCCGACAGGACATGAAATGTATCCATTACTTTTGTGAATGTTGTATAAGAAAACTTTTGTTATTTCATATAACTTCAATCTAAGTACGAAAAAAAATGTATTGTTAAAATATGGATAAAACTTCCAAAAAATATTAACTTCAATGCAATTTATTTTTATTAAAAAAATTAATTTTAGGAAAAAATATATTTTTACTAAACAAATTAATTGCAAATATTCAGTATGTTTTAAACACCAAAAAAGGCTCGAATAGTGCAATAAATGTTAATATTTAAATTTTTGTAGATAATAGTTCTTGAACATATGGCGAATGCAATAAATGCTAGAATTGTCCACCGTATTTTAAAATTGGTTATATGCTGTTTGGTAGTGTCTATTTCCACGTAGTTTTGTGGTATATGGGAGATATGAGATCTTGGTAGGTAAAAAAGTCCAAGGTCATTATATTTTGAGGTCTAGTTCATTCCCAAATTTGACGTCACGGCGCGTTTGTGTGAAAAGAATTCATGTTTTTGACAAAATAAAAAAAACAACAATTCTAACCTGGACTTAAGAATGCAGTCTGATAGTTAAACACGGTTGCATACAAAACACTTTACGGCTAAAAAAACACCTTTCTCATTTATTTTGGTAGATGTGTAGTAGAAGTAACTTAATCACATATTTAACTCTCTATTCCGAAAGCATTAGTCTTTTTCTGTGCACTATTGTAAAGTGCGCCAGTTCTAGGATACGACGATCTTTTGAGGGGTATATACTTTATAACGTACCGGTGGCAAGTTATAAAGTATATAATGTACATCTCGAATAAATATTTCACTTGACCGTTGGCGGCATGTCTTTTTCAAACTTTCAATCGAACTTTATTATAACAACTATAACAGTGGCTCAAACCGCTTCGACTTTGCTGGAGGTGCTATGTTTAGTTTACGATTTTCCTACTACGTTGCCATGACAACGCGTACACGATGACATCGACCGCATGGAAGATTAATGTTAACCATCGCCATACAACGCTCTCGGTGAATTGCTAACGCGGTACACTACACACACGTGTCGTTCAATTTGGGGTGGTTGTTTACTTTTATTTTCGCGGATTTCGCTGCAACCGGTTAGTTCCTTTGCAGTTTACTTGACTGTTTTGTGTTATATTTATTTATGGTGTTGTCACAACTTTATTTGGTGTCGGGTTTATTAATTTACATTACATTTGCATTTTGTTGGAAACTCCATTTAATCGATGGAAGGAACAAGATCAGAGTTTTAATCGTCATGCTGGTTTTCGGCGTACAAATGTTTATCTAGTAGTCAAATATTAGAAAAATTGTTTTGCTGGCCTTGTTTACTAGTTTCCAATAAATATTCAGTGTGGAATAAGGAAGGATTTACAGGTATGTTAAATATATGAAGGTTTTTACATAAACATGAAGACTCGGCAGAGCATTTAAAATGCGAATTAATGCTAAAAACATTTGTAAAAAATCAAAGCACTATAGCTGACACTTTAAAAGAAAATGCTAAACTATATAAAATACATTTTAACGAAAACGTCCGATTAAATAGACTATTTATGTGCTTGGTAATTGACGTAGTTTTGTACCTTGCAAAACAAGAGTTAGTCTTTCGCGGCCATGATGAGAGCAGCGAGTCAATAAATAGGGGGAATTTTAAAAGGCTTTCCGGTTTATTAATATCGAGAAGAACTAAAAGATCATCACAAAAAAATTAAAAATGTTTTTACTGGTGACTCGAAAAGTATTCAAAACGAAATAATTGAATGCATTTCTGATTATTTAAATGAACATGTAAAAAATGAAATAATGAACACACAGTTTTTTTCTGTGCAAGTGGATGACACCACTGATATTACGCAAACCTCCCAGTGCTCCATAATTTTAAGATACGTTAATTCAGAAGGTTCAGTATTCGAGAGATTCTTAGGATTTTATAATGTTAGCTCCGATAGAACGTCGGAGAATTTTTATTCTCTATTGGATCAAATTTTGGACCAATTTGACTAAACATAAATTAATAGGGCAATGTTACGATGGCGCAAGTGTGATGTCTGGCCATCTAAATGGCGTTCAAAAAAAAAAAAAGAAAAAGCGCCGCAGGCTGTATTTGTCCTGATGCAGCAAAGTTTAAAAATATTTCTAAATGTCGAATTTTTTTGCAAGCCTTAGTGGTATTTCCTCATTTTTTCATCACTCAGCCAAACGAACGTATGCTCTTACATCTGCATCTACGAGGCGTATACCAACAATTACAGAAACTCGTTGGTCTTCAAAAAAAATCGTTTGACATTCATTTTTGCATATCCAATATAAAACGTTGTCGTGAGGCGCTCTGTAAAAAAAGAAATGAACATTTTTTTAATACAATGTTTGATAAAGCCAATTCTGTTACAGGAATAAATCATTAGAAACGTGAGCTTGCTAAGATTTTACCTGAAAAAATTAGGGCTAAGTATGGAACCTTTTTTTATGAAATATTAGACCATATTTTAATGGAAATGACACTAAGGTTTCAAGACTCTGAAAAACTTGTTTGTTTGGCAGATTCTGCTAAATTTTCGGAATATAGTTTAAATTTTTCGACTGGCCCGTTTGAAAATTTGTTACAGTTATATGGGGAAATATTTTCAAAAATGCAACGACTTAAAAATGAGCTTGGTCTTATTTTTGTCAATGACAATAATGTCTCCGGCGTAGGCTTGTTTTACGACGGGCGCGGGAATGTGGGTGCACAGGAAAAATTTTTGAAAATGATACCACGGATTGGTCGAGCGCCACACGTGGCTTAATACAGGGATTTATGGATGATTTGCGGAAGAAGGGGGGAGGACGGCAGAACACAAGAGTTGCTTTTGTTTTCGAATCACGCGCGCTGCCGTGTTTTGTAGAATCGTTCGTTCTATTTGTTCTATTTAGTTGGATAAATATAAATTCATGTTTACAAAATGTAGTTTTAACTCTTTAACTTAACGAATAAGCATTGAAGTTAGTGGTTCAATTAGAAATAAAACATACAAACAGCAGTTTAATGATAGATTTTATAGTAATTCAATGTATTTTTTTGCTTGCGTATTTTTAATGCAGAACACACCGTTGAACATCTCACGCGCCGCCACTGGCTACTATAAAATATTTTGCCACTTACAGTTTTGTCGCAAAAAAATCTCTTCATTTGAGTTTTGCTTATGTTGGGTTAACAAAAACGTACTTTTTTTATTAGTCGTTAAATATAATTGTTTGCTCCCTCCAGAAAGACACTTTAAATACGACACTGCATAATTCACTTTACAGTAAAGAACGTACACAACTTGGCTGTAAAAGACAGTTTTTTTGCGGCAAAGTGTAGAAAGGGCTGTTGAAAATACTACATCTATGACAAAACCATTTCATTTTGTATATTTGTTTTAAAAGTATACTTTATTTATAGCTGCAGAACTTGCAGGTAAGGTTATTTGGTTGTTTTATCAGCTGTAATGCATATCATACAGCTATGAAATGATGAGGACACAGCAACAGTCATCTGTATTTTCAGGTTGATTTGCCGTTTTTACTTTTCGAGGTCAAGCTTTTGCGTTAATGTACCTCAAAAGGAAATAAATCATCGTATCTTAGAAGAGGCAAACAATACAACAGTGCATAGAAAAGAAATACTGCTTTCGGAATAGAAAGCTAAATATGCAATTAAGTTACCTCTACTACACCTCTACAAAAAAGATATCATTGAAGAAATCAATGAGGGTATTTTTTTAGCCGTAAAGTGTTTTGTATACAACCGTCTTATACTACATTTTAAGCCCATGAAAACATGAATTCTTTTCAGAAAAACGTGCCGTGACGTCAAATTTGCGAACGATAAAAAGATCTCCTATATACCATGGAACTACGAAGTAGGTAACTATGAAGTAGGCACTACTAAACAAAATATGACTGATTTAAAAATACGGTCGACAACCCTAGCAGCATTCGCCATATTCTCTTAATCATAAATTACGGGGTTTATTGAATTATTCGAGTCTTTTTCGGTACACTTTAAAACAGACTGAATATTTGCAATCAATATTTTTTAGTAAAAATTTTGTCTTAAAATTATTTTTTTACGAAAAATAAATTGGATTACATTTTATATTTTGGAAGTTTTACATCCATATTTAAAAATACATTTTTTTTCACATTAGGAAAAAATTCAAAGGTGCGCTCAGCACCGGATTTATTCCGATACCGCCGGGGACTAATCTGTATATACCGCCGCAAAAAAAGACTTGGAGGGAGAGAGTGACCAAGAAAAATTATTTTTATGTAGCTACTTAGTGACGACCAAAAAAATTTTTTTTTAGCCCGTACTTATAAAAATCATTTTTCTTTCTTTTTTCTGATGTCAGCTTTAATAGTCCCTTAGTCTCCCCCTAAATCCGGCACTGGGTTGGCTATCGCCATAACCCTTCAGCCAGGTCTTCGATTTTGTATTCAGACATTACGAAAGAAATGATACACACATTTTTACGGTGCCTGAAATACTACCCAAAAATGTTTAACAGCTCTCCTACTATAATATGTACGTAGTGGAATTCTGTATACGAGGGAAGTTTTGGATTGTCAATTTTTGTTTATTGAAAAGCTGTAGGTTTTCGATATTCTGTTGTAAAATTTGGCTAAATTTTATTTTTACCTTTTATAAATAAAACAACGGTTTTTTTTACTAAACGACGACTAGTTCGCTAGATTAATAGCATCTGTCTCGTTCATTAAGCTAATAAGGTTTCGGTCGGTGACCTGTCACACTGCAGATATAATGTGACTTATGTGCATCGGCAAAATGGAGAATTTCAATTCACTCCGATATCTTCTCATTCTCAATATCCCAGTTGGAAGGGGCATTTAAAAAGCTAAGCGATCATTTGTACGTATCGGTCTCATTGTTCGAATCGTATTATTTTTGCCAACATCGCACATTTATTCGAATTTGCTTTATGTACCTAGTTTTAAGTTACCTAGTTTTATTTATTTGACGAATAGAATATTTTAGCTTTATATACTATGAGAGATTGGAAATGCACAGATCGAGGTATCTTCACTAATAAGCGAGAAATAAAAGTGATTAAAAAAATTTATGTCAAGGCAGAACGGGGGATAATTATGTTGCAACGCAAATGTAAAGTATTAAAAAAATGTTTTATTTACTTAACATTGGGATACTTCCATCAAAATTTCTTATTACCTTTTAAAGATTACCCAAATAGCATAATTTAGTTGCTGACTTCACTCACGACTGCATTTTCTTTCTTTACAAGTCTAGAAGTTGAATATGTAAGACATCGTCTCATCTAGTTTATTTAATGGAATATATTTTAATGGTTATAGGAATTAGTTACGGGAGTTTTATTTGGACATCAAATGGACGTCCAACCTAGTTAAAATTAATTTACTCAAAATTCAGTTGTAATAACAGCGTTGTGCCAAGGCCTAAAATAGTTGAAATTAATCGATTCCAATTCAAGCGTTGGAGATAATCCTGCCTATTTAATACTTTTTGCCAACGTGATACGTAGTCTTAATGGAAGTGCAAATAAGGACCAACTAGCCAACTACTAGCGCTAAGGGTTATAAGTTATGCTTATCCGCTTCCATTCTGTCATTACTGTTTTAAAAAAATCGTGAGTAGCTTTTTAAAACATATTTGCGTGGTAGGAGCCCTAATTTTCTATTCTGATCGTTACATTGTTAAACCATGGTCATTATTAATTAGACTAGTCAAAAAATACGAAACAAAAATTGCGACTCATTATATTATAATCAGTATGGCTGTACGGGGTGGTTTAAGCATCTTGATTACAATTATAGAATGCATCAGTTATTTTTATTTTATTCCAATATTTTTATATAATTTTTATATATTTTTATATATAAGTTCAAACCAAGAATAAAATCAAGATATTCTAAGGATTTTCTAAGGTTTTATTGGCAAAAATACACATGAAAATACGCTTATAGTAAGTCTTTTCTAGATAAGTTTTTTGCAAATGATGTCTTTCGTTTATATTTCTGATCAGTTTTTCTCATAAGAAACCAACAAGTATCCTCCACTATTGCTGCAATGCAATCCCATCTGTCTTGGTAGCGTTGCTCCATTGTTAGTATATCTCCGTGGAACCTTCCTCCTTGGGAGTCCAAGAAGTATATTTTGCAGTAGTTTTCAAGTTCATCTACAAGTTTTTCGTAGTTTTCTACTTTTTGTTTCCTTAAAACTCCAAAACAATTCTTTTAAAATACCTCCAGGCTGCTGATTCAGCATCATTTAATTTAAGATACAAATATTCCTTCCTTAAGTTTAGCATCACTTAGATTAGAAAAATTGTATTTAAGGTATTTAAATGCATCTCCTTCTCTATCTAATGCTTTTAAGAAATTTTTCATCAATCCCAGTTTAATGAGTAATGGAGGTAACAGAACTTTTTTAGAATCAACAACAGATTCTTTATCTTAGCTTGGCCTGGAATAAATTGATCTCTCCGAAGCCATTCTTTTATTTGGTAATGGTTCTGTGTTGTTCTACTATCCCAAAAACAAAGGAAATACCAATACTTGGTAGATCCAAATACATATCATAGCTTATTGCATTTAGAATAAGTGAGATACTTTCTTATGTTTCCTTCATGTCAACTGCATGCGCAAGAGGAGTAAAGGGTCTTTTGTTGGCATTATGTAGCAGAACTGCTTTTAAACTTATTTTATAAGAATCCATAAATAAGCGCCATTCGTCCGGGTTATGTGCAAAAAATGCTAATTTTTCCATAACACTATTTGGATTAACATAAACACAATTTTATTCTGCATAGTAAACAACGAGGAGAACTAGCTCCTGGTTACGGTTCCTAAATAGTGTAACTTTGGTTCCAGGGGCTAGTAAATTCTATTATTGAACTTAGTAGTTCAGCATGCTCTTTGGGCAAGTGGCGGTCCCAGAGTAGATCATTTAATTCAGCTTGTTCGATTAAATGGGGTGCGTTTGCTTCATTTTCGGAAAAATATGAATCTTCATTTTCTGGTACGTTATCGGATTCTGCCTTACCATCATACATTTCTAAATCTTCCTCCCAATTTGCCTGGGGCACTGGAAACCGAATTTAATTTTTTTTATTCCAACAAACATTTTTAAAATACTTCTTTTTGCTAAAAAAAATCATTACTTAAAAATCTTTTTATCATCATTTTCGCTTTCAGCGAACAAAAATTAACAAAAAATTGTCTTTTACACGACAGTTGCAAAATCGCTGTAAACTTGTGTTATTTTTATTTGTTAATTAATGTAGAATTCTACATTAAAATTAATTTTTAATAATGGTGAAAGTTATTTACTTCTAAAAAATATTTTCTTTTTAAATAATGTTCTCTTTTTAAATAAATATTTTGTTAAGACCTTCAACACCATTGCCAAACCGTAATTTAGTTTTTAATTATCTGTATCTATGCGCACAAATTAATAACAATAAAAGATGCAAAGGGCGCACATATCGAGTCGTTTAGAGTGCAAGCTGCCGACAAGGAGTTTGAAGTAGTAAAAAAACCGTGCATTTTTAGTCGTGATAAATTCCTTCATTTTTAAACTACACAAAAGCGAATATCAAGTGGCCATATGCAAGATTGAAATTAAATATATTTAATTAAAAAAAAAAACTATAAGTTATTTGCTAAAAATATTATAGCTATTAATAAAATAGGTAAATTTAAACTTCTAAAATAGAAATTTAACAGAATTTCAGTACTAGGTGTCAAAATATTTTTTGTAAATTTTATATTCATTACATTTTTTTCAAGAAATCGGTAATATTTTAAAGGCGATTTCAGTTTTTTAACTGTATTATCACCATATTTATCAGTAAAGTATCGAACGTTTAATAAACCACCTCGTCTATATGCAAAAAAGGAGTATCAAAATTGGATGTGTAATTATTTTACTTTATACAAGAGCTCTTTAGAATAAGAAAGTCTTCTAAAGAAAGTAAAAACTTAATAACGCTTTTTGCAGGGCCAATACAACCGTAGTTTATTACTATTTCATTTTAATTTAAGAAATGACTGATCTAATATATCTGTTAAAGTTCTCATAAAATCTGCGTAACGTGTTGAAAAATTTTGAATACTTTCTATTTAAAAACAAATCCCAGTTGGCATTTTTTGTATTCCATTTGATTGTAGTGACATATCTTAGAGCAATGTTACAAATGATTTTTATCGGTAGATGATTTGAACCATATGAATCGTACATCGTGTTCCATTTTATCAAAGACTAAAGCAAGAGGATGTTAAAGTTAAATCTATAGCTGTATTTTGTCCACCTGAAGGGTTAAGCCGCGTATAAGTGCCTTTGTTTAAATGAATTATATTATTTGCATCCATTGCTTTGAAGGTTTTTTAAAACAATTAAAAAAGTGAGGATATGTGGACTGAAGTACTTTTGTCTGAGGTTTGAAACAGAGTAAAATCCATATATATATATATATATATATATATATATATATATATATATATATATGTATGTGTGTGTTTGTGTTTTCTTAAATCATAAATATTATTCGATAATGCTTATTTTTCTTGGGTATAGGTTTTTTCCGGTGAAATGAAACTAAGCTCTCTTCTTGACGTTTCGCCCGTCCTAGCAGGCTTTTTCAAAAGTTTTTTAATTATTTTTCGTGGCAACCTACAAGTATTTAAAAAATGTAATATTTGAAATATACAGATATTTAAAAAAATTGGTGGAACATGTACATTAATAATTTATAAAATAATTTTGTCTTGTCTTGTCTCGACTCGACTTTGAGTATATTAACCTAACCGGTTAAAGGTTAAATAAATTTGCTAGTCTATCGCACCTGCCTGGATGCTAGTCCATTGAAAATGCCTTTTAACCTCTTTTTTGAAAAGTCTTCTAACCCTTTGTTTGATAAGTTTGAATAGTTGCAATACGCAATTTATCACTACATATAATTTCAGCTTTTATAAAATAATCGTAATTTTTATGACATTATTAAGAGTTCTGACTATAGACTTTCTATCAAACATCTTTCTGAGTGTGTTATTAAATAAATTACTAATAAATTGATAAAATAATTTATTTTTGCTATAAGTTTGAACTCCTTTTTCCTGTTGTAACAGTGTATAATAAATAAATTTTAATATTTAAAAAAATGGCATTTATAAATTGACCCTAACTTTTCTGCCGGTAATCTTCACCAAAATAGGTTCATACCAAAGAGTATGTATGAGATGTTACCTTCAATTGCGTGACAAATATAATACCACGATAAAAGGCTCTTTTGCAAGCAAGAGCTTAAACGATTATTGGTTTGTTATTGTTACATGTTATGAGGTTTTTGCATGTTCTCAAAAGTTGTGAAAAGAATAAATAATCAGTTGAATATTGACTTTTGTTTTGAAAGGTTCTTCGATTAAATTATGATTGTCCCCCCCTCAGGTTGTTTGACCAGTGAAGCAAAAACTACATATTTACTTTTTAAATTCTTATATAAAGTATACAAGATTTCATTCATTTCCATGTTTTTTTGAAAAGTTTTTTTTTAAATAAAAATATTAAATAAAATTGCATAAGGGGGTCATAATGAACTAAAGATACTATTTAGTTCATTGGCGGGTTATAATTACGGTTTGCCGCCGTTAAAAGGTAGGCTTTAAATTTGTATGTTTTTTAAAACAACTGCTTTAAAGCATCCAAACGTCAAATTCAATAAGTTTATTTTCACCTATTGTAACTAGCTAGAGGTTCTTGCGTTTTATTTTAGTGAGTTAACACTATTTATATGAAAATTAATTAAAATTATTAGATAACTAAAATCATATCAGTTTAAAACCCCCTTTCCAATAGATTGCATCGTGTAAATATCATGACCCTGGGGATGTAAGTAGATTGTATACAATTATTAGTCGTATTATACTAAATAATACACCTTTTTAAATTAAATACACACTCAAAATATAAATTTCAAATTGTATCTGAAATTTTACTTATATTGCGAACTTCTTACAAGAAAAATGAACTGGTAGAAAACACTATTGGAAAATTAAGAAATATCAAGCTTATGTTTTATAATGCCATGTTTTCCTATAAAATTAATCACTGTGCGGCAATGTCGACGGCGATGGTATCATCTTGAATAAAAATTATCGCAAGTTACCCTTTTTTTGTTTGTAAAATAACATGATTGTAGTCAAAATATTACATGTAACTGATGCATTGAGGTATTTTTTTCACTATGTGATTGGGGTTCAAAATCTCCTAACTTCGTAGGCACTTGGTTACATAAATTACTATTATCGGCTAGTTAATAAAAACAAATTGAATATTAATATTGTCAAACATCTGAAATCTTTTCGATGGGTGCTAGATATTTTTGTAATTTTTCAGAAGTATTTTTAATATTTTAAATAGGTAAATACCTAAATTTCTTTAAATTCTTTATTTTTTTATTTGTAATTACAAAAAGAATCTCATTTACACAAAAGAGTTATGATAATTTTTAAACGCAACTCCATTTTAAGGAGCCACTACTTTCTGAATTTCTGCTTCAAGAAAAGAAAATTAAAAACAAACAATTCTAGGATTTTATCAAGGGAATTTTAGAACATTGAGTGTAGAGCAGGGGTATGAAAAAAGGGGTGTGAAAAACTATTAACACTTGATAGTATATGATAAGTATTATTTCACTTAAATTTCACCAGCTCTAAATTTAATAATAATTTTAAAATATTCAAGCAATAATTCCATTTATACATTTATTTTTGTTCTTGATGTTTTTTTGTAGTAAAGAAATTGGTATTATTA
This sequence comes from Kuschelorhynchus macadamiae, assembly GCA_030620095.1. Lineage (NCBI taxonomy): Eukaryota > Metazoa > Arthropoda > Insecta > Coleoptera > Curculionidae > Kuschelorhynchus > Kuschelorhynchus macadamiae. The sequence continues at coordinate 397,346 of JAUTXW010004716.1, forward strand.
TGCCTATTATGAAAATTAAAATATATTTAAAGGCATAAAACGAAACTTTAAATTTAGAGTCAATAAAAAATATAAGAAATACATTTCAATCCAAAGTTTGGTAAATTTTTGCAAAACAATATTTTAGTAAAATAAATCCCAAGAATTTTATTAATGCAATAATATCCTTTGATAGAAATGGAAATACCAGGGGCGTGCAGTCCATGGAAGCAAGGGAAGCAGTGCTTCCCCATAAAAAATTACAAAACATCTTCTAAAATGTAATTTTTGAAATAGGAAACCATTAATTTAGTTTATATTAAAAATGCTAAAATATTATCTTAATTATCAAGCCCATAATAAATGAGGCCTTGACTCCGAGCGCGCCACAATAGAAAATCGAATAGAACCGATGCGGGCCGCTAGCTTCTCTGCAGACAAGTCCTGTATGCTTGATTTCCTGTGAATCGAGCCAGAAGTTATTGAACTTTCCACCGGCTGTTTGCAATTTTTGCATTTCAGTCGCGTGCTTTAAGTTGGGGCGGAAGCTATCGTTGGAGTAGATTCTTTGTTTGAACGGCTATCCGCCAACACAATGAACTAGTCGATAAAAATAGGCAAATATTAAGAAGACTTATCGATGTTGTTTGTTTTCTCGGACAACACGAATTAGGATTTAGAGGTCATGACGAAACAAGGGTTTCTTCAAAAAAAGGAAATTTTCGAGATTTACTTAGTTTAATGGCTAATTATGATGATTGCTTAAAAAATCATTTAGAGCAGGCTAGCGTTTTTCGCGGAACGTCAAATCGAATCCAGAATGATTTAATTTCCGCTGTTGCAACCATTATTCTAAAAAGAATTAAGCAGGAGATTGGCGAGGCGCGGGTCATTGCTATTGTTCTGGACGAAACAACTAATATCACTAATTTTAGCCAATTATCTATAGTAATACGCTACGTTAAAACAGACGGAAGAGCGATTTTTTAGGTTTTAAGAATGGGTCCGAAAATCGTACATCAGATGCATTATATACCGTAGTTTATAACGTTACTAAAGAAATTAATGGAGAGAAAAAATTAGTTGTTCAAAGCTATGATGGAGCTGCAGTGATGGTAGGACAATTAGGGGGTCTGCAAGCTAAAGTTCGAGAAACTGTTGTGTTTGTCCATTGTTTTGCTCATAAATTAAATTTAGTTTTATCTATCAATCACATTAAAGAGTGTAAAATATTTTTCGTTACTTTAAGTGGCATGGCTGCTTTTTTCCAAGTCAACAAAACGTACACAAGCTTTGGACTCCATTGTCCACAAACGATTGCCCAAAGTAGCTCCTACTAGGTGGAACTATAATGGAAGACTTGTGTTAACAGTATCTGAAAATCGTGAATCACTTTGATTTTAATTTTAATTATTTGTTGAACATATTTTCAGAAATATTTCCATTCTCGGACAATGTTTTTAATATATTACAAACTAAAACAAATGATATTTCTTTTTAACTAAAAAAAGTGGATGATTTTGAGTACATGTTAAGCCAAAAAAGAGATGATTTTGACCTATTTTGGGAGAAAACGATGACGTTAAAGGTAGAACCACAAGCCAAGCGTCTTCGAACAGACAAGGTGGGAGATGTTCAAACATCATACAGACGCTTCTTTTATGAAATAATCGATCAAATTCAGCAACAAATAAACTATAGATTTAACGGTTTAAATGATTTTAAATTTCTCGAGCAATTTTGATGCATTTAAAGGAAAAACTTTTCCAGAAGATGCGTTTAAATCTCTTTTCCTTCATTATGGCCAGTTCTTCGACCGAGTGTTACTGCGATCTGAACTAAAAGTGATTTACGAAACTGATGACATTAGCGCAAAAAATAACGCTAAGGAACTAATGCAATTTTTAAAAGACAAGCAGCTGGAAGATGCCTACACCGAAGTGTCGAAATTGTGTGAATTGGTATTGACAATACCTGCCACAAGTTCATCAGTCGAACGCAATTTTTCAACACTTAAAGGTATAAAAAAATTTCGTAAGAAATTCAACGGGGCAGGAGAGACTTTCGCATACATCGCTATTGTCTATTGAAAATAAACTTCTCTAAAATATGTCGGAGCATCGACATTTTTATGATGACTTCATTGACGAATTTGCAAAAAATGATCAAAGAATCGAATTACATCACAAATAGGTAAGTTTCTAAAAATTGCTTCCCTTTCTTAAAATTTCACCGCACGCCCCTATGAAATACGTATGAAAAATGTATTTATATCTATAAGGTGAGGGTTTCTTTTACTAAAAGTCGAGGCGAAACAAGAATCCCCTCTCGGCTCGACCCCTTCATTCTCGTCTCGTCACGAGTGTCGAGACTAGACGAGATTAGGTCAAGACGAGACGAGAGTACATTTTTGTCTCGTCTCGCGGTATCACTAATTTTAGGTTATTGGTGTTGTTAGGCAATTCAAGAATGTATTTTCAATATGGCACAAGGGCTAACAAATTTGTTTATGAACTCGTTCAGTCGGCTTTGCATTGTATTTATATGTATGTATATCTCCAGTCGTTTTCAGGTGTAAACTCTAATGCTACGTGCTTATATACTAGTCGTGTGCGTTGATGAGTGAAGTCTCCGCCGCGGGGTTATCTAAACTGTGAAGTTTTAGGTCAGTTTGAGTTAGAAGGGGCTTCCATATATTTGGAATACCGTCGCTGGGCTTACTGAATATACCTTGATTCCTTTCTATGAAAGCTGCTTCTATGAACTTTCGTTTTCACCAGTGCTGCTCCCTATGCAAAATTATATACAAGTTTATGGTGTAGCAGGATTATCGAGCAGTTATTTATTATATTTAAAATTATTTATTTATTTTATTTATTTATTTGAGACGTAGCGCGCAACCCTATCACAATACTGAAATTAGCTAAGGTATGATAAGTAAAATCAAAGGTACTCTGTAGGCTTCTTCGTGAATTATAATTTACAGTTTTACCAAATATAATTGTTAGTACAAATTGAATTAAACATCAGGGGCGTGCAGTCCATAGAAGCAAGGGAAGCAGTGCTTCCCCAAAAAAAATTACAAAACATCTTCTAAAATGTAATTTTTGAAATAGGAAACCATTAATTTAGTTTATATTAAAAATTCTAAAATATTATCTTAATTATCAAGCCCATAATAAATGCGGCGTTGACTCCGACCCAGCCACAATAGAATATCGAATAGAACCTATGCGGGCCGCTAGCTTCTCTGCAGCCAAGTCCTGTATGCTTGATTTCCTGTGAATCCAGCCAGAGGTTATTGAACTTTCCACCGGCTGTTTGCAATTTTTGTATTTCAGTCGCGTGCTTTTAAGTGGTGGCGGAAGCTATGGTTGGAGTAGGTTCTTTGTTTGAACGGCTATCCATGTGTTGTATGATACGTACGTCGCGTCGTGCATGGTGCGATATGGAAGACAATAATACGGACGTGGATATGCCAATACCGTCAACTTCGGCTGTCGGTAATAACGTTGAAAATGTTGGAGAATTTAGTAAGAAGAGTGTGTGTGAATGTGTGGTGTGTGTCTTAATAATAAAGGGATTTTCAACATTCAACTTCGCTGATAAGCTTCAAATAATTTCCAAAGGAAGGGCAAAACTGCCTATGAAAAATTTAACCACAAAAATGAAAAACTGTATTAGACATTTTTATCCGAAAAAACAATACGAACAATTTAAATGGCTAACAGGGTGTGAAAATATAAGTAAATTATTTTGTTGGCCATGTTTACTTTTTGAAAATGAAAAAGGTCTGTGGAATAAAACTGATTTTTCCGATTTAAACAATTTCCATAAAGCTGTAAAAAGACACATTATGTCCAAAGCGCATTTACAGGCCGTCATAAAAGAAAAAGTCTTCAGCAAAACCAGAATTGAACACGCCTTTAATAAACAGTTGGAAATTAGTCACTCCCAACACAGTGAACTAGTCGATAAAAATAGGCAAATATTAAGAAGACTTATCGATGTTGTTTGTTTTCTCGGACAGCACGAATTAGGATTTAGAGGTCATGACGAAACAAGGATTTCTTCAAATAGAGGAAATTTTCAAGATTTACTTAGTTTAATGGCTCAAAATGATGATTGCTTAAAAAATCATTTAGAGCAGTCTAGCGTTTTTCACGGAACGTCGAATCGAATCCAGAATGATTTAATTTCCGCTGTTGCAACCATTATTCTAAAAAGAATTAAGCAGGAGATTGACGAGGCGCGGTTCATTGCTATTGTTCTGGACGAAACAACTGATATCACTAATTTTACCCCATTATCTATAGTAATACATTACGTTAAAACAAGAGCGATTTTTAGGTTTTAAGAATGTGTCCGAAAATCGTACAGCAGTGATGGCAGGACAATTAGGGGGTCTGCAAGCTAAAGTTCGAGAAACTTTCCCAAGTGCTCTGTTTGTCCATTGTTTTGCTCATAAATTAAATTTAGTTTTATCCCAGTCCGTCAATCACATTAAAGAGTTTAAAGTATTTTTCGTTACTTTAAGTGGCATGGCTGCTTTTTTTTCCAAGTCAACAAAACGTACACAAGCTTTGGACTCTATTGTCCACAAACGATTGCTCAAAGTAGCTCCTATTAGGTGGAACTATAATGGAAGACTTGTGTTAACAGTATCTGAAAATCGCGAATCACTGATTGAACTATTTGAGAATATAATAGAAAATAATGAAACGTGGGACTCAGAAGCAATAAATAGTTCAAGGGGGTTTTTTGACTGTTTGAAACGAGGTTGTAATTTTAATTATTTGTTGAACATATTTTCAGAAATATTTCCATTCTCGGACAATGTTTTTAATATATTACAAACTAAAACAAATGATATTGCTCTTTGCTTAAGAAAAGTGGATAATGTTAAGTCCATGTTAAGCCAAAAAAGAGATGACTTTGACCTATTTTAAGAGAAAACGATGACGTTAAATGCAGAGCCACAAGCCAAGCGTCTTTGAATAGACAAGGTGGGAGATGTTCAAACATCATACAGACGCGTCTTTTATGAAATAATCGATCAAATTCAGCAACAAATAAACTATAGATTTAACGGTTTAAATGATTTTAAATTCCTCAAGCTCTGCAATTTTGATGCATTTAAAGGAAAAACTTTTCCAGAAGATGCGTTTAAATCTTTTCTTCTTCATTATGGCCAGTTCTTCGACCGAGTGTTACTGCGGTCTGAACTAAAAGTGATTTACGAAACTGTTGACGTTAGCGCAAAAAATAACGCTAAGGAACTAATGCAATTTTTAAAAGACAAGGAGCTGGAAGATGCCTACACCGAAGTGTCGAAATTGTGTGAATTAATATTGACAATACCTGCCACAAGTTCATCAGTAGAACGCAATTTTTCAACACCTAAACGTATAAAAAATTTCGTGAGAGATTCAACGAGGCAGGAGAGGCTTTCGCATACATCGCTGTTGTCCATTGAAAATAAACTCCTCCCTTTCTTAAAATTTGACCGCACGCCCCTGTTAAACATCTTATCTCACCAATTCTGCGGCCATATAAACTCGAACAACAGCAAACTGCACCAACAATGGTATCTTCTTCTTGAATATATATTTATTTTAACTGACAGTTGGTTTATTTAAATGAAAGATTTGGTTTTTAAAAACAACTCAAAAATCTATTAACAAAAGTAAGGGAAGTGAAATACTGTACAAAAATAATACTTAAACCTAATAACCAAAAGAAGTATTTAAATCTAGAAAATGAAGGAATTATCTTAAAATCCCCAACCTTAGTACAAAAGAAAAGAAAACAAAAAAAATCTTTAAATAAAACGTAAATTTAACTCTTGGAAACCAGTTACTCCCCAAATAAATCATTGAATAAAAATAAAATATCTTTGAAAATCTCTCAACTTTAATATCCCACTGTATACGTAAAGCCCTATAAACCACCACAAAAGAAGAATTAAGGATCAACTATAAGAAACAAAACTCTGACACAGACTGACTTTTAGTCTTCCCGTAAAATACAAAGTTAGCTCTGCTATTACCAGATCTACTCCTTAGACCAATCCCCTCTTTGAGTTTATTAGTCAGGACGAAACGAATAAAGCTGTGAATGGTGAAGCTTAAGTCCCTACTCTATACTTTAAGTTCGGAACTTCGTCTTAGAGACACGAGGTGTCACCCATGATAATAAAAAGTGAATAAATCGATTAAAATAATATTCCCTTCAATTCTTAGTCCTAAGATTATGTATATAATTTAATATATATGCCTATACTAACTTATCCACATTATGGGTCCGAAAAGTCATGGCGAAAAAAAGGCACGGAAAACCCTTTCAGTTTATCTTTTCTTCAGGGAAAATTATGCCCCAAAAACATGGCTGTTCGGTCATCCTATTGTATTTTTAACATAGTAAATTGACCATTTATTATCATTGCAACGAACCAAATAAAATGTTTCAATTAATATTTGCATTTAGTTAAATTAAACGGACCAAAGAAAGATTCCCATGAAGCAGGGGTCATATGGGACCATGAACTCTCGAAGGGAGGCATAAGGCACTTAAGATAATTCATCTATACATAAATCTGTCTATACAGTCTAAAATATAGCGTTTCGGATATATGATATTTATTACTTGGTTTAGGTTTTAAAATTCTCGAAACTAACATTAGACAAATCCTCTCATAATTCCTTTGAAATAATCAAGCCTGTTTATGCGTTAACGTGAAAACCAACAGTTTTAGTAAAATATTGTTTGAATTACATTTAGAATATATAAAAATATATACTCTATACAAAAATACAAAAATGACAATAGAAAGATAAAACCCGACAATTACCGGTGAAAACGATAACAACATTTATACTAAAATGTCCTTTTTTTAACACTTTTACTTACTTCTTCACGTTCTTCTGAATCTCTCATGCCCCCGGACTATCAAGTGGTATCACCGGACTTCTTTTATCTGCGCTCTTCTCCATGGACTTCTGTTACGTCAGATTATTGCCAAATCTGACCTTCAACTATGACGTGGGTGAACTATGGCACGCTTCTAAGTGGAACAATGTCTGGAACCATTTCTGCCCATCATTGCTAATAGCACATAGCAATATGCAGACTACAAGTATTGAATTTTCGCTCTTCCCTCTGAACGAACCATATTTTCAGAAACATCTGTCCTTGACAGTCGTACTTCCTTTTGGTATGAAAATCTTTCGAACTGCATCTGTTAGTTAGCACTACTAACAATTTTTATTTAAAAAGGAATGCCTGCCCATATATCTTTGGATTGGTGCATAAATGTTATGCAATATCATGGAATACTAAGGTATTCAAAACACTCTTTGGGAAGAAAAAACTATTGGGCGGCTTTGAACTAAATAAAAATACACAGCATTGGCTGTTAAGTGGGACTGGTGGAACTCGAGACCAGTCTCGAACAGCTTTCTACAAGGCTTGAATCTTGCTTGGACCTTTGGCTTGGACCCTGGCATGGCACAAATCTACTAGAAGCTCGATAGCCCCTTCATTCACTAAATGGCTGGCACATCTGTCCTCAATGGCACTGGAAAACGAATAGCTAGTGACTAAAATCTCAACATGCCTGGCAATCGCAATAAAGCAATCTAAAACATCAAAACATTACTTACATTACATATTCAAAACAAAAACAAAAAAAAGTACATATCCAACCCCTAAAAGAAAAATATATTATTAAAACAAAATGCTTTCAAACATAGCGCTTAATTTGACTTTGATCTATGTTAACTTTATGGACTTCTTTTTCCCGCAAGCATATTATCTTTTCTAAATATCGTTAACTTTCTTTCAAATTAATTTAATTTTAAAGTTTTTCTTAATATTTTAACAAATTTCTTTCTTAATTTTCTTATTGAACATGTATCTCCGTTTTTACCAACTCCGTATTAATTTTTTTTTAGTTTAGTTTATAAATCCTTTAACCTAATTTACCAAATCCGTTGGTTTAGTTCTAACATTTTAACTGATGTAAATACCGAACTCAAAATAAAACTATAAATATATATACTCTTAAAACTTACAAAAACAATTATGTCATTCACAATTACATCCCTAAAATATTTCTTTCTAAAACTCTTTTTTATTCCTATGCTCTTTCCGTGAAAACTATTTATGTCCCTGTCGTATAATAAATGAACATCTGTAACAAAGTAACAAGTGTTTTCGGCTAAACTATCATCTTTCAAAAACGACAGGTACTAAAACCCTGCTTTCCCTAAATAAAATCCAAGCTTATTTGGTTTCATATCTACTGGCGTGGTACCTATAATAAAAACTTATTGTTTGTTTATAGTAATCCTAAAAATTTAAGTTATATTGACTTAGTTATATTAAAAAAAACTAAAAATTCTGATATCTTTATGCAGGGTATTCTTTTATCTTGATTCTATGTCAATAACATATTGAACACTTTCATAATTATGCAATAATTATCCTTAAATTAATTAATAAAAATTAAACCTAAAATTATTTTAAAATTAAATCTGTGTACTCCCAACAACAAAGTATAGCTTCAGATAAGAGATCGTTAATGTAGGTATAACCAGTTTCTGTCAGAATCTCTAAAAACAGTTGACACAAATGAGATATTTTTCTGGATTTAAATAGGAATCAACCCCACAAAATACGAACGTCCTTAAGTTCCACTTACTGTTTTACCCTTACTTTAATCATCAAAAAAAAACTTTCGTACACATGTCGTAACACAGATTTATTGAGAAATAAAAAACTACCAAAAAAAAATAATAACATTAATTTTCTTATTCCATTAGCCAAAATATTACTGTACCACCTGATTAAACACTGAAGTAAGTTTATGATAGTATCCTATTATTATCTTCATTGGTACCTCCAATTTTAATAACGATATTTAAATTATCTAGGCCAGACTTGATTACCTTACGTACCTTATGAAAAAAAAAATAAAAAAAACTAGAACCAAGAACTAATAAATGTTATTTTTTAAAATAATTATTCTTATTTACAAACGACTCTTTTTTTTAATCCATAGTACTTAAAAAAAACGAACAAAATACCCAAACCTTCTATGCAAATTGTGAGTAAAAAAAATTATGGACAGAAAATTTTAAGACTGCGTCCAAAAGGCTATTTGTATAAATATATTTAATGATATCTAAATTATTCAAATTAAAATTTATTATTTATTGGGTATACTAAAAAAAAAAAACAAAAATTTTAAAAAACTGTTATAATACATTAATTCGGATAATTTTTATCTGATAAAATTTCTTTTAGCTTAAGCTGTAGGAAGAGTCGTACTTTCAAGTTAATAGTTTTTTTTAACCATAATAAAGAATAAGTTTTACGAGATGTATCTTTTCTAGGTATGAAACTTGGCTTTTTTTTAACAAAAGAATAACAAGCAAATTTTTAAGTCGTATATGGCCTGATAATATCTGATTTCAACTTTTCAATATAACCTAATAATGAAAAAATACGCTCTCCTAATTACCAAAATAAAATTGCGTCTATATCCATATTTTTCCATCGTTTTGATGTCAATCTATTCCCATTTCATTACACCTTCCTGTAAAGTTTGAACCTAACTCCCTCATCTATACGGAGATCTTTTGTACACTAACATAGTAAACTTACTTAACGGAGATACCGGGGGGAACTAATAGCTTGCACCTTTCTTGCGTTCAATTTTACAATTCTTTTACTCTATCTAGAGCGACGCGTTATTTCTCTAGTTTAACTGTACCATTTATTTAGTACCTATCTACCTTACCAGTACATTCTTTGAGGAGACCTATTTTTATATTGTCGTGACCTATGACCCCTATAGAATTAAGCGACCTGGCATTTTTCTTTTATACGTGATTATTTTTAAATTTCAATTACAGACTAGAGAGCAGACTGTGGTTGAAAATCTCTTTGTATTTCTTCCTTTCTTTTAACATACAAACATACAGTATACGAACTAAACTACCTACACTCTGTTCTTAAAATCAAAATTGTAATGTTAGTATTAAACTAATTCCGTGGCTTACCGACTATAATATGTCCACACTGACTAGTATATGGCTAATTTCATGTTTATCCCCTGACTTTAAATTTATCATTATTTTACTGTTTTTCTAAAAAAAAATTTTAGTCACGTTGAATCCTAGACGTTGATTTTATTTGAACCATGGTGTTATACTAATATTAGACAAATCCTCTCACAATTCCTTTGAAATAATCAAGCCTGTTTAAGCGTTAACGTGAGAACCAAAAGTTTTAGTAAAATATTGTTTGAATTACATTTAGAATATATAAAAATATGTACAGGGTGTTCCAGCGAGGACTGAACAGGGACCTATTTTCGACCTTCCTTGTATTTTGGAAAAATTCAAAATAGCCAATCGATGTATTTTTTCTTGTAGAATCCAAAAATATCATCGAAAAAATATTTGAACCAGAAACAAAATGGAAAGAGTGATTTTTTTTATGTCCGTTCTGATTGAAAGATTTGATTTGCGATAGCTGTTTATATTACATTTTAATGTTTTACAAACTAAAATTTTAGCTTCACCTGTTTAAAATATACGATAGGTTGGTATAGGTGATCAAGGTAAAATGACGTTTGAATGCTTTGTCAATAAAAATTGACATTATTTTAATTATTGTCGAAGTCTTCACCTAAAAAATATATATTTGACTCTGATCGAAATGAAATACTCTTTGGACGAGAGACTACAGATTGTTATGCTATTTTACAAGTGCCAAGAAAATGCAAGAGAAGCAAGAAGAAGATTTATTGCAAATTTTCATAGAAATATATCCATCAATACAATTCTAAGGATAAAAAACCTATTTGAGGAAAATAAAACTTTACATGATAGAAAAAGAAATTCAATAAAAAATAATTATTAAATAATAAGATAAAACTACTAATAACATAAGTTTTCAATGTGACCGCCGTTTTTCTCGAAACAACATCGATAACCCCTTTGTAGCCTTTCTAAACTTGCTGTTACAATATGATTTTCCTGGTTAAGGCGGTTTATTTCATCGACAATTTTTCCCATGATCTCTTGAATATTTTCGTTTCGTTGTCTGTATACGACGTTCTTCAAATGCCCCCAAAGAAATGTATCCAACTGAGAGGTCGGGGCTATTGGGCGGCCAAGCATATGTTCCATTTCGCCCTATCCATTCGTTATGGCGCCGATTTAAAAATTGAACCACATCATGCACGGCATGAGGAGGCGCCCCATCATGTTGCCAAATTAAATTCTGATATTCTGCCAATGGTAAGTCTTCCAAAAAATTTTCAATTTCGTTTTCTAAAAACTCATAATATCTGTGCCCATTTAAAGTCCCGTTAAAAAATATTGGTCCCAAAATTTTATTGTTTTTTATCCGACACCAAACATGAATAGAATTCCTCCCTTGAAATTTAATAGTCTGGAACTTTTTTGGATTTTCAACGGCCCAGTGGTGACTATTATGTCTGTTGAATACTCCCGATGTTGTGAAAGTAGCTTCGTCGGTCCACACAATATTTTTGAATAAATCAGGGTCTTCGTTTTCTTGTCGCAATACCATTTGAGAAACAAATTGGAAGCGAAGTTCTTTTTGTGCCGGTGTTAGGTGCTGAGGTGGAAGGATACGTAAGGGCCTAAATTTATGAATTTTCAGAGTCCTGTGAACAGTCCCTCGGGTAACTCTTCTGCGCCTTACACCGCCACCGTACTGAACTTCCCGAACTGCATCCGAAATAGATTTGGTTGGATTAACTTGAAAATAATTTATAATGGCCTGGTCTCGATTTCTTCTTCTTTGTATATTTCTTTTTCTATCATGTAAAGTTTTATTTTCCTCAAATAGGTTTTTTATCCTTAGAATTGTATTGATGGATATATTTCTATGAAAATTTGCAATAAATCTTCTTCTTGCTTCTCTTGCATTTTCTTGGCACTTGTAAAATAGCATAACAATCTGTAGTCTCTCGTCCAAAGAGTATTTCATTTCGATCAGAGTCAAATATATATTTTTTAGGTGAAGACTTCGACAATAATTAAAATAATGTCAATTTTTATTGACAAAGCATTCAAACGTCATTTTACCTTGATCACCTATACCAACCTATTGTATATTTTAAACAGGTGAAGCTAAAATTTTAGTTTGTAAAACATTAAAATGTAATATAAACAGCTATCGCAAAATCAAATCTTTTAATCAGAACGGACATAAAAAAATAACTCTTTCCAAAAATCGTATAAAAAACGGTACATTCCATTTAAAAAACACCTGATGCATAGCGTAACTCTTTTGTTTCTGGTTCAAATATTTTTTCGATAATATTTTTGGATTCTACAAGAAAAAATACATCGATTGGCTATTTTGAATTTTTCCAAAATACAAGGAAGGTCGAAAATAGGTCCCTGTTCAGTCCTCGCTGGAACACCCTGTACTAAATATAATCTATGGAAGCTGCTTTTAGCTCAAGCTGACCTCTTAAACTTCGCGGTTAAGGTAATTGTGAAACTAAAATAATAAAGACAATGTAAGTCCGGCAGAACGAGTTTAGTGAACATTCTACATTGTCTACCACCTTCAAACAAACATTTCTTTATATTTGCCATTCTTGGGTTAATATAGTCTTTTCGGGTCAATTAGCTTATAAAAAGTAGTGGTTTGCTTTCGCGGTACAAACATTTCATTGACTTGCTGAAATATATAGTCAATCCATTGACCAGACCATGGCACAGAAACTAATGTCACGCAGTTGTCTGATTTTTATGTACGTTGACATTTTGAGCTTGCCCTTATTTTTTGTTTCAGAGGATATTTGATCATCTTGTGACGCAAGATAAACAGCTAAAACTTAGTTGCGAATTTTTACAACATTTCTATATCAAAAACACTTCTAAATATAAGGGATATGTTATAGAAGATTTCCAAACTGAAGAACAACGACATGGAGCCTAGTGACTATTTCGCTAAGATTTTCTATAATTTTCAAAATAAATATTTTAATTTAATGATAAGTGCCTGCAAAGATGCAATAGCTAAATTTCCTGCAAACACTGCCTTTAAATTGTACCACTCTTTAGGGTTGATGTTAACCAATAGACTTGAAGAAGGCGTACATGATTTAGAAGGTATGACTCAAGAAAACGATATTAAATTAGCGTCTACTATAGCATTAATGTATGGCCATAAATTCTTAGGAGTAGCCGGTAGAGATATATTCGTCAAATTAGACATTCAAATGAAAGAGTACCGAAAGAATGCTGAAGCACAGGATTTCTATAACTCTGCTTTTGTTCTAATAACACTAAATAAAGCTGAGAAAGCTTTGGATTACGCTGATAAGGCCGTATCCATAAAAAACGAGTCAGAGTTTCTCAGTATGAAAGGCTGGATCCTGCTAATGTTAAAAACTTTAGGAAAACATAATACCACTAACATAAAGACGATTTTTAATAAAGCGTTGCAAATGAATACTAAAGATTTATTAGGCATTTTGGGATACACTGAGTGCTGTCTGCATTTGGGTGAATTTGAGGAAGCCTTAAATTTTATAAACCAAGCTGTAGTAAAGTTCTCAGCAACCAACCTGCCACTATTACACAAAATAAAAGTCCATTTTGCATCACAAGATTGGGAACAAACCTCCCAGACCATAAGTAGGTTTAATGCTAATGAACCAGATGTTCTCTATGCTCTTAAATTTGCCGTCTTATTAAATTTGTGCAACACACAAAATGGTAAAGAAACTTGCACCAATATCAAAAGATTTTCAGAATTATTAGGAAAGCACGAACCGGGAAATACTTTAGTAGTGATAGAAGCTTCGAAATTATTATCTAAACTTTGCAACAGAAGAGAGGATATTTTGAAAGAAACGATCTCAATGTTAGAGGCGATTGTACAAAGTAATGTGGACAATGTTAACTTAGTTGTAGAACTTGGGTATCAAAATTTTTTAATAGGCAAGACAAAGGAAGCTATTCGTTTGTTTAAATCTGCTACTAAAATTGACGGAGGCTGTTTTGGTGCATTTTTAGGACTATCGCTGTGTGAATATTCCGAAAATGGAAGAAGTGAGCAACTCGATAAACAAATTCAGTATTTACTAGAACTTAAAGATGCTGAAAACTCTTTGTTTTTGCATTTGCTTCAAGCTAAAGCTTCTGACAGCTCAAGCGGTGCACTCGACCACTTGAAGGTTATTTTTGATATTAAGAGACATTTATTAAAAGCTAATTATTATTCTGATAAATACCTTTTAAATCTAGATCCAGATTTTACTATAGACGTAATCAAGGAGTTTTTACAACATACTACAACAAACAAACACGTTTTAGAATACGCCTTAGAATTGGCAAAACTCACATCTAAAGCTTGCCCATGTCTTTCTGAAGCATTATATTTACAATCTAAGCTTCAGTACTTAAAAGGAGATAGCATGTCAGCTCTTAGGACTTTAGAAACAATGTCCTCTATTTCAGATTCCGCCTCAAGTGAAGCTGGTTTGTTGATGGCTCAGATTCAAGTCAACAGTAAACAATTCGAACGCGCTTTCCAGAGTTTGGAAGCTTGCATAAGTGCTAACTTTAAAATAAGAGAAAATCCCATGTATCATTATATAATTGCATTGATAGATAAACATAACAACAACTATAGTGACTCAATTAAAGCATTAACAACTGCTTTGACACTTATGAATATTATGTTGAAGAGTAATGATGTTTCGTTAATCGACAAAGCGTCTATATATGTTGAATTAATTGATACGCTAAACATCGTTGGACAAACAGACGAAGCTTTAAAAATTTTGGATGAAGCGACCCAAGACTTGCAAGGTACCCCTGAGGAATCACGGATTCTTCTTTTAAGTGCAGACAATATGTTGGCGAGAAAAAATGTCCAGGGAGCTATTGACCTTCTTATCAAGGTTGAAAAGGAGGAAAGCTGTTATCGAGAAGCAAGGGTCAAGATTGCTGAAATATATTTGAAGTTCAGAAGGGATAAAAATGCTTTCTTAGAAGTAAGTTACTTTGCTTTACATTTTTAAGATTCTTAGTATCCTTTAAACCAAAAGCAAGACCATAGGCAAGTGTCTACATTGTCATTGTGTGCAAACTACTTGTAAACACTTTGGTGTATTATATGTGAAATGTATTTAATTATTCTCCTACACAAAGACTTGTTGATTTTAATAAAATTTGGTAAATGTAACGAAATAAAAATGTGCATTTTTAAGTTTAAAATAGTTAATTAATTAATAATTTTTGGGCAAACATCTTTAATTGACGGAACGATATGCTGTTTTTTCTAATGATAAGGAAAAACAGTCTTCAAAATACCGGATATCTCAGCAATCCTATTCTAATAAAAAAAACTAATTTCGCAGGATTCTACATACACATAAAGATCTTTAATTTTGACCTGATGCCAAATAAAACATCCAATCCGGTTTAACCGGAATTTTTTCAATTGAAATCTGACTGGAATTTGGAATTTCCTTCTTAACAGTGCTTATATTGTTTGGTATATTAGGTGTTGCTTTTGAAACCCATTTAAAGCAATAATTACTATATTTTCGAGCATTTTTGCACATTATGACCATAGTGTTTTAAAACAAAATTACCATTACAACTGTCAGATAATCACTGTTTTAACTAAAAAGTCATATGTATGACTAAAGCAAAACCTGAATATGATAGTTATTTACGGAAACCAATAAGGAAATTGTGGAAGTACTTGCTGTATATGCTGAACGGTGTTCAAATTAGAGTCCAGTAAATACTCTGATTTTTGCTTGCTTTACCTTCAAGTAAATCTTTTGGAATAATTAAAAAATACACTTCAACAGTATGTTTATTAAAAACTAGTAAATACATGCATTCAGGAGCTATTTTTATTTATGGTAAACTCTTGCCAAATCCTAAGTCAAAATACATTAATTTTATTATCTACTCTCAAGAATCCATCATTAACTTTAGACAACTATGCAGGAATGTGGATATTGTTATTTCAAAAATGCAGAGCATGGGGCGCTAGGCCAGGCCTGTCTGGCCTATTGGAAAAATAGGTTTTGCTTGCATTTGAAATAGGCATAACGATTTTCAAATATTGTTAATCTGCGCAGTTATTCGATATAATCTTCCATTACTTGGCTGCAGAGAATCTTCGATAGATAATGTTCAAAATATCTATGAAAATGGCATTATAGATCTACAAATTATTTGTGCATATTTTTGTGAGACAAAGGATCAGGAAAGATGATACAAGTTTCTCGTCAGTCAATATCGTAAGTGGGATAGAAACTATTCGGGCAAAAAATATTCATCGCAAATATGTATTAAAGATTTCGACGAGTAGAATAAATCAGCAGATATATCGAGTGCAACAATACACAAATCAATGTGTTTGTGTGAATATGCGTTTTACCGCCCAGTCCTTTTAGACGTAGCAGCCCAAGAACCGTGCGTCGGACTATACGTCGTGTTTGGTATTTTTCACAATATAGGACACCTGCCAATAATGACCTCTATGACTGTGTATTGAAGAAATAAAGAGAAAGAACCAAGTGGTCACCAGATATCCCATTCTTGCTATGATTTTTTTTAGTACCAAACCTAAGCAGAGATTTGCCATCATTTGAGGGTTTATAGCTGAAATATTTAAAACTAGGAGTTATAAACTATTGTAAAGTGAACAACGCTTAGTTGTAAGGTTGGTTGGGGTAAGTGCGACACAAAATTTGCCTAGTTGAAACATAATCGTTCAAAATAAGAAATAAATATTTTTAAATAACGTTCATATTTTTTGTTTTCATATATAACGTCCAGTCATTAAATCCAACAGAATCATTTTATAACAGTTTACATCGAAAAAAAAATTTACAAAGGTGCTGGTAGTCGCCTTTACTCCACAAAATGGGTTAAGTGCGTATTTGCGGTGCCCATTGTAATGTAAGGCATGTAATATATCTTGGGTTAGAGCGATCTTGCTTAGATCTTTCTCAACAACACGTTTTTTCCAGAGTTGAAAAAATTTTATTTGTTAAAAAGCTATAAACTTGACCATAAATAACTACTGAATTATCGTTAGGTTTATGAAACAATAGTAATCAAAGCTTGTGGAAGCTTTTATTCTACTGAATACCCACTAAACAATATTTCTCCACGTCTGCCCGGGGTTTGGCAACAATTTTACCATGTCACATTCAAGAAGAACAGAAACGTCGTGAACAAGAGGAAATTTAAAAACTGATTTTTTTCGTAAAGAATCATCACTTTTTTTTTTAACTAATATTTTTCTTAGGTAATATTTTATCTGTCTCTTTCACGGAAATTTAGCAAGAATCTAATCTCCGACGGCTAGATCAGCAGCAATTCTCGTAATTTGTTCAACTTCTTCTATTTGATTACATATATGTCCCTCATTGTTTCATCTTCATCTTCAAATTGAAGAATGTCTTCATTGTCCTCTTTATTAGTACCGTTAGAGGATTTTTTATTTCTGCTTTCTGATTCCTTTGCCTTTGGGCATATTCTTCGTATTTTCTTTTAATCGCAATATAACATCATTTCCTGTAATAACTTCAGCTCAATTAGCTATTCTCTTCTTAAATTTCTGTTGAACCTCTATCTTTCATATTCGATTCCCACTATGTGTCTAATATTTGATCAAATGTTGCAGAAACTATAGATTCATTAGATGTTGATGGTTGTAGAAAAATAGGTATATCAGTGTCATTTTGTGCTTCCGTTAGCGCAAATTCTTCATCAGTGGGTATATTAGTTTCTAAAGGCTTACTCGCGCCTCTTCCGCTACCCGATGGGCCTGGGATTTGATTTTCGTAATGGATCAACATCACATGAAATAATTTATATTTGCTGTCTTGGTATCTCTTGAATAATCGAATTTTTCAGGGGAAATTATTTGTTCATTGAACGGGTAATTCCCCTCCTTTTTAAAACCATTGCGTATTGTTATAGGACCTGTATTCTTATCCTTCTAAATTGCCTTTGCTTATATTGAAAATATCTTTTTCACAAGCTTAGCGTCCCATTTATGCTTGATTGATTTAAAAGCAGATACGTCGAGCGGCTGCAAGACTTGACCGGCGTGTGGTGGAAGCTTTAGGATAGTTGCATTCTCTTTTAAAGCCTTAATTAAACTAATAATTAGATGGGTGCTGTGGCCGGAGGAGTGTAGGAGTACGAGTCACTTATCTTTAAAATTCTTAAGTAAAACTTTGCTAAAATAATTCTTGGACACTTCTAACTCGATCCAAGCTTTTTTGGTAGCTGCACAAAAAAATTCCGGTTTGTCCGGGTCGTCCTCTGGAGCAGTGGAGGCACTCATCATAAATGTAGAGAATGCACATTTTCTCTAAAATTTTACCAATATTTCGTCACTTCTTTTAAGTCCTACTATTTTTCCTTCGTAATATTTTATCTGTTTCTGTCACGGAAATTTAACAAGAATCTAATCTCCGACGGCTAGATCAGCAACACTTGTCGTAATTTCTTCAACCTCCATGTCTTCTTCTATTTGCCGATATATGTCCCCTATTGTTTTGTCTTCATCTTTAAATTAAAAAATGTCTTCATTGTCCTCTTTATCACCATCCTTGGATGTTTTTTTCTGCTTTCTGATTCCTTTGCCTTTGGGCATATTTTTCGAATTTCCTTTTTCTTTTAATCGTAATATAACATCATTTTTTGTAATAAGTTCAGCTCAATTCGCTATTCTTAGATTTCTGTTGAACCTCTATCTTTCATATTCGATTCCCACGATGTGGCTTATATTTGATCGAATGATACAGAAACTATAGTTGCATTGGATGTTGATGGTTGTAGAGAGATTGGTATATCAGTCTCATTTGGTATTTGCGTTAGCGCAAATTCTTCATCAGTGGGTTGGTTTATTAGTTTCTAATGGCTTATTCTCGTCTCTTCCGCTACCCAATGGGCCTGGGATTTGATTTTCCGTAAAGGATCTACGTCTGCTGTTACATGAAATAATTTATTTTTGCTGTCTTGGTATCCCTTATAAATTGCATAATCGAATTTATCAGGGGAAATTATTTGCTAATTGAACGGGTAAATCCCCGCTTTTTTAAAACCATTCTGTTTTATTTTAGGATCTGTATCCTTCTAAATTGTCTTTGATAATATTGAATAAAAATTGATTCTTTTTCACAAGCTTAGCGTCCCATTTATCCTTGATTGGTTTAAAAATAGATACGTCGAGCTGCAAGACGTGGCTAGAGTGTGGCGGAAGCTTTAGGATAATAACTTTTAACGCCTCAATTGAACTAATATTTAGATAGGTGCTGTGGCTGGAGGAGTGTAGGAGTATGGATCACTTATCTTTAAAATCCTTAAGTAAAACTTTGCTAAAATAATTCTTGGACACTTATAACTCGATCCAACCTGTCTTGGTAGTAGCACCTATCATAAATGTGAAGGCCTTTAAAAATTATTGAGTGTATGCCCTTGGTCCCAACGTCATTAACACTCTGTATTTTCACGATCTGGGCTCCTTATTGTTCGAATTGCGAGAGCATCTATTACTCTAACTATTTTCGTTTATTTTGGGATCTATGCAGAAACTTGTTTCATTGATATTCCATGTATGATCTGGTTATTTTCCAAGTCTAATTCGCTTATTGTCTTTTGTAACAGTTCAAAATATTTATAAATGATGAAAGGATCCATAGAGCTAGCTTAGCTAGCTTGGGTTTTTTTTGGACTGAGTCTCTGTGCCTTGGTGTAAGGCCTATAAACCAGTGTGGACCAGGGAATCCATTTTTAAACCTTGCCTTCAAATTATTTTTTCACACAAAGTCTCTGATTTTTTTAATTACTTTTGATCTCGATCTCTTCTTTCCATAGATTTTATTCCAGGGGCAATTTTTATCACCTCTTCTATTGGTATAACCAAGTCCATTCCAAAGGCTTTGCTTTTGGCACCTCATCTTCTTTTACAGTATATTACACTAACTTATTTCTACTTATACATATTTAAAAATGTCCTTTTTGTATATGGACTTACCAGCTCGCGTTAAAATATATTAGGTTTGTTCAAATTTGGACAGCCGCCGCCTTGAATGGTCATACACTGTTGCCATATCTCCACTCAATAAAGATTAGTGTCTGTTAAATATGTTTTCACAGCGTTGCCTCTACTAACCTGATGGTTTTCGTAAATAAATAGAAAGAACGCATTCACCCCATACACGCACTTACCCCCAACTGAACTTATAAATAAAGCAGCTGTGAGTATTTAATGCTCCAAAATGCTTAAGATTATTTTAAAGCTATTTCAAAAGCAAATCCTAACATGTATATAGGGATATTTAAAATTAAGAAATCTTAAAGAAGCAAAATTCCTCCTACAAAAAAAAAGAAAAGTTTTATAAACATAGGACAGCGAATACTTAGTTTCTAAAATCTACAATTTTTTTGACAATCTTTGACTTACTGCCGCAAGACCCATTAACTCTATAAGTTCCCTCGAGCGATCTTGACCTATCGCAACTCGGTGTCTACGTCACCCGGTGACCGGCTTCCTCTAGCACGGCATTGTCCATATCTTTTCTGTGTGCGTTTAATTATATATATTAATCTTTCTTTGTTCAAAATTAAAACTTTTTAGTTACAATAAAATGCAGCCTTCAATATATAAGTTATTATAATTTTAAACTTAAGTTTAGTGATGTTGGTTCAAATTTGAACCAAGTTTTTTTTCTGAGTGCATTTCAAAAAGTTCGCAACGTATTTAAAAAAATACGATGTATTTTTTAAAGTTTCAAAAAAATATTCTTGTAAAAAGCATGACAAATAGTTGTACCTATAGCTTTAGAAAATGTACATTTTTTTGTACAAGGTGTCCCAGTAGGGTGTTCCCTCGGTTTTGGTGATAATGGTTAAAGATAGAGAAAAAGTTTAAATATAAATATTAGCATATAGGATGACTTATATACTTACTTAAATAGTTTTTCATATATGAAACACCCTACATTTTATAACATTTTTGAATTTTATCTAAAATTTTACGTCTAATTCATATAATGTCCATAGGCCTAAGTTTAATTGTTTTCGAAATATTGACATTTAAAAACTGGGATTTTCAATTTCGAACATCTTTTGAGTCTAAACGGTATTCAAATTACCATAAATTTCTTCTCTATTTCTAACTGGTATCAAGATATCAACCGAGAACACACTATGGGGACACTAAAATGTTTTAAAACTTTCACTTGAGGAAGTAAAAAAGTACTCTGAAAAACGCAACTGACAACTATCGCAACGAAAACGTCAAGCTAAATAAGCAATAATCTGGCCGCCTTGCCAGATCGGGTCGCCAGTCGACGTCACGACTCACTCAGGCAGGCAGGCGTCCCCCTCACCCAATAACTGCTTATCGAGGTAACCTTATAGAGTTAATGGGCCTTGGCGCGTTTGGGGCTGGTAAGCTGCTCTTTATAACTGTTTTCGTGACATGTATGCTTACACTTGTACTAAGTGATCTGCCATCTATATTATGTAATAATACATTACTTTGCAGTTTTGTAATTTTTTCGTTTTTCTTACACTTGGGGGTTGAGCATGAGACTTTGAATAAATGAATTCGAAATTAAAAGTTTTTTTTTATTGGTAAATTATTATTTATTTATTGGTAAATTACTTTCTTAAATGCATTGTATAACTCATTGTTCAAAAATAAAGTTGTTCTTTATTTATTTATTTATTTATATCTATTATAAATCTCTAAAAATACAATTTAAGAGCAGAGTTTTGGTTTTTCACTATTTTTAGGTAAAAACGTTAATTCTTGATATAACACTCTAGAAGGAACCATTTTTGTCACCTCCAAATTAGCCCATTTGTAGACTTTGGCCAGCCTATTACTATGTGATAGTACCACATAAATTTAGCTAACTAATTCTAAAAGGCTTTTATTAATATTTACTTACCTATATTTAGTTAACTAATATTAAATGGTTATCATTTAATAATAGTTAAAAGGAGAAAATGCTTCTTTAAGGAATACGTTTACCGGCTCTAAGTTGATTACGATTAAACAACAATTAATAGAGGGTAGGTTTTTATGTATATAAAATGTTATCCTGTGAAGTTAAACATTTTTACTGGGAAACCTGAAATGGGTTATTCTATGCAAGATAGATGCACACTATGATCATGATTAAATATTTTTTAATTTGATCTCAAAAACGACTTACTATAATTACTCAGAAAGAAAACATGGTAAAAGAAGCAGTTTTATTACTCACAAAAATGCGTTTTAATGGCTCACTATTGTACACCGAAATTTAATATTGGATTAAATTTTGGTATACGATTTAGATCTTACATTAAATGCGCCATTAAATGTTTTTCACTTATTTATATTACCACGTACCTACATGTTTAGAAATATTTATATCGCTTATGCATTTTTGACTAGGTATATCAAGATTTCGTTCAAGAAAAGCCATGTCCAGAATCATTTGTTTTATTAGGTGACGCATATATGACAGTTTTAGAACCGGACGATGCACTCGAAAACTATGAAAAGGCACTAAATGAAAATCCCAGTGATCCATTTTTGACGACCAAAATGGGAAAAGCTTTAATCGAATCGCATTACTTTAATAGAGCAGTTGAATATTATAAGAAAGCAATTAAAGATATAAAAGATCCAGAGCTTACGTTGCAATTGGCGGATCTGTACCTTAATTTGAAAGAGTACGAGAAGGGGGAGCTGCTGTTATTAAACGAATTGGAAGATGATTCGGAAAAAGTCGGTATGGAAGATATGAATCATCTTCGTTACAGGTAAATTTTATAATATTTATTAACCCCCATCCCTCAACGCACAATTTTTATTCAGCATACTACCTAGGTGACCATGTTTCAGATGAAATATGTAACACCTACAAAACACATGATCTTTGTAACATAACAACTATGTTTCGCTAAAAGCTCAAACATGTATCAGGAAGGTTGTTGAAACTCCAAAATGTCCTACCTAAATAAGGAACAATGTTCCCTAATAAAGAACAGAAGAACATTTCTGATCTATATCAACAATATCTCGTACATAAATTAGTTTGCAGTTGAAACGTATTTACAACATGCGATTATATGAACATCGCGTCTACATCACTCTAACATATTATAATAAATGTTGGCGCTATTATGACAATATGGCATTTCTGTATATATTATAGAGAGCTTATCGTTCTTGTTCTCTATGTAAGTTCTAAAAAAATAAGCAAATGAACGTCGAGAAGCACCTTGTTTATTATATGCTTATAAGATATTTTGATCCGTATTCGGTTGGTTAAATTATGTTTACATCAAATTATTTAAATTAGTGTCTTTAAAAATGTTGTCACAATTTGATTTTTATATTTAAAAAAAAAATGATTTGCTATTTGTTTTTTCGGAATTGCAAAACAAGTGAAGGAAAAAAATTTTTGCCACTTTTTTTTATTATTTATTGATATATTTTTAGATATGATCTATCAGAACTTTATTTAATTTAGCGCAGTTTTATTAAATTAAAAACGTAAAAGTACGAACAATTACAAATATATCTTAAAATACATTTATTTTATAAGTTATTCCTTTCAGGGCCAAACTGTTTTATCTTCTTGCCAAAATTCAAGAGAAATCTGGAAATTTTACATATGCTGTTAAGAGCTTAAAAGATGCGATGGACATTTTAATGCGAATAAGAAAAAGAATCGCCTTGGAACAGAACAGTAAGTTTCCAAACTCTAATTATACTGTTTAGTAAATTAATACTTGATTGGGTAATACAGATGGAGTGAAACAAAGTGTTCATGAATAAATTGAATTACACGTATCTTTTGTCAGATGCTTTCGATTGGTATGTAAATATTTGCGCAAGAAGAAGAAGAAGAAGAAAAAGGAGTTGCTTCTACATAACCCATTATGTTTATTTCTTTTCTCTGTCTATCTTGTTTTGTGTATGCTTTAGGACAGGACTCGATAAATGATCCGTGCTCTACTAAATCTAATTTAAGCCGGGCAACTACGTCTCGGAAAGGTTGCGTTCTCTCGGAATATTTAATAGATATTATTCTAACCATAGCGCTTATTATTTACCTTTGTAAATATAATTTCGAAGCTTTTTGGGGATTTTCATTAGATTGTATGAAACAAACTAACATATAATTTTCGTAGATCGCCATTATTGTAAAAAAAGTAAATTAAATATAGCATATAGTTAAATAGAAACTCCAAAATCTCAAAAACCAAAAGAGCTATGCAAATTCTGTTGACGCTATCTTTAATTCCACAAAAAGTAGTACAAGCACTGTACCGGTGTGAAGACGTCCGCCAAATTCTAGCCGCTCACATTCGGTACAAGCGCTGTACCGAATGCTGCCGACGGCCGCTATCAGTGGCGCACTGTTATTTTAATTATCAGGTATATATTTTAAATGAAATATGATTAATTATTGACAATTTAGTGAAATTACCTATCAAATACACTTTCATGCCGAGAACCACCTAGTGAAAATATTTCAGATCTGCTTCGAAATGTAAAAATCGATTCTATACATTACCTTTAATTGTTATAATTTTGAGAACGTTTATATGCTAAACAGTTACTTGTTTCTTTAACAGCTTACTTCCGATCGAAAGATACAACATACGTAAAACAAAAGAAAGCCTTAGTTCTGTAAAAATAAATTATATACCAGAATATACTCACAGGAGTATTGAATACCTCTTGTAGAAACTTCCAGTTCCAGTTAGAGTCCATAATTATAAATAAATGAAATACCTAGAAGTAGGGTTTCCATCTCCCCGGATTTGCCCGGACATGTTTGGGTTTCTAAGGCGTCCGGGGACGTCCGGGCGGATTTCCAAAAAATGTCCGGGTTAATGTTGAAAATCATAGTTTTAATAATAGGTATAACATTACATCAGCAAAGTTCATAAATTTATATAATCTCAACTAACTCGACCTTCGACAACTCGTGATGGCGCGCAACCAACATTACAGATTGGCCAAATCCGCTATATCAACGAAGTTCTACAAAGCGCGTTTTCGTTTCGTTTCGCCCATCTCTATGCGAGTGTTTTTGGTTTGTATTTTACTCGGGGATTCCCCTTTATAACCGAACGGCTCGAACGGTTTTGTTTTGACCAATCAGTGCATTCTGTGCATTTGGTTTTTTGTGGTTTGTGTTTTGTGCTTTTACATAGTACATCAATATATTATTTTGAGAGTTAATTATGCCAAAACGAAAGTGCGTTGTTTCGGATGAAATGCTTAATACATTTCCTTCTTTTAAAAAGGGAAAGTCGAGTTTTGAAGTAATGTGTAAGATATGCAGTGTAAATCTTAGCATTGCACACAAAGGCAAAAAAGACATCGAGGACCATATAGCTACTGAAAAACATAAAAAGAACTTGAAAAGTCAGGCAGGTCAGTAAAAAAAAAACTAGTTAACGGTGTTAGAAAATCTAAATTATATTTATTATAATTTTAGGCACATCCAAACTAGACGTTTTTGTTAAGGCAACAAGTAAAGATAATGAAAAACTTGTTAAGGCAGCTGAAGCAACACTAGCATATCATACAGTCAAACATCACCAGTCATTTAATTCAATGGATTGTACAACTAAGATCCACAAGAAGATGTATCAGGACTCATCAATTTTAAAATCAGTGACTTGCGGCCATACGAAAGTTGAAGCCATAGTAAATGGAGTACTCGGACCGTCAACAGTAAAAGCTATCACAAATCAGATTAGTGGTATTTCGTTTATTGGAATTTCTACAGATGCCAGTAACCATAATGCAATTAAGATGTTTCCTATATTAATTCAATATTTTGATTTTAAAAAAGGGGGAATACAGATTAAACTAGTTGATATATGTAGCTCAGACAACGAAACATCGGAGACTGTTACAGACCTTTTATATTCCGTACTGGAAAAACTTAAACTTACTACAAAGTGCATTTCATTTTCTGGTGATAATTGTAACACCAACTTTGGTGGAATTAACAGGGCTGGTCAAAATAATATTTTTAGCAGATTAAAATCTAAAATAAATAATAATCTAATCGGCATTGGATGTCCGGCTCATATCATAAATAATGCGGTTCAGACCAGTTGTGACATCTTGCCAATTGACATAGAAAGTATAGTTTTAAAGCTGTTTAATTATTTTCACATTTTTACAGTTAGAGTGGCCTCTTTAAAACAATTTTGTGATTTTATTGACACAAATTACATGCAATTGTTATACCATTCCAAAACTAGGTGGCTTTCATTATTTCCGGCTATTGAAAGAGTGCTCAAGATGTTTGACGCTTTGAAGTCGTATTTTTTGTCTGAAAAAACTCCACCCTTTATTATTAAATCATTTTTCGAAAATTTATTTTCTGAAGCTTATTTATATTTTGTTCATTCTTTGATGTCAGTGTTTCACCAAAATATTGAACGTATTGAACGCGCTGATAATTCCGTTGTCGAGGTACTAGTCATTCTTGAAAATGTTATTGAGAACCTAACTAACAGATTAAAAACTAGGTTTATCCCACTAAAAGTCCGTGACATTTTAAAAAAGCTTCAGAAGAAGGTTTTGAAACAGAGTGCGATATATTTAGAAAAAATATATTTTGTATGTATGAAAAAGCTATCGATTATGTCAAAATTTGGATAAAACCTCTTGAACAGTTTAAATGTTTTAAGTGGATGAACTTAAATAATTTGGAGGCAAAAGACTGGGAGGTGGACATTTTACCATCCATAAACTATCTTTTAGAAAAAGGCGTCAATATTGACGATGCAAAGTTTTTTGACCAATACTTTTCCTTAAAACAATTTTATAACTAACAGTTTTTCTGAAGAGCAGCATGATTTGTCAGCTCATAAAAAGTGGGTTATTTACTTTCAAAGTTATGTATCAATTGAAGTATTTTCGGAACTATTAAATCTATGCGAATTTTTTTTCTCCATCACGGCACACAATGCAAATGTTGAGCGTATATTTTCATTAATTGCTGCCCAGTGGACAAAGGAACGCAATAGGCTAACCCTTGATTCAATAAAAGGGATTATATTGACAATTTTTAATTATGATATGACCTGCAGTGAATTTTATGATTTTATTTTGTCACCTGAAAATATGTCTGTCCTAAATCAAATTCAGAAATCTGAAAAGTATCAAATAAAATAAGGAAATTTGGCACCTTTTTTTATGAAATCATTTTTTTTTGTTCCTATGTTTTGCACTGTTCTATCTTTTGTTCCTATTTTTGTTCCGTCTTTTTTTTAATAATAAATGTTTATTTAAGTTTTACTTTTGCTCAAAATAAATAAGTAAGTACGTTAATTTATAGTTTTATTGTTTTAGTTAAAAATTTATACTACTATATCAGTTTTATAAAAGAGTCCGGGTTTCGTCCGGGTTTTAGGTCTTAAATGTCCTGGGTTTTAAAAAACTGATATGGAAACCCAGGTGGCTGTTTCCAGAGTAACTGGAGCGACTAAATCATTGCGGCCTGAGGGCATATAGAAGAGTATTTTTGTCGATCTAGTTTTTGGAGATGAAGGATACAGAAAATAATTAAATACCCAAAAGGGTAGGTAGCAGTTTCCGGAGTAATTGGAGCGGCTGAATCATTGCGGCCTAGTTTAGAGGTACGAGGGCATATAGAAGAGTATTTCTATCGATCTATTTTTTGGGGATAAAGGGTGCGGGGCTAAGAAAAAAATTAAATATTCAAAAGAGTAGGTGGCAGTTTCCGGGGTAATTGGAGCAGCTGAATCATTGCGCCCTAGTTTAGAGATACGAGGGCATATATAAGAGTATTTCTGTCGATCTAGTTTTTGGGGATAAAGGGTGCGGGGCTAAGAAAAAAATTAAATACTCAAAAGGGTAGGTGGCAGTTTCCGGGGTAATTGGAGCGGCTGAATCATTAAGGCCTTGTTTAGAGGTACGAGGGCATATATAAGAGTATTTCTGTCGATTTAGTTTTTGGGGACAAAGGGTACGGGGCTAAGAAAATATTTAAATACCCAAAAGGGTAGGTGGAAGTTTCCGGGGTAATTGGAGCGGCTGATTTCATTGAGGCCTAGCTTAGAGGTACGAGGGCTTATATAAGAGTATTTCTGTAGATCTAGTTTTTGGGGATAAAGGGTACGGGGCTAAGAAATAAGTTAAATACTCAAAAGGGTAGGTGGCAGTTTCCGGGGTAATTGGAGCGGCTGAATCATTGCGGTCTAGTTTAGAGGTACGAGGGTATATATAAGAGTATATCTATCGATTTAGTTTTTGGGGACAAAGGGTACGGGGCTAAGAAAAAAATTAAATACTCAAAAGGGTTGGTGGCTGTTTCCGGAGTAATTGTAGCGGCTGAATCATTGCGGCCTAGTTTGGAGGTACGAGCGCATTGCGGCCAAGCTTAGAGGTACGAGGGCATATATAAGAGTATTTCTGTCGATCTAGTTTTTGGGGATAAAGGGTGCGGTGCTAAGAAAAAAATTAAATACTCAAAAGGGTAGAAGGCAGTTTCCGGAGTAATTGGAGCAGCTGAATCATTGCGGACTAGTTTAGAGGTACGAGGGCATATATATGAGTATTTCTATCGATCTAGTTTTTGGGGATAAAGAGTACGGGGCTAAGAAAAAAATTAAATACTCAAAAGGGTAGGTGGTTGTTTCCGGAGTAATTGGAGCGGCTGAATCATTGCGGCCTAGTTTAGAGGTACGAGGGCATATATAAGAGTATTTGTGTAGACCTAGTTTTTGGGGATAAAGGGTACCCTTTTGAGTTATTAATTTTTTTCTTAGCCCCGCACTCTTTATCCCCAAAAAATATATCGATAGAAATACTCTTCTATATGCCCTCGTACCTCTAAACTAGGCCGCAATGATTCAGCCGCAGAAATTACTCAGGAAACTGCTACCTACCCTTTTGGGTATTTAATTATTTTCTTAGCCCCGTAGCCTTTATCCCCAAAAACTAGATCGACAGATATACTCTTCTATATGCCTTCGTAACTACAAACTAGGCCGCAATGATTCAGCCGCTCCAGTTACTCTGGAAACAGCCACCTACCCTTTCTAGGTGTTTGGTCTATTTCTTAACCTTTTGTCCCCAAAAACTAAATCGACAGAAATACTCTTCTACATGCCCTCGTATCTCTAAGCTAGTTCGCAATAATGCAGCCACCTCAATTACCTAAGAAACAGCAACCTACCCTTTTAGGTATGTGATTTATTTATAATTATGGACTCTAACTGGAACTGGAAGTTTCTGCAAGGGGTATACAATACTCCTCTGAGTATATTCTGGTATATAATTAATTTTTACAGAACTAAGGCTTTCTTTTGTTTTACGTATGTTGTATCTTTTGATCGGAAGTAAGCTGTTAAAGAAACAAGTAACTGTTTAGCATATAAACGTTCACAAAATTAAAGGTAATGTATAGAATCGATTTTTACATTTCGAAGCAGATCTGAAATATTCTCACTAGGTGGTTCTCGGCATGAAAGTGTATTTTATAGGTAATATAACTAAATTGTCAATAATTAATCATATTTCATTTAAAATATATACCTGATAATTAAAATATCAGTGCGCCACTGATAGCGGCCGTCGGCAGCATTCGGTGCTTGAGCGGCTAGAATTTGGCGGCCATCTTCACACCGGTCCTGCACTTTTGCGAAAACCGCAACCCTCTATACTCTCTGTACAGTAACATGACGAGGGCTACCTAAATAGGGAGAGACTCCGTGTTGAGTTGTAGAATTCTGATGGTGTTAAAAGTAAATGTGTTTGTACCTCAGATGAAAAAGGAATGATTCGATATTTTGTAACACGTTTTTATGATAATTCCTTTGCAAAAACACTAATTACTGTTTAGTCAACACAAAGAGCAGCTGTTTAAATAGAAGCTAAAGCCCGTAAGTTGAGCACGTCGAATGTCGTAAGTATTTTTTATATTATTTTGCGGAAAACAAATACTTAATATTATAACAAAACAGTATTCTGCTAAAAGACCCCAATATCTCAGAAACTAATGTAGCAACCAATTTGATGCAACTTACAAAGAAGTGTTAGAAAGTGTTTTGTTTTTATTGTCGTCGTGACCCCTAGAGAGATTACAGCAGCGTTTTCATTTTAGCCGTAAGTAGTTATATTTTTACAGCATCAAATATAAACCTCTTACCAAATTTTGATATCCTCATTAGTTCCCGAGAAAAAAGGGTTTGAAGTTTTAAGCGAAACCCCCTGTATATTCAGTAAATGGTATGAATCTTCGCTAAATTTCAAGGAATAATGTTTCTGAAAATATCTAAATCAGGTAAAGAGAAACCTAACCGAACGATTTTATTTGAGGTTCGTCCTCAAGTGGGTATGTAGAATGATTTATTTAAAAGATTTTTGTTATTTTCATAAATTAATGATGCCCCTACTTAGTCCCTTGCACTCTGTTATTAGCTTAGCAAAATTTGTTCTAGCACTATATAGGATGTGCGACATATCAATATATAAATAAGTACCACCAAAGACCGATTATACTCTGAATAGACAATACAACAATTGGAAAATAAAAGACCCCTAAAATGATTGCATTTATCGGTAACTTGGAATCCATCAGCCAGGGTTACCAGTCGGAGGCATTCTCCGATTTGCTTGATCAATCGTGGTTAGGCTGATTATAGACTTAGTTTGCGTTACTGACAACACATATTGCAGCCATCGAGATGAATGTTACGATTAAATGGCGACACACGCGTTTGATATGGAACGCCTAGTGGACTGTCTATTCGGAATATAACCGGTGTTTGGTTCACCATTCTGAACTATCAACACGAAGCGAGTGAAGTAGATAAAATATAATGTTTATTTCTGAATATTCAAGTTTATTTCTAAAAAATATATATTTTTAATTTGTGATTAGTAATATATTGATTTGACCCTTTAGTAAAATAATTATCTGACCGAAAGAATAAAATGAAAATTGCTGAAGAAACAAACCTGGCTCTGGTAAAGTACAGGCGCACTAAGTCAAATAATGATGGGAAAACTTTTAGGGAACTTCGGAACTTTGTCCTCAATTAGGCGTGAAAAAGAAACAGACAGCTTGTGTGTTTGCTTTAAATAATAAAGAAAAAGGTTGGAACTTAAGAAAACAGTGGATTTTAAAATAAATAAAAATAAAGATGTCCCTCTAAATCTGAACCAAATAAATTAAATACATATTTCTCTGAATTTGATAATAAGACATACAATATTAGCGTTAAGATGCTGAATTATATACTAATTAGAGTTACAGTTAACATTCATTTTCAACTGACAGTAATCTATAATATAAAAGAATGTTTTACTTTATAGAATCAAATGTTTCAGGCTGTGATAATCTGTCATTAGGTATGATTCGATTCTGTATTACCCATATTTTGCCGAAGACATGTCATATTATTAATTCGTACCTTAATTTCCAGACCTTTGGAAAAACCCTTTTCTAAAACCAATAAAGTTCCTGACTTCGGATTGTGTTGTGACCCAAAACTAAAGTATAGATCTGAGAATTAAGGTGTTCTATTTCTGTTACCAGTTCGCGTTTTTTGAAGTACTGAAGTTTGATGTAAAATCACTGTTTTGTTTTTTCCTTTTTTCCGTTCGTTGTATCTACGCAGTCTAGCCACCTTAACCTTGTACTGGTCTAGAAGCTGTTCTTGATTCAGGATAGGCACTGTGTTAATTCCTGCTGAGAGTGCAATCGCGGTTACCTTTTTATTGGAACCACCTTATTGGAAGGATGGCCTTTCAAATATTCTCCTATAACGTCTAATTTCGCTCTCAATTTCTGAATGCCACTTTCTAGTCTTCTTTTCCATGCAGGGGTATAGTTTTTACCACTGCCTAGTTTCCTATTTTATGGGTAGTATGACTTCTGGCCGTTTATTTCGCTCACAGTTACAGCAGCGCAGTAGATGGCAAGATGTACCTGTTATAGCATGCGCTGAGTTAAGAGGTAGTCAACGAGCACTTCGTTTGCTAAGGAAAAAATTTTCTTAGCTTTCTTGATACTTTTTAAGACAGGGATGTTTGGCCGGGTCATAGGGTTAGAGTCACGGTAGTTCGTGAGAAGACCGTAGAACTTTTCCGATATTTGTTGCTGATCTTCGTTGGCTCCATATGTGGCGGATTAGATAGATTGTGGATGTTCTCCCGTGTCTACGTACTCATGATTTGCGTAAAAAATTGCCTGATGTTTTTATTGACTTAATATATAATTTAAATATAATTCTAGCACTCTGGTTAGCCAACTGTGGGGTATCGAATCAAAGGCTTTTTTATAATCTATGTAACCAGTATGAAGGTTTCTATAATTTTTCTTGGTTTGTTCTATAATGACGCTGTCTATAATTAGCTGCTCCTTGCATCCTCGGCTGTTTTTCCTGCACCCTTTTTGCTCTTCCGTTAGAATGTTTTCGTGTGCTAGATGTTGTTCTATTCTCTTGGTAATTGTGGCTGTGATGATCTTATATAGGGTTGAAAGGCATGTAATAGGTCGGTAATTTGACGGGTCCTTATTGTCTGAGTTTTTGGGTTTAGGGTATGTTATTTCTTGGGTGAGAAAACTGGGGAGTGAGGTTTTAAAATAATTTCATTAATTTGGCCATTGAGAGCTTCATGTGTGGAGGTAAACTGTTTGTACTAAAAGTTATGAATGTTATCTATTCCAGGACATCCAGTTATGCGTGTATTTAATTGTTTCTGCAACTGCTTGTGTTGTTATTGCAAAGTCCTCTTGTTCCTCCATGCACTTGTGTCTGTCATCTTCCGCTTTAATCCATGAAGCGTTATTATTATGTAGTTTCGGTTCTGACCAAATGCTTTTCCGGTATTCTGTACTCTCTTGTTTGGTCGGTGGATCTATTACTCGTGCCTCCTCATTGCTCATAGTTTTTTGGTAGAACTGTTTTTCGCTTCTTCGAAACAGATTGTTAGCGTCCTTTCTTTCATTTGACACTTTGTATTTTCGGAGAATATAATACACAGATAATTTTTGCTTCAAGAGTGTCAAGGATTTCTATAAGCGTGTGATCAGGAGATTTAGATTCGATTTTCTCTACACTTTATGTTATACGTTTTGACTTGTTGCCGTTCACGAATTGGGTAAGATGTCTCAATTCTTTTCTAATTCTGTTAATTTTGTTTTCGATCCTTATCTGCCATTTGAATTTTGGTTTTATGCTGTAGGTGTTTCTGTGTCGTGGCTGATCTGTGTTATCGTGGTTATAGCTGCTGAGTAGATCACTGTATGATTGTCCTCAATTGTGCTTGTATTCGTTATGTACTCGACTAAGATGTGTTCGTTGATAGTCTTAAAGATTTTTTGTGTGTCCCGTTTGAAGATTCACTGAGGAATAGGATCTCTTGTTGTAGGATCGGTACCTGACCATTTGTTTAGATGTGACTTCATTTCTACTTTGATTGCTTGTGTGAGAGACGGTCCGAGGTGTAGCTGTGTGTATGATGCTTTGAGCGAATGATTCAGTTGTCCTGTGTGCTGTGTGGTACTTAATATATGTCGTGAGTTGTTGCTGGGAGCTTCGCCCCTACTGAGCATTGAGTGAGGTTAGAAATCCTCTTGTGCAAAGTTGATCTGGTTTGTATGTGGGATCGGTTCGGTATCTACCCCACTGTCCTCAATGTTTAGTTGATGAATGTTAGTTCAGCAGCTACCATAGTTTTGATGTTTTGCAATGCGAGTGGTGTGAGCTTACTGGTCTTAGTGATGTCTCTTTTTTGATCTATTACTCTCTGTTCTGTGACAAGTGATTTGTATTCTAGGTATTGTGCTATGAAAAGTGTATGCAATTTATGTCCGTATCCTGATGAAATTGTTTCAAGTTTGGTAACGGTGTAGTAACCTTTTTGTTGGTTTACCTGCCTTGGTAGTTGCAGGTAATCATTGTGATATATCAGCTATTGCAATGGGCTCAAGTTGTTGTGTTTGGCTAGCATCTGTGTCAGATGTATTTGTGTATCCATTTTGGCAGCGCATGATCGGTTCGCTCGATTCTGTAATGCGACTCATGCGTTGCCCTGCTTTTGCCGCCTTGGTGGGTGCCAGCTTGGCCGGCAAAATACTTTGGCTTTGCTTGGTCGTGATCGTTTCGGTCGAGCTGTCCTTTCCCGCGACGTCCTCAACCGTTACGCCGCTCGCCCGATGCTTCTTTTAATGATGCTCTGTTGTTTGAGTTGATGTTTTGTGGTGTTAGAAGCTCAAAGTATCACGATATTTGGTCGCCTGTTAGTAGAAGGTAGATCATTTTATTGTGTGTTTGTTTATCTATTATTGTTGGTCTCTGTTTAACGCAAACTGTTTTGTTCTTGTTGTTCTTGGTTTTGAGAAAATATGGAATATATGCTTCTGGGTTTCCGAGAGAGCAAATATCTCTAGGCTCGTTCCGTATGTAGTGGTTTTGCTCTTACACTTATAATAGTTGTTTAAGTCCTTCATTTTGTCGTCGTGAAATAACGAAAAAATCTGAAGTTCCGACCAGTTTTGTTGTAGGTATTTCATGCGTCTTCTCGAAGTTTGGCATGATTGTTTTGATGGCCGTATATATGCAAGCTGCCTGATCGGAACAGACAGCTTCCGTCTCCAACAATGTTGGCTCTGATGCAATTCTCGGGAATAGGTTCGGCTGTAGAAGTTTTTTCGGCAAAGGCTCGCCTGTTCACCCTTTCGCCGCTACCGTCCCATATGCTGTCACCTTCAGCAGTGGCTTCCAAGGTGCACTGGCGATCCCCAGCCAGCGGCTGTTTTCCGAGGCTCGATGCTTTCTCCATTTTCATGGTTGTTGACCCTGGTCGTCCAGGTAACTGGGGTCCGTGGGGGCGTCACTCCTCACGCAACTTAACCGAGGTTAGTTGCTCCGTACGGTTTCAAATGTTAGGAGGGGTTTAGGGTGGTTGGCCTGAGGAGGGTAGGGTTTACTGGATGCTTAGGACAGCGGACAGCTGGACGCCGCTGACAGTACGGATTACGCATTATCGTAGCGTCCTCAATACTGCTGGATGCAGTACCTAGACGGTCAGACTTATTTATTATTATTATAATTATTATTATCATTATCGTTATTATTATTTCCCCACCTTATTGTCTCACAGTATTCCTGTGGTTGTATTTTATACTGACGGGATTATACTAAGTCAGTATAAAAAAAACAACTATTGTGTAATATTAATATTATTATTATTATTATCATTATTTAAATAGAAAAGTTGATTTCCAGAAAACCTAATTCCGGTTTTTTTAAATTCAATGTTCAAATACTTTTATTTCGATCCTGGTATGTAAAATACGCAAATATTACATTAAATTTAAAGGGTAATTTTTATTTCGTTTTATCATATTTCCGCAAAAATAAAAGGGAATAGAAATATTTTAATTTCCTATTTAAAAACCACATAGAAAATGACTCTTGTTTTGGTGTTCATTGGGATAACCTTCTAAATTTTGTATTCCTAGTTAAATTATTACATGTATTATATCATAATATACATGCTAAAATAATAATAATAATAATAATAATAGGTATTTATTTGCCAAATAAATACATTGTCATATTATTAACTTAAGTTAAATAAAATATTTTGACAAAAAAGAGACTGAAAATCAATTAAGAAAAGATCCTAGTTCAGCCTCCTATGACTTCATAAATAAATTAAATGGATACTAATAATCATCTAATACCTAAATGTAAAAGTAAAAGTAGTTCTTATTAAATCTAACCATAACCATACATTCAAAACAAATTACAAAAAGTCAAAAACAAAAACCAAGAAAGACATCAAGGGGCTTATCCGAATCAAAATCAAAGACCCGCTTGGCACGATTTTATGAGTATTTATATTATTTTTTAAACGTCATTAACGTTAGTGACTTTAAATTCTCGGGTATCCCATTGTAAATAACATAAATATTGTAGGAAAAAATTGAGCAAATGTACATCTGTTCTATATCGAATTTTATTAGTAAGTTAAGAATTATGTTGTGAAACAAGACAGCGGAGTGAAGTTTTCTTCGATCTTCTATACATAGCCAATTGGTTTCCGTTAACTTATAGGAAACAGGTTGCCTGCGAATTCCGTAAATAAATCTCAAACATTTTTGCACACGCTGAATCCTATCTTAGTCTACTTTATCCGCGCATGGGCCGTAAATAATATCAGAAAAATTAAAATGGCTAAGTACTAGTGAGTCTGCCAATTTTATTTTTTGTGTTTTTGTTAAAAGGTGTCTGTGTGGAAAGAGTCTTTTCAGATTCTCATAAGCAAGCCGAATACATTTATTTACATGTGGTTTGAATCTTAAAGAAGTATCAAACATTAATCCCAAACTTCGACAAAAGTCAGAATGAGAAATCTCGTGTGTTCCAATTTTCAGCTTTATACTAGGGTATATTTTTTTTCGATTCTTTCCAAATAATAAAACTGTTGATTTCGATGGGTTTATTAAAAGCTGGTGTTTATCAGAAAATTCAACCAACTGTTTTAAATCATAAAT
Source organism: Kuschelorhynchus macadamiae (assembly GCA_030620095.1). Taxonomy (NCBI): domain Eukaryota; kingdom Metazoa; phylum Arthropoda; class Insecta; order Coleoptera; family Curculionidae; genus Kuschelorhynchus; species Kuschelorhynchus macadamiae. The sequence goes on from JAUTXW010004716.1 coordinate 433,944, forward strand.
TAGTCTTTCTTCAGCTACACGGACTTCACTTGGAAAAAATGATATGTACAATTGTGTATCGTCCGCATAAAAATGACTTACAAAAGGTGAGACAGCTGGTTATGTTGCTGGTATAAATAGTAAATAAAAGTGGCACAAGTATTGATCCCTGGGGCACTGCACAAAGCTGAGGTGACACGGACGATACACCTTTGTATGTTTCAACATACTGCAGCCTGTTGCTTAAGTAATTACTCATAGCAATAGCATTTTGATCAAATCCTATATAGTGTAGTATAGAGAGGAGCAGCTCGTGATTTAATTTATCAAATGCTTAACTATAATCTAAGAGTAATAAAGCAGTCGTTTTACCCCTATCGGTTGCTTCGATAGTATCATCCATAACACCTAAAAGTGCTGTAGTGCAGCTAAAACCAGGCCTAAACCTTGACTGATTTATAGGTAATACATTATACAAATTCAGATGTTCCCTTATTTGAATGTTAATTATTTTTTTCAATATTTTCGATAACACCGGCAGAATGCTTATGGGCCTTAAATCATTGTAGTTTTCCGCATTTTTTGTTTTAAGAAGGGGGAATATTTTTGATATTTTCCAATAATCTAGAAACGTGTTTTCTAAAATACACGAGTTGATAATATTCGTAAGAAAAGGTAACATTCTGTCAAGACAAAGCAGAATCATATCTAAATTTATTTGATCAGTTCCGGTAGCTGAAGATTTTATTTGAAATAAGCAATGCTTTACTGTACTTTCAGAGATCGTGTGAAAAGAAAGGAGCGTTGTTATTTCTGTTTTTATATTGTTGTTATAAAAATGTCAAAGATTTGGGTCGACCGGACCTATAGCACTTGAGTTTAAAAAGTGTTTATTTATTTCATTGGGTTTGTCTAAGTTAGCCGATATGTCGTTTTGCTTTCCGGCAGAATATATATTTGAGTTTTTTAATTTGTTCCAAAAAAGTTCTGAATTGTTAATATTATTGTTTATAGTATTTTGGAGATATTGTTTTTTTCCCGACATATAGCGATATTTGTTTGGTTTTTGATGTCTTTATAATAGTTCCAGTTTATTCCATTTTTATCTTTCTGATATTTTTTATACGCCCTATTCTTTAATATAATCATTTTTTTTTATTGTATAAGTTAGCCACGGTGGTTTTTTATTTTTAATATTTATTTGTACTATAGGTGCAAGGTATCGAAAATATTAATTAGGAAGTTATTTAAAGCTGCAACCTTATCATTAGTATTACGCAAGTAAATTATATCTTCAAATGTGGATACTGCAAGAAACTTATTGAGCAGATCATTAGCAATATTTTTTAAGTTTCTAAATTTCATGGATTTCAAATAATCCCATTTTTCTTTTAATAAAATATTACAAAACGTCAAGAAATGATTAGATAAACCCACATCTTTGACAACCGATTCATAATTTATTACCTCGTTTGACAGCAAAATTATATCTAATAAACATTCGCTAGTATTAGTAACTCTTGTTGGTTCTTTTATTACTTGTTGTAAATACAATGACTCTACGTAGCTATAAAAAATAGCTATGCCTCGTTCAACAATATTTAGAAGATTTAGTTGATATCACACCCCACAGACAATTTCGAAAGATTCAAAGTCATATAATATTTTTTCAAATACGTTTAAGAACACAGTTACGCTACCCCTGGGCGGCCTATAAAGAACTCCAACAACATATTTTCTTTTTATAATGTTAATCCAAAACTTCCTCAATAATTCCGTTTGACTCGGAGGAATTGATTGTAAACTGAATATTTCTTTTTACAGAAAGTGCGACACCGCCACCCCTTGTACACCTGTCCTGTCTTACCAAATTATACCCTTCAAGGTTCACAACATTGTCCGCTATACCAGATTCCAACCAAGTTTCTGACAGCCCTATAATGTCGTAATCATTTTCTTTCACCAGGTCTGTAAAACTGGAGAAATGCGGCACAAGCGACCTTATATTCAGATAAGCAACCCATAAAACATTTTTCATTATACAATGCTTAATTAATCTATAATATAATACTAACTGAGATTTTAAGTAAAAGCTAAAAAAAAATCAAGTATATAAGAAAAAAAAAGAAAATAAATTTCTAACAAAACAATTTACTTAAAAAAATGATATGAGACTTTAGAATTTTAATTATATTAAAGGTAATACAAAAAGTCCAATTCGCCTCAGTAGTCGTGACTACAGTAGCTCTATCCTTTTTATTCTCAGAGGAACCCAAGCGAACACAGCGTAAAGGCATTATACCTTTCAAACCAACTTGTAAGTTAAATTGTCCACTACCGTTTTTATGTTTGTTTTCAGGCAATCCGTAGATTCTTAACTGACTGAGTTTAAGTCGCTGCTCGAATTCATCTATTTTTGATTTCATATCTTCATTATCCTTTTCCAACAAACAAACTTGAGATTCCAAATTGTTAATCTTTGTCGACAGTCTCTGCAAAGTATCGTCGATTCTCTCGGACACCTTAGCAGCAATTCTGTCGACCAAGGTATTTAAAGATATTTCATCAGTTATCGCTTTTTTTGCGACATCTTGGACTAAATCATTTGTTATCGTTTTTATCTGTTTTTTTTTATCGCTCGGTGAAAACCATTTCGTTTACGATAGATTGTTACAAAAATACAAATAACTTAAAAACTCTTACGTGTTATAAAGTTGAAACTAGATGAAAGTTTAACAGGACACTTATTCTATCTTTTTACCAAATTACAATAAAAATGCTGCACTTCTACCACTAACAAACTGTAAAATTTATAGGATCCACCAAACACGTACTACTCGCTACTGACGAACTACATTATGATAATTACATCTAAATACAGTAAAACCGTAGTATCTTTTCGTTGACCTGTGATTATTAGTGGGCAAATACGAGTTTCTGATCTAACTTTTGTTTTAACTAAGTTTTGGTCTATTTCTACTAATATTGATTATTACATTTTAAACAATTTAACATTAATGCCAGCTTTTTAGGTTCTATGGACGATATTGATGGGCGTTTGGTAGATATATCAATGAAATTAGGTGAAATGGCTATATCTTTAAAAAATAATGAGCAAGCAGTTAATTATTACAAAGAAGGTCTTGCAGTATCACCTAATAATGTATCAATTTTAGTGGCGCTAGCGAAATTATATATGCAGGTAGGGAGCACTTCAAATATATTAACTGATAGCTATAGTCAAAAGCAGTGCGGGTCATACGATTTATCAACGACAAACTTTTTAAGTTTGTTTTTCTTTTATTACGTGTAATCTTATCATCCGCATAAAATCCGGAAGATGAATTAGATAGACCTATGATATGTTCATATGAAAAAAGAGGATAAACATATAAATACCAGCAGTTGCAAAAATCTTTGAGCGATGTCACTTCAATGTCAGATTGACAAGTCAGTGACAACATGAGTAATAGAAAACAATTTTCGGGTTTTTTGCATCCATAAGCAAAAAAAATGGTATTAAATCTAATAAAATGTTACGAAAATGAAAATTCACTGGCCAATATCCAGGAGACAGTAGCAAAAGCTCTGGGAATCGTTATAAGGACTGTGCAGAAAATTGTGCATGAAAAAATGCATAATTTACTACCGAAGAAGATTATGAAATGTACACGAAAAAAGCCAAAGCCAGAAGACTTAAGTGACAATGTAAAAATGGAAGGTTCGTAATGCAATTTACGATTTGACCCGTCAAGTTTTAAAAGAAGCTTTAAAAAATCGAGTCATATTGGAAATTGGACTAAAATCGTTGTCAAAATTAATAAAAATGTTGGGTTTCCGATATAAAAAGGACTGTAATCAAAGATTTTTATGCGAGTTGCCGCATTTAGCAAGTCAGCGTATCCAGTTTTTAAAGAAATATACGGAAAATGTTAATTCAAAATTTAGAAAAGTGGTATTTTCAGAGGAGACTTGGATATTTTCTAATGGAAGTGGTTCTAAATCTTGGCAGGACGAGTCTGTAAAAACAGTCAAGAGAAAAAAGGGATGTGGGACGGGAAAACGGTTCATCATTTTGCATGCAGGTTCTTCAACAGGATTTCTCCCAGGTGCAAGTTTCCTGTTTTCCTCCACATCCAAAAGTATGGACTACCATGATAATATGAACTGTGAACTGTTTGAAAAGTGGTTAAAAGAACAACTGATTCCAAATTTAGATGCTCCATCTTTAATCATTCTGGACAATGCATCTTATCATTCAAGAATCTTAAATAAACAACCTACTTCATCCTAGAAGAAAAGTGATATTTATGACTGGCTAACAAAACAAAAACAAAATCCTTTACCCAATATGCTGAAACTAGAACTTCTTTTAATGGATGGCAAAATCTATTAAAAAACCAACAATATATGCCTTAGATGAAATATTACGGGAAAATGGACATGAGGTTTTACGACTGCCACCATACCATTGCCAGTTTAACGCAATAGAATTAATATGGGCTGGGGCAAAATCATATTACGAAAAACACGTGAACGATGGTCTTACATCAGATGAAGTGCAAATTGTTTGGCAAGATTCATTAAATTAAATTACTGTACTGAAAGAAATCTGTGGAACATACGGAGAAATTAATATGGGATTGGTAGAATCGAGAACGACTTCTAGATGTCGAAATAGGACCGATGATCATTGCGCCATTTGAGGACGACTGAGAGGATGAGGACTTTTTAAGTGATGATGATATTTTTTAGTCTATAATATTAAAAAGTTTCTGAAGGGTTATATTAGTGTTTGACGTGTATATATCATAAATTGCATTATGAATATCTATTTTTGCATTCTAACTTAAGTCTTTTGCCTTTGGATTTTTTCATGTACATTTCTTAATCTTCTTCGGAAGTAAATTATGTTTTTTTTTCATGCACAAGTTTCTGTACATTCCTTATACCGATTCTCAGAGCTTTTGCTACTGGCTCCTGGATATTAGCCAGTGAATTTTAATTTAATTTTTTTTTTATTAGATTTGACATAATGTTTTTGCTTACTTTTTTAGTACATTTTTAATTTTGTAGGCAATAAATAAATAACTATAGAAAACTTGTTCCAATTTTAAAGCGTGTTTAAAATAAGTAAATTTTTTTATTAATTATAAGACAAAATTTGATATATAAAAATCGGTAAAATCGCTTTACCAGAAACTCGGGGCTAACGAAAAATACAGGCTATATATATATATATATATATATATATATATATATATATATATATATATATATATATATATATATATATAGCCTGTATTTTCCGCATGCATAGCCCTTAATTTTAGACTGAAATTTGAAGGAATCGGATAAGTAGTTTTTTAGCTATGCCGCGAACAGACAGACTGACGGACAGACATACCTACAGACAGACGGAATTGGGAAAACATGTTTTCCGACATCTAGGGACCCTTAAACGTAAAGATCTGAAAAAATTTCACGAGGGAAGTAATTACTAATTATCTTGTGTTTTTAACAAAAGTGTATAATATTTTTGCAAAATAAATTTTTTTGTTATCACAATACAATAGAAAACAAGTTTTTCTTTCCACAGGGGTGGCCCGCATTTAAACAAATGACACTGTATAAGTGGTTAGATTTTTAGGTCAAGCGGGGCTCATAATTTTTGGTGATTGATAAAAAAATCTTACTTTCATTAAGTGGCTGTATAAACAGAAGATATCCTGATTGTTCCACTGATTCGAACCACCTTCCGACTTTATTAAGCCGCTTGCCATTTTGTGTATTTTTGTTTTTGCCAACCAAAAAATTTTAACCAAATACATATTTAGCGAATTTTCTTATTTAGTCCCTCGGCATTTAATATACAAAATAATATTAAGTGGCTATCTTAATAATATTGCGTAATATAATAACAAAAAAACTATTTTCTTTCTCCCTGTATATTTGTAAATAGCCCATCGAGATTTAATAGCTCGATAAAAGAATCACACATTTTGGTATTCACTGTGTTTTCTGATTTGATTCATAATGTTGGTGACCTTTGGACCCGCACGATAAGACCGCATTCGACTATATTTTCATTTAATTTTCACACAAATATAGTATATTGTATAATACATTTTTAAAACAGCTCTTTTCAAACGAATGTGACAGTTTGAGTGTGGAAAACGGCTTTCAAACGTGTCATATTTTTTCTACGATTGCATTTAGAGAGTACACTTAAATTCACTGTCACCCTCCGTTTCTTACATTATAATGTAACTTTTAATGAATCAAAATATTTTAAATACTTTTGACACTGACGTTGACAAGTAGAATAAAAACAGACGTTTATAAAATATATAATATCCTCGTATAAAATAAAAAATGAAGTATGATGTATTTTGCACTCGTGAGCTGACGAACCAATTTGAGCCGTGACCTTGCTGGTTGTGAGTTTTGTGGCCGTTTTCATAGCAGTGGAAAAAAAAAATTGATGATACCGAAAAGTATGCCAAAATTAAATTAACTAAGAAAACTGGTTTTGCTTCATTCTTAAATCGCAATGTCGCCAGATCAGATCTAAAAAATTGAAATTTCTAGATTTTGAAAAGCCTTTCTTTAATCTTTTATTCCAACCCAACGAAAGTCCGCAATGTTGTATGAGCCACTGAAGTATAAAGACAGATGTCTAGTCACAGTCGTCATATTGTTGCCGAATTGTTTTAGTCCTATTTAAGATATGTCAATGGAGTTGACCTAACTAGTTCTGCCCGAAAAAATAATAAACAGTTGTTATTCCTAAATCTGAAATTAGCTCTTTAGTTACTGATTGTCCATAGGTAGTAGATAAGATTACTTAATGATTTATTATTAATTAAATTTAAAAGAAGCAGCCGAAATTTAGAATTTAAAACATGTACGTCTAGCAGAGTTAAAGTATTCGGCCGCCCAGAACTAATTTCAAATGACGCTATTTTTACTGCCTTCTAAGACAATACTAAACGAAACTTACGTGAGTAGCAAACCGCTTCGCTATGGCTATAGCGCCAATAGTCGTCCTCTTCACCATGAAGCCATCCCTGTTAAACGTAAAATTTCTACTATACTGGGAAAATACATATCGGTTTACTTACTACTTCAGAAGGGACCTTAAAAACTATTTAAAGCTTTAGAAATGCTAGAAAACTTAAGTTTTTCTAAACCTTTGTTTTCTTTTAGATCTTTGGCGCTACTCGTTGTTTAAACTATGACTTTAGCATATCTTAGATGCTTGAGATACGAACAATCGATATTTATATTGCCTAATTCACCTTCTGTCATCGGGTTAACCTTTGAACTTACTACGAAATGAGACAATGAGACACAATGTTCTTCTTCTTTTCTTCCAACTTTGAACTTCTTATTTTTATCTTTTTTTTTTCATAAGTAGTCTAGTGAGGTTTGTAAAAACGAAATATATTTTATAAAATTTAATTTTGTAGATGAATTATTTGGAACTTTGCCAACAAACATGTGGTACTATATTAAGGATTGATTTAGAGAATGAAACAGCTTCAGTAATGATGGCTGACATTGCATTTAGAAAGGTATGTTGTGACGTGCCTTTTGTTATATAATAATGCTGACAAATACATATTCTAGAAATTGATTTTTATTGTTTCTATTTTCCGCCATGTTTTTAGATTACTTAGAACTTCATTCCTTATGAATCTTTTCTTTTGATAAATAAAGTGAAAGATAATGCAGTTTATACAGGCTCGTTTCTCATATTTTGACATCTCCCTTAAAGCAGTTATGTGAAGAACAGTAAAACATTATTAAACATCTTATACGGAAAATGTTTAAATAAATTATTCTTTTTTTTTATGTGAAATACCCTGGTGTATGTAATGCAAGTAAACTAGACTGGAATAAAACTAAGGACAAATTTCTACTATTGATTTTATTGTAAGTCCGATTTTCTCTAACACATTGCCACTTGTCGCAGGGTTTTTGTCAGACCTCAGAAGAGGTCAATTTATATGACATATAATTTACCCGGTGTACCAAATACAAATTAGGTCATACAAAATTCCGATGCATTTTGTTTATTTTCACGACGAACTTGTAAAATTTAGTAAACAAACTAAGATTATTATTTAATTTTATTTATATCTATACGTTTCAAACATCTGCTTTAGGGTTGTGTCAATATATGAGGAAGGACTGTGTACATACATATTTCTATATATCTCTAAAGATTTACAACGAGAAAAGTTCCAAGAAAGGCGAATGTACTAATTTTTAAAATTTTATTGATATGTATTTTACCTTTTTATCTTTTTGACTTTTTAAGTTTACCTTCTTCCACGAATCTATTTGAACGAATTTTTCTATTTTATTTTATTTTCCTTGTATATGTTGAAACATTTGTTTCTTCGATTTGAACTCAACAAAAAACTATGAAATGTATATCAAGAAAAGACTTAATCTACCTTAGTTTTGCTGTACAGGGGAAAGTAAACTCCCATATTTTAGAGCGTTGTACCTCGTGATAAGTAAGTCTCTATGAACATAGGTCCGGAAATTGATTTGATAATTTCCAAGATACAGGGTTTTTAAGGTAAATGACTAAAAATAAGTATTTATTTAATTTCTTAAAAGCCGAAAAATATGTTAAATAGAAATTTGAGATAAAATTTTAGAGCAATTCCCTACACTCTTAAACACTTTTGATAGAACCTTCGTTTACTTTGGTGTACCTACAGGGTCATGTAAAGGTATTTTCAGGTCCAATTTTTCGTTGAACCATGTAGAAGATTTTTTGAAACGTCCATACAAAAGGAAGCAAAAAATTGTTCCTAATTTTTTTTCGATTTTCAAATAAGAAAATGTAATTTTTTTATTTAATAGAACCACAAACAATGCGACTTATAAGAAGCACTTTCTTAATAGCAATATCAGTGTTAAATTACTTCTACTTTCAAGATACTTCTTTATTTTTGTTTGACATATTTTTAATCAAGGTGAAAAGCTAAAAAATGTATTTCTCATTCGGCAAATCATTGAACGACGAAATTATGAAAATTAGAGGGCTGCTTCTTATTGTTTCGCATTCATATGCATAAACAAATAAACACATAAAAAACAGACGTAGATAAAAAACTTTAAAACATATATAGGTAAAAAACTCTAAAACTATAAATTTAACTAAACAACGGTCCTACAAAAATGTTTTCTTATAACTTAAAATCACAAACCTAATAGAACTAGAAAATTATAGGCAATTATCCTGTACTTCCTTCATTTCAGACTATATTTTCATCAAATAAAAGCGTTAAAAAATATATTGATTAAAAGTCGTTATATTCTCGCTTATAGAGAGGGCTCGTCAATTTTTTCGGTAATCTTGTAGTTGCTTGTTCAAAATTGCGATTTATATATTTTCGTCATCAGCTGTGATAACTATTATATATTATTTTAACCTCCCCTCTGGTCATCAGTTTAGGTCCTAATCCACACAGGATCACCTATGATGTATATAAAGGTATTTTTATCTAGTCGGTAAGTTTTATATGTTCTCTCCTTTCCCCTATTCATCAGTTTATTTTCCGAAAAATTTTTTTTTTTTAAATGGTAAAACACTATTTTTTTTTCTGAAATCTTGGAAAATAACTGACGGACTCTGACGAAAATTAAAGGGTTGTTTCTTATTGTTTCGCATGCATTCAAGATTATATTCCTAAAAACTTCTACGTTTCCTATGAGGGAAATGTAAACCATGCCTTGAGATAACCCTATAAATAAATCCAAATGATTTAAGTCCGGGGACTGAAGTGGCCAATGATTTGGTCAACCTCGGTCAAAACTATTATTAATATATGTTCTAACTGGTAGATAGGCGGGAGCTCCATCACCTATAAACATAATTTGATTACGTACGTTTAAAGACAGTTTTTTTACCTAACCAGGCGATTCTATTAGCAGAAAATCTAAGTAAGACTCGCCATTTAACGCTAACGGCAAAAACTAATTAAATGGTTACCTAGAATACCTATCCACATATTTATGTTGCTTTGTTTTTGGTGACGGCCTTCCACAAAAGCATATAGGGATTTTCTTTAATCCATATTGGGTGTTATGATAATATCCCATCTGGATCAAATCTTGCTTCACTAGTAAAGATAATGGTTTGGCAGAACTTCCTATACTGTACTATTAGAACTATACTGTACTATTAGAACAATTTTCTAAGTAATTTGCGATTGTTCTAATACTAATAATAGGTTTTTCTTTCATCGCGTATAAAACGGCCTCTTCAGGAATTCGTGCAGTCCTTGCACGTCTTCTGTCTGCAGTGAAAATGACAAAAGTCTGTAAAGAAAATTAATTAGAAAACGTAGCTTACCATAGTTTACCTTTATCTCGCAATCTAGTGTATATTATTTCAAATGCATATGCGATAAACGCATAGAGACGCCCCGCATTATGAGAGATATTAAAAAAGGGAGTACATACAAATTGACATGAAAAAAATGTTATTTCCAGGGTACAGGTGATATACTTAATATTCTATTGGATCATGTCATTTTTTTAAAAGAAATGTTACTTTTGCTTTTAAACAAGTGTTTATTATAATTCGTATCGTTATGGTTCTATAAAGAGAATATCGAAGTAACGAAGGAGTCGATGAATAAATATCCTGAGTTAAATAAAGTATGTTGTTTTTTCGTTAAGATTATCGGATAGTCAGTATTTTTCAGTTTCAAAGAAGTTCCTGTTTTTGTTTATTGAAAAATTGCAGAATTTGCGATAATCTTAACGAAAAACAACATATTTTTACTTGGTAAATAAGACGTTGAAAAATCGACACGTTTTTCGAGATCAACTTATATCTTAATTGGTTGAGAATATAAAATCACTTCGATATCGTATTTAAAACAATTTAGAATACTTTTTGCTTCTTTTTGTTTAAGTGTTTAAATGTCAAATACCGGGTGTTATAAAATAAATGGACCTAGAAATACCTTTACTTAACCTTATAGATACATCACTGTAAATAAAATTTCAGTTTTAATTGCCCTAAAATTTAATGTTTCCAAATTTTATTTAACATGTCTAATAGCTTTTAAGAAATTAAATAAAAACTGATTTTAATTATTGATCTTAAACATCTTGCATCTTAGAAAATATTAATTTCCGATCCTAGGAATCACGCCCTAAAATATGGCCGTCTATTTTCTGAACTCTGTATTATATTGTTTCTTATAAAAACTTTCAGGAAGATTTTAACTCAAGTAAAATAAGAAATAAAATTACCGTTTTTGTAGGTAGACTTTGACATGGCGCTGTTTCATTTTACTCAACTTATTTCTAAGCAACCAACAAATTGGGATGCTCTCATCCGACTAATCGAAATATCTAAACGATTAGGAAATATTCAGGACTGCGAAGAATACTTAAATAAAGCAGAAAATCACTGTGTTAATCCGCTTAAAGATCCAGGTAAAACTTGTCTGGAGTATCTAGAGAGATACTTTGGGAAATCTATATAGGTACTTTCATATAACTACAATTTTCTTTCTCATCTACAACGGTTTCTTATAAAAACTTATTCTTTATTTATTTTGGAAGGATTTACAATTCGAGCTAATTTAATTAGCTAATAATATTACAAAACGTTATGCTGCAAAGAAACTAAAGCTCAACTCACAGAATGGCTATTTATCGTTGAAAGCTGCTGAGATTATCCCAAGACGTGTAACATGTGTCTGCTGATTTTATGTTAAATCAAATTAGAACGTAATAAAAGAGTATATATAAAAATATAAATATTCTATATACAGGATGTTTTAAAACTGCCGCCAAATTCTCGAAGATGATCTTTCCACTTAGGATAATTTTACGAATTTTACTGTATAACAAACACATTAGTGTTTTTAATGATTCTCAGTCAATATTTGGCTTTTGACACCGATCAGGAAGCGTTAAAATATAGGAGACTCATATTAAAATAGGAGATCTGGCCACTCTTCATTTAGCAGTTTTACTTTTGAAAGACGACAAACTAAATGTAGTCATCAAATGATAGTTTACCTAACGACAAAAGTTTTATTTTGGCTTGATTAAACCAACTTTATGTCACTACTCGTTTTTTGTTACTTTTATACTTTTTTATTCCAAAACAACTTTACAAGTTTGTTACATGGAATGTAACGTATAACAATAAAAAATAATAACAATAATAAAAAAAGTTGTAACAAATGAAGAAAAAAATCCTATGTTATAATTTAATATAATATAAAATCAGGTTCAAAAAAATATTAAAAAACTCTATTCATTTGTATTTGAGTAAAAAATTTATTTTTAATTGTTTTTTGAATATTGACAATTTTTTTTATGTCTTATTTTATGTGTTATTGTAAATTTTTAAATCATCGTGCAGAACTGATTTTTTTCCAAAGGTCCTTTTTACTGTAATGGTCTGTAATTGTAAGCAATGTCTTATATAAATGAAATTAAATATTGGAATTTAAGATATATTAAAGAGTAAAATATGTTTTTTAGGAATTTTAATGGTGGGAAATATGCTTTGTATAATGCGTTATTAATGGAGTTGTAGTCGTCCTGATACTTAGAATATGATTTTTTCAACTTAAGTTATCATCTGTAATTAATTATTTACTAAAATTTAGTTATGTTTGAATATTTAATTTTATTATTGTTTATTACCATTGGCGAAATACCAGAATGTATCTTCGTTTTACTTATTAACATAAAAAAAAGATTTACTAAGATTTAATGAAAATTTCTGTGATTTAAGCCAGGAACAAATCAATTGTAGATCGTGTTTTATATAAAAAATAGTTCACTTGAATTTTCAGAAAAATAAATAATTGTTGTGTCATCCGCAAACAGTTGAATATTGCCTTTTAAATTTAATTTGGAAACTGAATTTATATAAACTAAAATTAAAATTGTCACCAATATTGATCCCTGTGGTACTCCACAAACTGTTCCTTTTTCTTTACTCATTGCATTATTTATTTGTACACATTTTCTGCGTTTACTTAATTTTTAACTAAATTATATATATTGCCTTTTATTTACCGTATCAAATGCTTTAGACGGATCCAAGGATAGTAAACAGCATTTTTAATTGTTATCAACATTAATTTGAATATCAGTTATGATATCCATAATCCGTACCTCTGAATCTAAGAAAGCTATTTTGTGTATTAAATAGTAAATTTTCATTTTCCAAATATTGATTCAATCTAATATTAATAATTTTTTCTATTATTTTATAAATCGCGGGTAATATAATAATAGCAATTTTCATTTTTTTTTAGGAAAAATACTTTTATGAATTGAAATTTTTGTTAAAAAAACTAAAATGGGAATTAATTCTTTTTAACATATTTAATAATTTTAATAGGAATGATGTCAAAACCAGCAACTTTTTTTGCATCTAAACCATCAGTCATTTTTTCGATTTCATCATTTGAGATATTTTCCGGATTTCCATTCTGTGGATTCGATATAGTCACTAATTGGTTGAATTCTCCTATATTTACAAAATGATTGTTCAATTCTTCACATATAATTTGTGTATCTAGAATTTTCCTATCATTAACCAATAGATCATTAATATTTGTTTTTGTTATTTTTTGTTTGATTTGTTGAAATAAAATTTAAATTATGGCAAATTATTTTTTGATTTTTACCTGAATATTGTTCTTTACAACAAATTTGTTTGGCTTTTGTTATTTCTTTTTTGACAAATTTATTATAGTAGGCTCCCTCAAAATATTTGTTATTTGGGTTGATTTTCTTATTTGCATAGAGCTTATCTCTATATTTAATTAACTTTGCTAATTCAAGACTGAACCATGGTTTGGAATTTTATTTACTTTATTAAGAACTTTTTTCAAAAATTTGCAACATAGGATCATATAATTAATTTGGGTCTTTGAATAAATATTTGTTTTCATCTAATACTAGAGCTCCTCTTCTCTATTCGTATAAAATTTTCTAATTAAAATTTTTTTGTTAAAAAAAAATGTCAAAATTCATGTGTTCTATAAAATCTACAACTGATTCAGGCAATTAGTTATTGTCAACAACATCATTCTACATATGAAACCTGAAAATATGACCTTTTTTTCAGTCACGATTTTTTTTTCAAAAAATTGTGAAAACGTTTTTTATATTTCCACTCTAATATCTACGTACCCAATTGAGCTAACGACATGATTTTCTCCACTTTTATAGTTTAGACGCTATTTTTTATAGCGCGCGGAATTTAAAAGTTCGATTACTGGTCGTCTGATCTGGAGCGACAGGTATAATATTGAAGCACCATACAGAAACTAAACAGTGTTTATTTACATAACATTGGAGCTATATTATTATCACTATTGTTATTGATAATTTTATATAACAGGCAACATAAAAAGCGTCGAAAAAATTATACATATATTTCTTAATTTTCTGATTCTGATAGACCTTCATTAAAACTTAAAATATTACTGCATAATTTGCATTTATTAATCATACATTTTAAATCCTGTTTTACGCAAAGACATTTACTACTATTACAATTTTATGGATAATAGTTTTTTTAGGTCTTCTAGCACTGGATCTTTAATAGTTAACTGTGTTTCTTAACTATGTTCGTGGATGGCAACGAATCGTCTATTTTTGCTGTGTCTAAACTCTATAAACAAATCACATTTTTCAAGTCTTTAAGTTATACTATAGAAGTGTAAAAATAATAGCAAAACAACAGTATCTACAGATTTTATTAAAATGGAGTTGTTATTTGAAATTTCAGACAAAACGTGAAGAATAATTCTAGTCTCTTCCTCTTGACTTTTGTTCAGTGATATCAAGTTTTCGGGTACTCTATCGTAGGTAATTTGAACCGCTTGTTTTGGATTTTCGAATCCTCCAGCTATTAGTAGTTTTTCATAACTATTTAATAAATCGGAAATTCGTTAAAAAAAGGAACTTTTCGCGTACCAGTCATTTTAAAATTAACATTTGCGTCGCCACGGTTGGACTTTTCGGCATTTTTAAGGGAATGAGTAGTGTACGTATCAAACACCATTGTAATGCTTTTTGCACCATGTTATCTTCCATTGCTCAACATTTTTGTTAATAGCAGATAGTCCAAATCGTTAAAAGTTGAAAACCTAGATACCTTTTACTCTTGAAAGTACCATGCCATCAATAAAATATGAATCTATTAGTGGACAGACGAATAAAGTATTAGTATATGATTTTGTTGATTTGCGCATTACACCACCTTTATAGAACATAGAAGCCGAAACAGAGACAAGTTCACAAGATAAAATGTTTGACAAATCTATTTCTTGGCAACCAGAACCTTTGTATGAAAATCTTTCAACGTTTGGATGGATATTAAAAGATGATGGGTGGATACCACAGTTAATTATTAAAGACCCAGCGCCGGCAAGCCTAAGAAAACTATTATATATAAAATGTTCAGAGAAAAATTACAATATATGTATGATGTTTTCGATACTTTTAAAAATTTTTGTCGTAGCCTGTCTCAATATCATAGTGACAATAATATTGCTATTATGTTAAGTAAACAAATACTGCTTAGTTTAGATACCTGTCAGTCCAGATTAGCCGAGTAACCGAATTCCAGATTAGCCGAGTAACCGAATTTTTAAATTCCGCGCGCTATAAAAAATCATAGCGCGTAAACTATAAAAGTAACAAAAACGATTCCGCTACTAAAAACTTTTTTTGATTTTTTGGCTATATATTCTTCACAGCATGCTATATGAATTTTCCAAAAACAAAAAAAATTCGATTAGTGAAAACTTGCCTGCATAATTTCTGGAATGGCAAGGTGAAAGGCATACTCAAAATAAAAAATACCTACTATTTTATACTTGGGAAGAAGCGCCAAAGTATGTGTTTTAAAATAAAAAAAATATGTCGATAGTTCAATTGGTACGTAGATATTGGAGTGGAAATATAAAAAAACAAGGAAGTTTTCACAGTTTTTTGAAAATAAAAACAATCGTGCCTGGAAAAGAGTCTTGTTTTCAGGTTTTATGTGTAGAATGATGTTGTTGACAATACCCAATAGGTTTGATCTTGTTCTAAGCTTATAAAAAATAAAAAAAACGACACAACTTTACTCATTATTTACTTCATTATAGTATTATAATAACAACCGTGGGGATACTATCGCGTCATCAGATGTACCGTTTACGATACTTTACCAGTAGGTAAATAGTCTATTCAAAGTATTACCTGTATTTGCAACTACGCAGAGTTTTCTGTAAACACTTGCTGCAGAAATAAATTGAATTTGAAGTTGCAATAATTAATTATTTCTAAATCTCACAAACCCGAAGAGCTAGAAGTTATTTATCTACCTTTTATAATAAGCCAGATCGCCATACAAATACTTAAATTTTGAACTTGCTGTATATTTCCTTTTTTTAGTCGATGAGTATCTACTTATCTTGTGCCTAACTCCATTTTAGATAAATCGATATTTTTTAAAATATGTTCTTGGACACATATCACGTTTCTCACGTTGGATCAAACATTTTAAAATAATTATTTCTTAGGTTTTCTCTATTGCAAAGCCTATTATCAGTGGCATTCTGGTAATCTCAATGCAGCTTTAAAGAACTTTAATCAAGTTCGTCAAGACCCAGAATATGGAACGAACGCCCTCTATAACATGATAGAAATATGCCTGAATCCAGATGGCGAGATGTTAGCAGAACAGTTTATGGATAGTGATGACATTGAGTATAGAGATTCTAGATCGCTTGCCCTTAAAACTGGTTAGTATTTAATATAAACTTTTTATTTATTTTACTAAGGGGGCCAGGTCTAATGCCGTTTTTTTTGTCGTTGATTTTCTTATCCTTTAAAAATACTCGATGAAGAGAAACTGACAACTCTCAGCATTGATACGCGGATTCCAACTATACGGAATGCAATACAAAGTCGGGATGCATTAAGTGGGTATTTTATTTTACATTGCGGATAGATGGTTTATCCCAAGAATAATCTGTCTTTGTTTTTAGTAATCGTTAGATCAATGCAAACATTTTTAAGCTGTGGTGTGTCAAGTTTTTAATTTTATTGTGTCATAAACATCTTATTTTTATAATAAAAATCTTTAATAGTTTATCTAAAAATATAAATAAAAAAATAATTCGGTTAGAATCATTAACAGTGTGCTTGATGAAAGTCATACATAAAAAATATAGTATATAGTATAGATAATTGTGTTCAAAGGTCTTTGAATGTGTCAGATGGTTTCTCGATTTCGCTTTTTTGCTTGTATTTAGTGTTTTTATATTAATCCATTGAATAGTAGATTTATACTACTAGCAAAATATTTTTTTTCTGATATAATATTTTTCGGACTTATAGATATGATATATACCCATATCGAAGAACATTTCGAACATATGTGAAACTATAACTTATGCTTCTTGAATAGCAAAAACTAATAATTTAATGAATATATCTTAATATTTAAATGAGGTCTAATTTACTTATTTCGATTCTAGCTGAGAGACTGATCAGAGAGCTAAAACAACGTCTGGAATCCAATGGAGAAGATTTATTTAAATGTAGGCTTCTCACAAACTTCCGCCTACTAGCGACCAAGGAGAAATATAACATTGAGCGAGCTCTAGAAGACTTTGTGGCCATAGCTTCCCAAAATCAAACAAAGGAAAATTTAGGAGCTATTTTGGGAATGTCAACCGCATATACGCTTTTAAAACAGCAACAGCGGGCAAAAAATCAATTAAAAAGGGTTGTAAAAAATGCCTGGAATTTTGAAGATTCCGAATATTTAGAAAGATGTTGGTTACTATTAGCTGATCAATATATTCAGTCCAATAAACTAGAGTCTGCTAACGAGTTAATATCAAAAGTAGTACAGCATAACAAAGCTTGTATTAAAGCATTTGAATATTTGGGGTATATATGTGAAAAGGAACATAGATTTAAAGATGCTGCCAATAATTATCAACAAGCTTGGAAAGTCGGACTAATGTCAAATGCTACTATTGGTTTTAAGTTAGCATACTGTCTTATGAAATGTAAAAAGTATCCCGACGCTATAGATATCGCAAACGAAGTGTTAAAAATAAATCCAGAGTATTCCAATGTAAAAAAAGATATTTTGGACAAATGTATGAACAATTTAAGAATCTAGGAAAATTACCTTCGTTTAGTTATGCTTTAGAAATTTCAAGTGTTAGAAAAATCTTAATCATCAAGACTGGAAAGTCGAATTAATGTTAAATGCCATTATTGTTAAAATACTGTCTTATGAAATTGCAAAAGTATCCCATCGCTATAGATATTGCAAAAAAAAATGTAATAAATAAGTCCAGATAGATTTCTTGGAACAATGTGTATGACCAGTTTAAGAATCTAGGAAAATTATTTTTGTGTAGTTATATTTACTTTAGGATTTTCAAGTGCTAGCAGAATTTTTACTGTTGTATTGGTATATATTACTGTAACAAAAAATAAGGTTTTGTTTTATTTTTGCATTCAGAATGTAGAAATATAATTACAATATAATCAGTTTCAAATTAATCTTTTTTAAACAAAAACGGTGATCTACCCAGCTGCTGTATGTTGGTTAGGGCGTTGATAGAACGGTTAAACGACCAAGAGAGTATAGATAATTTATGTATCTGACAGAAACAATAGAATACAACCCTCACAACCTCACTAATTTTTTCTTAAAATTCACTCCTGCCACTTTGGAGGCGAGACAGTGCTTCGCAACCACGTGTCATTCATCTAAATCCTAATGTTATAAATAATTAAAGCTAAAAGTCATTAGTCAAATTATTTAAACTATAAAATGATCAAAAAAGGTCGGCTGATACCTACCGCATGGTGCGATGTACTTCTGCCACTCATATATACAGGGTGTTAGAAATTCGATGGGATAGCATTGGCATTTTAAAAACCGAGGTTGGTTAAATTAGGGCAAAGTATTTAAAAAATTAAGTTAATGATGTGACCTCGAAAACGAAATGTCGGATTTTAAATCTTGGTGCACTCTCTTGTAGACGTGGCAAAGTGCTTGTAAAGGTGTTAAATTTATTTTGAAATATCTCTTTAAATGTAGCCTGAAAAAATTCGGATTTTACTTCCCCGGTAAAAGGGAAGTATTATAATCCTGAAAAAATCATCCTCCGAGATTTCACGTTTCAGGGTCCTCAGATGCCGAAAAACATGTTTTCTCAATTCCGTCGGCCTGTCGGTCTGGTTATTCGCGGTATAGCTAAAAAAATAATTACCCGATTAACTTCAAATTTTGGTCTGCGTGGTAGTGCTTAAAAATCGCGCGTGTTTTAAAGATCTTAATATCCACTTATACTTTCATATACTTCTAACTGTCAGTTGTCACACTCGAGTTCGGACTTCCGATCTATATGTTTATGAGAAGGGGTATAGCTTGTATGTCATGAACCCCATATTATACAAATAGTGAGGCAATTTAACAGAAAAGTGACCGGAATTTGCTAAAGAGCGCAGGTGCAAGAATAGAAATGACATTTACATTTTTGTAAATGACATATTGATGGAAGAAATGTAAACTAAGCATTTTTTTTCCTATTCCGTATTATTTTATAGACGAAACCGTTTTTTTTGTGGTTTGGATGCTAAAATTCGGTAGAAGTTTTTAGTGAGTCTATTTGATAAATGAACTTATGCAAGAGATTATGGACTCAAAGTTAGGCCTTAAATTATAAAAAAGACTGATTTCGGGTGAAAACTAGTTGAAAATTAGGACACTCTTTAGGTATAATGTATGTTCTAAGTTGTGGCTCATTTATGGACGGAAAACTGTAAGTTATGCTGGAAAAAAGTGTTATTTAGGAATTTGTAATTAATTTTTAAATAAGTACCTTTTAATGCTATTTATTAATTTTTATAATTTAATTAATCAGTTGTTAGGAAGTAAATTTTTATCCGTGAGTTTTGAAAATCGCTTATTCTCTTTGCCTCGCATTGCAGACTATACAGGAAATATTTTTTGGTGGGACAGTTTTTGTATAGTTTTGCAAATTTTTTAGTTTAAGACTATTTTTTTCTATATCTTCACAAATGCGGTCAGCGTCCTTAAAAACAAGCTAAAAATGTAAATACAAACATAAACTCTTAAGAATAGTTTTTTCAAAGCATAATTTTAAACCGTTGTCTAAATTTATAGATAAAAATTATTTTTTGACAACATAGTTTGCGCATATGTGCAGAACGACGATTTCGATATCACCTTTTTCAAATGCTTCACTTTTTGCCCATAACTATTCTTATCCCTACAATATAATAAAATAATACATAATTTATATTTTTTCAATTTTTTTTAAATTTGGAAATTCCCTCTATTATTTTAAGCGTATAAACTCGTTGACCGTTCTCTTAATTCCGCGACACACTATTGATGCCTCGCACCACGATCTCCGGAGAGGTTTAATTTCGAATCGATCACGGCTGACGGACCTCGTGGTTATAAACGCAGGCGAGTTTTTCCCGAGTGTTCCCGATCAAATTCGCATAGGGGCGCATAGGTAATATACTGCTTAAGTTAGCAAAGTTTCGATCAACAGCCGCGCAGAGGAAATTTAAATATGTTTGTCAGTTGTGTTTAATATTAAGACTTTATAATCGGTTTTCAATTATTTTGGCGAGCGGAACTTTGAGAAACAACTCGAACCGAAGGCCAGTAGTCGACCTTTGCCGAAATTTAAAATTCAGCAAACAAGTAAAGACAAAAACAAAGAAGTAAATCGTTATTTTTCTAGAAATATGTACGATTTATGTGCGTTGACATGCGGTTGCGAAGTAACAAAGGCATTATATTGTTTCGTGTGTCTGATTTTGGTAGATGATTCATTGTGGTTTATATGTATTGACCCCCATAAAAAGTTGACCACGAGCCGCCACTGATGATAATGAGGAACTTTATCAAGGACAGCTCCTGGTGAGCGCTGCGAGTGGTAAAATAACACACTACGTTCTGTCAACATCTAACTTCTTATTGGTACGCCGTTTATTTGGGCGGAGTATAAATACGTTTTATTGAATATTCATCATGGATTTCCTAGTTCGGTGATAAGGTATTCGTCTTTCAGTTGGAAACTTTTTTTATAGTTTATTTTAAACAAAAGTTGTAATTAATAAAAATGCAGATTAATTTAGGTTAGCATTTATCAGATTTGATTCAAAGAAAGCGCGCGGCAGCGCGCCAATAAAATTCCGACTATATTTTAAAACGGGAATTTTTTCAACAAAACCAAAGCAAAGAAATCATGCTTCTTGGGATTAGACCATGTCAAATTGAAATTATTATCCGCCGTTTCGCCTTCAATTGCAGGAGGCATCTCAGGGATCTTTACCCCACGAGATCAGAACACTGGGCTCAGGCGGGCTTTTACAACCAACTCTACGAACCGTGACTCTATGTTAAGATTAGTTACCACGTGTGATGTACTACAAAGGTAGACAACTACGCAGTACGCAGCATTGTCTAGGGAAATGAAAACAATGTGGGACCTCAACCACTAATGGGCTCGTGCACGTCAAGACAATCAGATACCTGAAAGAACTGTCCTGTCCTATAGATGCAGAAAGCAGCTATACTGAGCACGGTTGCGATCATCAGACAAGTAGGCTTCCCACAGTGACACCTGCTAGTGACCTAGACTGAGGCCCGGATACTTCTAAAGAAAATCCACAAAAGTGTGAAATTAAAAAATTAAAATAAAAGAAAAAAAATATATGTAATATTAGGTTCCAAGTATTAGTCAGTGGAGTAGTTGTTTCTGTACTCTTAGATTGTGCCTTTGCCTGACACGGGGCTCGTTAGACTATGGGGGCCCGATGAGCTTTAAAAAAGCGTGAAAGCAAAAGGGGAGGCCTACGTTCAGAAGTGGACAACTACGTAGAAAAAAAGGAATAAGAAAGTAGGAGAAAACCCTGAAATCGAAACGTTTATAGATTAATGTTTATAGAAACTTATTTTTGTATTAGTAATATGCTCCTTAAATGTTCATGTTTAATTTTGAATCGCCCTGTATATTTGATGTACAGTAGTCTAAATTCCAGTCTATTCAATCTAGTCAATCCAATACTAAAATAAGACTTCGGTTAACCGTATCCTGTATAAAAGTTTAAAAAACATATATTTCTATATGTTAAAATTATTTGAATTAGCCCAGATAACAAAAAGAAAACCGGCAAAAAAAATTGTTTCATCTACTTCCGCAAATATTTTCCAGGCCATTTTCATTTCAAAACATAATACCTTTACAATACACAATTAAAAAAGATTCTAATTCCGTGAGAACTAAATAGTATGATGATTTCGCTATAAAAACAAACAACATATTACATTTTCCAATTATGCTAATAAAAATCTTCTTACCATGACAAAAAATGTATATTAGTAATAATGTGTATTATGCAAAACTGAAATAATGGGGAAGACCTATAGCACTATCGTAGAACAGAAGTTTTCACCGCTTTAGGGTCTATTTGTACATATCAGTGAGGTATCAGTAGTACCGACACAGTTCTGTGATAAATATATATATAATGCTTATGAACTAACACTGAAGGTAAAAGACGATAGTGTGCTGGTCATGTGCAACCGTTTTCATTAGACTATAGGCACCGATATTTCTTTTCAGTGACACGACACAGTGTTTCGGAACTAACCGGACGCCTTATTGATATGTATAAATAGGCTCTAACTTTAATTAAGAACTAATTGTTCTGGAATTAGAGGTTGTCAAAGTAGAAAAACTTTGTCACGTTTTGCCATGGATTGCTGGGATGTCTTTTAAGCTGTTTACTCCACGAAAACAGGCTAATGAATAAGTTCAGAGGTAAAACAACTAACCGCTATTTTTTATACCACTTATACTAATACCAAACTGTGACCCGGTGTTTTCGATAGGCCTACACGTTTAATAAACGTAGGCAGTAAATGTACCCATAACTTTTGATGTTGTTTGGATATTTGTAAATTTGAATAATCTCGACATTTTCTTTTGGTTATAGATGGATGCAATTCAGCTACAGTTGTTAAAATACTTTGTGTCTGTTCGAACAATAGTCAGAAATTAATATTCTAATGAATTAAATTTCTAGAAGAAATTTTAAGAAAATCATGTGTTTATACTGACGAATTTTTAATAAAATAATTTCTTTGTAAAACACGCCCCCGCATAAAAATAAATAATAAACTGTGAAACCTGTATCTAAAAATCTTAAGCAGTTCAGAAGTTATGGCGAAAATATTTTTTTCTTTCACATGTCAATTATTTGTAATTACCTCAATAAAACGTACCTACCGTATTTGAAAATGAAATTATAAATGATGCCCCTAAAAGTTACATGGAACTGTGAAAACCGTATATAAAAATTTTAAGTAGTTCAGAATTGAAAAAAAAACAATTTTTTTCGAAATAAATTACTCCCCTAAAATTTACGTCGTATTTTGAAAACCGTATTAAAAAAATTTAAGCCGTTTAAAATTTAAGGAAAAGAAACAGTTTTTTTTATGGAAACTTCACGTCGTAATTGCAACCTTGTGTATATTCCAAGTCCCTTCCTAAAACGCCCATTTTGTGTACTTTCCGGCGCTGTAACCAGTTTTTCGACCAAACGCCTACTTTTTTTTTCCAAAAAATTCAGCTTTTGTCGAAAATGTCTATCTTTTTAACGCGTAAATGCACAAACATAAATCGAAGTGATAAAAATATCAAAGAAATATTTGCTTTAACCAAACTAAAACTCAGCTGTGGCATCTATTACAACTGACATCAAATATCTGTAAATTTTATTATCATCCTAGGCCAAGGCTACGTCTCATTTCGCGTTATATATGGATTCGGTACCTATCGATTTTTGACCGATATGTGCACTTTTTTCTTTACATCAATTTTTTGAAGCCAAATAAATGCTCCATCCGCGGGTCTAATAATTTCGATTACTATTGTCAATACTAATTCACACAATTTCGACACTTCGGTGTTCCTTGTCTTTTAAAAATTGCATTAGTTCCTTAGCGTTATTTTTTGCGCTAATGTCATCAGTTTCGTAAATCACTTTTAGTTCAGATCGCAGTAACACTCGGTCGAAGAACTGGCCATAATGAAAAAGAAGAGATTTAAACGCATCTTCTGGAAAAGTTTTTCCTTTAAATTAATCAAAATTGCAGAGCTCGAGGAATTTAAAATAATTTAAATCGTTAAATCTATAGTTTATTTGTTGCTGAATTTGATCGATTATTTCATAAAATAGGCGTCTGTATGATGTTTGAACATCTCCCACCTTGTCTGTTCGAAGACGCTTGGCTTGTGGCTCTACATTTAACATCATCGTTTTCTCCCGAAATAGGTCAAAGTCATCTCTTTTTTGGCTTAACATAGACTTAAAATCATCCACTTTCTTTAGGCAAAAAGCAGTATCATTTGTTTTAGTTTGTAATATATTAAAAACATTGTCCGAGAATAGAAATATTTATGAAAATATATTCAACAAATAATTAAAATTAAAATCTCGTTTCAAACAGTCCAAAAACACCCTCGAACTAGTTATTGCTTTTGAATTCCACGTTTCATTATTTTCTATTATATTCTCAAATAGTTCAATCAGTGATTCACGATTTTCAGATACTGTCACACAAGTCTTCCATTATAGTTCCGCTTCGTAGGAGCTACTTTGGGGAATCGTTTGTGGCCAATGGAGTCCAAAGCTTGTGTACGTTTTGTTGATTTGGAAAAAAAGCAGCCATGCCACTTAAAGTAACGAAAAATACTTTACACTCTTTAATGTGATTGATGGACTGGGATAAAACTAAATTTAATTTATGAGCAAAACAATTGACAAACACAGCACTTGGGAAAGTTTCTCGAACTTTAGCTTGCAGACCCCCTAATTGACCTGCCTGCCATAACTGTAGCTCCATCATAGCTTTGAACAATACATTTTTTCTCTCCATAAATTTCTCTAGTAACGATATAAACTACGGTATATAATGCATCTGCTGTACGATTTTCGGACACATTTTTAAAACCTAAAAATCGCTCTTGAATACTTCCGTCTGTTTTAACGTAGCGTATTACTATAGATAATTGGTTAAAATTAGTGATCAGTTGTTTCGTCCACAACAATAGCAATGAACCACGCCTCGCCAATCTCCTGCTTAATTCTTTTTAGAATAATGGTTCAAACAGCGGAAATTAAATCATTCTGGATTGGATTCGACGTTCCGCGAAAAACGCTAGACTGCTCTAAATGATTTTTTAAGCAATCATCACATTTAGCCATTAAACTAAGTAAATCTTGAAAATTTACTCTATTTGAAGAAACCCTTGTTTCGTCATGACCTCTAAATCCCAATTCGTGCTGTCCGAGAAAACAAACAACATTGATAAGTCTTCTTAATATTTGCCTATTTTTAGTTTAGTATTTGCCTAGTTCATTGTGTTGGCGGTGACTAATTTCCAACTGTTTATTAAGGGCGTGTTCAATTCTGGTTTTGCTGAAGACTTTTTCTTTTATGACGGCCTGCAAATGCACTTTGGACATAATGTGTCTTTTTACAGCTTTATGGAAATTGTTTAAATCGGAAAAACCAGTTTTATTCCAAAGACTTTTTCATTTTCAAAAAGTAAACATGGTCAACAAAATAATTTACTTATATTTTCACACCCTGTTAGCTATTTAAATTGTTCGTATTGTTTTTCCGGATAAAAATGTCTAATACAGTTTTTCATTTTTGTGGTTAAATTTTTCATAGGCGGTTTTGCCCTTCCTTTGGAAATTATTTGAAGCTTATCAGGGAAGTTTAATGTTGAAAATCCCTTTATTATCAAGACACACCACACATTCACACACACCCTTCTTACTAAATTCTCCAACATTTTTAACGTTATTACCGACAGCCGAAGTTGACGGTATTTGCATATCCACGTTCGTATTATTGTCTTCCATATCGTACCATGCACGACGCGACGTACGTATTACACAACACACGGATAGCCGTTCAAACAAAGAACCTACTCCAACGATAGCTGCCACTCCCCCCACTTAAAGCACGCGACTGAAATGCAAAAATTGCAAACAGCCGGTAGAAAGTTTAATAACCTCTGACTCGATTCACAGGAAATCAAGCATAAAGGACTTGGCTGCAGAGAAGCTACCGGCCCGCACAGGTTCTATTCGATTCTATTGCTCGGTCGGAGTCAAGGCTGCATTTATTATGGGCTTGATAATTAAGATAATATTTTAGCATTTTAAATATAAACTAAATTAATGGTTTCCTGTTTCAAAAATTACATTTTAGAAGATGTTTTGTAATTTTTTTGGGGAAGCACTGCTTAAAAAATTATATTTTTTCGCCATTTTTCAGACAAAAATGCATTAGGTTTTTTGTTCTCATAGATATTTCGTATGAAAAACGTCTCTTGGAAAATTACGATAGTTCTGCAAGACCGGAAGAACCATCGCTCCAGAAAGTTTCGTCAGAAAAAAATTAAAATTGTGACCTCAACCGTGTTACATCGAAGTTAACTTTTTCGGTTAACTTTGTGGTACCATATATCCGGTATCAAAGGTGGTGCAGAAAAATGTTTCAAACAGATCTCGAGATCCACGTCTCCTCTAAATATACATATCAAATTCAATGTCATATGTCTAATAGTTTCCGAGATATGCCCGCCAAAAGGTCGAAAAATACGGTTTTCTGAAATGACACGCCCCACACCAGGTTTTCGTCCCTGGGTGTGAGAGCCATAATAACAAACAACTGCGAAGTGGAAGTTTGTTAACAAGGCGACTTAATAGCAAAATGTAATCAAGCTATCACGTCTAAGAGTCAGAAATAACTAGCAAAATAGACAGTTTTGGTTCAGCTGAGCCTAATTTGCCGAGAAATTTTTTTCAGGTTACTTTAGTCGAAAACGTGCATAATCATGTAAGACATTTTTTAAACTCTGGCCGTTGGCACTTGGTGCGCCGTTTACTGATTCATCGAATTGGTATAACTATAAATTCTATCTGGTAAGAGTACTTATATGAATATTTGGGCATATTAGGCCAGTTCATTTTTTTCTGACATTTACCCTTTGTTTTCGCTTAGCTCAGTTTTTAAATAAATGTGGACTGTTTTTATGAATGGACTTACCGAAAGGCTCTGCTGTCACTGTCTTCTTCTCACTCCAGGAAAATAAGGGTTTAGAGAAAAGGAAGGTAAAAGGAATCACGGGGGAGTAATCTCAGATGGAGTATCAGCCGTAGCGTTAATGTATAAATCGATTTAATAAATAAATAAACACGTTTGTTTTATGTGGCTACAAAACCGGACACTGGATAAATTTTGTCAAACCGCCGAGAAAAAGTGTACTGATCGAAAGGTAAATCGGTACTACTTCGGATATTTTTAATTCCGGAATCGTTACGCATTAGCGATGCTGCCGTATATCTCTTTTGAATTTTCTTAAATTAAAATAGCGTAAACATACCGCCGATCCTGAAAAATGGTTTTTCAGTTAAATCGAAAAAAAATAAATAAATAAAATCCCAAAATTTCATCTTATTATATTAAATCAGACACTTAAAGGTTTCTAATTTTAATATCACCCAATGTTATTAAACCCATCAGTGTATTTAGTCTTAACCTTAAATAAAATCAAACATATTTTAGTTATTTAACCAAAAAAAAATAAAAAAAAATTATAATTCTAATCCGAAGAAATACCCTTATAACTATGATAATTACTGAGTCGGTAAAGGACATATCCTTATAACCGGTCGTTTATAAAGACCCGTATTTGTCTTTAAAGTTACATGTCTCACAACACCATCTTTACCGGGATGGACCTCCGTTATTATTGCCAAAGGCCAATGCAAGGGGGGAGCATTATCTGTTTTTAAAAGAACTACCGTGCCGGGTAGAATATTTGCCTGGTTTTCGTTCCATTTTTGACGGATTTGTAAGGTGGTGAGATAGTCTAATCTCCACCGTTTCCAAAAATCTTGTACAATTTTATCAATGAGTTGAAATCTATCTAATCTATTCAATGGGATATTATCTAAATTTTCCGCCGGAAACCCATTTAAAGAGGTTAATGTCAAAAAATGAGCAGGTGTCAACGCCTCTGGTGCCGTCGGATCCGATGACAAGCGACACAAAGGGCGCGAATTTAATAGGGCCTTGATTTGGGTAAGGAGGGTGTTAAATTCTTCATAAGTTAGTATCTGTTCGCCCACTACCCTGTAAATATGATTTTTTACCGATTTAACGTTACTTTCCCAAATACCTCCTTCTTGCGGATTTAAAGGGCATATGTTCCTCCATTGAACTCCCTAAACTCCCAACTCGGTTTCTAAAGCATTTATATACTCAGGAGAGTTAATAACTTGATTTCGTTCACGAAGCACCCGCTTTGCTCCCAAAAGAGTCGTACCGTTATCTGAAAACATAGTTTGTACCGGTCCTCTGCGTGAAAGCAAACGTTTAAAAGCTTGCATGAAATGAGGGGTAGAAAGGGAATTGACTAACTCTAAATGTATTGCCTTAACACTCATACAACAAAATAAACTTACATAAGCCTTATGAACGGTGGCATTTTTTCTTTTTCCCATTGTAATCTTAATAGGTCCAAAATAATCAACTCCCGTATTTAAAAATGCCCTAGCTTCATGTACCCTAACCGCAGGCAAATCCCCCATTAACGGCTCCAAATTTTTCGGTCTTAAACGAAAACACGATTACATTTATAAATTCTACTACGAATCAAATTTCTTCCTCCTAAAATCCAATATTTATTACGCAAAATTGCTTCTAGCAATTGAGCACCCATGTGCAAATTAATTTGATGATAATAATCAATAAGTCTCTCAGTCAAAGAACATTTTCTCGGTAAAATTAAGGGATGTTTCTTATAAAAAGTTAAATCCGAATTACCAATGCGACCCCCGACCCTAAGCAACCCATCTTGCATAAAAGGGTGAAGTCGTTTTAATTTTGATGAACATTGTTGATTGATATTTAACATATTAATATCCGAACCAAAATATTCTTATTGAATTAATTTTATTAAACAAAATTCAGCCTTTTGCAAATCACTAGCTAAAATAATTTTTCCTCTTGGAAGAACTTTTAAAAACCTTAAAACCAAAACGACAATTCGTCAAATTTTTAGCCAAGAAGAAATTCTATCAATTTTAAAAATGGATGAGGCTCCGATTTTTCCCTACTAGCAGCTATTAAAACATTTGAATTTTCCCCAGAAAAATTATCATTATTTTGGGAAAAGCATGGCCAATTACATTCAGGTAATTTTATCCAAAAGGGTCCCGTTAACCCCATAGGATGATTAATAAGTTGATTAGGCTTTAGCCCTCTTGATACACAGTCTGCAAGATTCTGAATACCTTCAATATGATACCATAATATATTTGGCACATTGTCTTTAATTCGATTTGCAACAAAAATGTCTGTAAATGAGGACTCATTAGCCAACTTATGACAGTTAAAGAATCCGAAAAAGCTAAAATTTGGAAAAAAAAATCCGATCATTATAAGTTTCTATTATATGTTTTAATAATTTTGATAACAAATGAGCCGCTAGTAGTTCTAACCGAGGAATTAAATTTTTTGTCGGTGAGACTTTAGATTTCGCACAAATAAGTTTCACGTTAATTTCATTATTTTCCGCACATACAGTACGTGCGTATACGACCGCCCCATATCCGTCTAAGCTCGCGTCTGCAAAGGCTAAAATACTAACCGGTTTATTACTGTTAACGCATACTTTAACCGCAACTCCTCCCAAAGTCGTCTTACATCATTTGGCGGAGATTCATCCCAATTTAATTTTAAAAGCCATAACCTTTTAACTATTATTTTTAGATACAAAATAAATGGGGCTACTAAACCGATGGGATCATAACATTGTGCTATAGCCGATAGCATAGTCCGTTTGGTACATTTTTATCAGGAATATTGACTCGAAAACTTAGAGTATCACTTTGTGGATCCCACTGTATACCCAAAATTTTCGTATCCGTTTTAAATAAAGGTGTATCCGAAAACCAATTTTCTTTAGGAATGTTTTTCAACAAATTACTTGAATTGGATGACCATTTAACCAAATCAAAACCGCCTGAATTAAATAATTTTATCGACTCGTGATATAACTGAATAGCTTCTTTTTCCGAATCTACCGAGCTACAATAATCGTCCATATAAAGGTCACGTGGCACAAACTTTGCTGCAAGAGGAAAATTCTTATTTTCATCTTTAATAAGTTGCTGAACTGTTCTTAAGGCTAAGTACGGAGACGCCTTTAAGCTAAACGAAACTACTCGAATTTCGTATTCATCAATTTGTTGAAAATGCCAATGATCTGGCAAAATATTAATCTGTCTATACATCTGCCGCAGATCTGAAGTCATGGCAAATCTAAAAAGCCGAAAATTTAATAACAAAGTTACTATGTCCGTTTGCAACTTTGGGCCGCTATATAAAATATCATTTAATGCAACATCATTATCCGATGGTGCACTAGCTAAAACTACGCTTACGGGCGTGCTTGTGCTACTTAATTTAACAATTGGATGGCGCTATGTAATAAGATGTGGTATCTTTTTTTTTCGCCTGTACTAAGGCCATATGATCTTGGTTAATACAATCTTGCATGACCTTATTATATTCTAAACGCAAATTTGAATTTTTAGTAAGCCGTTTCTCTAATTATAATAATCTGACCTGCGCATTACCCCGTGAGTCACCTAAAGTTTCTGGAGGGAATTTAAAAGGTAAAGCTACCGTATACCGACCATTTTTTTCTCTGTGATATGTACGACAAAATATATTTTCACATTCCGCCTGTTCAGGTACCACTAACTCCCGATTTGGTACTTGTTCAACTTCCCATAACTTCGCGAGAAGTTGTTCAATTGATTGTTCTTCTCGAAGAGTAAAGAAAACCGAAGGATTTAAATTTCGTTCTACTATTGGAGTTTTCCCCATAACAACATATCCGAAAGATCTCTGAACCGCAACCGGAAATCCCATTTTTCCCGTAATTCGATTTTCCTTTAAAATATTTGCAAATAATTCAACCCCAGTTATACCGTCAATTTCACCGGGTTGATTAAAATTATTATCCGCCAACGCAATATTCTTAAAGTCCGATAAGGCCTCCAAATTAACCGCTACCTTTGGCAATTGATCTGTAATTTTATCCACTAAAAGTGCCTTAGTTGTGTAAACCGAATTTGAGTCGTAACGTGAAGCCAAAGAAAGTGACGCCAGACCGCCTACCGCCTGATTATTGCACCCTAAGCCTTGAACTGAAATGTAATGTTTATGAATTTTTAAACCCAAATTTTTACAAGATTTTAGGGTTGACAAATTGACTTCACTTCCCGAATCTAAAATAAACCCCGCCGTGCTATCAGGATAAGCGCCATTTACAACTAAAACTACCACCGTTGATAGTAATGAAATATACTTTACATTATCACATTTATTAATAAAATTATTAGTTAAAGTGCTACGCAAAACATTATTATTATTATATTTTTCTTGTCCACTATCTGTGACTGGATTAGAACTTATGTCTAAATTTCCGCTTTCCCTTGCCGATTCATTTTTAATTTCCAAAGATATTTCTGTCCTTCCCGTATGAAGTAAAATGTGGTGCTTTTTTGAGCATACAGAACAAGTTCTATTGGATAAACATGACCTAACCCCGTGGCTAGAAGATAAACAATTAAAACACCAATTTTTATCCCGGACTATTTCATATCTTTTAGAGGGTAGCAACGCCTTAAACTTTTCACATCGACCTACATAATGCCCCGATTTTTGGCAAAAAGCGCATGTAAATTTTGTATGTTTATTCTGACTAATTACAAATGATTTTGCTGTTTTAATATTGGTAAAAGAGCCGCCGCCACTGCTAGAGGGTTTATTCAGATGTAATATTTTTGATTGCCTTTTTACAAATTCAACCAAGTTATTATAAGTAGGAATATCTGTATTCCCTTGGCTAACTTCAAAAGCCCTTACTTTATCGTGATCTAATTTTGTTAAACCGTGATATAATAAAATAAAATCAGATAAATCCGGTAAATTTATTTTTTTTAACGCCGAAACCGCAACATCAAACCGTTCTAGGAAAATATTTAAATTTTTAGGTAGTTGGGGGCGGCTATCACTCACTGTTAATATTTGTGTCGTAGGTGCCATTGGAGCGACACCCGAAACCTGAGTCTGTTTATCTAAATTTTTTGCAGCGAAATGAATATAACTACAAAGCTCATTTACTGGAGAAACCGCGTTATAATCGGGGACGAAATCATCTTTTACTTCAAATTCAATTAAATTGATTTCATCTAAGGTATTCAGAAAATCGTTTTTTACGCTATCTAATGTCATATATGCAGCCCTAAATTTTTTTATATAATGTTATTTTTTCAAATCTTTTGAAAGTTCGTAGAGCGACTGTATAATTTTAAAAAATGTCTCCTTTTCGGCTGTAAGAATTTTAAATTTCCTTTCTTCCGTCGTCATTTTATTTATGTTTTATATATTATAGTTTATTATATATATTATATATTTAATTATTTATATTATATTTTTTATATACTCGTACCTTGATTTATATACCTTGCCTTTTGTTAAAAGAAATCCGATAACTAGAGTGATATATAAAAGGAAAAGTTAATTAAAATATCAAAATACCTAGACTTCTAATTAATTAAAATACCGTCAAAGCGGGTGACTTGATAACGATTTTGATATATGCGTCAATGTAAGACACATTGAATAAAAACTTGATTTACAAAAAAATATGGAAAACTTGCATATGGGTTGGGAGAATATATTCTTTGAAAAAAAGCTTTCATATTTCACTTAGTTTTCGAAAAAAAAAATATAAAACCGAAAATTTCAAGCCACCCGCAATACGGGTGTCTTGAAAAATTGCATTAAAAATAGTTTATACTGCAAGTAATCCATGCTAAAGGGTGTATTGAAATAAAATTCGGTTTTTTAAAAAATATATACATATAAATCCATTTTTTTTAGGTTTGTCTAATTTTTTTACAAAATGCTATAACAAAAATATTTTCTAAAATGTTTATAACTAAAACTGAAACTTATCTATTTAAATCGGAAAACATTGTTAAACAAAATATCAGGTAACTATACCTATCTTAAAAACTAATCATATAACAATATATTTTTTAAACAAAAAATTTTAGTGCTCCCCTCCTTAATACTTCGGAATGCTCAATCTTCTTGATCACCTGATCTAAAGTGACATCGCTAATGTCTGGTTTAAGTGGAAAAACAAAGGCATCTTTGATTTTGTCAGAAGGCCTAAGAAATGAGCAATGTATAAATTCGTTGTCTACTTCCATTACTTTTGCCACATATCTTTGTTGCTTTTTCTTTAGTGTTGTAAACTGTACTAATATGAAGTCATCTTCTGCCAGGTTTTCTGTAGTGATCTGTGTCCTCTCGATTTTCTGTCAGTTATCTGAGTTAATATATCTCTTTTCTTTCACTGGATTAACAAAGCAGGGTAGCTCAATATCTTCAATTTCATCTGATCCTGTGTTTGACAATATATCTTCTTCCGACTCGATTATCTGTTCCCCTTCCGATTCTGAAGAGTTTGCATTTTGCTGATCTGTAACACTTTCTCCGGGCGCCACCACCAATTTTCTACGTTTGACACGTTTGGCTCTCTGTTCTTTAAATCGAGATTCCTTAAAAAGGGATTTTACTGATTCTGCAACCAACGATGGAATAATGTTTATACCGTCAGTCTCATTGTAGTCTGGGACTTTTACAAGTACCTTTTCTCGGTTAAGAGGGTATAACCCTGTGGCCTCAAAGCCAGATTTTATATTTTTTGCCACTGAGAGGGCAATCGATTTTATGGTTCTGTTCAGAATTCGTGGAAAATGATCTTTTTGTAACACTCCTGGATTTGAGATTTTCCATTTTTTTAACTCTTGTCGCCAGGCAATCTTAATTGGTCTGAAGCAGGACACATCAAGAGGCTGTGTTAAATGAGTGCTGTTTGCTGGTAAAAAAATGAATCTAATGTTTTCTTCTTTGCATTTTCTTATTACAGCCTCTGACAAATGACTTGCTAGGTTGTCCCCAATTATAGCTTTTGGGCCATCTAGACGTCTATAATAAGGAACAACGATCTTGAAAAACCAATCTTCAAACAAACTTTGGTCAAACCAGCCGGACTTGCTTCGGTTGTAAATACAACCTTCAGGGCCACTTTGAGTCCATGTGGATCACAAATTTTCGGATTTGTAGACTAAGTATTGGGGCAACATAAGCCCAGCCGCTGTTACAGAGAACATGACTGAGTGGGCAGATTTAGTAGAATCACACACTTTTTCTGCATGTTTCATAGTTCTTCGTATAATAACCTTAGGTCTTCCAGGGTCGTCGACAAAATTTGTCTCGTCATAGTTTATTAAGTTTTCTGGAGGTACGTCTTTGAGAGAAACTTCCAGTCTATCAAAATATTCACATAAAACATTTCTTGACACTCCGGCTCTCGATCTTTTTATATTTTCAGCTAAACGAACCTTTAATACATCTTTATGCCTTGTAAGAAAGTCGGCGCACCAATCTTTCCCAGGCATGTTATTGGAAAATTTGCTCACCTGTTTACCAGCTCGATCTAAGTAATTTTTAACTAACAATTTTATATCTTCTTTCTCATACGGATAACCCCAGTCTGTCTCTGTAACGATAGCTTCTACAATGGCTTTTTCTTCTGTAGAGTTTAAAACAGGTTGTCCCCCAAACTTTTTCGGGTGTTTATTCTTTATCTTCCTCCATATAGTCACCAAAGGAATATTATAGGTTTCGGAAGCCTCGGAATATGACATCCCATGTCTAACTGCGGCTAGAGCACTTTCTAGCTGGTCATTTGTATAGTTCGCATAACGCCGCCCGCCAATTTTCTTTTTATATTTCTGTGGCATGATTTTTCAAGCCACCCTAAAAATGTATCCGAAGGTTAAAAAATATTAAAAAAAAAATGAAAACCTTAATATTTCAGCAAAACTATGATAAAGTCTTCAAAGAAACTATTTTTTCCATCTAATATTAAAAATGCATACCTTAGACTAGGTTCCAACTATGGCCCTCAAGTGAAAGTTCTAGCTATTCACAACTTTAACAATTTTTAACGAACAATTTGGCTTGTTCCTACGGCGCACTAGTTTGGAATGGCGCGACGAGTTTTAGCCTGAAAGTAAACATGAACCAAGGTCGAACGCGCGGCAGTGCCTAAACAGCGTGCTCCGGTTCTTTTGCGTATTAACTTAATTAAATGTCTAACCGTGCAGATTTTTTCCACTTCACTCTCCAAATTCAAGTCACCCACTTTGACGGTATCAAAATATCTAGACTAAACCATTTTCACTTCTACCTTTTTAGCTGAAAACCGCCTTTTCAGTAAAAAT
Organism: Kuschelorhynchus macadamiae; assembly: GCA_030620095.1. Classification (NCBI taxonomy): domain Eukaryota; kingdom Metazoa; phylum Arthropoda; class Insecta; order Coleoptera; family Curculionidae; genus Kuschelorhynchus; species Kuschelorhynchus macadamiae. The sequence goes on from JAUTXW010004716.1 coordinate 469,467, forward strand.
CTACTCGTAACTGACAATTTACATTCCGTAATTAATTACCATAAAAATATACCGCTATACTTTCCATTAAATAAATCATGTAATTAATAATTAATAAAATTTAGGAAAAATAACTTTCACAAATAAAGTTTAAAATCCGACAACATCGCAAATGCCCAAATTCCGGTACCAAATCTTTAGGCAATAAAATAACAACAACAAAAAACCGAAGTGCTGGAATGCACGAATTGCCTGCCATACAAAACCAACGATAATCATACGATTTAAAATAAAATTTAATTTTTTTTTTGAAATCCGGGCTCGAATAGGATCAAATGTTTTCGCTTAGCTCAGTTTTTAAATAAATGTGGACTGTTTTTATGAATGGACTTACCGAAAGGCTCTGCGGTCACTGTCTTCTTCTCACTCCAGGAAAATAAGGGTTTAGGGAAAAGGAAGGTAAAAGGAATCACGGGGGAGTAATCTCAGATGGAGTAACAGCCGTAGCGTTAATGTATAAATCGATTTAATAAATAAATAAACTCAAAACACGTTCGTTTTATGTGGCTACAAAACCGGACACTGGATAAATTTTGTCAAGTCGCCGAGAAAAAGTGTACTGATCGAAAGGTAAATCGGTACTACTTCGGATATTTTTAATTCCGGATTCGTTACGCATTAGCGATGCTGCCATATATCTCTTTTGTATTTTCTTAAATTAAAATAGCGTAAACACCCTTCTAACCCGGGGTACAGGGGTACAGGGTCATCAAGAAAGGAAACTGCAGTGGATATTCTGTGTAGAAAAATGAGATTATAGTCAGTCATGGTAAATTAATTTTTATGTAGATCTCGGAATCCACAGATGATACAAAGTCGGTTAAGGCAAAGCTGTGTAATTTAATGCCGAGTAATATCATTTTGAGAACTATAGAATTACAGGTAATTTCGGAAATATTCTCGAAAATCCGAACTTATCCGATTTCGTTTTTATTTTTTCCTCACTTCCTTAAAAGAGATCGCAATTCGTATACCCGATTTTTGTGCTCTACATTTCTTTTTATTTTTAAATCAACTGGCACATTTGAGAATCCCCATAAGACATAATGTGTTAAAGAGGGTCGACTATATCAATTTTTTTGAAAAATATTTAATTTCAAATAAATTTATGAATGATTTTGGGAGTTTCAATAAAAATCCATGTCCGTATTTAAAAAACTAATGTTGATTTTGGGCCTGCGAAGTTATAAATATCGGAATTGTAATTTAAGTATTCTTACTTGAAGAGCACAAAATATGTCTATAAGAAAGTGAAATTTATTTTACATCTCTTTAAATATCTTCAGGAATAAATAAAAACCAAATCGTGAAAATTCGTTTTTTAAAGTTAGGGTAAAGGCGGGTAGGAGAATGCATTTAGTGGGAAAAATCTGTTAAAAATCATAACAGTAGGTGAAGGAACATAAATATTTTATTACCAATTGCTGAGAGATGTATCTACAAATAGATATTAATAAAAACGTAACATTCGTAAAAAAGGCGAATGTAAAAATTAAAAACAAAAATACTATAAACGCGTACTCTTAGCTATATGTCAAGCAAAGAGTACGTGTTATGCTATCTAACAGTACGCACAATTATCAAATCTAACACTAATCATCATTGCCTGTATATATATCACAACCTAGAAACAAAATCTGGTGGCTTTTTGTACAAGTATTTGTATTTTGGGCACCGGTCTTCTTTGGTCGATTTCTTGGTCTCCTTTGCCGTCTCTGCAATTTTTTTTACCATTTTTCTTTTAGTTGCCATTTGCAGTTCTAGTTCTGTTTTATACGGAGAATCTGCTAAAATTTCCGACTTTTTCCTTTTCTTTTTTTAATTAACCTGTTGGCTTTAAATAGTGGTTTGATGGCTTCTGGCGTTATTGTTACATCCGATGATGATAAAATGAGTCCATTGCCTGTTCTTTTATAAGAAGTAGAAGGCTCTATTCGGTGGTCATAAACTGTATCACAAACTGGTTTATCCCTGCAGGAATGATGCATGTCCAGAAAAATTTACTATGTTAAGCAGGTTTTCGATAATATTTTCGTTTTGTTCAGACTCTCCAAAAAAATTGATCGATTGGAATTCAATGTTTTCTGTGACAGTCGCCTTTCAGACATTGAAGCAGCAAAATCTCGTTCATTTAAAACATCTGGATTATACGTCCATATTTCACAAGTCTTAAAAGCATTAACAGCCTCGTCTGGAGAGGCTACTTTAGAAAAGGCTGACCAAATTTCGGCCTGGGTTACATACATGTCACTTTTCGCACTCTTGGCTGTAGTCCATTTTTAATGGGCCAAGGAATCCTCTATCGAGAGGCTACCACTGTGGCTTGTATGGTTATACAATAATAACAAAATTGTTGGCGTGCTCTTACCCGCCTGTACCCCACTTGAAATTTTATCAATTTCTCAACGGCGTATTACTCACCACTAAATTACGTTTAACTTTGACTCAATTTAACCGACTTTTTTATCTGAAGCAAATACAAATTGCATGTTCCTTTCACCTTTCTTTTTGCTGGGATACTTTATTGTTTGAACATTAGGAATCTGTAAAAGCATATAGAAGACACAAATGACAAGAAAACTCAATTATATAATTTTGTCATTCCTGTTAATATTTTCATTCTATAAAGCACCGAGAGCAGTTTTGAAAAGTCGGCGCCTATGCATAAGATGTAAGATTTACGTCTCTGAACGCACAGGCATAATATGGAAGTAAAATGTATGTCTTATGGAGATCCAGTGCTGTTTGGGATATTTCCAGAAAAACGAAAAAAAAAAGAATAAAGGGTTAGTAAATCTATAATGATTATAATAAGAAGAATAACAACGATAATGGACTACTTTCTCAGGAGCGTAAGAGACTCTCGTTTTATAATTTATTTTAAGTAGGTACTGTAACTATGCCCGAAATATTTAATATATATTTTGTTCTGACGATGGACGGCTTGTTATATAATTGAAACTTTGGAATTTTTTTTTGTTTTTATGGTTTGTTGGTTAAAATTATGTCTCGTAGTTTTTGTAAGAACTTTAGGGGATGAAGAATGTGGACTACTTTTTCTTTCCATGGCCTCTGGGTTACCTGTGAACTCACAGAAACGAGTATTAATATCTTCCATTTAGTTAGTTAAGGTATTTGGGTTTTTCTACATATACATTCTCGTGCAATTGCACCATATGATCGTGAGAATATCTAACTGAAACGTCGGTTTTTTTCGGAAGTTTGCGAGTTTTTAATAGTTCACCCTGTAGCTTTAGCTTTAATATTTGAATTAGACAAAAGCTCATTTAATTTAGTTAAATTTGGTGCCTCTAGAGTACCACTGTCAAATTTGTTACTTTGATTTTATCACTTTTCGTTTAGACGCTATGAGTAAAAATAGAAAGTTAATTTTTTCAGAAAAATTTATCTTAAAAATTAAAAACTTTACATAATGCTTTTTATATTAAATAGATACGATTTCATGACAATTTGTAATTATAAAAGTAGTTTATAAACAAACATTGGTTTATTTTTTAATTGCCGTCTGACAAGTGCCGATACCCTGTAAATAAATGAAAAATCTATGGAAAAATCTGTACCTATAAATTGAAGTTGATACAAATTTATAGAAGCATTCACATCTTAAAAGTTTTCATAGAGATGCGCAGAACAGATAGACCACAATGATCACGTATTAATATAATAATAAAACTACAGAGGAATGTTTCGATAAGGTGCCGATATGCATGGCTCGTTTAATCCAAAAGACTCTCAATGTTATTTCATTACATTGTACTGTGAACGTGAAAATAATTGTTTGTGTATACATGTTTTTGTATCTTTGGCCTTCATTTTTATACCTTAACTAATAGCATTTTTTTAACGAGCTTATCTTTCGTTTTTGATTCACGATCTGAGTTTTGGAAAGTAGAAAACGATCTTGTTTTATATAAGAAGAAATATTTAACTGTTTTGTAATGAAACAATAAAGCTATATTTAGTGAAGGGGGCAACTTTCGTTCACCTGAAATGGGTTTTTGAAAAAACAATTTTTCATTGCCTTCTAAAAGCCTTCCTTAATAACTTGAAATAAAAGTTTTCCTGAGGAAATACATCATTTCCATTATCCACACTTTAGAATACCTGAACTCAGTTACGCGATTTGTACATTTGCTTTGCTCTCTCTTTTTTTCAAACACTATAATACCAAAATGTTCCTGCGAAAATTTGTCGTTTCCATTTTCTGTGGAAATTTTGTACACTTTAGAATACCCGAAATAAGTTACATAAAAAAATTGCTTTCACTGCCTTCTAGAAGCCCTCCTAACAGGAAATAAAAATTTTCGTGCGGAAAGGCATCATTTCCATCTTCTATTTTTACCTGAAACCAGTTACTTGAAAACTTTGTTTTGCTGCATTCTAAACATTTTTCTGAACATAAAATTGTAAAAATAATCTTGCAGAAATACACCATTTCCATTTCTAAAGGAAATTTTATTTCCATTTTCCAGACTTTAGAATAGCTAAAACCTGTTATTGTAAACTTTGTTTTGCTATGTATTCTGCACTTTTTTCTGAACATAAAAATGCAAAAATGATTCTGGGAAAATACGTTATTTCCAGTTTCCGAGGATGTGTGTAAACTTTAACTGAAATGTCATATATCCACCAAATATTGTTTTAGCTTTTATAAAGTTTCCTGAATGACGTAGATTAAAAACATTCTCTACAGAAACTCTCAGTTTTTATTTTATTTATTTTTAATCTTTTTCTTCACTGAAATGTATAACTTTTTTTTTTACTTCGATAAAGCCATCTGAACGTGGATTTAAAGAATTAATGTGATTTTGTAACTTAAATGATAGTTAATGGCTTCAAAGATGGTTTTATAGGCGAACCTGGGCTAGGGGATCACATAACGGAATAATAACGAAAACGAAGGTTCATGATTGCGGATGGAAAAAAATCATGGTTTTAATATATACTCAGAATTTTGTTACGATGCGTTTAGCCGTTATTTTTACATTCCGCAATCGTGCCCTCACCTATTTTGTGAAATTTTTATTATATGTTTCTTCAATAAAGTGCCGCGCCCATTTATACTGAAACTAAGCTACTTGGCCGGCATATTTAAGAAACTAAATTTAACTAAGCTTAAATTTCAAGGGAATAATAGCCTAATACACATATCTTGGACATCAGTGGCAACTAATTTTTTTTTTACTAGAAATTAGAATTACAGAACACAAACGTAACTCATAAAAAGAACGTCATCAAATGTGAACAAATGTGTTAAAATTATTTTGTCTTTGCAAAACTGGATTTTTATGCAGCAGCTGCTTTGAAAATAAAATATAGGTCTCAGCTAGATATAGAAAGCAACTGAAAGTGCTGGATGATTTTTGCTCTGCCACTTAAAATATTCTTGCATAACTATTTTTTGTATGTTGTTGAGTCGTTAATATATCCCTCGGCTACTGTTGATGACTTTCAGCCTCCTAAACGCTTTACATCGGTAAGTTCTTACTATGCCCCGTGTAGAGTTCAGGGTTGGGCAATTTTAGAAATACCGCAATTTCTGAGGGCATCTTCTCGAAACACTGTATTGTGCACTTCCCTCTTTTAAAATTTATAAAAAAAAACGTTGATGCGTTGTTGATGGGGGTCGTAAGGCTGTATATTTTCTATAAAATAGTATATACTTTTTATTGTTAATTTCGTCGGATATAACAAAAGAGCGTGAAGTGTAATTTTTTGAATCCTGAATTTTGACCACCATTAAATTTTCCTTGTGTTCAATGTCAACTATTGTTGCTGCTAATTCCTCTCTTCTGCAGGCTCCCTCAAGCCCAAAATAGTCGCAACTTTCAACAAAAGATATATATCATCTGACGCCTTATTCATGAAATCCTATATATTTTCTTTTGTAACAATATTTGCTTTCTTTGGTTTAAAGCCAACGTTTTGTTTTTTGATAAAAGCAGATAATTTGTAGAATTTGCTTATATTTTATTTGACTTTTAAAACGGTCTTAAGCATAGAATATTTAGCCCACAAAGAATTTGGTCAAAATTATTTGCTTAATTCGAGATAATAAGCTAATAGTATCTCTTCTTCAACCGTTTTCACACCTTTTCTTTTGGACCATTTACCAAACAAGTCGTACTGCTTTTCATACTTCTGTTTTGATTTTACTGACAGTAGCTCCAAATTTGCTGATTCCGCGGATTTCAGCACCTCTCCTGGTATTTCTTCGTCATTTTAAGCAGAATTACTTCTTTTGAAGCTTTTTTCAAATGATTGAATGTTTGTATTTTAGTTGACAAAGCAAAAAGACTAAAGCTGTCAAAATTGCAAGGTGGCAAAAAGAACTTATTATAAGTGTCTTATATACAGGTCTTTTAATTAGTTATCAAACAATTGTAATCTAATACGGAGTAAATTTGGCTAAATTCTCTACAAGCGTAACAAAAAAATGATAATTCTTTATATTTTGAATATTATTTATTACTGAAAACATTAAACTATCTAAATATCTAAAAGTCCTGTTTAAAGACGATAATTCTGCGAATAAAAAACTGTGCGCAAAGTTCAACTTGAAGGTCGTTACTAGATAGATATGTCGTTCGCTTCAGAATTATTGAAATTTCTAAAAGGAGGCAACCATATATGAAGTAGATGTTTTTTGTTTTATATAATTAAAAGTAAAATATTTTTCAACCTTGAAATGTTTGACAGTTTTTGACAGATTTTTCTACGTATTCTACAATCCGGAATAACATGGAAATGACTCATCAGAGGTTTATCCTTTTGATACGTGAGATAACTCGGATAAGTAAATGTTCCCCTTTGAGGGAATGTAAATACACTACAGCACAAATCATAAGAATAATACTAGCAAACAAGTTTAACTCACTTTTAAGAAATTTTAATCTTCATAAGTTTCATCATTATTAAGAACGGACATTATTTTCCTAGAGTAAAGTTTTATAGCGTTAAATTTTAGGCATGAAAATAAAAATACCTTCACTTTCGTTCACCTGAAATCAGTCATATGGAAACCAACTAGTTTTATGTCTTCTAGCAGTTTCTCTTAACAGCCGTAAATAAGATTTTTTCTGCGGAAATGCGTAATTTTACGTTTACGAGGAAATTCTGTACACTTTATAATACTTGAAATCAGTTACATAAAAAAATTTCTTTGATTTGCATTTTGAACATTTTTCTTAACATAAAAATGCAAAAATGTTTCTGCGGAAATTTATTATTTGCTTTTTCCGAGAAAATTTCTATACTTTGGAATACCGGAAATCAATTACATGGAGATTTTGCTTTGTGTGCCATTCCAAACAATTTTCTGAACATAAGAATTCAAAAACGCTTTTTGGGGAAATTCCTCATTATTTTGAGTTTATAAATAAAGGAAGCCCGGGCTAGGAAAATTCCGAGCCTATATTAAAACTAGTATTTTTTTAACAAAACATGTACTGTTAGGTAGATCTAACTCGTTAGGTGTTAGGTTAGCCCAGGTTCGTCGCTAAAACCATCATTAAAGCCATAAACTATTATTTAAGTTATAAAATTTCATTCACTTTTGAAGTTCTAGATTCAGAAGACTTTATTGAAGTAAGCTATAATAAAAATTCACACTAGGTGAGGTTAGGATTGGTTAGGTTTTTTGTAAAGAAAGCACGACAACAAAATTCTGAGTATATATTAAAACAATGATTTTTTTAAAGAGAACCTATACTGTTAGGTCGATCTATCCCGTTATGTGATAGGCTAGCCCAGGGGGCGCGGCACGATTGCGGACGAAACATTAGTATTCAGTTTTTCACAAAATGAAGTGAGGGCACGATTGCGGAATGTAAAAATAACGGCTAAACGCATCGTAACAAAGAAGGAGCATATATTAACATTCCGCAATAATGCCAAAATTATTTTGCCTCCATTCCGCAATCATGCCTTCGTTTTCGTTATTATTCCGCAATCGTCCATCCCCCAGTAATCTCGAAGCAACTCAAGTAACACAAAGTTGTATTATGAGATGCGGTAACGACCAGAAACGTTTATATAACTTAAATTTTAGTTTTTTATATCCTTAAAAACGATTTTCAGTTTTGTTAATGTCGGTGCAACTCATTTTAACAGCTTATAAAGTAAACTTTGTATTAGATGGTTGGGGGATGGACGATTGCGGAATAATAACGAAAACGAAGGCATGATTGCGGATGGAGGCAAAATAATCGATGGCATTATTGCGGAATGCTCGTATATGCTCCTTCTTTGTTACGAGCGTTTAGCCGTTATTTTTACATTCCGCAATCGTGCCCTCACTTCATTTTGTGAAAAACTGAATACTAATGTTTCGTCCGCAATCGTGCCGCGCCCAGATTACTTATTTATACGGGGGATGGACGATTGCGGAATAATAACGAAAACAAAGGCATGATTGCGGATGGAGGCAAAATAATCGATGGCATTATTGCGGAATGCTCGTATATGCTCCTTCTTTGTTACGATGCGTTTAGCCGTTATTTTTACATTCCGCAATCGTGCCCTCACTTCATTTTGTGAAAAACTGAATACTAATGTTTCGTCCGCAATCGTGCCGCGCGCAGATGGTTTGTAGACAAACAAAAATATTTTTTGGCTTTTTCGCAACTGAATAAAAATATTTAAATTATTACCATATTCAGTTGCGAAAAAGCCAAAAAAAGTTTTTGTTTGTCAATCCAAACGCAACAAAGAATCTGAACACATTTAAAAATGTTTTATAGACGTTGTATAAACTACTTGTCTACACTTTTCAAAATGTGGTGTTATGTTATTTAAACGGTTTATAGACCTACGTTATCGTGTAGTTCATAAACCGAGCTGTTAAGAGGTTGTATTTAGGTCTATCTTTTAAATTTTTGTATGTTCGTTCAGAGGTTTATAGATGAGTTTAAAGAAGTTTTTGGACATATAATTTGTAACTATTTACTCTGATTTTATTAAAGTTGTAAATATATATGTACAACTTATTATGTACCTCATCAGGTGGTTTTGCGTTGCGATATGGGTAAAATTTCGAAAAACAAATCGTTCATTGCTCTAGTTTTCACAGGACTATGAAAAAGTATTTCAGGGAAAAAGATCATCAGGATAGGTAATAAAATTGAGTTTTATAAGGGATTAATATACGAATTTACAGGTAAGTTGTATAGTGGTTGATTTTCACGTTTGTACATCTTGCATAAAATAGAATATTTAGATTAGTATAAATATCTGTAGGACCTACAGTCATAACACTATTAACTACTAAACATACGTTTAAACGTCTCTACGAAAAAAATCGGACTATGATCGATTGGTGGTCATTGTGTAGTTTTAAGACAAGAAAAAAAGTATTTTCAGCACGCTCTAAAAAAACACCTCATTATTTCGAGTTAACAATAATACAAAAAATAAACCTATATTTACCAAATTACATGAAAATTAAGTGTGCAGTTGGAAGACGTAGGAAGCTAGCGATATTACTAGGTATTTTCCTGAACGTATTTATGCCAACAACTAGTCTCGAGCACTTTCCGTAAGAAAGAAATAACCGCTGATGAGATTAATATAACTTACTTCGTCCTTGTTGGGATCACACATTACGAAACTGCTTAAAGCATGATTTTTTGTATCTTTAATTTTTAGTACCAGTGTATCTTCCCTTTCTTCGACGCCACTCATGGTGGTAAATCGGCTTATATCTATGTTTGTATGAGGTCTTAAAGATAGCTTCAACATTGAAAACTTTTACTACAGCGTGGACGACACAAAACTTTTTGAACGATTAGAAAAATAAGCGAGGAATGCCTCTTCTTTTAAAGACAAAGTTTTCTTCGTTTTATACTATTCTTCAACGGCGTCGTACTCGTTTTCATCTCTTGCGCGTGACTTCTCTGGAAGAAGTTGCTCTTTAGCGGATGCTGGGTCGTCGACAATGCTATCGGGAAGCTCTAAATCTTCACTTTCGAAGGCAAACCTGACACAAACAGGACAAGCTTAAAAAATTCGCTTTATTTCATATGTGTTTTTTAGTCCCATAGCGACAACAATAAAATAGTGAAAGTAGTCGTAGAAACTAACAGGTTATAATACAATCCATACTAATAAGTAATACTAATATAATATAAAAGTGAAAGTAATAATGGGAACAGTTTTAGCGTGCGTAAAAGAATTAAATTACTAAGTATTAAACCGAAGGTATTTATGTCAACATTTTCAAATTTTTTTACCCAAAAAAATCAAAAACCTAACAAGCCTATTTTTACGCAAGCAGGAAAAATATTGTACCTAACATGTGCGATAAGTGCCCTTGCCATTCTCGGTGGCCCGTCCGCATTTCGGCGTGCAACTCCCAGAGCGTGCAGAAAAGTATCAATTTCCGCGTTTGTTTGCAAATTTTACGCCTTTCAGTAAGGTGTGTATAATTTGCTGACCAAAATAAAAAACGTGCTACCATCTTAATTTATTGAAAAAACTTCACCAAACTATAAACATGTAATTGGCTTTTCTAGCAGTACACGCTACCATAAAAATAATTATTTAATTTAGCCCTTAAAGGCTAATTTACTCTTAAAAAAAATTACTGAAATCGTGCGACCACCGCTATTTATAAACCTAACTAAACGAAAACATAGTCACTCTATAAAAGCTTTAAGCTACCGTAAAATAATTATTATTTCAGCCCTTAAGGGCTAGTATACTCTTAACAAAATTTATTGAAACCGTGCGACCACCGCTATTTATAAACCAAACTCAACAAAAATTTAGTCCTTAGAGACACTCTACAAGGGCTTTAAGTAACCGTAAAAATTATTGTTTTAAATCAGCCCTTAAGGGCTACTTTACTCTTAGATATTTTTAATAAAACCGTGCGACCATCGTTATTTATATATCAAACACAACGAAAATATAGTCGTGAGAGACATTTTACAAAAGCTTTATGCTACCATAAAAATTATTATTTAATTCAGCCCTAAAGGGCTACCTTATTCTTCAAAAATTTTACTAAAACAGTGCGGCCACCGTTATTTATAAACCAAACACAGCGAAAATATAGTCCTGAAAGGCATTTTACAAGAGCTTTACGCTACCATAAAAATTATTATTTAATTCAGCCCTAAAGTACTACTTTACTCTTTAAAATTTTTACTAAAACAGTGCGACCATCGTTATTTATAAATCAAATACAACGAAAATATAGTCCAAAGTGACATTTCACAAGAGCTTTATGCTGTCATAAAAATTATTATTAATTAATTCAGCGCTAAAGGGCTACTTTACTCTTAAAGATATTGACTAAAACTATGCGACCACCGTTATTTAGAAATGAAACAACAACTACAATATAGTTCTGAGAGACATTTTACAAGAGCTTTATGCTACCATAAAAACTATTATTTAATTCAGCTCTAAAGGGCTACTTTTCTTTTAAAGATTTTTGCTTAAGGGGGAACTGCACGCAGTAATATGGATCATTTGCAAGCCTTCCGCCGCTGCAATATTATGTTAAAACTATAAGAGATATGTATTAGCTTCAATGTGATTTTAATAGGGAAATATGTATAGTTGGGCGCTAAAGGCGAATTTTTATGAAAAAATCGAATCTAGAGTTATAAAATAAAAGTAGATTTGACCATTTTCGACCATTTTTTGACCACTTTTTGACGCACATGCCTTCGCATATCATTTTTTTTCAACAAAATGGCTCTTTACCGCCTTACATTGATCCTTTGTCTACGTAACTGCAAAATTTGAAATTGGAAATAGTACTCATGTCTCTGTATTTCTGCAGCGCGTGAACCCTTTTTTAACCGAAATGTAATTTAAGTTACCTATACATAACACATTTTTTTGAGGTCGGACGTGCAGGAAGTTTTTTTTAATGCATAGGTACCTTTTCATCTTACTTTCAACTCGACTAGACCTTGTCGCTGGTTTTTCACTTTTTGCGTGCAGTTCTCCCTTTTAAACCGTGCGACCACAGTTATTTATAAATCAAACACAACGAATATACAGTCCTGAAAGACATTTTACAAGAGCTTTATGCTACCACAAAAATTATTAGTTAATTCAGCCCTAAAGGGCTACTTTACTCTTAAAAATTTTTACTAATAATAATTTTTGAGGTAGCAAAAAGCTCTTGTAAAATGTCTCTCACGACTATATTTTCGTTGTGTTTGATTTATAAATAACGGTGGTGGCACTATTTTAGTAATAATCTTTAAGAATGAAGTAGCCTTTTAGGGCTGAATCATAATAATTTTTGTGGTAGCATGAAGTTCTTGTAAAATGTCTTTTAGGACTATATTTTCGTTGTGTTTGATTTATAAATAACGGTGGTCGCACTGTTTTAGTAAAAATGTTTAAGAGTAAAATAGCCCTTTAGGGCTGAATTAAATAATAACGTTTATGGTAGCATAAAGCTCTTGTAAAATGTCTTTCAGGGCTATATTTTCGTTGTGTTTGATTTATAAATAACGGTGATCGCACTGTTTTAGTAAAAATCTTTAAGAGTAAAGTAGCCCTTTAGAGCTGAATTAAATAACAATTTTTGTGGTAGCACAAAGCTCTTGTAAAATGTCTCTCAGGACTATATTTTCCTTGTGTTTGATTTATAAATAACGGTGGTCGCACTGTTTTAGTAAAATGTTTAAGAGTAAAGTAGCCCTTTAGGGCCGAATTAAATAATAATTTGTGTGGTAGCATAAAGCTCTTGTAAAATGTCTTTTAGGACTATATTTTCGTAGTGTTTGATTTATAAATAACGGTGATCGCACTGTTTTAGTAAAAATATTTAAGAGTAAAATAGCCCTTTAGGGCTGAATTAAATAATAATTTTTGTGGTAGCATGAAGTTCTTGTAAAATGCCTCTCAGGACTATATTTTCGTTGTGTTTGATTTATAAATAACGGTGGTCGCACGGTTTTAGTAAAAATCTTTAAGAGTAAAGTAACCCTTTAGGGCTGAGTTAAACAATTATCTATATTTTCGCTAAGGTTAGTTTATAAATAGCGGTGGTCGGACGGTTTTAGTAAATTTTGCTAAGAATAAACTTGCCCTTAAGGGCTGAATTAAATAATTATTTTTACGGTAGCGTATACTACTAGTGAAGTTAATTACAGGTTTAAAATTTGGTGAAGTTTTTTAAATAAATTACCATGGTAGCACGTTTTTTATTCTGGTCAGCAAATTATTTATTTTCCCTTTCAGTACGGTCGGTTACCAAAGTAATATCTAATATCTCTAGAAGTTCTGGTTGGTTATTTAAATACGTATAGGGGATATACTACCAAACATAAATTTTGTGTATCACAATTTTCAGTATGACATATCTTAAAACCGGCTAAACGGGTTTTATCGAAATTTTAAAGTGTTATTTCAAGAAGATTTTTGTTGACGGAAGTTTTTTTTCGGGGTTCAAATTTAAAATTATTGTAGGTCAACCAGAAATAAAACGTAGGTAATAAGCACTTTTGTGAAAATCGGTAAATCTCCTTTACCCGGAAGTTCCCGCGTTGTGAATCTTTCCTTTTATTAGGTGTAGTAAAATGTAACTCAATTTAGTTCAGTACATAGGCCTCATTTAGTGTCAAATATATACTATTTTTCAAGTAATTTTATTGGGCGCCATTTTGTTCCATCTGATTGGATTTCTACCAATATTTTACCAGTTTCTACCTTTGCCACACTTGGGAACATTAAAAAAAAGTCAATAAGTAGTTTTTACATTGACAACACTGCCATTTCGATATATCATATTGAATTCGGACGAGTTTATCCCTATATCACATTTAATTTGTCTGCAAAACTGTAGGCCAATTGAATAATTTTTTTTTACGTAGATTTTACAAAAAAATATTTGTGCGCCATTTTGAATTCGTGCCACAACTTTGCCAGTTTATCTCTACATCACACTTAATGCTTGCTCAAAATTTGAAATTATTCTAATGAGTAGTTTTATCAAGCAGATTTTTTAAATATTTTGTTATGCCGCCATTTTTTTGCTATATTATATTCATATCAAAATACCAGTTCATTCCTATGTAACACTTGATTTTTGTGCAAAATTTGAGGAATTTGGATAATTAGTTTTTTAATAATAATTTTTTCAACGCTTCACTAGGCCGTCATCTAGTTCTGGTATATTGGATTTTTACCAAAATATTACCATATCATCCCCATATGAACGTTAATTTTTGATTACATTTTGAAGTCATCTTGATGAGAAGTTATTTCGCGAACTGACACAGAGACAGATGGACCGACGGAATTGACAAGAATATTTTTTGGCATCTAAGGTCGCTAAAACCCGGAGGCTGATTTTTTTCACGATAGCAAAATATTTTGTTTGACCGCCATTTTGAATTAGTACCCCAGTTTTACTAGTTTATTTATAATTAGTTATGGCATGCAATTTGAAATCAGTCTATTAAGTAGTTTTTTCACGCTGAATTTTTAAATATTGTATTAAGACGCCATTTTGTTGATTCCTACATAATACTTGATTTTTGTGCAAAATTTAAGATACATTTTTTTCACTAGGCTGCATCTTGTTTTTCTATATTGGAATTTTTACCAAAATGTTACCTCCTGGTCCTCCCCATACGACCTTTAATTTTTGATCAAAATTTCAAGTCAATCGAGCAAACAGTTTTTTAGCTATGCCACGAATAAATAGATCGACAGACAGGCAGACATACCGACGGAATTGAGAAAACATGGTTTTCGGCATCTAGGAATGCTGAAACGTAAAGATCTGAAAAAATCTCGGGTGGTATTTTTTACGATTACAATACTTAGTAAAAATTATTTAGTCGCCATTTTGTTCCGCCATCTCGAAATAGTACCACAACTTTACCAGGTAATCTTAATATCACACTCAATGCGGGCACAAAATTTGAAATTAATCTAATAAGTAGTTTTTTTAGGCTGATTTTTAAATATTTTTTTAGACCGCCATTTGGTTTTGCGATCTTATTTTTACCAAAAGGTTATTAGTTCATTTCTATCTAGCAATTAGTTTTTGTGCAAAATTTGAGGAAATCGAATAATTAGTTTTTTGTAACCATTTTTTGAAAGTTTCACTAGGCCGCCATCTTATTCCGGCATTTTGGATTTTTACCAAAATATTACCAGGTCATCTACATATAACCCTTAATTTTTCAATAAGATTTGAGGTCAAACTGATGAGTAATTTTCAAGCTATTTCGCAAATTGACAGACAGACAGACAAACCGACAGACGGACCCACGGAATTGATAAAACATATTTTTTGGTATCAAGGTACGCTAAAAACCTGAAAATATGTAAAAGCTGAACGGGTGATTTTTTCACGATTACAAATATTTTATTTGGCCGCCATTTTGTTTCGCCACTTTTAATTAGTGCGACAGTTTTACTAGTTCATCTCTATACCACAATTAGTTTTGGTACACAATTTAAAATCAGTCCATTAAATAGTTTTTTAGGCTGAATTTTCAAATATTTTATTATGACCGCATTTTGTTCTGCCATCTTGGATTCGTACCAAAATTTTACCAGTTAATCTCTGCATAACATTTGATTTTTGTGTAAAATTTATGATAAATTGGTTAAGCAGTTTTTTAGTAATAATTTTTTTAACATTTCACTAGGCTGCCATTTTGTTTTGCTATATTGGATTTTTACCAAAATATTACCACGTCATCCCCATATGAGTCTTAATCTTTGACTAAAATTTGGAGTCAATTTAATTAGTAATTTTTAAGCTATGCTACGAAATGACATACAGACAGAAAAACCGATGAAATTGAAAAAACATATTTTTTTGGCATCTAGGGACGCTAAAAAAGGCAAATTATTGTTGTGAACTGACCAGTATGTGTTTATGCTATTTATCGATTAAGTCCGTCGTTTAGGTTAGGTCTACGTAAATTGCTTTATTGTGGACTTATGTGTCGATTGACATCTGGTAACGATAATTTGACATATTTCAAACATAATCGAAAAATAGTTAATACTTTCAAAGTATTTATCTATTTCAAATTGTTATTTTACTGAACAATACAAACACATACGCTCTGTTAACAATAATCATTATTTGTCTTAGTGTGTTATTACCTAAGTTTTCTTTCGTGATGACGCATTATAATTTTAAAATATTTACTCTGAAGAAAAACTCCTTGATCATGGCAAATGTTCTTGAAAGTTTGTCAGAATCCGTTAAAACGTTTTCAAGCATGTCATACTGTTAATAATTGTGATACCCAAAGTTTATTATTGCAAGTGCATCTCCATTCACAAGCTCGAAAGTAACAAACATGTCTGGAAATACTGATATTTCCTTGGTAACCTTAGATTAAGTTGGTAATGTACCAAAGACGTGCTTTTCTTTGTCAAATTGAAAACACTCAAACTTTTTGTACTTCTCCCTTACCTGTATAACACAGATAAATGAAACATTTTGAAAAATAGTTGTTTACCGCAAGGACGTTTTCCTAAGGTTCGTTTCACGTGTTTTATTTAAAGGTGTGATATGAACGATATTTTTGGTTGACCCTGTAGTTACTTTTACATTATGATCTGCCGACTTGCTGTCACTCAGATCTATAAGATTCACATCCTCGAAGGTCTCTGAGACGATGTTCAAGTAAGTGAGAAATTCATTGAAATGTTTGATTTAGTTTCGAAGTTTTCTGTCTGTACATATTTAGCGTTGAGATAAGTGACGTCGGCTTGAAGTTTCTTCATTTAATTTTTGTTATGCACGGATGTTCTTCCTACCGGAAGGAATTTGCACTATCGGTTCCTTCTTACATTGCTCAAATAGCGTTTGTAGTTATTAACAAATGTAACTGAAGTTAGAAAAATATTTAAAATAGTGACGGGTGAGTTAATGAAGAAAACTTAGCCCTGCCTTGTCAGTTAATTTAAAAACTAGTAAACGTCGGCCGAAAGTGGACAACTTTAGTTTAAAAATGCTAAATTTTTAAGTTATTTGTTCCCTTTTATGAAAGAATTATATAGTCTTTCACGGGACCTATAGTTTTTATTTTTGAAAGTTCTTAATAATGCACTAAAATTCCTCTTATTAAAACTTGTTTAAAATAAAGGATATATTTGCATTAACTGTTATTACAGTCACACATCAACAGTTTAACATATTTTAAATGTTTAAACTTTATTTCTTTTTTGGTAATAATTGTTTTACATATTTTAACCGTCCTTAAATACAATGTCATTCGGACAACAAAAAATCCAAGCAGGGAATAAAACGTTGATATAAGTTTTTTGTATATAAGTTGATCCTATATTTTATACTTCCAAAGGTGTAGTACTTAATTGTTTTAGAAATTAAACTATTTAAATTCTTAGAGACAATGAAAGTTTGAAAAATTATGATTCTAAGAATAAGTACTTAAAACTAACTTATTCCACTCGTCACTTATGCCGATTCAAATTAGTCAGTTTAAATAAATAACACGTTACTTCCTAAAATCATATACTATCAAGAGAGACCCAAAGCTTCGGTAAACTGGCATGCCAATTAGTCTAGAAAATTTTTCTAAAGGTGTGAATTTTCGAAGCTACTTTACACTTAAAATTAATTACACAGTTTTTCATAAAGTTTTTACAAAAGCAAATATTTTGCTTATAATAAATATTAAAGGGATTGATCGACCACCTAAGCATACATCAAAAAGTCGAAATTGAGAGATGAATGAATAACATATGATGTCACTAATTTTGATCAGATAATTAAAATTTAAAAGTATGAATTGTTCAAAAAATATAGTTCCAAAAGATCTCAAAATTTCAGCAAATTCACAGACTATCATTCAGCAGTGGATTGAAATTTCAGACTAAATCCAGTGAATATCCACGATGAAGCTTATAGTGTTTTAGATAATTTGATGATCATACGCGAGGGTAACCGGGAATATCTACATAATTTGGAAGCTCCCCAACGGTGCCCGTTGGACCAACGACGTTAGAGCCTCGAAGATCGTAAAGAAAGTCGAGTTTTGCTCGCCTTTTTCAGTCTCCACTGGCTGCTAGGAATCATTAGATAACTTGGGACCATTTTGTTCGCAATCTGCATGAAACTCCTTATCTATATGAATTTGTAGCTTAAACTTTACAAAAACAATTAATTTTATAAGACTAGGAAGTGATACCACTACGGAGTTAGGTTTCCCAGTTGATTTTAATCATAATCCCGTCTTGAACGTAAAATCGGATCTTTAACAAATAAATTCTAGGTTTGACGTGGTGAGTGAACTTTCGATTGACTTTTCATATCAAAGTTCAAAATTGGTATTTCCGTTTAGAATTTTGCATAGGGGCGTGGAGAGACCAAACATGTGATAAAGAAATGACTTAAAGTGATCGGTTGGCTTACTTTGGACCAGATAAAATAGAACTATTTTGACGGAACTGGGAAAACCTACATTCAGCAGTGGATTGAAATAGACGCATCGTGATCGTGAATCCGCTTGACGTTAGTGTAGATGTTTGACTTATATGGCGGAGAGTTTGTAATTAGGTTCAACCTCAATGCTGGTCGGTTTTGTATCAAATATGCAGTATTAGCTAGAACCGTTCTTACATACCGTCCTTAATGAACCTTAAAATATGCTTTACATAATATCTGGTCCTGATTACAATTACATATACTGTTGGACAGAGCAAACAGGACAAACTAATATTTTAATTGTTCCGAAAATTTACAAAAACGATTTTTTAGTTTTATTTTCGAAATCAGCTTTTCTTGCTAGAGAGTTCTTAAGTCTTATTTTTTTATATTCTGTAGTACTAGGCAGAAATTTACAGGGTGTGCAAAAAATATGTTAAGATTAGAATTAAAAACCTAACAAATCTAAACATCATGTATGTATATTTCAACGGTTTGTAGTGTCAAAACGAATTTAAATTTAAAAGTTTTTAATTAAGCTTTAAGGAGTACTGAACATTTTTTCCAAATGGGTTTTTTTCACTCTAATTTTATTATTCTTAGAAATAATGGTCTTGCTTTTAGAGCAAATTTGCCAATACCGGGTGACACGATAACTCCATAAAAGGCAAATTTTCTATGGAAAAACAATTAAAAGCTACTGTGACCTTTACTTTTTTATTTTAAATAGGACCCTGTATATTTTTACAGGCTACGTATTCAACCTAAAATTAGCTATTCAACTATATAACACAAGTTAACTTTTGTTTTTAAAAAGGCAGCCATTTTTTGAAAATCTCATATTGCCGCTTTATATAACGAATACAGTCACTATTGATAAAATACTTACCGTCCAAAATAAACTTATTTGTTCATTTTTTAGAACACTGATTTAAAAATCGTTTTGAGTACTAAGAGAATTTTTAAATTTTTTTCACTTTCTTGTTTATTCGAAGGAGCATTTTACTCCAATATTTGTAAGTTCACTTTGCATATTTTTTACAGTCATTTTCGCCACAAAATTACCATTTAAAAGATGTGTCCCTTAATAACCTTTATTTTCAAGATGGCGATATGCCAGCTCTTTTTGACAAGTTAGGATATTTTTTATTTAAAATAAATGACTATTTTATGGTCATTTGGAAAATAAAGGTTAACATGAGAAACATCTTTAAAATGGCAATTTTACGACGAAAATGACCGTGAAAAAAAATATACAAGGGCCATTAAAAATAATAGGGTTACCGTTCTTTCAGTAAAACCAAGAGGAAAGAAATTCTGTAATAATTATCCAAGATGATTTTTTCATCAACGTAAAGAAAATAAAAAGACAAGCCTATTTTGGACTGATTGTTTTGTATAGACAAACTGACTGCATATTTTTCATAAATGAGCAATGTTGAATTTTGAAAAAATGGTTGTCTAGTCGCCATCTTCAAAACAAACTTGTAAAATATCGTTTGAAAGCCAATTTTAGGCTGAATACGATAGTCCATAAATATATACAGGATCCTAAAAAACCGGAAGTAACTCTTAATTTTTTCAAAATTTGTTTCTTATAAAGTAAAAATGTCTCAGATTTCAAATTTATATTAAAAAGAAATGGCAGTATGTTACATGTCTCTAGTGTCACCCGGTATTGGCAAATTTGGCTCTAAAATTAACACCTGTATTTTTAAAAATATAAAAGTTAGAGGGAAAACCCGTTTGAAATATACGTACAGAACGTTTAAGATCGCTAGGTTTTTAACTATTCCTTACATAATTTTTACACACCCTGTATAATTTCTGCGTATTACAGACCTTACAGATTATACAAAAATTTAGATTCAATGGTTCTCTAGCAATAAAACTTTACATAAAGCAGTTAATACAAAATTACAGCTTAATATTCAAGAAAAATCTATTTATTTTTCACAACAAAATCATATTTAATTATCAAAAAATATTAAAAATGTTGAAAAACGTTTCAAATTGATTTTTACAATTTCACCAAGCACTAAGCTAACATACTAACCAGAATTCGGAACAAATAAAGTATTGTTTAACACTCTGTATAAATAACTTTATGGCTTAGATACATTTTACGCTTAAAATGTGCAAGACATAGCTGTAAACTGCATCTCTTATCTAGTTTTAAAAATATTCGAACTTAAATTTTATCTAAAAATGTTCTTGTCCCGTTTGCTCTATCCATCAGTTTATTTGGCATGGGGGTACTATTTCCTTGACTAAAGTAAATGGTAGTTTCTGTTGATGCTGGTTTTATTTAAGCTGTTTTTAGTTCTTCAGCAGTTGTTGTCATATTGACCGTTTTCTAGATTTAGCGTAGTGTCGTATACGAACCGTCTGCCTCGTGGATTGACGAGTTGCCTGTCTTTTCCCTGGATAGGCAGTAGTGCACTCGTGCTGAATTCTGACCTCAGTAACGAAATTTGGTGAGTAAACGTGTGGTTTTAAAAGATCACATCAGACCTGGTGAGATGTTTTTGATATCAGCCTTTTGCGGGATCTCATTAAAATGTGAGTTTAATTTTGTGTGTTGTATTTTGACAGTTTAGGGCATACAAATATACCTATATATTTATATGTATCTTCTACAGTAAGACTTTGAATCTCCTGCTATACTCCCGTGTCATGGATTTGTATCCAGAGTGTTTGTAATGTCAAATGCTCGAATATATTTATTAAGGACTCTAGATAGACTTTAGATTCTGCATACTTATAGTTATAAATCTAGCTAAAATAAATATAGGGAAGAGTATTGCTAGTAAAACTGCACTAATCTCTGGTCATATTTTTTAAAGATCAGGAGCCTTGGTAAGTGAATCACGAAGAAGAGTACCTAACTAAAATCATTGTAACATTTGTGTAGAACACTCAAGAAATCTCAGATTGACAAAATAATGCGTGAGACCGACGTGTAACTACTCGATGATCAGTTCTTTTATTTATTTCAATATTACCGGGTTAGCCCAATAATTACAAAAGATACAATATGAACTTAAATTAGTAATTTAATTAAACCAGACTAAAAGTATTCTTATATAGTATATCTTTACAATGTAAATAAAATAAAATGTGTCATACATAGGAGAACCTGTAGTATTATTTCTAGTAGACAGATGCCGTTTAAAACCGATTATAAAGAAAAGCATGTAAGTACATTTACAGTTAAAAGAAGCGTACATACATTTACGATTACAAAACATAAATACATTTAGTGCACAGTTAAGGAATATAAATGTAAAATTATTAAATATAAGAGTGCCCATTAAATAAAGCCTAGATAAAATCACAGTGAGGTCTAAATTCTATTAAGGGAGTTATAACGCACATGAAGCTTAATCTCATTTGCGTATCTTACAGCGCGGCTCATTGAATTATGCTGTTCATAGATGTATAGTTATATATGTTATAGTATATTTTAGTGTAAATGTGTTTACTTCCCTTAAGTTACTTATAGGAACGTTAATATTAATCCTTGCCAATAACTCAGGACAACTGTTTAATAATTTACATATCAAAAGTTGCTCGTGGTTCTTTCGTCTTTCGTTAAGTGTTTTAAGATTTAACAGTTTTAAAAGGGATGAGTATTCTATTGATTGTGATGAAATAGAAAGTTTAAATCCACTGTATCTTAAAAAAGGATTCTGTACACATTCTAGAGCATTTTCATGCACCACAAAATATGAAGACCATACGGATGTGCTATTTTTTAGATGAGATCTTGCCAGAGATGTATACAAGGCCTTCAAAGTATATAAATTCTGGTATGTCTCTTTAAAAAACCCTGCATCTTAAGTGCCTTATTGCGGTATGTCTCACGGTGCTCAACAAGTGATAATTTAACATTAAAAATAACGAGTCTATAATGCTATTAACATTGTCCCGAACGATTTCATTAATAATATGCTAAACATTTTAGAAAACTGGAATATATTTACATTTCTCATTGGTTCTCCACGGAAACGGCCTGTCTTTGACATTCCTTTCCTAACGCAGGTAGTTGGGCGTATTATCCAGGTTACGATTTCATCATCCAGTAACATGCACTCTTACTCAGATATTTGTTGAACAGCCAATATTTTGACCACAGTACTGGTTTTGGGATCTGAGAAAATAAAGTGCTAGATACTTAAAAGGCATAAATGAAATTTTGGTCCAAATTAAAGCTATTTCAGGAAATGTTCAAACCGCGGTGTGCGGTATTGCCCTATATTGTAATTTATATTAATAATTTTTTTACAGGCAGTATGGCTAAAAAATTTAAATATATGTCCGAAAAGTGCAAATGGTAGTGACTCCGCTCAGAAACATACTTGGTATACTTGTTCATTTCCAGAAAAAAAGCATAAACAGTTACAAGTAAAAATTATTTTTTATGTTCATGTTTTAGAATTGTTTCAAATATATTTTTAAGTTTTCTTGTAATATGTCTTAGTAAACCTAAAGATGTGGATAACAAATATCCTGAAGTAAACAGAAATTAATTGGCACCATACATGGTGTGGTTTTACCCGGTAAATCGGGGTATACCGCCCCCAGTGAGATTTTTAAAATACGGTGGTCTACAAGTAGCCAAAAATTGGTTATAAAATAATTCAAATACAATTTTTCAAAAAAAGTCTTAAAATATGCGGTATTTAACCGCTTTTCTATACTTTTAATTAAATATTTTTATGAAGCAGCAACTATTGAATTAAAAAAAAAACAGTAGTGTGTGTTATTTTGATAAATATTGTGAGAATGCCCGTGAAGACGTAAAGAGCGAAGATTAATAGAACCTAATGTGCGTAAAAAACATCTTTCTTTTTATCTATCTCGAAAATTTTTAATCAATTGTAAGTGGGCTAGTTAGAAATATGCTAGAAAAATAATTTTATAAAATATATTAGATCATTTCTCGAGGGACTGTGGACAGGCTGGGTAGCTTAGCCCCCCTTAGAAAAAGTAGTAAAATACAATTCATGAGCTTTTGGACAACTTTTTATTGCTAATTATCTTCAACCTTCCTCAGGGCTGCATGAAAAGTCGAGTACGATTTTCTCGAGGGTTTTCCCTAAAATCCATTAAATATACAAAACCAATAACGTTTCTGTTGCAACTATACATAATATACAACAAAATATATCCTCACATTTTTCTTATGCATTTTGTGTAAACGCTACTGGAGAGCAAGGTTGTCAACTTAAGCGAACAACTGAGTTCTTGTACATACAAATTAATTTAACCAATATATTATTATCTAGATTTAGTATATTTTTTTAACAGAACGAAAAATCAGCCAGGTTACATGTCTTTTGAACTTTTAGTGTAACTTAATGTCATAGACAAAAATCCACTATTTTGCCACTATTTTTGTAATAATATACATGTTATTTTGTTTATAGTATAATTTTAATAATCACCAATAGGTCAAATGTTTTTGGCTATTTCGCTGTATAAAAATGATATTAGCTGTTAGGTATTTTTTTATTTAATATCAAAATATTTTCAGATATGGTGTTTCATAACATAAAAGAGATGTTTCGATCTACAAACTCAAAGAAAGTATGTTAAAAGAAAAATTATAACATATATTTATATTTAATTGTAAAACTTTCGTTATTAAAGATTTGATTTACTTGATGACTCACCATTAAACAATAAAAAAGTACGTTTATTCAACCCATTTTGGCACAAATCGCTCTATCTAAGTGCAGGTAACTCTTCAATAGAGGATATTTCAAGGGTAATTTTCTAATTAAGATCATTAAATCTTTTCAATGAATATTACGCAACTGTAATAACAAGGAGTTTTTGCACCCTGTTTAAATAAACTTCAACATTAAATAAAAAAATTAAACATTTTCTAATAAACACAACAAGAAGAAAGAATTTCGAAAGAAAATACGAATATTTATCATTCATCATCATCATTTCATAACATAAAAGAGATGTTTCGATCTACAAACTCAAAGAAAGTATGTTAAAAGAAAAATTATAACATATATTTATATTTAATTGTAAAACTTTCGTTATTAAAGATTTGATTTACTTGATGACTCACCATTAAACAATAAAAAAGTACGTTTATTCAACCCATTTTGGCACAAATCGCTCTATCTAAGTGCAGGTAACTCTTCAATAGAGGATATTTCAAGGGTAATTTTCTAATTAAGATCATTAAATCTTTTCAATGAATATTACGCAACTGTAATAACAAGGAGTTTTTGCACCCTGTTTAAATAAACTTCAACATTAAATAAAAAAATTAAACATTTTCTAATAAACACAACAAGAAGAAAGAATTTCAAAAGAAAATACGAATATTTATTCACCTACTCGATGAAGGACTAAAATATAAAATGTTCTACAGAGCAGCTCTAAATTTTAAAATTGGTGAATTCATCATAATAGTTTACGAGTAATGATAATATCACTAAATTTTTCGAAAAATTCTATGTACGAGTTTTGTTATTTTCAGTCCCAAAATGGATCTGTCGATCATCCGTTCTATTATGTTACCTTCATGCGTGCCATCAGCAAATAGGAGGCACACAATGGGGTACTTTTCCCTTCAAAAATGAACTGATTAAAATAATATAGTCTAATTGTTTCACTCCAGTCGTCAGAGAATCTATTAAATGATGAAAGAACTACCATTAGAATGAATTCCCTTTAAAAAGGGCTTATATAATTATTTATAGGTATAGTTTTTTGCCGAAATATATTTCGTAATTAATCTTTATTTTGTTTCAGGAAAAGTGAAAGAAGAAACACTTTATAAATGTATAGTAAGGTAGCAAAATCTATTGAATTCAAAATCACCAATATACAGGGAGTTTGGGAGTTCCGTTCTAATACTGGAAGGGTTATTCACATGCAAAATTTTATAAAAAGTTCCAATTAACATGGGCCCAGAAACAAACTTCGCTTTCAAGAAACAGGTTTTTAAAGCTTTAGATAATTTTAGTGTTTTTGATGTGCCTCTTACATTTCTAAACATTTTTGATTCAAATTGACACACCATAAACCGTAATTAATACGTATAAATTGGCCATAGAACATTTTAGAAAATTATATTCTGTATACGGGTCACAATTTAAAAATGTGCATGTTTAAAAACATGCACATTTTGATTTGATTTGAGATAATCAAAGGTGATGCTTAAACCGTCAAAATCTGTACAAATTTATCTTAATTATCACAAAAAAATAATGAGGTACATTTAAAAAAAAAGCAGGAAGCCCGATAGAATTGTTAAACTGTGTCAGAAATTTGTAATACCAAAAAAGTTACACAATGAGTAGTTTCAAAAAATGAATTACGACCATTTTATAGACTTTACGTTTTATCGTGGTCCAAATATATGAATCAAGTATCTTTAGAAATGTACGAGGCACCTCAAAAAATCAAAACATATTTGAAAATGTAACACTTTGTTTCTCGGACACAAAGTGTTTCCTGACCCACGTTTATAGAATTATTTTTAATATTTTCATAGGTAGTATAGTACCTCCCGATAATGAAACGGAATTTCTGGATACCCTGTATAATCACTTCATTTTATACTCAGTCTTGCATTGCTTATCTTTTTTTTTAAATTTGGTAAAGAACAATGCATTTTAACCACATTATTGTACAAATGCACAATAAAAATAGGATCTCGATGATATAAGGCAGAATTTACCCGACAAAGAGATCGCTTCTCATTTACCGATATTTGTTTTAAAATTTATAAGAATTATTTTTTATACCTTTCGTCGAATCGATAATTTGTCAAATATAAAGCGCTTGGGAATAGAAACCGAAAAGTTCCAATTTTTTAAATTTAATCAGTCTTAAAAGAATTAATTTACCAGAGTTAGAATCATACTGTTGAGCTTATTTTATGGCGTCTCTTTAAAGGCAGGAACAAAAGGGCACTGTAGTTTATTTTAAATATTTTGTTTTGACAACTTCTAAGTAGACAAAATTTTAAAGAAACACCGAAGTGCTCTTGTGTTTCTGCTGTTAGTTACCATAGAAAACGTTTAAGAGATTTGTTCGTTTTCATGCGACAACATGTTTTTTTTAGAAAACCCGTTTGAACATGCTATTTTCTATAAAAACAGTTAATATCAAAAGCCCTTTTCAATTTAAGCGTAAAATTCAAGTGTTTTACTGACTGAACTGGCACTATATGGAATCATATTCATGTTCCGAATTTGAAAAAAATATTTCAATTGCTAACGAAACGATAAAATGGCAAATATTTCGTTGTCATTCGGTGTCGTTTTTTATCTGGCGGCGACGTAGGTATTTTGTATTGTAAATAACTAAGAAAAAAGTTCTAATCTTAGCGTTGTGAAAATACGTTTGTTATTGAAAAATAGTATAAATAAATGAAATGTAAAAAAATATTTTTTAATTAGAAAGCATCCATGTAGGAAACGTTAATTCACTTAGGCGTGCTAATCAAATAAAAATACATACAGCGCAAAAACTACACGATAATAATACCATTGGTCGATTATCACGTGCAACCATACCATGACCAAAATTAGTATACCTACCAAGTAGATCCATCTTACTAACCCATCGAGCGAGTATAAATGTATTTATAAAATTACTAAGAAAAGACTTGATTTACCTAAAATTTTATCGCTTCAGTTTTGGAAATTTCAACGCGGGTGTTGCGGTATTATTTCTGTATTTGTTTGCGATTGTGTTTAGTGATTATGTGACTTTAAATTGTATATAAGTATTCTGTTAGTGTACGAACTGACTGCGTTTGGAAACTGGATTTTAATTAGAATAAGAGCATTTGGTAATTATTCTAAGACTAATTTTATTATCTTAAAATTGGCAGTCGATGCCGTATGTGATATATTTAAATTCTGAATTTTATTGTTTGATTTCTGTATGAACACTATTATTCAAACCAAATGAAAAAAAGGATGAGTACAATGAAAATCTTAAATCATTTTTTTTATCTAACATCACTAATAAATTGGTAAAAAAAAACAAAACAACTTAAATCAATCATCATGTTAGGCGGTTCTTAGTTTCAAGTATTCTAGAGTATGTCTGAAAAATTAGCACACAAATCTTAAAATGACGACATATAAGGAATTTATTTTAGTTGACTTTTCTGGAAATTATACACATATTTTATCGGTATCATAGCAGCCTGAAACATTTCTGAAAAAAGTTCCTTCTTCTACCCGAAAACCTTCCTCTATTAATTTTTTTATTAATTTTTCACTTAATAAAATTTACAAAATTTAACTATACAAATCATAGTTTTTAAACTTTTTCCCCTCTGTTTTAAACCTCAACTAAACCATACTAAATGCACCTTTTCCTATTTGCTTTTGAAAGATTGTCTACTCCTTGCAAATTACAAATACTCGGAAATAGCTCCTCTAGGTATGATGTTTTTATCAAAAGTAAAAGTTAAATATTTCGTAAATATAAAGTAGGTTCATGTCAAAAAATGCATTAAGATATAAGGGACGTGAAAAAGATGGCACTTCAGGAAAGGTTTGGGCAAAGGGTGTACATGGTGACCACGCATAATCACCCCCCAAACTTATTTGTTTTTGGTCACTATAAAAAAATGACATTTGACATTCATATTACTTCACCGTATATGTATGTACATCAATGGCTTTCTCATGGTTTATATGCAAAAAAATATAACAAACACAGCGGGGTTGTTGTTTTCTAAAATTTTATAGTTTCTAAAATAAAAATATCTTTTGGTTTTTAAAAATCTGTTTTCCCCCTAATTACACCCTGTGTAGTTGAAACAAAAAATGTATGCAAAAAATAATACAACTCTGGCTTCTCCCAGCGGTAAATTTATTTTATCCGAAACTTCCCTCGATATGAAAATTTTCATTGATTTGAAGTACTGAGTATGACTCTATTTAGTTCCGCACATAGTAATAAGCACATAATATATAAATTGGGTTTCATTTTTGTAGTCACAAGAAAAGATTCCGGAAGGATTTTCCGGGTAAGTAACTTTTACATGTTGGTTCTAGCCAATTATTTTTAAGTTCCTTCATAAGAAATCATTTCTTTTTGTCTAGAAAAGTAAGATAACACAATTTATATATGTAAATATTAAAAATTACTATATTTTGCGAAACTAAATAGGATTATAGTACACTAGGCCTAATAAAAGCAAGGATTAATAACAAGACAAGTTCTGGGTAAAAGACCGATTTTTTATATTGTTTTTCAAACCGTTTAACAGGCCGCCTTTTTGTTCCACCAAGTGGGTTCGTACGAATATTTTACCAGCTTCCACCTATGTAACATTTCATTTTTGGGCAAGATTTTAAATCAATTGAATGGGTAGTTTTTTACATTGACTTTTTTTTAACTTTATTAGGCCTCCATTTTGTTGCGGTATGTTGAATTTTTACATAAATTTTACCGTATATATTTTGAATCAACTGCAAAAAAAGAAAAAGGTTATCATTTTGAACCCATGTATTTTTATGTATGTACAAGGTGTCCCGTTTTGATTGCAGTTGCTGGGTACCTAGCCTATTTTTAAAGATAGGCCCTTGCGGTTCTCGTTAACTTGAACTACCGTCTTGTGAAACGAAAGATGCCCCAACAAAATAGATATAGCCCTCTTAGTTTCCGAGCTACAGGGCGATATTGAAAATATTGGATTTCAGTTGTTTGACAATTTGTCGAAAAGATAAAAACGTATCCTTTTAGTACTTTTTACGTAGAATCTAGTGACGTAATTAGTTTTTTCTAAACATTACTGTTTTTGGAATATTGATCAATTCTTGTTTTTTTAATGAGGCACCCTGTATATTTGTTAAGAAATTAATTTGCTATTTAAAAGCCTTTTTTAAATTTTTTAACAGTATGTGTCTGTTTTAATAAGCACCAACAAATATCCTAATTTTATATTGATCAATTCTTGTTTTTTTAATGAGACACCCTGTATATTTGTTAAGAAATTAATTTGCCATTTAAAAGCCTTTTTTAAATTTTTTTAAAGTATGTGTCTGTTTTAATAAGCACCAACAAATATCCTAATTTTCATAATTCGCATTCAAAATTTTGCAGTACGCCATGCAAAAAATAACGGAGGTACACCGCAACTGCAACCAAAATGGGACACCCGGTACATCAGTAACTAAACCCTGTACATCAATTACTCCGCGATGATTTGACCAATTTGGATACAATTTTTAGGGATTTGTTGTTGCTTATTAAAACAGACCCATACTGTTAAAAAATTTAAAGAGGGCTTTTAAAAGGCAAATTAATTTCTTGACAAATATACAGGGTGTCCCATTAAAAAAAAACAATTTGTTTAAGATATATTACAGGAGTGGTGTAAAAAATGGCGTTAATTTTACTCATCTTTTTAAATTTTGACAATTTTTATGATATAACTACGGTGATTCTATCACCTTTATATGCAATGGACTAGTAGTTATCTATCAGTCTATTTATTTTATTAGGGACCTCCACCTCCAATATTTTAACCTAAGTTTAGGCTTTAAAATTTAACACTTTGAATAAATTGAACTAAAAATGATAAAATGTTTTATAAAAAAATAAAACCGACTTAAAAAAAGCACTAAACAGTAAAAAATAATATTTTATTCTACATTGAAAATTTGATTTACGAAGTCGGAGTCAAAATAATAAAGACCGTGTCTATTTAATGTGGTATATATAGACACTCAAAATATAAATGTTTCTTTATGATTAAGTAATTAAAATTCAGTTTGACGCCGACTTCATAAATCAAATTTTCAATGTGAAATAGAATTTTTAGTGCTTTTTTTAAGTCGTTTCTATTTTTTTAAAAAAATTTTAATTTTTGCAAAATTTGAAATAAATAATTGAATAAAGAGGTTTTCTTACCCTGATTTTTTAAAGAGTTTATTTGACCGCTATTTTATTCTACCTTCTTGAATTCGTACGAAAATATTACCAGTTCGTTGTCTTAGATTCATACCAACATTTTACCAATTCATTCCCATGTTACACTTGACTCTTGTGCCATATTTAAGATACATTGCATAAGTAGTTTTTTAGTAATAATGTTTTTATCATTTTACTGGGTCGCCATTTTGTTCCACCTTATTGGATTTTTACCAAAATGTTACCATGTCATCACATATGAGTCTTAATTTGTGACAGAAATTTGATGTCAGTCGGATAAGCAGTTTTGTAGTTATGTCGCGAACAGACAGATCGACAAACAGGAACCCTGATTTTTTCACTATTACAATACTTAGGGAAAAAAAAACGTAATAGGAATAACTTGTTTTTCTTGGACCTTTCTTTATATATGATTACTTTTTATTTTCTTGGGTTAGGGTCCTCGTGAATTAAATTAACACATTTCGTTTGACAGAACTCATGTTACAAAGTTTTGACGTTTCGATCAACTCGGTGATCTTCATCAGAATACAATTTTTGGTCTATAAAGAAATTTATAAAAATCAGGAGATAGACCAAAGATTAAAACCAAAATCCGAAGATTATGTCAATATAAGACAATACAACATTTTTAAAAAATTCTACACTAAGTTTGTACATATATAAACTAACAAACACGAAAACAACGAAAACGACTACCTACTTATTTTACCATGTTCTGAAAGAGAGAAATTTATATCTATTAAGGGGTTCAACTCAGTTTTTTAATTTATGATTTTGTTTTAAATTTGTTTATTACTTAATGACAATATGATATATTTTACTGAGTTGTTTCGTATCGATTTTTGCATTTATAGAGTGTTTATTTTTTTGTATCTCTATCATTTCGTGGAATTCTCTTCTTTTTTGATGGTGCTCGGATTTTAAAATTTTAACATTGTCAAAATCGAAAGAATGTTTGCTTTCACTAGTATGTCTTGTTAATGCCGTCGTGTTCTTTTTGTCATATTTGTGTCCTTGTATTCTATTTTTTAAGTACTGACTGGTCTGTCTAATGTATACACCATTGCAATCCTTACAAGGGATCTCATATACTAGAAGAAGAGATACAAGAAACAATGCATCCAGTCACCCTTTGAGAATCTGTCAAAATTTCTAAAAAATATTTTACAAAACATCATTAACAAAAATAAATATTACATAAAAGATTCGGTAGATCTAAAAAATAAAATTAAGGATATACGAATACCTGACAACCATATATTAATATCCTTGGATGTTATATCGTTATATACCAATATCCCTACTAACTTAGCAAAAGAAATTATAACTAAAAAATGGAATCTGATAAAACAATACACAGATATTCCACTTGATGAATTTCTAAATGCTGTTGAGCTCACACTCAACTCTACATATTTCGTGTATAATGACAGATTTTACAAACAGGTTGATGGTTGTGCTATGGGAGCATCTATTTCCAGTGTGATTGCCCAATTAGTAATGGAGGACTTGGAAGAAATAACAATAAAAAAATCTGATTCTGACGTTCATTTTTTCTATAGATACAATACAATTTACCATAGAAGAAGAAATAAATCACAAAATTAATTTCTTAGACCTCACATTACACCACATAGAAAACACCATTAAAACCGAATGGTACACTAAAGACACTTGGTCCCCTCGATATTTACATTTTGACTCCCAGCACCCTCTGTGTCAAAAAAAATCAGCCGTCATAGATCTTGCAGACAGAGCTATAAAACTATCGGATCCTGAATACAGGGAAAAATCCATTAAAAAAGCAAAACAAGCCTTAGAGATAAACAACTATCCTCAAAAAATTATTAACAGCATTTTGAAAAAAAAGGATCCATAAATTTTACAACAATAACCACCCCTCTAACAAAAACATGAGACCTAATAAAAATAACACTAACTACATATCGTTACCATATATACCAAAAATATCGGAAAGTTTACAACATGTATTTAAAAAACACGACATTACAGTCAGCCATAAGGGTCATAACCTCCTAAAGAACAACCTGCAGTAAACTAAAATCAAAAACTGCAAAAGAAAAAAGAACACATATAGTATATGAGATCCCTTGTAAGGATTGCAATGGTGTATACATTGGTCAGACCAGTCAGTACTTAAAAAAAAGATTACAAGGACACAAATATGACAAAAAGAACATGACGGCATTAACAAGACATACTAGTGAAAGCAAACATTCTTTCGATTTTGACAATGTTAAAATTTTAAAATCCGAGCACCATCAAAAAAGAAGAGAATTCCACGATATGATAGAGATACAAAAAAATAAACACTCTATAAATGCAAAAACCGATACAAAACAACTCAGTAAAATATATCATAATCTTATTAAGTAATACATAAATTAAAATCATAAATTAAGAAACTGAGTTGAACCCCTTAATAGATATAAATTTCTCCCTTTCAGAACATGGTAAAATAAGTCAGTAGTCGTTTTCGTGTTTGTTAGTTTATATATGTAAAAACTTGGTTTAGAATTTTTTAAAAATGTTGTATTGTCTTATATTGACATAATCTTCGGATTTTGCTTTTAATGAGGTCAGACATCGAATTGTTTTTCTAGTCTAACTCCTGATTTTTATAAATTTCTTTACAGACCAAAAATTGTATTCTGATGAAGATCACCAAGTTGATCGAAACGTCAAAACTTTGTAACATGAGTTCTGTCAAACGAAATGTGTTAATTTAATTCACGAGGACCCTAACCCAAGAAAATATATATATATATATATATATATATATATATATATATATATATATATATATAATGTGTTTTCATTCCGGGTGTACATCCGTTCACTACTGTCGTTCTGAAAAGAACAGTTTTGCTGACGTTTCGCCAAAATCACATTTGGCATTTTCAAAGCTTTCTTTCTCGCGTCCGAATAGAGATTGAAGTGTTGGTGACAGCGACGCTTCCTTTTATACCCCCACTCGGGGCCAAAGGTTATATCTGCGCAGGCGTTGGTCGTTATTTATGTTTTCGGGATGGTGCTGTTGTTGTTGCGCTAATTGTGCTTGAGTTTTTGCGATTTTAGATTTGTCGATTATTGTCTTCCATACTGTTGGTAGTTTTAATGATTCGTCCCTTTTATTCAAATCACCCTGTTTTTCAATTTCTATGGCTTCTCGGATTATTCTGGTCGTATAATGTTCTATATTGGCAATCTCCCTACACCCATCGAAATTTATTTTATGGCTGGTTTCCTTATGATGTAGGAATAAAGCTGAGGTTGTTTGTTTATTTCTGATGCTGAGTTTATGCTTTTCCACTCTTGCTGATATTCGCCTGTTAGTTTGCCCCACATACAACTTTTCACAGTCCTGGCACGGAATACTGTATACTCCGTGGTTTTCCAGTTTCATTTTATCTTTTGGGTTTCCAAGTTGTTTACCTATAGTCGTTTGTGGCTTGTGTATTGTTTGTATGTTGTGTTTCCTAAGAATTCTTCCGATTCTGTCTGTTGTGCCTTTTACATATGGTAAGACTACTCGTTGCTTTCCCGGTTCATAATTTTTGTTATTCGTTGTTGGGGAAACCTGTGCATTAATAGCTTTCTCTATGGTGCGATTTGTGTAGCCATGTTTCTTTAAAGCACTAGATATTACCTTAAGTTCGTTTTGTCTCGTCTCTGTTTCAGTTAATCGCACGGATCTGGATGTTAGGGTATTTGCCACAGCTTGAATTTGTGCTGGGTGATGATGTGATTTTGCATTTAAATATCTCTCTGTATGTGTTGGTTTTCTATGGATGGTGTATTCGAAATGTCCGTTAAGCAGTTTTGTGACCAAAACATCTAAAAATGGTAGTTTGTTGTTTTCCTCTAACTCTAGAGTCAATTGTATTCTGGGGTGGATTGAATTTACGTGAGTCAGAAATGTTTCGAGCTCTGCATGACCATGTTGCCATATAATAAATATGTCATCCACATAACGAATCCATAATTTGGGCTTTAAACTTGCTTTATCAAGAGCTTCTTTCTCGAAGTATATCATAAATAAATTCGCGACTACTGGTGATAGCGAGGACCCCATTGGAGCACCATCCATTTGTTTATACATTTGCCCGTTGAATGAAAAATAAGTATTTTTGAGGCAATGCTCCGAGAGTTGTATTATATGGGCTTGGAAATCCTCGTTCATAGCAATCTTGTCCAATGCTTCGTCGATGGGAATACTGGGATATAACGATTTGACATCTAGGCTTGCTATGATATCGTTTTTTTCAAGGACGATATCTCGTATAATCACACTATCACCAGTAGTCGCGAATTTATTTGTGATATACTTCGAGAAAGAAGCTCTTGATAAAGCAAGTTTAAAGCCCAAATTATGGATTCGTTATGTGGATGACATATTTACTATATGGCAACATGGTCATGCAGAGTTCGAAAAATTTCTGACTCACGTAAATTCAATCCATCCCAGAATACAATTTACTCTAGAGTTAGAGGAAAACAACAAACTACCATTTTTAGATGTTTTGGTCACAAAACTGCATAACGGATATTTCGAATACACCGTGCATAGAAAACCAACACATACAGACAGATATTTAAATGCAAAATCACATCATCACCCAGCACAAATTCAAGCTGTGGCAAATAACCTAATATCCAGATCCGTGCGATTAACTGAAACACAGACGAGACAAAACGAACTTAAGGTAATATCTAGTGCTTTAAAGAAAAATGGCTACACAAATCGCACCATAGAGAAAGCTATTAATGCACAGGTTTCCCGAACAACGAACAACACAAATTATGAACCGGGAAAGCAACGAGTAGTCTTACCATATGTAAAACGCACAACAGACAGAATTGGAAGAATTCTTAGGAAACACAACATACAAACAATACACAAGCCACAAACGACTATAGGTAAACTACTTGGAAACCCAAAAGATAAAATGAAACTGGAAAACCACGGAGTATACAGTATACCGTGCCAGGACTGTGAAAAGTTATACGTGGGGCAAACTAACAGGCGAATATCAGCAAGAGTGGAAGAGCATAAACTCAGCATCAGAAATAAACAAACAACCTCAGCTTTATTCCTACATCATCAGGAAACCGGCCATAAAATAAATTTCGATGGGTGTAGGGAGATTGCCAATATAGAACATTATAATACCAGAATAATCTGAGAAGCCATAGAAATTGAAAAACAGGGTGATTTGAATAAAAGGGACGAATCATTAAAACTACCAACAGTATGGAAGACAATAATCGACAAATCTAAAATCGCAAAAACTCAAGCACAATTAGCGCAACAACAACAGCACCATCCCGAAAACATAAATAACGACCAACGCCTGCGCAGATATAACCTTCGGCCCCGAGTGGGGGTATAAAAGGAAGCGTCTCTGTCACCAACACTTCAATCTCTATTCGGACGCGAGAAAGAAAGCTTTGAAAATGCCAAATGTGATTTTGGCGAAACGTCAGCAAAACTGTTCTTTTCAGAACGACAGTAGTGAACGGATGTACACCCGGAATGAAAACACATTGTATTTTTCCATTCGTGAAGGATTAAAAATCAAAATATATATATATATATATATATATATATATATATAAAAGGAAAGAAATATGACGGTTTCAAAGTTTTTCTATAATTATTCTCCGTTTTTAGGGGCTGCCTTATCTCTTAGGGCAACCATGTGTAATGAACAATATATTTTGTAAACAAAAAATTTCTCAAATTATTTTTATTTCTTTATCATACATGTATATAAACTGCTGAGATTTTTTGGTATAATTCTTCCACAGCTGTACTGGAAAACTATTTGATCTTGATAGTATACAGGGCAGATTAAAAAGTTGTTGTATTATATATTATATGACTTTCAAATAAACCTCTTGGTTCTGATTATTAAATACTCAATTTGATACTTCTTTTTATAGACATCCGAGATATTTGAGAAAAACCCTGCTGTAAGAAACATATTAAACATTAGCTCCACTAAGTAGAAGAAAGTTTTGCTGTGTTCCTTCAATAAATGACAGGGTTTCTGATAAATTTCTCGATGCCTGTGAAGATATTATTGTCAAAACTAGTAAGGTATCTGCGGCAAATAAGGCCCACCTATAATAATAATAATAAGTCGCATTCAAACGAAATAGGAAATATAAAATTTACTGAACAATAAACAGTACATAATTATCTATTAAACCTATAAACTTTAAAGTGATTCGAGTTTAACATTACCAAATTGCAACTTCTTTTAAAAAAATCTGAAATTGGATTTATTTCTGTCAGATATAAGGCCCGTATGTTTGAAATGTCTTGAAGTGTTACATTGAATAAATTACTAAATAAAAATATGTTTTGCAATTATAAAATTTTATTATTAATTTTGTAGAAAACAATAAGCCGCTTTCAATTTTCATTAGCCAAAATGCAATTTTAGCCTTCGTCGCATGAGTTACAGATGTAGTCTTTATCATCCGAAGACTTATAACCTAGACAGTCTTCATGTGCCCATGTATTATAGAAAATGGAGCGCCCATTTCGCGTTCCGAGGATTCCTAGCATACTGGATAGTCATATACTATCGTTCCTAATTTCATTTCCACATTTAAGCTCTGCAAATGGTTTCTAAGTGTCCGACTAGAGGTCCCAAATCGTGTAGTAGTTTGGCGATGGGGCACCCTTCGTGTTTTTATTGTCTCTAATGCTGCTATTAGAGTTTCTGAACTCCACTAAGCTCTAATGTGT
This sequence comes from Kuschelorhynchus macadamiae, assembly GCA_030620095.1. NCBI lineage: Eukaryota > Metazoa > Arthropoda > Insecta > Coleoptera > Curculionidae > Kuschelorhynchus > Kuschelorhynchus macadamiae. The sequence goes on from JAUTXW010004716.1 coordinate 506,639, forward strand.
CAACAAGGTTTCCCCATGATATCTAAAACAAATAAAAAATGCATTTAATGTACTCATAGCTACTTTTGCAAGTTGGAAGGTTGTAAAAAATTTAAAATGTCATTATCGGTTATTGTCTTATATTAAATTTATCCCTATAAATGAACTACTTACCAACAAAATCAAACTGACACTCATCTAAAGAAAATAAGAGTTTTAAACACAGTCTGTAGGAATAAGAAACGCTCTTGATGAACATATAATATAAAGGATGTTCCATTTATAAATAGCAATTTTTCGGTTTGCCCTGTATACTAAAGTGCGGAACACGAAAGAAAACCGGGCGGAGTCAATCGGTTTAGGAAGGTCGGCCAAGAAATCTCTTTAAACCAGTGGTGCCTCGTCGTTCTTTAAATAATATGGCACTCCTTTTTGACTATACGAACTTCAGATAATTAAAAAATGTAACTATGCTTAATGAACCTTTATCTATATTTGTCTGTTTTCTTTCGTGTACCGCACTTCTATATCTCTTTTGTGTTGCAAAAACGGCGAATTTTCGAATTTTAAAATTATTTAATTTTGATTTTTCTTGATCGACTTACCTATAAATATATTTTCTGTTCTGTCATTAACGGTTCCCTGGCTACTGCCTACGTCCACTATTATTGGACCACCCAGTATAGTGTTACACGATTTACAAGTCCAGATTTTACAACGGCAGCCAGCATCAGATCCAGTGAACGAAATTTATCAAAATTTTAATTTATGCAGTTCGACTTTGGGCTACGCGGGTATGCCAAAAGTGGCCGTATGTCGCCGTTTGTCATATTACTTTATACAGGGGCCGTCATTGTGAAGTACTATACAGGACGTTTCCTAATTGCGTGCTGATATTAAAGGGGGTGTTTTTACGTCCTAAAAGTCTTAACTTTTGAGATACAGGATGGTAAAGTTTAAAAAGAAAACTTTTTTCATCCCAATTCTGATGCTATTGTAGATAACTGCATGAAATTTGATACACGTCTTCTATGCATTAAGCAGCATACGGATTAACCCAGGTTAATTACATATGCACGCCACTGGTAGAAATTTCAAAAATTGATTGTTAATAAAAATGCCTTTTTATGCATAAAAGACATTTATCAAATTTCACACAGTTATTTATCTATAATAGCATCAGAATTAGGATTTAAAAAAAAAACGTTTTTTTTTAAAACCCTGTATCTCCAAAGTTAAGACTTTTAGATTCATATTAATTTCTTTTTTCTTAAAAAGGTCCAAGAATCACCCCCCTTTAACATTAACACGCAATTAGGAAACGCCCTGTATAGTACTTCGCAATGACGCCCCCTGTACAAAGTAATATGACAGACGGAGACAAACGGTCTCTTTTGGCATACCCGAAGAGCCCAAAGTCGAACTGCATAAGTTAAAATTTTGATAAATCTTGTTCACTGGAATCAGTGCTGGCTTCCCTACTATAACTACATTGATGTGTTAATTTTGGAAAAATATGAGTTCTGTAGTTTTTCAAATATTAATTGCAATATTAGATATTTTTTGACACCCGGTATTAAACAGAAAATTAATTATTTTGAAGCAGTTTATTGACAGCTACTTTATGAACAATTTTACAAAATATATGAAATAAAACTAAGCCATTTTTGAGGGTGACGGCTGTGATTCTAATGGTTCGATTCCTTCTAAATCCTTGTCTTCCTCTGAAAATGATGAGGTTTCATCGTCACTACTTGAAGATCCCAGTGTGATAACTAAATCATCAATAACCGTTTCAATTTTGCCATCTACTTCCCGTATTTATCTTCAATAGAACGAACATGTTTACCATACGATTTCCAATTTTCAGCCGATATTGAGTCAATCGCTTCAAATGTTATTTTATTTAAATCTTTAATTGAAAGTTCACTGGTGTTGCGCTCTCGAAAATATTTTTTTACTCCTGTCCATGCAAGTTCAATAGTGTTGAGGTCGCACATGTATGGAGGCAGCCTTAAAGGTGTATGACCGAGGTTACGTAAAAGACCGTCAATTTTATACTTTTTTTCTCTAGGCTTGTTGGCTGATATTACTTCATATAATTGATATTTTCTCCATGTTGGATCACATACAAGATTGTTCGATTTAAGCCACGATATCATATGAGCTTTTGTAAAGTATTTAGTGGCACTTTATCTTCTACGTGAGAATGATAAGATGCATTATCCATTACCACGACTGATTTGGGAGGAATGTTAGGTAGAGGCTTCTCGAGCAACTACTTTTCAAAATTATCTCTATTCATCTGTCCATGATCTCATATGTCTCCAGTTGTTAGTCGCGAGCGAAAAACTAAAGCAGCACCGGGAACAAATCCGGCTTCTGAACCAGCATGAACTATAATAAAGCGACTAGTAGTAGAGCGGATTCTCTGAACAACACCTGTAACACTTTCACTTTGCCACCATTTGTTCACTGTCATATCATTATCTACCCAGGTTTCGTCTAGATACACAATATTGCGTCAATCTTGACTATATTGCCTTACGGTTGATAGATATTTCACCCGCCAGTGAAAAATATTTGGTCTCTCAATGAGCAATTTTCGTTTTTGGCACTTGCGCCAAACAAAACCATTTGATCGTAAAAGCCCATTTGAGGTTTAATACCCGTACGGAAAATCTATTCTTACAGCACGAAGTAGGGGTTTGCAGGTCGGAACCTTCTTCAAGTTTATATTAAAATCCTCTATTGTTCATCGAATTACTTGAAAATCACCATCGTCAATTTTATCTTTGTATGATAATCGGGGTCTTTTTGTACCAGGAGATTTTAAAGGTGAAGTAGAACATGAGCGATCGTTATGTTCTCTTTGAATTTTTCCTATACTACTTTCCGAGACACCAGTGTAAAATGCAGCGCGTTCTGTTCGATTTTGAATTGAAATAGTCAAACTATTATTTTTAGCTTCTCTAGTACAGGCCTCTATAACGCTCGCAATAACTTCACATGCACCGCATTGAATTGTTTTTCCTCTTTTGCTCGCCATCGTTACTTTGAAATAATAATTCAGATTCAACGCAACGCATTTATATAGAAATGAAAACAAAACAAATAGAACCTTCTAGCAGCAAGTGCATGGCACATCCCAATTACAAGTGGATCAGTGCGAAATTTACTAAATCTTCGATTAATTTTCCTTACCGCTTAGCTGGCACATTTTATAGGTGAAGCGGCAAACTATTACAACAAATAAAATAACATAAAATTTATTTGCGTACACAAATTTTACTTTTCCGCTTGCTTAAGACTATGAACCTTTATTTTAAGGACTGCCCGGTTTTCTTTTGTGTTCCGCACTTTATTAAGTTTTCATATCTCAAAAAGTATACAAGGAAATTTTTGGTAGTGACAAAAACAACTACCCTCTGCATCATTCTATATTAACGAATATTCAAAATAAATAGCCCAAAATATACTTAATCTTCCTATGATTATTTCTTGTAACTTATATTTAAGCATTATATTTTATTTACACATTTACAACATAACCATCTAAATAATTATCTGCAAAAGATTAGCATATAGGAACGACTTTATTGAAAAATCTTTGAGAAAGATAAAATCACTAGAAAAGTGTGAAACTTTAAGTTTGATTCATGTTTTTAGTTTGGTGTGAAAACTTTCTACCAAATTTCTGGGTGACGAATTTTTCCTCGAAATTATTCCTTTACTTCTACTCATGATGTTCATTTTCTTTACTTCTACTCATGATGTTGATGGTTACTTTAAAACCATAGAAGAACAGAGGTATTCGTAATGGCCTGTCAGGATATCATCCAAGAAATGTTACCACCAGGTTCTCAATTACGGCTGAACTGAATATTGGCATATTAATAGCTACGGGAATCGAGCCGACTTAAGTGGAAGTCCAACGGTATACCCGCTGGAATAATCGTTTTAATTAAAAAGTGTTAATGCAGGCTTGAAAAAACTAAAAATTCAAATATGATCGAATCATAACGCTGGTTACTTAACAGAAAATAAGCTTCGACCAAAAGCCACAACTAATTTATTTCCAGATTATATGTATACAATGCAATTTTACATTTTCGTTAAAATATAATATAGTCACAATAATAATTTAATAGATTTTTATATAAGTACCGATTGTTGAACTTTGATGAATCAGCATCATTATACGACATTATGATTTTTCGTATTTTTGGTATTAGTACTTCCATGCTGCCCTCCTAAGACAACTTGTCTTAAGTGTAAAACAGTAGTTTTGAGATGTGAAACATTTTAGTGGTTTTATATGAGGAACAAAAGTCAGTGTAATATATGTGAATTCTTAAAGCGAAAAATTAAAATACATGAGTTAATGAAATCTGATTATTTAATTAACAATTAAAAAAAGTCAATTTTTGCAGATAGGACAACTTGTTTTAGTAGGGTATAAGGCTTAAATATTGAGATTGAAAAGTGACACCACAATCAATCCTAAAAATTACACTTGAAAAATAAATAAAACTGCGTACGCAAAACTTTAATAATGTAAACCTTAAAAGGTAACAAATAATTAGTATGCTAATAATAATATACCAAACTTAAGACTTGCCCTTGCTTGTAAAATTCAATGCCTAATGTTTGATATTTATGTTCTGCTACGGGATTAAAACGTTTAGAATCAGTTGGGAAAATGTGGGCTTGTAAAAATCGCTATGTGCAAATGACCCAGTTTTGAAGAAGAGGCAAAAAATGTGCCTATTAAAACACTTTTGATTCCAAAATATATACAAATTGTATACTAAATATAAAGATAGAGTATTGCTTATTTTTAAAATGGTACTACACAGTACATACTGTAATGAGAGATTGCGCTACAAAGCCAATTTCTTATAAGCGACGATTCGTTCTTTTGTTACCTTGCAAATGGTATTTGATATACATTTTATAAATTTTATTATTATATCTAATTAAACTAAATAATAATATTAACCTAGGCCTTCATATATTTTCCTAAATTTATATTTATTTTTATATAAATAATTATGTATATTGCTACTATATTTTCCTTTAACAATAATATAATAATATTAAATATAAAGAAATATTCAAAAATTATTTTGGAATAGGTTAAGTAAATTTAACAAAAATAATATATCTAGCTAAAAACAAATTAGCCGGACTATTCTTCTATTTCGCATTAAGACCACGCATATAGGCTTTCGTTGTTCTATATTTTCATTTAACGCTTGCTCCTTTCTGTAAGTTTGTATGTTTGTGAATGCCAGTTAACGAGTTTTTTTTTACGCATTTTTTTAATATATATATATATATATATATATATATATATATATATGTATATGCAACTCATATATATATATATATATATATATATATATATATATATATATATATATATATATGGACAAATAATTCTGGCTTTGATAAGCTTATTCAGGTATAGGGTCCAACAATCATGGACCAGTGTTGCCATATTTAAAAACACAAGGCGCAAGATTATTTCTGAAAAAGCGCCCAAAAGCGCAAGTCATTTAAATTTGAACTCTTCTTTTTTTCTAATTTTAGTAGTCATTTAAATTTTAACTTTTCTTTTTTTGTCTAATTTTAGTTTTACCCATGTTTTACCATTAATCTTAGAATTTCTATAATAAATTGAAAAATTATTAGGTATACTATACTACATAAAATAAAATCATTTATTTACATACAATTTGTTTTATTAGAAAAAATTATTGTGATAAAATATCGTCACATAAATGAATTACCTCATTAACATCATTAGCATCTAAATCGTGTTCGTTCTCTACATTTTCCTCTACTTGAGGCTTATACATATTAGAGTTAAAGTTCGAAAACATTTCTTTAGTTGGTTCAAACACTTTACAATTTATTCCCAATGTAATCCCACAATTTCACATAAATATTAGTAAAAGAAAGCATTTAGGCTCGCATTTAAGTCTCGATTTAGACTGTTATTGCCCAATATGAATTTAAGCTAGGTTTTTAACTGCTAACACAACCATTTCAATACTACCATCCGCGCTACCATCAACCATTAATCACAAAAGAAAAACAATCTACTACGAAGACGAACTACTAATAACAACTACTTATTTCTTATTATAAATAGCTTTAAATTGAGGTTCTTTTTCCCATTCACTATTATGTTTTTTGGTATATTTGGCCCATTTACCCATTTTTAAGCAGCAGCCTGACCTGGACACGGACAACATAAGACGAATAAAAACCACTATAAAAACACACTCTTAAAATTCTTAAAAACCCGCTAAAAAAGTGAGGTTACTTTTAAACCATCTTCAAACAATGCAATAACTCTTCTTTTTTGATTCAATTGGCTTTAGCCGCATGAGATCTGTCTCTCATTTTGGGCTCGTTCGGGGAGCTCGGCTTCAACGTTGTGAGCGTGTTTTGCCCCTTCGTTAACCAATAATAGCCATTAGAGATTGACGAACGGAAGGAAGCGCCATTTCAAATTGCTCGAAAACCGCCCAATTTGCGCCTTGCGCTTTTTGCATTTTTTTCCGCGCAAATAATTCTTAAAAAACGCCCAATTTGCGCGAAAGCGCCCAATCTGACAACACTGTCATGGACCATTATACCGACAAGTCTTTAAGCATTTTTCATCATCTCTATCAGGCCAATGGAGCCATATGGTAGAGATGATGAAAAATATTCAACGGCAGTTTGAATATATACGATGAAAATTTAAGGCAGTAAGAAATTAACCCAAAGAGTAAAGAGGTGTCATCTATGGGTATCAGTGTGAGACTTGTTATTTGAATCCGTGATATCGGCTTTTTTAGGCCAAAGTTTCAATAAGAACAAAAAAGTAAATAACGTCCGTAGATAAATTAGTAGGAAGTTTAACGGCCATTCGGACAAATAATTCTGCCTTTGATAAGCTTATTCAGGTATAGGGTCCAACAATCATGGACCATTATACCGACAAGCCTTTAAGCATTTTTCATCATCTCTATATATATATATATATATATATATATATATATATATATATATCACGGATTTTCATCTTTTGGAGCAAAATAGTTGGTATCAAATAACAAGCCTCACACTGATACCCATAGATGACACCTCTTTACTCTTTGGGTTAATTTCTTACTGCCTTAAATTTTCATCATATATATTCAAAGTGCCGTTAAATATTTTTTATCACCTCTACCATATGGCTGCATTGGCCTGATGAGCTCCAAAAGGGCGGAACGTCGTCAATTGTGCCGGTAGAGATGATAAAAAATGCTTAAAGGCTTGTCGGTATAATGGTCCATGATTGTTGGACTCTATACCTGAATAAGCTTATCAAAGGCAAAATTATTTGTCCGAATGGCCGTTAAACTTCCTACTGATTTATCTACGGACGTTATTTACTTTTTTGTTATATATATATATATATATATATATATATATATATATATATATATATATATATATATATATATATATATATATATATATATATATATATATATATATATATATATATATATATATTCTTTATTTATCCAAGTAAGGTACGAAACTTTTTACAAATTTAGTAATACTTTTATTTTTAAAAATTATAATGTAGGAAGTTTAAGTATCAGCTCACCATTTAGTACTCTACCCATCATTTTTACAACGGATTACATATAATTCCAAACTGTACTAAAGATCCAGATGCAAATCGGTAAGTTTAAATCTTGTTATACAGGGTTTCCCAAAAGAACCGGAACGGTGAAATATCTCGGTAACCGATCAACGTAACGTTATGAAATTTAGAATTGGGAGGTTATCAATGGTGCCGGATCTAATAATAATATTTACAGCGTTGTCAGTTTTATAGTTTTTCCGAAAGAGCTCTTAACTTTATTTTTTTAAGTGCAACACTATGATTGTTTTTCACCTATAATATTGACGAATCCAAAGTATTTTCAATACTAGAATATAAAATTTTTCGTTTGGTAATTTTAAGATATGGCAAGTCCGCATTTTCATTCAAAAGAACCGAAACGGTCAGACCTCGATAACGGATTAACATATCGTTATAAAATTTGCTATAGGCAAGTTATCAATAGTGCCGGATCTGAAAATAATATTTACAACGTTGCCAGTTTTTCCGATAGAGCTTGAATACTTTATTTTTTTAAATACATGATTGTTTTTCGCTTATAATATTGACCAAACCAAATTGTTTTCAATTCTAGAATATTAAGTTTTTCTTCTAGAAATTTTAAAAGATATGACAAGTCAGAATTTTTTGATTCAGAAGAATCGGCACGGTCAAATATTTTCGTAACGGATTAGTATATCGTTATGAAAGTTGGTATAGGGGGATTATCAATAGTGTCAGATCTAAAAATAACTTTCACAATGTTGCCAGTTTATAGTTTTTTTCGACAAAGTTTTCAACTACTCTTTTTAAATACAATGTTGTGATAGTTTTTTTCTCATACTGTTGACCAAACCTGAGTGCTCTCAATCCTAGAATAACAAGTTTTTCATCTAAAACTTTTAAAAGATGGTAAGACCGTATTTCCATTGATAAGATACGGAATAGGTCGCCCAGTTTTTGGCTAGTCTTCTATTTCATGTTTGTTCGTATCTTTTTATTGTTGGAAAAACTGTAATTTTTTTAATTTGTTTTTCTAGATGTAAAGCATTAAATAATTCACAAACTTCTTGAAAGCTTTTTATTTTAGCATCGTAACCACAATAGATTAATCTTTAAATTCATTTACTTAACCAAAAACCATTTTATCTTAATAACGATTTAAGTAACTTTCAAAATGTTATGACAGATGGTTGACAACAATAATAATTGTTCATTAGCTGTTTCCAAAAAGCCACTTGATATTTTATACTTCATGGTTCTAACAAAGTTGAGAATTCTATAGGAAAAACTATAAAACTGACAACGTCGCAAATGTTATTTTTCCATCCAGCACTATTGATAACTTTCCTATAGCAAATTTCATAACGATATGTTAATCCGATGCCGAAATATTTTAGATGTTCAAAGTATTTTCCCGTTCCGGTTCTTGTGAATGAATATGCGGTCGTGCATATTTAAAAAAAAAATAGAGGAAACGTTTTCTAGAATTGAAACCTCTTGGGTTTGGTCAACAATATAAGCAAAAAACTAGCATAGCATTGCTTTAAAAAAATGTTAAGATTTCTATCTGCTATAAAACTGGCAGCGCTGTAAATATTATTTTTAGATCCGCCCCTATTGTTAATTCCCCGATAGCAAATTTCATAACTATGTTAATCCGTTACTGAAATATTTGGATTGCGGTTTTGCCATATCTTCCAAAATTTCCCGAAAAAAAATGATGTTCTAGGATTGAAAACGCTTTGCTTTAGTCAACATCATAAGCAAAAAACCATCATGGTATTGCATTTAAAAAATAAAGTTCACAGCTCTATCGAAAAACTATAAAACTGACTACGTTGCAAATAATATTTTTAGATCCGGCACTATTGATAATACCCCGATACCAAATTTCATAACGATATGTTAATCCGTTACCGAGATATTTTACCATTCCGGTTCTTGTGAATGAAAATGCGATCTTCCATAATATGATTTAATTTTCCAGAACAAAAATTTGGTGTTCTTAGATTGAAAACACTTTGGTTTGGTCAACATTATAAGTGAAAAACAATCACAGTATTGCATTTAAAAAAATAAAGTTGAGAGCTCTATCGGAACAACTATATAACTGGCAATGTTGTAAATATTATTTTTAGATCCGGCACTATTGATAACCTCCTTCTAGAAAATTTTATAATTATAGGTTAATCCGTTATAGAGATATTTAGCCGTTCCGATTCTTTTGAATGAAAATGCTGACTTACCATATCTTTTAAAATTTCCAGAAGAAAAAATCTAGGATTAAAAACACTTTGATTTGGTCAATATTATAAGCTAAAAACAATCATAATATTGCATTTAAAAAATAAAGTAATGAGCTCAATCGAAAAAACTATAAAACTGGCAACGTTGTAAATATTATTTTTAGATCCGGCACTATTGATAACCTCCCTATGACAAATTTTATAACGATATATTAATCCGTTATCGAGATATTTGGCCGTTCCGGTTTTTTTGAATGAAAATGCGGACTTGCCATATCTTTTAAAATTTCCAGACAAAAAATTTGATATTCTAGGATTGAAAACACTTTGGTTTGTTTGGTGAACATTATAAGCGACAAACAATCATAGTACTGCAAAATTATAAAACCGGCAACGCTATTTTTAGGTCCGGCACCATTGATAACCTTCCAATTCCAAATTTCATAACGTTACGTTAATCTGTCACCGAGACATTTTACCGTTCCGGTGCTTTTGGTAAGTCTTTTATGTGTAATAAATTGTAGAATTCACAACTGAGAAAGTTTCAAAGTTCAATAAAGTGTATAAAACCTTTGCAATAAAAAAATAAATAATATAAATACGAAAAATGTATTTGTTTTCATCGATAAAAATGTTTCTAGAAAGGCTATTATTGGCTAAAAGATTAAGATTTTTGACTACGTAGGAAGTTTCAATCCTATACTATTAAAGAATCCTTAATATTAGTATTCTAAAACAGTGAAACATGATAAATATATTAGTATCAGTCTTTAGTTGTTTATTTATTTTCTATGAAGAGTAATTTTACATCGTTCAATCACGTACAAAGAAAGAGGTTGTGTTTTCAATCTGTATGTGTGTATATGTCTATATCCGCGATTTTCTCTGCAACTACTTTACAAATGTATCTTGTTAGGGTGGCTTTAGCACCAAAATTCACTCCCTAAGTTATAAGGGGCACGAGTAGTAATAAAATATGTGCAAAAAAGCAAATATATTAAAAACTGTTTTAATTGGAAAATACTCTTAACGATAATAAATAATGAAGTTATGTTGATGAACACATAATAATATATTAAAATTACATTTTTAAGCGCCGTGGATGTACCTAGCTAATCCATAGACATGTAAAAATTAAAAATAAAAAAAAAATAAAATGAAAGTAAGAATAAAAATGAAATAAAAAGACACTCAAACTAAAAAAGTTTTGAAAAAAAAGACCGATTTTGAAAAATGCATTGAAAAAGTAAGAAATAACATTTTACATGAACGTTAAAAATTTGACTTATGGTGTCAAATTAATAAACAGTTATAAATATATATTTCTTAACGTATTAGACCATATTTTGTCTTTAAAAAGTACGAATCCTAAAGGAGAACAATAATATAATGTTTTTTTTTTAGAATCTAGTAATGAAATAATAGTTTAGCACCGATTTAATTCAGTGCTTTTATAAAATTTTTATTTTTCTTAAAAAAACTATTTTTAGCTTTTTTTATTTCATTTTTTTAATTCATTCGTTTTTTATTTTAGATATAAATAAAATTAAATTATTTTATAAATAATAACATAGTCTGAAAATGTATTGGTTAGAAAATAGATTTATATCAAAGTACTGTCACAAGTTCTTCTTTCTAAGTATCTTCTTTTTGCAGCTTTTTCTGTAACATTTTAAATTCGTCGGATGTTTTCTTTAATACCTTTGTTATAGATCTCCTATGTAATTATTTATAGCATGTAGTTAGTTTACACATTAAGCTCGAAGTCAAGCAGACCTCTCGTTTTTAAAATACAATCAAATTATTATTGAACATACTTACCAGCATTCAATTAAAGTCTTTATTGTTTCAGTAAAAGGAATATAATATGGTGAAGGGCACTACAGGGCCATTTTCCAGTCGGGCGGAGTTTATCACTGACGATACAATCAACGATGGGCTGAGATACAGCAGAAACGGAGGATGTTTTGTAACTACCAAGAAAGCCATAGCTTTTGTAGTGCTTGCGTTAGCTTCTTTGTGTGTTGTTATCATCCTTATGTATTATTATGGCCCGAATACAAAGTTACAAATGGTAAGTACCAATAGTTTTGCGCTACCTATTTGTCATCTAAAATTGATACAAATTATACCGGGGCTGTGTTGTATGTATGTAACGAAAGTCTGGAAACCTCCAAATTTTTTGAGAATCGTTCATCCAATTTTGAATATATTTGAACCAGCCACGTATGGAAATGCGACGAAGCTTCAGGTAACTTTTGCAACATTTCGTAGTTTACCTTTTTCAGTAACAACGGATAGAAACTTTTATTTTTTAAATGGGGTATCCTCATTTTATTACATTTTCGGATTCTACGAATTATTCTAAAGATCTTTCCTAAGGTATATTTAATTCCTAAATTCAATGGTTTTTTAGTAAAAGATCACTTTTTTAAAAGTATTAATGTTAATTATTCACCTGAACGGAAAACATGATTTAAATTAGAGTTGAGTTTTGTCAACGTCAAATTTGAAATAAAGGATTCGTTAAGCGCAATTCTAATGGGTTATGGATCGGGACTGAAGAAGAACGTTGCAACAATTATGTGAAATATTTAGACAAAATTCAATGCTGTTACATTTTCTGATTTTCGTAATTATTCTAAAGATGTTCTAAGATACATTTAGTTCCTAAATTCCAAAGTTTTTGAGTATAGAGCCATTTTTTAAATAACTAATAAAAATAATAAATACTAAATATACCTATTGCAGCTAAAGAAAATAGATCTTTTAAAGAATTCATATCAAGTGCTTAAAGTGTTGTCCATTTACTTCTTGACAGTGAGCTAAATATTTCGGAAAGGCATTCAAAACGTTAAAAAGGCAGTTAGTTTGTTCGATATGTCTATATTCGTTTTCGATTCGTCATCTCAGATCTTCCAGGTTTAAAGGTTTTAGATTTAAAAACAGCATTCTTGAGGTGTCTCTACAAAAAATTGTCGAGGGGCGTCAAGTATGGAGTCTGAGCTTCAGTACTGCCCCTTTTTCCCTTCTCCCTGTCTACCTTCCAAAAAAATACATTATCAAGGTATTCCTGAATTTCCTAACCATAGTGTGGAGGCGCAGCATGCTACTGCAACCAGATATTGGTAATGCATTATTATCTAAAAAAATAGGACTAGGAAATAATTGTGCCAAAGCCGAAACAATTTCAGTTCGTAATAATTGCAAGTATCTTGCAGTATTCAGATTTCTCTTAAAGAAAAAGGGCCCAATTATCCGCGACTTATTTTCGCAGTCCAACCGTTAAGTTTTTATAGAAATTAGTTGTGATGTCCTCATATCCGAGGTTTTCTATCGTTCAATATCAAAAATTATGCTGTTTGACGGATCCATTTAAAGCTAAAGACGACTCATCCGAAAACGTTACTTGATGAATGAAATATTGATTGGCGTCATCGTCTCACATAATTCTAACCGCCTGTCGTTATTATCATCAGAAAGTGTTATTTTATAGGGGTAAAGTTTTTCATCACGTAGAAGTCGTTGCTCGAAGTCTTATCACCATTTGCTTGCATTTTGAACACAGTAGACTTCAACATTCTTCTTCGATACCCATAACCCAGTATCATTAAAATTTCTATTCTTAGCATTTCGCTTAACGAATCCATTATTTCAAATTTGACGTTGACTAAGCTCAATATTTCCGTGTCCGTTCAGGTTGAACAATTAACGTTAATAATTTTTTAATAACGACCGTTTACCAAAAACTGTTTAATTTAGGGATTAAATGTGTCTTAGGACGCATCTCTAGAATAATCAGTAGAATAAAAAAAAAGTGATAAAATACAGAGTATTCCCTTAAAAAAATTAAAGTTCCTATAAATTAATGAAAACAGAAGGTTTCGTAATATGTTGCAAATGTCACCCGCGGCTTCGTGATTTCCATACATGACTGGTCCAAATTTAATTAAAATTGGATGATCGCTTCTGGAGACATTTGTAGGTTTCCAGACTTTCGTTACACACTGTAGGTTATAAATAAACAATTTTTGTAAAATTATTATTCCTAAAAATATTCGGCTTTTGCTAAAAAATGTGATTCAGGTCTAGTAAAGATATACATCTGTATTCAGAAACACTTCAAAAGTATGGATCGTATCTAAAAGTTAATTAGCTATGTCTATTTCTTACTTGTAGAAGAGATTATAAAAAAATAATCTAAACCACCTAAATTCAAAAATGAGCAAAATAATACGCTTTTCTCTAAAGTTGGAAAAACACAATATACTATACCAATATCTTGAAAACTATGCATTATTTCAAACTATATATATATATATATATATATATATATATATATATATATATATATAAAAAAAAATATATTTATGATGCTATAGGTTTAGAGGTGCATCCCCATGCTGTCACGCTCAGCGGTCTAACCTAGTACCGATCTACCTAGTGCTTCCTAGCTGCCGCGTTTCGGCGACTATCAATCCACATGTGTACCAAATATCCAAGATAATCATAAATCTAATATCTAATTTTTTCTAAAGTCAACTAGCATGTCCTAGGAAGTAATCAAACTTTCTCAATCGCAAGACAACAAAATACAGATAATAAGATACAAAATTAAAACTCAATTGCTTTGTCGTATCTTGTCAAACAACAACAGATATTAAAAAACAATCTAAGAGGATATTTAGCTTTTAAATGCAGAAGACATTTTGACAAAGTGTGTTAAGGTCCCCGCCGGACATTTATGTCATTGCTACCAGTTTTCACTACACTGAGTTGTTTATGGAGCACTACGATAGTTGAACAATTGATGCTCATTAATACAATATTTATAATTAAAATTTTGCAGATGAGCAATTAAAAAAGTTGAAACAACAAACCATTTCGTTTTATCTTCTTCAATAACATCTAGTGCGTGGTGTATTTACATTTTCGGTCTTCAATTTTTGCAGTCATCACTTGTACAGATCGTCAGTCTTTAATATATTGAATATAAATAAAATAGCGGAGTAACTAAAAACCTCAAATTGAATACTTTATTAAATAAATAAATTTTATTACCAACAGTTATTTTAAAAAATCAATAAATTCACCTTTACCCACAACTTAGCCTTTTAGAGAATTTCACCAAGTACAAATAAGTCTATATATATTACCACGAGTTTATAAGTAAGACTTCTTTTAGTCTTACTTAGTCGTCGCTGATTTTGATGGGTGATATGTTAACAAAAACCAAGCACCAGAAAGGCATTCTGAATACGCCACTGTAAAAAGATTTCATGGAAATGGAATTTTACCGATTTTTTTATCAACTTATTTTGCCGCCATTTTGTTTCGCCATATAGGAGTTGCATTAAAATTTTACGAGCCTATCCCTATTTCACACTTGATTTCTGTGCAAAATTTCAAGTCAAAAGGTAAGTAGCTTTTTGGCACTGAATTTTTAAAGGCATTTCGCTTTAAGGGCCGCAATTGTGTTCCCGATAATGTTTTTATACAAATATTTACCAGTTTATCTATATATCACACTTTATGAGGCCGCCATTTTGTTACGCCATATTGAATTTTTACTCAAATGTTGCCATTCTATCTTCATATGATCCTTGACATTTGATCAAAATTTGAAATAAATTGGATAAGGTGTTTTTGAGCTATGCCGCGTACAGACAATCGTTCCCTCTGATTGAACAAGTTTTTTTACTTATTTTTTTTAAGACCGCCATTTGTTCTGTCATGTTGAACTCGTACGAATTTATTCCCATATACCATTCAATTTTTGCGAAAAATTTGAAGTCAATTAAATAAGAAATTTTCTTTACGTTGATTATTTAAACATTCTATTTGTCGCCATTTGGAACTCGTACTACAATTTAACTAGTTTATTTCTATAACACACTTAATGCTTGCACACATTTGAAATAAGTAGTTTTTTCAGACGGATTTTTTAGATATTTTTTTATGCCGGCATCTTGATTTCATACAAAAATGTTACCAGCTCATTTCTATGTAAAACTTGTTTTGTGTGTAAAATTTGAAATAATTATTGCGATAAATAGTTTTTTAGTAATAACTTTTTAACATTTCATCATTTTGACCAAAATTTGAAGTCAATCGGGTAAGTAGACAGACCGACAGAATTGAGAAAACAATCTTTTTGGTATTTAGAAATGCTAAAACTTGAATCTATGTAAAACTTTGGAGGGTGATTTTTTCACTATTATGGAAACATTTTATTTGGCCACCTTTTTGTTCCGTCATCTCGAATTCGAACCACAATTTTACCAGTTCATCTTTTAATTCTTGCACAAAATTTAAAATCGTCCTAATAAATAGTTTTTCAGGCTGATTTAAAAATATTTTCCCGCTATCTTGGATTCGTACTCTTTCTCTCTCTCTAACTCCCTTTCTGGCTCTTTTATATAAAAAGTAAAAGAATGCAAGTATTTTGTAAATCTTTATTGGGAGGTGTATATTACGTAGAGAAGACATTTTGTTTTAATCCATCAATCAAGAACCAATTGCTCCGGTTCACAACAAAAGATCTGCAAACATCTGGGAAGGTGATTTTTTTACCATCTAACAGTAGGTCAAAATTCAAAGTACAACAAAATGGCAAGAGAAAAAGCACTAAAGCAAAAACGAGTTATAAACCAAATCAAAATAAAACAATCTGCTCTTTATTACAGTCTTGAAAATGTGGTACACCAACATTAAATATAAATAAATCTTTACAATAAATATTTATTACTTATCTTAATGATGCCAAGAAACTAAGACGAAAAATGTTTTGCAGGAGAAACGTTTTTTTTTAATAAATTATATTCCATTCATATGATTTGGTATTATATTCAAACATCTTGCTAATTAGGAAAAACATGTACATATCTAAAACTTGTTTTGCTATTTTTTGCGTATAAAAAAAATGGTTTAATTAGTTATTAAATTCTACCTTTTCCTTTGACCTAAAAATGATATAAAAATATACAACCTTCATGCAATTAAATCTGCTTGAGGTAAAAAGCGATAACTATTATGTTAATTTGAATTTTATCCTCATCAGCATAAGTCAATAAATTAAAATACTTTATCAAGGATATTTTACTAGCCAACGGGTAGGTACGAAAAATCTCTGAATTTTTATTCACGCATATATTAATGATCTGATTTTGGAATTATTAAAATGTAAAAACCGTTAGGTAGTATTCATTATCCTAGTTTGGACTTCTGATAGCTACAGTGATAGTTGAAATTTGTTATTCCATATGTAGGGTGATTCATAAATAAACTTCAGTTATTAAAAAAGCTCGAAAGTTGTCATTTTTGGCAGTTGGCATTTATGTGAAGCAAAATATTGAAACTAATGTTCTAATATCAACCGCTACAGAGTATATTGAGTGTTTGTGGCTAAAAATTAAATTACAAAATACATTTATTATCATAGGGAATATATATAGGCCACCTAAGTCAAATATCACACATTTTTTGGATTGTTTGGAGGATACTTTGTCAAATATTTATGTATGATATTAATGTTGAGTATGAACACATACTTTGTATGGGAGATTTCAATATTAATATGTTAAATTTAGAATCAAATGAATGTCTGAAACTTGAGGCTGTCTTCTCCACTTTTGGTATGTTACAAGTTATTCAGGATCCTACTCGTATATCCAATAATACAGTTTCCCTTATTGATCTTATATGGACAAATATGGAAAATATAATGGATTCGGGTGTGGTAGATTGTGGTATTGCGGACCATTTTTTGATTTTTATGAAAATTCGATTAAACAATATCAGAGATATTCCCGTAAATTTTTTTTATAGAGCAATGAAAAGAATCAATCTTGAAGAATTCGGAACGGACCTTGAACGTTTGGACTGGCACACTCTGCTTTATTTGGAAACTATAGATGATAAAATAGAATATTTTAATAATTTATTGTTGTATGTATTTGATAAACATGCACCTCTTAAACAATTTAGGAAGAATAGAAATTATAGTTATGCTCCCTGGATCACAGACAATATTAAACTAATGCAAAAACTTAGAAACAAAGCTCTAAAAAAATATAAACAAACAAAGAAACCAGAGCACTATGAATCCTATAAGCAGTTAAGGAACTATACCACGTCTGCAATTAGATCCGAAAAAAAGGCATACTTACGAATAAAATTTCAAAACTCCAATCAAAAAGAAAACTGGCAAGAGCTTAAAAAACTTAATTTTATTAAACAAAAAAATTGTGCATTACCTCACAATTTGTGCGAGCCAAACAATATAAATAATTTTTTTGTAAATTCGGTAAATAATCAGAACAATCCAAATCAAGAGATTTTGGACTATTATAACAATAATCGTTTGGAAAACATTAACGAACTTTTTGATTTTACTTTATCAGACGAAAATCAAATATTGCAAATTATTAAAAAAATTAATTCTAAGGCTATTGGTGTGGATAAGATTAACATAACAATGATTCATTTTTGTTGCCCTTTTATTGTACCTTTTATTACACATATAATTAACGAATGTATTTTGTCATCATACTTTCCATTTTTATGGAAGAAAGCTCAGGTTATTCCCTTGCCGAAAATAAACAACTCCTCTGAGTTTAATCACCTAAGATCAATCAGCATACTGCCGACGTTATCTAAAATACTTGAAAAAGTTATGAACCATCAAATGAGAACTTTTCTTAACCGTTATCAAATTTTACCAGTAACTCAGTCCGGTTTTAGAGCCAATCATAGTTGTGAGAGTGCCTTGGCACACATAACTGATGATATTCTAAGAGCCGCCGATGATAACAAAATTACAGCACTCGTTTCTCTCGATTTTAGTAAAGCGTTCGATATGCTTAACCACAAAATTTTATACGCTATTTTGCACTTTATAGGTTTTGGCACGAAGGCTTCTAACTTCATTCAATCTTTCTTATCTGACAAGTTGTTTATGACATGCAATATTCAAATTTTTTAAGTATAAGTATAGGAGTACCACAGGGTAGTATTTTGGGTCCATTGTTATATACAATTTATACTTCCAACTTTTATATAAATCTATTAAATACTGTAAATCGCATTTCTATGCGGATGATACCCAATTATACCTTTCTTTCTCAGAGAATCAAACGGTTGAAGCCCAACAACTAATAAATTCAGATATGGCTGACTTTTTTAACGTAGCATCAAATAATTTACTTACACTCAATCCTAATAAATCGTCAATAATCTTATTCGGTAATCAAACCCAAGTAACATATGCTAAGAACAACATTGAGGTCAAAATTAACAATGTAAGCATACCCGCTGTGACTACCTGTAAGACTTTGGGGCTTACTTTGGATTCAAAACTCCGTTTTAAAGAGCATGTTACCTCTAAATTGCGTGCAGCGTACAGTAATTTAAAGCTTATTTATGGCCAGAGGTACTGTCTATCCAGAGAGAGCAAAAAACTTTTAGGCGATTCTCTCGTATTACTCACTTTAGTCACTGTTCGACTGTCTTTTATCCCTGTCTGGACGCCTCCGATCGAAACAGAATACAGAAGGTGCAGAATTCGTGCTTGAGATTAATATATGGGGTTAAAAGGAGAAATCATATTACTCCATTTTTAGAACAATCAAGATGGCTCAATATATTTAATAGGTACCGTTTGCATATGTATAATTTTACATTTAAGATCCTTAAGTTTAAACAGCCGAATTATTTATTTGAGAAAGTATCCTTTAGACACGATATTCATAAAATCAACTTACGTAGAAAACATTTATTAACAGTGCCACAACATAGAAAAGAGATGTTTAAGAGGTCATTTTCGTACAATTTATCTAAATTTATTAATTCAATAGAGAATATAGATTTGAATTTTTCTACGTGTAAATTTAAAAAAGTAATGAAAGAACGACTCCTTCGACTGCAATAGTACTGTTTTTTATGCTTGTGATCGTGTCTGCTCCCCCACCAACGACTTAAGCCGCCTGATAATTTAAAAATTGTTGCTGGTTTTTGATTCATTTTTGTATTTACAAAGCTTCGCATGTGCCTTTCATTCAGTAGAAATAAATGAAATACCTCGACTTAGATTTAGGTTAGTTTTGATTTAAGTTAGTTAGGGCTTGAACAGTGTCTGGCCAATGCGGTTGGATGTCTGAGTACCATAAGGCCCATTGTTCAACTAGTGTATTTTCAATTAAATCTATATTGTAAATCTGGTTGAACAATAAATGTATTATTATTATTATTATTATTATTATTTTTATTTTTTATGGTGATGAGCCGTAACATTGTTTGCATCTGAGAAAAATATTATTAATAATAATACCAACAAAAATAATAATACGTTTAAAGAGACAGTGGTCAGGCCTGAGATCTCTTTGATATTGCTGAATTTACTAAATACAATTCTAATTGAAAGTGATTATGCTTATGTTATAGCGCTCAACACAAAAGTGTCCCACCTGTTTGATATGGACGATCTAAACAGTAAAGATCTATGTAAAGGATATTGCCCATGTCCAATTTTCAGTAGCAGCGTTACAGAAATACAGTTTGGATTAAATAAATGTGCAACCCGTTGTAGCTAAAAAAGATAAAAAGGCAATCTCAAAAAATATTGATCTAATGGATGGAGCGTAAATTTCTTTATTCTTGGATACAGATTTAGTATTCTCTATTAGTCTAGAAAATCTGTAATGAAGTTTCTGTATCTCGCACGAATAGAGGCTAGCAGAGGACTAGCGAACATTTAGTGGTTTTTCGAGGAGCAAATTAAGAAGCTGAACTACGACCTCTGGAATGTCGATGTCTTCTTCTAAATCTCTTAACCCTTAGGATGATTGGTCTTGAACTAAAAAACAAGTAGAAGAGTACGATTGCTTAAAAATAGATGCAAGGAAATAGTACTCCACGGCAGGATCACAGAAAGAAGTTAACTTGAATGCGTCACTGAGAATGTTTACCGCTGGGTACCTCTTCTCAAAAACTGAGGTGTTTTTTCTTACCGTTCTGGTTCCCACCAGAATTTATAAAAGCTATGACAAAATGTTGATTCTGTGATAAACACAATCAATCCAACGTCTGCTATCCAGACATAATACTGCAGTAAAACAACTGAGTCTGAGGCTTTTGCCGCTACAATGCATGAAAATAAATAATAATAATAATAAGAATAATATCACCTGACCTTCTGCAAACCGTCAAGTTCAAGAAACTTTTTAAAAAGTTGCAAATAATAAATTTAGAATATGCTTACTTAATCGAACGCCGAGCACATATGCTTAAAGTAAAATGAGAAGATTAGCTCCTAGGCATCATACTTGACTTCTTTGATCCAAAGTTGTGTGTATTACTACCGAATCTGTGAAAAAAAATATCATATTTCTAATGCTAATAACAATAATTATTAATAAGTCGCCTGTCCTGTGTAAGCGGTAGCACAGGGGATTTCCTTCTGCTAACGACGTATTGTAGTACCACCAGTTTTCTTCAGTTGAAGTTACGACTGCCGCTGATCTGTTCCCAATATTTCGACATAGGAAATTTTTCCAAAATGCACTTTTGCTTTACTTGTCTTTCTTGATGTTTCGTGGCTACTAGGAGGCACTCTCCTAGTATTTCTCCTTGCGTATCAGGAGACCGTAACGAAATCGAAGAAGCAAGTTATACTACCTCCCAGTATAACATCATACGAACAAGAAATCTACTCATGCATTGGAGAATAATCGAAGTCTCTGCCTGCGGATATGGCAGCATACGTTAGTGGCAAGGTGCTGATGAGACAAACAGTTATAACCCAAAAAGAAAAGCCAGTACAGCCATAGATTCATAGAACAGCAAGGGTTCCATCTGGTTCCATGCGGTGAAGAAAAGTTCAGCCAGCACACACCCCAAGCAGAACAGTCAAGACAATTCTTATTGAAACAGGTCATCTTGCGAATCTACCACAGGTATCAAATCATGGACATAAAACGATCACAACGACAACTGCATTCCGATTTCTGAAGTGAGTACTTAACTTGAAGTAACAGAACAGAGAGTAGTCAGAAACAACCTTATTCTAGAAACGCAGCGCAACGACATAAACCAGTTAAACCAGATCTAAACAATAATAAGTGACACCGAAGCAATCACAGACTGACCAATCAACAGCACGAAAAAGAACCCAATGAAAGACTACTAGATAATAACTGCCCAACGCTAACCAACAAAACGAGAACCAAAAAATGGTATTGAGCAACATGTGGAACTTGATGAGAAACTGTTGACGGACATTAGAAAAAACGTCAACCGCACGAAATAAACAATCTTTATCCAGACCACCAATATTAAGACTAAACTCTCCTAAAAATCTTCTATCATACTAGATCCTCTAAATACAAAAAACTGTACGTAAAATACAAACCCATTGGAAAACTTTCATTTGGTATTTTATGCGGTAGCAATGACTGAAACTTCAGCAGTTAAAATTTACACTAACCTCTCACGGAACCAAAGATTCTTGCTTGAAAAAAAAAACAGCTAAACTGAAGTTCTCCGAAAAGACGTAGTGTACCAGAATACATTGTAGAATGTGTAAAAATCAGAGGCGTGCAGAAGAAATATCTGGTCGGTTTTATAAACACTCCTAGAACAAACCATTATATCAAACATCCCAATAGTACCCTGTAAATACAGCGTTAGTAATAAGCGTAAGCAGGACAACAAGCATTTTCTGCTTTTCAGATAAAAACCTACAGGAAATTAAAACCTAAAGCAATTCTTCAGAAAATAAGAACCCAACCGAAAAAATAAATTATTTTGTGGAAAACATCAACGTTGGTTGGATGTTAAGTCTAAGAAGTACGCCAATAATTCGGGACTATGACCTGATGCAACATTAGCCATTTACAACAGATGACGTTTCTATTTAAGAAAATGCATAACTCAAAGATAATTAGTTCACTTGATAAAAAATCCTTTATCCATATGAAGTGATGTTATTTCTTACATACATACAAGGAGCAGCACAACGCCTCACAAGCTAATAATATCCTGCATTCCGATCAAAGCTATAGACTCTGCAAGTCGAATATTATGCATAAATCAAAAATATAATACTAGAGACGCAATGGGATGTAAGAAACAACTGATAATTAATTCGATAGTATGCAACCAGGTTCACACCAAACGAAGAATCTAGCATAAAAGTATACTTGAGATTTATAAAGTAGATCCTAATTGCTAAGTGCCATTTTTAGATCATATAATGGGGAATCTAGGGGAGCAACAGCATTAACCTTCGAAGAGGCATATTCTAGGATGAACAACTCGGTCCGTCTTAATTCCACTATACTTTGCAATTAAGAACAGCAGTGGAAATTACAAGAAACAAAGGTTAACAATGATCCAATGATTGTCACTCGTTTTTGTTTTCCAAGCTTGAGCCAGAGTGGACACTCTTTTACATTTTAAAAATTTTTGTTATAATCTGCCAACAATATTTATCAGTCAAAAAATCATTTCCATCACAGGATGGCCAATAAAATTTAAGATCTAATTTAATATAATTCGTAAGTAATTGTTCATTTTTAGTATGTTTTTTTTTCAACATCTAATGGCAGATATGGGTTGGAACTTTGTTTATTATATTTTGAGGTGTTTAAATTAATAATACAGCGGTTTTTATGTTTTCTTATTATTACTAATTAATAATTTTAGCAGTGCCAATAACAGGAACTCATTTTTCCTCTTGCCCCTTTAACTGACACATGTGCCAATATAAGAGAATCAAAGGGAAAATATACTTTGAGTGAATGGCACTTCGTTTTGCATAAATAATGAGGTTTTCAATATATTTTTTGTTCAATAATAATGCTTTTCCAAACATTATATAATAAAATAGAGGTTTAAGATAAACATTGTTTTAATATACAATGTTATTTTCTGATAAAATGCGAATAAATACAACTATACTGTTTTTTCCTTGATATTTAAGATTTCTTTTGGATTATTTTCTATACGAAGATCTAATTTTAACTGTGTCAAACCGAGGAACACAATTTCAAGGGTTTCCTTAGTATTACCACTGCGTCAATAGTAGGAATATGAGGGAAAAATCACTTCAAGTTATGTTCAAGGTAAAGAAATACAAAAAGTGTTGCAAGCATTATACCGAGGATGATACCCAGAAGACTATATCAGCTGTTACCTCCAATTTGCCCAAAAAAGCGGCGTAGAATTTTGGGCCACGCAGAGATGCAGTGCAGTTTCGCTAGTTGGATATCATTTTCAAAAGTTGAGCTTGGACCAAACATGTACTGTTCTTTCTAAAAAAGAAAAACATGTTTGTAGAAAACCTTAGGAAAGGATTTCTCAGTCGACTGATAGACTTCCAATTCTCCGTAGAGGCATTTTTGGATTGACATATCAGGAAAAAATCCATTTAAAAACAATATGCATTGGCACTGTTTGTTTTTACAACCACACTCTGACATAGCTTTGCACATCTGCCTTCGTAAATGTATCGGAACAAAGTTTTAAGAATTGGTTTGGTCAAATAGAAATATATTTTTTCAATAAAGGTTACGCCAATATCCTTCAGAGAGAGATGAAACTTCTTTTCGATTTTGTCCGCAGCTCGGGAAAGTTTTAGCTCCAGTAGGGACCAGGAATGGATATGAAGTAACCATGGGCGATGAAAAGCAAAATCTAGCGGTCATGTTTACCTTTTCAACAGAGGGTGAAATAACGCCGCCTTTTGTTTTCTAATAAAGGGTTGTCAGAAACGGTGACTTCAAGTGTTCCGGACGAGTGGTGCATAGGCGCATAGACAACGGGTGGATGGATATAGATACATCCTATACCAACATTTATAAAAGTGGAATCAACTTTCATTACTCTGCTCAGAAATTATTTTAATACGTCTGTACCAAAATTTTAGCCAAGCCAGCTGATGTATCATGTTTTAAGCCACTTTAGTATACGAGTGTCTATGTATTTTGTGTTAAGCTACTACAATTTTAAAAGAGATGGATTAAAATAAGAATCAGTGATCAATGGGCTTAGAGCTTGAGTTGTACCCCTGAAACCCAAATGCCATTGATTGCACAAAATATTTGGCAGAGATTAAGGAAAAGAATAGTAGACAAACTTCGCCAGATAAAATCAGCAACGATGATTATGATCAAAGAGAAAGTTTACCTTAAACAATATCCTAGCATTGACTTCTTGCCGTTTTGCGAAGTAATAAGCCAGGAAACATTAATAGTACTTGCGCTCAAAATAATTGCAAATATTTTAAATGCCTTAAAAAGATTTTCGTCTCTTTTAAACCAAACAACGTAGACCCCAACACAGATTTTACAACTTCGATAGATATCGGCGATATTTTGTCGATGTGGGTAGTTCAGTACAGTGGAAAGATATAATTAATATGCCAGTAGTTTAAAATAAATAAGAAATCTATAGTAGTGCATTCAAATATTTGGCTGAATAATACCAATGCAGAGATAAAAAGTGACCAAGACCACAATAATTATGAAGAACAAAATAAACTAAACAAACACAATAATTATATTATTCAAGGCGATATTGAAACCTACAGGTCAAACTCCAGAACGCCTCCCAAAGTACTCTCTATAAATATTGAATCATCCATTCATAAACTTCTCCTTGCCAAAAGTGTGTCCATCTCACCGAACACAGTTTTCTGTGCTCGGTGGTCCATCTACGGCATATAAAAAAATTGGAAGAAAAAGATACTATTAAACAAGAAAAAGAGGAGCACAAACAGAAAAAAAATGTTTAAGTCTAAGTAAAAAAGTGGAGAAAAATAGGAAAAAAAATAAATATTTTAAAAATTGACCATTCAAAAGATAAACCGATTAGAAAATTGAAAAACTGGAAAATATGAACATGCAATGCAAAAACCGACATGTTAGTGGAATAAAACCCTTTATTCTTAAAGACGTTTCAAGTTTTTCTAAATGCCAAAAATGTAATGATACGTATCATGTATCATAACAGTATTTAAAAGCAAAAGCAATGTATGCAGATAAATTTGTACGCCAAACATGTGTCAGATAAAATAGTTCGCCTGACTGTGTATATTTTAGTATTGTATTCTATTGATACAAATATTACCTTATTATTGTTAATAATTTCTTAGGGTATTTGTTTATTTTACTTCATACATTTTATAAAATTACTAGAAATTTAACTCATCTCATATTTTTGTCAAAAAGCTTTTGTTGTTAATATATTTGCTTACCTAGGTACATATTTTCTTAAGTTCGTTAAAAAGTTTTATTTTGCTTTTATTTGGGTATACGTTTATTTGATACATTTTTTAGAGACCATGCTATTTGATAAAAATACTGATATTTTTGAATAAAAATGAGAGAAAAAGTGTGTTAGTTATGTATGCCTGTGACTGTTAATCTTTTTGGGTAATACTGTTGGAATATACAGTAAATATTTAAATTGAAAAAATATGTTTAGGTATCTTTTTTAGAGCAATAACTTTACCAGTGTCAATATTAGAAATAGCTTTACCTTTAGAAAAGTGTAAGTTTGCACAACTTCGATGAATTTATTCGACATTTTCCTGCATAATTAATAATTTATATGGTTGCACAGAATATATATACAATATATATTACACACTTTTCCAAAAACTAGAAAAAATGTGATGAAGCCGCTTGAAACTAAAAATCAACCTTAGAGTGCCAGTCATTGGGAGTTTCATCCTAGATTTCAAATTTTAAGCAAGTCGATACCCAATTATGCCATATTTAATCTGAACTGATACGAAGCTTAATTTATTAATTTTTTTATTTATTTATTAAAAGTTATTTAATTTCAAAATGCTTTTGTTGAAAGGTAACATATAAAATTGTTTAAAATATCAGTAACAAAAAACTCCAATTGATTTCAAATTTTTCACAAAAATTAAGTGTAATATAAAGTTGTAAAGTTTTAATCTGAATTCTAAAGGGCAAATTCGAAAGGTCGGTAAACTTTCTTTTCTTGGAATAAATATCTTTGCTTCATCTAAGAAAATAATAAATAATAATTAATTTTACTTTTAGTAAAATTATTAAAATATAGTTTATATTTTAATAACAATTAAAATAGTACCCTAATTGAGGTTGTCTGAGCATATATGTATATGTCCGTATGCATAAAAGTATATATGGGTATTAGAACTGCAGCTAAAAGTTGCGGGAAAGAAAAATGAATATTCCTTTTAGTCTGAATGATTGTTTAAATGTAAAAAAAAACATTATTGCAATTAGTACTTATTTACACAGGTGCAGAATACTAGGGATTTTCGGGCAACAAACACAACATAAAAAATGTAATTAAAAATTGAATATGATATGTATAAAAGTATTAAAATAGAAATAGACAAATTGGTATTTCCACTGTATACAAATAAACACATTTTTTATATGCATATCAAAATCATATACATATTCTATATATTAAAATTTTTTTCACGTTCACTAAATACTTAAGTATTTCGCAGAATTTAAGTACTGCAATCATAATCAAGTTATTTTTTTTAATTAATAGATGAATATTGATAATTCTTATTATGCCATAAATTCTTTTAACTTCTTAAATATTTAGCAGAATTTAAGTGCTGCAATCATAGTCAAGTTATTTTTTTTTAATTAATAGAAAAATATTGGTAATTCTTAATATGCCATAACTTCTTTTCTAAAACACATGACCATTGCTAATATTTCAGGTGATTCTTTGATCTTCACCGTTTAGAAAAAAAATCAGTATTAAAGAAAATTATATAAAAAAATCATTGCAAATGAAGAAAAAACGCAATATACTAGATACAATTTGTAAAGAATTATGTATTTAAAATAAAGCGTCGAGTTTATAATGTTTTTCTGTAAATACCTAATTATGCATTATCTACATTTTTAAACCTGCAATAGCTAAAACAAATTATTTTACTGTTAAATTGAAGGGTGAAAGGTACAAGAACTTGTACGAGTAGATTCTACGCAGGATACACAATCAACAATTAACCTATATGCATTATATTGTAGCTCTTTTAAACAACTCTACTACAATTGCTATAATATCTTTATCGAGATATTAAATAACATATTTTTTTCGTGTAATGTTGCCAGATTTCATTACTTCGTTATGCACATTTATGACAGTGGTCTTTATGCAGTTTACCAGAAAGGCTTTGTTGCTCTAGACAATAAATGGCAAACGTACTTATATTTTGATATTTATTTAATAAACCATTTCGAATTATTAAAACTTGCGTTTTAATTCACCATATGAAATGTTTCCCTATATTTCGAAAAACTAAGCTCTCATTCTTAAAGCCAAAAGAAGGTAAAGAATTAAAAAAACTATATATACTAGTTGCTCGATTGGAAATTCTGGCGATTAAAATAAAATCAATTTATGGTTGTTGGGTTTTTAGGGACACAAACTTCAAATTAACAATAAATTTTCATTTTTACCGTTTTGTATTCTTGATTTTTATTGTTATATATTGATCATGTTTGGTTCCCACTAATGGTGGTGTTTATATATTATTAGTTACCAAAGCTCTAGCTACAATTTACATACCAAACAATCCGATACTTCTTTATTATCAAGTTCAAAATCGTAAACTAGGCATTTTTGATTTTTGTGACTGTAAAACAAGCATTTAAAGTTTTTTAAACTGTGTCAGCCTTTAATCCTCAAAATCATTAAATCTGGCCTTAACAATAAAACTTTACATGAAGAGTACTGGAATGACGTTTGGAATTTTTTTCCAATCATGGTGCCTAATATTAAATTCTCAACAATTTTATTTTGTAGAGGTAAAATTTATAGTCTTTTTGGATTAGATATGATGAGGTATTTGTTATATATTCTATATTTCAGACTTCTACTTTTGATTAAACATCTATAAAGTTAAACGAAAACTGCCTCTGTATGTTTATTAGATTACCTATATTGGCTATATTAGCATTAATAGATTTTACGAGTTTTAACTTATATTTAGTTTTATATTCGATAAAATACCTAAAATAATTTTTGAAGTACTTATATCTCTTTAATATTGAAGTACCAACTTTCAAAAAAGACTTAAAACTAAAGGTACCTAAGTATTAAAGACATTTAAGTACTTCTACCAAGTATTTTAAGTAGATTAGGATTTTGCAGTACATTTTTTCAGTAATAAGTAATACTTACCCAAAATTTTAAATTTTCCGTACTAGCATAAGTGCTTTACTAAATAAGTACTGAATATATTGTCCCAACTAATGCTAATTCAAAAGTACTTAAGTAAAATACTTACAGTATCAAAAGTTCTGATTATTTTACTTTAAGTACATTTCCGTATTCAGTATCTCAGCTCAGGCGTGTGCGAATTAATATAGTGGGGTATTTTAAGAAATGCGGTTATTAATAACTTTTTATACAAACAGCAAAATAAAAAAAAAATAATCACATTTTTTTTTTAGTTTCGACCAGAGGTTAATGATATCGAGGAGCTTTTGAATGAGACAATAAATGAAGAAATATCAAAAGAAGATCTCAGACTTCCTAACCATGTTCATCCCATTCATTATCGACTAAAGTTGCACCCAGTATTAGACGAACCAGAACACAATTTTACGTTTTCCGGGCAAGTCAAAATCTTGGTAAGGAGGATTTCCTTAAAACTATTTTTTTTTAATGAATAATACTACTAATAATTTATTTAGGAGTAAGTAATTTTTATGCATGGTGACATTAAAATTTTTCTATACAGTCAATTCACATGTACAAATGTCTACTTTGTCAGAACTTTTGTAGTTTAGGCCTCATGGACCACCATATCGCATCAAAATAATTTTTTAGAAATTATGACTTAAAGTAAACAGAAACCGTACTTAATTCGAATTTTCGCGTTTGTCAAATTACACATGTAAATATGCAACGTGCGCATAACGACTTATCAATGTTTTAAACAGAGTGCAGATTAATTTTTTTTTATAAAAAATATTAAACGATTTTAAGCAATCGGTAAATTTCATTTACCTGGAACTTCCCTCGTTATGAATCTTTCCTTTTATTGGAAATAGTGAAGTGTGGCCCTATTTATTTCAGTACATAGTCATTTAGTAAGACATATATAATGTCTTGGTCATTTGTTCCATCATATTAATTTGTACCACAACTTGATACGTTTATTTTTATATCAGACATAATGTTTGCACAAATTTAGAAATTAATTTAATAAGTAGCTTTTTAAGTCTGATTTTTTAAGTATTTTATTGGGCCGCCATTTTGTTTTGCTATTTTATAGTCATGTTACCAGTTCATTCCTATGAAACATTTGATTTTTGTGCAACATTTGAGGTAAATTCGGTAATTAATTAGTTCTTAAGTAATAATTTTTTTAACGTTTTACCAGGCCACCAATTTGTTCCGCTATGCTGCTAACTGACGTACAAACCGACAGACGGAGACCGACGGAATTGATAAAACATAAACATAAAACATGAGAGAGTGATTTTTCTCACAATTACAAACATTTATTTGGCCGCCATTTTGTTTCTCCATCTTGGATTCGTACCCAAACATTTTTGTCAGTTGATATATAGTAATAATCACACAGATAATATTTGATTTTTGTGCAAAATTTGAGAGATATTGCCATATTAGATTTTTACCAAAATATTACTAGGTTATCCCCATATGACAATAGATAGGGTCGAATTGATAACCTCCTATTTGTCGGAAGGCGGTTAAAAAGGCGTTGAATGGTTGAGGGCCAAATTATTAATAGGCCGATAATTTTACCAAACAGATATTTACCATAGTTACAATTGTCTCAACAGTGGTATCCTTGACAGTTATCTGCTTGGTAAAGTTACCAGCCTATTCATAATTTTTCCCTAAACAATTATATTTCAACTAGCGCTTTAGTCCGCGCGTTAAGTATTGTGAATCTATACCTAGTATATTATTATTACGATAAAATTGTTTGTAATTAAGTAGTAACTTGGTTTTCTGTCATTAATCGCTTTAAGGCTTAGAATTCTTATTACTTTATAATGTTTGTGTTTGTAATATTGTTACTTTGTTAATTAGAAATTTTCCGTGATATAGTTCTTATCTCTATTCATTATAAGACCCACTTTTTGGTGTTTACATGGTTTCTGAAGCCTCAAAAATTTAAAATAAAATAATACTTGAAAAAATTCTTTAAAATACAAGTTGAGAAAAATCTAGGTCTAAGACCGTATAGCCCAGTTAGGCAGCATGTTAAAAGATAATTTTGTATAACAAACTAATATTATCTTTACTAGGCCTATTTGCACCCGATATGCAAATGCATACTGAAAGTGGGACTTTCCGTCATTTGGTTCATATTATGTGTCTTATCAAATATTATTTCATGTTATTTTAGCTGAACTGCACGACATCAACAAACAAGATAGTTTTAAACTGGGACGACGAATTGAATGTTTTCGAGTCTGATATTAAAGTTGTTACCGTCAAACAAGAACAAGTTCATGCCGAGAGCAATACTTATAATATCTCAAAAAGAGAAGTTGTTGATGAAAGTAACAAAGAAAATGATGCGTTGGAAGCCGATGATGACATTCTTAGTACTACTACTACTGAGGAGATTTCGACGGAAATATCCACGGAACCCATCTCAGAACAGGTAAAAATATAAGTTTTTACAGATACGTCACCAAGGGCGGCAGGAGGTGGAGTGACGACCCTCCCCCCTCAAGATGGTAGGTTGTTGGTTAGTCTTGCTTCAGCAGAATTTAGTTTTTCAGACCATGGTTTATCTTGCTACTTGATGCTCTCTATTACAAGTATTTGGAGTACAATAAAAAGTTATATATATATATATATATATATATATATATATATATATATATATAAATAAATTTCAGAAATTCTTCAAAAAGTCCCAGAGTTAGATATAACTTTTATAATCTCATTGGAAAGCTGAATTAATTTCCTATCACTTTAGTTCTAAGCTGTTGACTTTTAGAAGATTTAAATCATGTTTATTTAAAAGGGAATTTTAACAGGTTTAGAATTCGAATCGAGTGACATTCCTTTGTGTTTCACAAATTGGTCAGATGGCGCTGTTTGTAGCGCTTACAGGTTTTTCCAAATTTCTTAAAATTTTTAAATGGAAGGTTATACTTCTCTTACTTTATTCTTAAAGGTTGATAAAAGGCCGAAGTTTTGGCGGAAACTGCACATTGATATTTTTATTAGTTTTTAAGCTACGTCGAGATATATGGATAGAGAACACCTTTAAATGAACAGCTTGTGTATATATACATATATATATATATATATATATATATATATATATATATATATATATATATATATATATATATATATATATATATATATATATATATATATATATATATATATATATATATATATATATATATATATATATATATATATATATATATATATATATATATATATATATATATATATATATATATATATATATATATATATATATATATATATATATATATATATATATATATATATATATATATATATATATATATATATATATATATATATATATATATATATATATATATATATATATATATATATATATATATATATATATATATATATATATATATATATATATATATATATATATATATATATATATATATATATATATATATATATATATATATATATATATATATATATATATATATATATATATATATATATATATATATATATATATATTATATATACTTTCAATAATACCTGTAGAATTTATAATTTCCTTTAAACCTTAAAGCAATTATTCGTACTTACAAATTAATAAATATTAGAAAGAATTTCCTGCCACGTACGCCAATTATGTAATACAGAAAACCAATAAGATTTTGACTTACCCGAGAAAAGAGACGTTAGGAGTTAAAAAGTGCAAATTTTTACACATTCCGCACTTACGCACCATAATGCTCGATAATTCGCACAAAAATTACTCAAGAAGTCACAAATATCGCCCAAAAACAATGCTCTGAGTTAAAGCACCACCGCTTTGATAGAAAGTTTCTACTTTTCCATTTAACATCTACATGCGTATAGCCACTTTCCTTATTCTAAGAAATAGTTGATGCTAATCTTGAGACCCTTATTACAGGAAAAGTAAATATAAATAAATTTCAGAAATTCTTCAAAAAGTCCCAGAGTTAGATATAACTTTTATAATCTCATTGGAAAGCTGAATTAATTTCCTATCACTTTAGTTCTAAGCTGTTGACTTTTAGAAGATTTAAATCATGTTTATTTAAAAGGGAATTTTAACTGGTTTAGAATTCGAATCGAGTGACATTCCTTTGTGTTTCACAAATTGGTCAGATGGCGCTGTTTGTAGCGCTTACAGGTTTTTCCAAATTTCTTAAAATTTTTAAATGGAAGGTTATACTTCTCTTACTTTATTCTTAAAGGTTGATAAAAGGCCGAAGTTTTGGCGGAAACTGCACATTGATATTTTTATTAGTTTTTAAGCTACGTCGAGATATGGATAGAGAACACCTTTAAATGAACAGCTTGTGTATATATACATATATATATATATATATATATATATATATATATATATATATATATATATATATATATATATATATATATATATATATATATAT
This sequence comes from Kuschelorhynchus macadamiae, assembly GCA_030620095.1. Taxonomy (NCBI): domain Eukaryota; kingdom Metazoa; phylum Arthropoda; class Insecta; order Coleoptera; family Curculionidae; genus Kuschelorhynchus; species Kuschelorhynchus macadamiae. The sequence goes on from JAUTXW010004716.1 coordinate 540,208, forward strand.
ATATATATATATATATATATATATATATATATATATATATATATATATAATATACTTTCAATAATACCTGTAGAATTTATAATTTCCTTTAAACCTTAAAGCAATTATTCGTACTTACAAATTAATAAATATTAGAAAGAATTTCCTGCCACGTACGCCAATTATGTAATACAGAAAACCAATAAGATTTTGACTTACCCGAGAAAAGAGACGTTAGGAGTTAAAAAGTGCAAATTTTTGCACATTCCGCACTTACGCACCATAATGCTCGATAATTCGCACAAAAATTACCCAAGAAGTCACAAATATCGCCCAAAAACAATGCTCTGAGTTAAAGCACCACCGCTTTGATAGAAAGTTTCTACTTTTCCATTTAACATCTACGTGCGTATAGCCACTTTCCTTATTCTAAGAAATAGTTGATGCTGATCCCTTATTACAGGAAAAGTAAATATAAATAAATTTCAGAAATTCTTCAAAAAGTCCCAGAGTTAGATATAACTTTTATAATCTCATTGGAAAGCTGAATTAATTTCCTATCACTTTAGTTCTAAGCTGTTGACTTTTAGAAGATTTAAATCATGTTTATTTAAAATGGAATTTTAACTGGTTTAGAATTCGAATCGAGTGACATTCCTTTGTGTTTCACAAATTGGTCAGATGGCGCTGTTTGTAGCGCTTACAGGTTTTTCCAAATTTCTTTACTTTCTAATTTTTTTAATTTCTTACGTTAATTGCAAAGATATTAACGCTTTTTTATTTAAAATATTAGCAAGTGTTCTTTTGGCTAAACTTTTAAAAAATAAAATAAACCCATCAATAACATTAAATGGGAGGAAATCTCACAGTTGAAAATAACTATTTTTTGTATTACTTTACAGATTAATGACAAACTAGAAAAAAAATATTTTAAAAAACAATTGGATCTCTAGAAATTATTACAAATTTAGGAGATCGGACCCCAGAAACCCAAAATACCAACGTAACTGGTTGACAGAATGGAAGTGGCTGGTACATTCACCTTGTTAAGATGTCATTTATTGCAAATATTGTGCCGTATTTAGTACTGTTGTTAAACATCAATTATTAAGTCGAGGAAAGTCAGTGAATTCCCGTTTTAGAAACTGGAAAAAGGCTAACGAGAAATTTGCAAAGCACTACAGAGCCAAGTAGCACTTTAGGTGTTTGGAACGAGCATCCAATTTCCTACCAAATTATAGAGGCGCCTACAATAGTATTGACAAGCAAATTAAAAGAGGATGACATGTACAAATTAAAGATAAAAGAGAAAAACTAAAACACATTAAAAACTCTGCAGTTTTGTTTTGCAAAACATGGCATTGCCTTTAAAACCACTAACTGAAATGAAAAATATTTTAGAGCACTTTTTAAATATGTATATATATATATATATATATATATATATATATATATATATATATATATATATATATATATATATATATATATATATATATATATATATATATATATATATATATATATATATATATATATATATATATGTATATATGTTATATCCTTTCTCACGAGCAATGTCACCTTCAAGTATGATGCCCTTGGTTCCCACCGTATCGGATGTCGGTTATCTCAAGGAGACGGCGAGTACCGAGACGCCTCGTCAGCAGAATCTGCCCAGCAAGCAAGTTCCCACTGACGCAGCATTCGTCTTTCATATAAATAGTGTAAATTGTAAATAAAATCATGATTCGTTTTTAAGCTTCTATACTGTTAGTTTAATTTTGATTTTGTAAATAAAAATATTTTTTAAAAAGTGAATTTTAAGTCGAGTGATATAACAAATTGGCGCAGTCGTGGTAGGATCTGGCAACGTTGGCAGAACAAGAGAACTCTAACTGGCAACGGTGGATCCCAATCCTTTATCCAGAAGAACAAAGAAGCCCCATTTTGTGCATTGTGACGTCATCAACTTGGCAGAACACGCATCTACGGAAGGAACACATAGTGAAGCCCCTGGTAGAACTAACTGCTAAGAACACGACGAGCGATGTTTCTACTCTGCTTGTAAGTAACGAATCATCACGTTTATTTTAAAAATAATATTTAATTAAATACCTGTTCGACTTTTCAAAATCGATCTTACATTTTATTAATTAGTAAAATAATCAATTATTCTGTTAATTGATTTTTCGATAAGCTAATCAATTATTCTGCTAATTGATATACTGTCTATCAACATAAAATTTCGTAAAATATTTTGTGTTTTATATCCTTTTATATTATACTGTGCTAGTGTTTATTGTGTTGATATATTGAGCAAATATGACGGAAAATGAAAGAATAACTGCAGGAGCAGCGGTAGCAGTAATCGAACCTTATAAACTTTCCGAGATTTTTTCTATTATCCCCGAATTCGAAGGTGATCAAATATTTTTACAAACCTTCCTAAATGCCTGCGAATGTGCATATGATATGTCTACGGGTAACCAAAAAGATCTTTTAGTGATTCACATAAAAAATAGGTTGCGAGGGAGAGCAGCGCAGCTGATAAGCTCCCGAAATCCACTTTCTTTTCTAGAGATAAAGCAATTACTTAATTCTCACTTCGGAGATACGCGAGATCTATCTTCTCTTATTCAGGACTTACAAAGAATGAGACAACTGCCAAACGAATCTCCTTTGACTTTCCTTAACAGACTTCAAGTCCTAAATGCCAAAATGCATGCCAACATACAAAAATCCATACTCGCACCCAGTCAAAAGGCAGCCCAAATAACATTAATCGAATCCATGTCTCTAAATAGCCTACTTACTGGCCTGGAACCCCGAATTGGTCATATAATACGTGCAGGAAATCCACCTAATCTTTTGGAAGCACAAATTCGCATCAGACGCGAGCTCCAACTATCATATTTCGAATCCCAAAAATCTTCTAGACCCAATCCGCCTGCTAGACCTATTTTTCAAACTAATAAAAGACCTAATGTACAATCTCTTAAATGTCATAGCTGTGGTCGCAATGGTCACTTAGCAAATGAATGTAGATCGCAACAACGTCCTAATGGTTATACTTCCCAGAATTTTGGCAATTTCCAAAGGCCTAATACCAATCAACAATCAAATTCTTTTCAATCAAGCACCTCCTTTCAGTCGAATAGACCAAACAACGGTCAGCCAAGACCGCAGTACACACCCCATAACCAGTCAAACCAAAACAATTTCCAACGTCAAACACCATTTAACAATTTTCAACGTCCTTCAGTAATACAAAATAATCCCCAGCATCGTGCTCATATTGTCAATTTCGACAATGACCAATATTCCAACAATAATTATTCCGAACCCCAATATGACGAGTATTGTAACCAATACGCAGGAATGTATGAAGATAACCCCGATTACGAATATCAAAATGTTGAAAATATTGATCAACAAGATAAAACGAATTACGATGAATATCAGGATTTTCTTCCCACTTCGAATCAAAACCATCCTCCTATTCGAACAATTTCAAATACCAATGCCGTGACGGAAATCCAAAATCAAATACAAACCCTGAATTTGGACGACATGAACCCGTCATTGAATTTCCCAGAACAACATTTTCTTTAAATCCCCTTCTTGCTGTTAACCCGAAAAATCTATATTACATAAAAGACGCATCTAACACTTTTAAACTACTTATAGATTCCGGAGCAGGAATTACGATATTTAAAGAAAACACAGTAAAACTATTTCCCCAACGTTTTCCCGAAAACGTTACGATTCAAGGCATCACAGACCAAAAACTTCTTATCACCGAATCAACCCTAGTTCCTTTTCAAGCCGGAAACCCACATAAAGTTTACATATACGATTTAGATATTGATTTCGATGGTATTCTAGGACTCGACTTTTTGGAACACTATGAATGCACCATCGACTTAAAAAATAAACAACTTGTTACAAATTTTAAAACTTTACCACTGTTTAAGGCAGAAGAAAACCTCGAACAAAATAATAAAATAACTAACGTAAACAATCCTAACGAAATTAAGATTGAAGGTAGGACCGAACAAATTTTTAAATTACGTTGTGATTTAGTCAACACCGATGCTATCCTATCTAGGCAAGAAATCGAAAAAGTTCATATCCCAAACGCAATTGTCCATGTCAATGAAAAAGGCGAATTTCTAACTTCTGTGGTTAATGCAAACGCCATCCCAAAAACCATTAATTTTTCAAATATCGAAATCGAACCTTTTTCTTCTCATTCGCTACTCAATTACAATTTATCTGATAAACAACTATCTCCTAACCGCATTCCCAACATTAAGTCCCAACTTCGTTTAGAGCATCTTAACGAAGAAGAAAAAGAAATAATTACCAATCTTTGCGTAGATTTTGAGGACATATTTTACCTCGAAGGTGACAATCTTACCTTTACCAATGAAATTAAACACCAAATTGACACCAATGGTGCAAAGCCTGTTTTCACCAAATCATACAGGTATCCCCATATTCACAAAGAAGAGGTAAAAACTCAGGTTAATAAAATGTTAGAACAAGGAATCATAAAACCCTCTATTTCACCTTGGTCATCTCCAGTTTGGGTCGTCCCCAAGAAACTTGATTCCTCAGGCAAACAAAAATGGAGAGTAGTCATAGATTATCGTAAATTGAATGAATCCACGGTAGATGATAAGTATCCGCTTCCCAATATTTCTGATCTTTTGGATCAGCTAGGCAAGTGCCAGTATTTTACAACCCTGGATCTGGCTTCAGGATTTCACCAGATCGAGATAGACCCTAAAGACATTCCAAAAACTGCTTTCTCTGTCGAGAACGGACACTACGAATTTATAAGAATGCCCTTTGGTCTTAAAAACGCCCCGTCCACTTTCCAGAGAGTAATGGACAACATCCTTCTAGGCATTCTCAATGGACGTTGTCTCGTCTATATGGACGACATCATTGTGTATTCACCCACAATTCATGACCACATCACACGCTTACGCGAAGTTTTTAAACGTCTTCGAAAAGCAAACCTCAAAATACAACCTGACAAATGTGAGTTCCTGAGAAAAGAGGTAGCATACCTTGGTCACCTAATCACTCAGGACGGAGTTAAACCTAATCCCACTAAAATCGATTGTATACAGAAATTTCCAGAACCAAAAAATTCAAAAGACATAAAATCCTTTCTGGGTTTAGCTGGTTATTATCGTAGATTTATTCCAAACTTTGCGAAAACATCAAAGCCCCTTACCAGATTGTTGAAAAAAGATATCAAATTTGATTTCGACTCAGATTGTCGTCAAGCTTTCGACGAACTAAAACAATTACTGACTTCTGACCCAATTCTCATCTATCCAAATTTCGATGAGCCTTTCCTACTAACAACGGATGCAAGCGCATTTGCGATAGGCGCTGTACTTTCCCAAGGTCCCATTGGCAAAGACTTACCCATTGGTTATGCCTCAAGAACATTATGTAAAGCCGAAACCAATTACTCGACAATAGAGAGAGAACTACTTGCAATTGTATGGGCCGTGAAATATTTTCGTCCATATTTATTTGGAAGAAAGTTCATTCTAGTCACAGATCATCGTCCCCTTACTTGGTTACTTTCTATTAAAGACCCAGGTAGTAGATTAGCACGATGGCGGCTAAAACTAGGAGAATATCAGTACGAAATAATTTATAAACCGGGAAAAATTAATAAAAACGCTGATGCATTATCTCGAATAAAAGTAAATCATTTCTAAGAATGCGCAAAGCTTCAAACAAAAATATCTGTTTTTGCATCGAATGAGACAGAATCCGAAGAACCTATCGAAGAACCTAAAACCTATGACGACGAGGTAATAGCCGAAGAATACAATAAATTCGTAAGCCTTTACGAAACCAGATCCCTGATCGATTATTCTAAAATCGAAACAACCAACGACCAGCTGTTGGATAAGTCACACAAAAATATTATAACATTCTTTCGACAAAATAAATTAGAAGAACTACATCATAAGATTCTTGACGATATTTTCGAGGAAAACATGGAATTTAATCCAAAACAAATAAATATTTTCTCCAGTAAATCAACAAAAAATCGTAAATATTTCATTATTCCTCTCCCGTTTAACCCAGAAACTGTCACACAACTTCTCTTTTACATTCTCTATACCGGTCAAGACGAACTTGACATCTCTTGTACCTATTTCGTTGAAAACACACTCGAACTTCCTATCCTTGAAATATTTTCGTATATTTTTGCAGACAAAAATATAAAATTAAGTATCTGCCAAAACATCACAACAACCCCTAATGAAGACGAAATACCTCAGATCTTAGATCATTACCATCGCGGAAAAACCAACTTACATCGCGGAATTAACGAGACGTTAAGACGCATAAAAGAAAAATACAATTGGCCAGGCATAATAAAAGCCGTAGAAAACTTTATTAAAAGTTGCGAAACTTGCCAAAAAGTAAAAATCTGTCGTAAAAATCTAAGCAGTCCCCTAGTCGTAACAGAAACGCCCAAAACACCTTTTGAAAGAATAAACATAGACATATTTGAATACCCAACTCGAAATTACGCCCTAACAGTACGTGACGAACTAACAAAATTTACACAAGCTTACCCTATAGAGGATAAGACAGCAAAATCTGTTGTTAATACACTTCTTGTATTTTTTCAACATTATGGAACTCCGTTACGTATACATTGTGATTATGGCCGAGAATTCAAAAACACCTTAATGAATGACCTCTGTGAGCTTTACGATATCAAACTAACTTTCTCTAGCGTAGGACACCCTCAATCAAACGGCTCTGTTGAGAGATTTCACGCGACACTTCAGTGAAATGATACGAGCTAATCAAACTGAAAACCCTGACGAACACCCGTTTAATGTTCTTCCTTATGCAACTATATGTTATAACAATACCAAAAACAAAACGCACGGTTTCACGCCTTACGAACTTATTTTTGGACACACCTCATCTAGACCACCCGAAATCCTATATAATGAAAAACGTCTTATTTCCAAATATATGCAAGATCTAAACAATCGCATGCAATACCTTTATAAAACAGCCCGAGCCAGAACATGTCAACAAAAAGAAAAAGCCAAAGAGCGCTTCGACCAAAATGTTTCTGCTCACCCCTATGAATATAATGTAGGAGATAAGGTATACATTAAAGAATCGCAAATCAAGGACAAAAGCCAAAATAAATTTAACGGTCCATTCGAAATAATCGAAATTTTACAAAATTCAGCAATTCTGATAAACCCCAAATCTAAACAAAAATCTAAAATAAATTTTGACAGACTGAAACCATACTATGAGTAATTTTTCTCTTCTAGGTTCTTGGCACTTTCAACAGCCACTCAGTCCCAATACACTCTAACACCAATAAACAACACCTTAGGAATTTTCTTTCATGAAGAAGCGACCGTAAAAATCTCAAATGATAAATGGACCCTCCTTGTTTACAAAGACCTCGGACCAATCAAAGAAACAATTAGTAATAATGACAAAATATTAGAAAGCTTATTAAACACTATAGACGAAGACGTACCGCGAATGAAAGCCTTTAAGCCGCAAGTTCAAACTCATGTTAGTCTCCTTAAACAAATATCAAACGCCGTTAACCAAAAGTACACTGAAATAATGGCCGACACTAAAAAGTACATTTTTAGAGAAAAACGTGGTATTCTTAATGGTATTGGAACAATTTGGAAATCAATAACTGGTAATCTTGACGCCTCCGATGGTGAATATTTCAACGAGTGCATCGAAAAGTTAACCCACGATGAATACCAAATAGAAAATCTTTTGAAAAATCAAATATCTGTAACTACCTCTGTTATCAAAAGCTTTAACGAAACCATTCAAAAACTTCAAATTGACGAGGAAACCTTTAATAATGATATTAAAGAAATTCGCGAATCAATTATGGATATTTCCGATCATCTCAAATTTTATCAATCACAACTCGATATCCTAGACTTGTGCGAATCACTAACAGAAAGCTATTCATTTATCGAAAATACTTTGAACGATGCTATAAACGCTGTTACATTTGCACGTTTAAAAATTTTGCACAGTTCAATCATCACTCCATACGATTTAGTAGACTCATTAAAGCATATATCGCAGTCATTACAGAAGAATAATCTTCCCTTGCCGATATATTATTCAAGCGTAGCTCAATACCTCGACATAATAGAATTAAAGGCATATCAATTAGATACTAGAATAATTTTTGTACTAGAAATACCTTTAGTCGAACCTGAAAAATACACTCTCTATCACTTATATCCTATACCGATTCTGGATAATCGAACAGGCCTTCATCACATTTTGTCAATAACTAATAAACTAATTGCGCGAAATGATGATTCTTTACTTTATACAACCATCCGCAATATGAAGTCCTGCAAACCACTAGGCAACCGTATGTTCATCTGTTCCAACATCCTGCCATACCCAATTGATACTGATGCAGTCTGCGAGGCTCAGCTTCTGAAGAGACTTGATCATCTACCCAGAACATGCCAAGTTTTAGTCATTCTTGCCAAAGACTATAACATTCAAGAAATCAGTCAGAATTTATGGTTGATAGCTGTTGCAGACCCTCTGCCCGTCACAATAAAATGTGGATCCAGAGATATAGAGACTCAGATCATCAACACAAATACTTTGATGAAACTTCAACCCGAGTGTAGTGCCTTCGTTGGGAGTACAAGAGTTCGTGCCCAGAAATCAGTTGATGTTTACGACAACGTAACCTACAATTACCACCCAGTCAACATAAGGGATGTGTGACTGCTGTAACCATATGCCAGAGAATATTCACTTACCAGATTTGAAGCCTCTGAAGCTAAACAAAATAGATGTAGAGGACCTGAACATAGCCCAGCACAAGCTAAATCAGTATGCCGATCAGCTGGATCAATTGGTAAATCAGCCGTTCGTGAAAAAACACATAAGTTGGTTCACGATTCTTACAATAACACTCATTATCGCACTGATTGCCTTATACATCTTTTGCAAATGTCGAAGACGAACACGTAACATCAAGATTGGAGTAGCCACTAGCAACGATGACAATCCACCCTCTCCACCTAAAAGAGGATCTAACGTTATACAATGGAGAAGAATAATTCCCAGAAGGAGACCGAGCATCCGCCTTGGCGACCCGATTGAAGAAAGTGAAGAGATTGAACTCAACCTCAATAAGCAGAGGACCTGAAAGTTGTCACCACGCGTCAACTTTCATCTTAATGGGGGAGTTGTTATATCCTTTCTCACGAGCAATGTCACCTTCAAGTATGATGCCCTTGGTTCCCACCGTATCGGATGTCGGTTATCTCAAGGAGACGGCGAGTACCGAGACGCCTCGTCAGCAGAATCTGCCCAGCAAGCAAGTTCCCACTGACGCAGCATTCGTCTTTCATATAAATAGTGTAAATTGTAAATAAAATCATGATTCGTTTTTAAGCCTCTATACTGTTAGTTTAATTTTGATTTTGTAAATAAAAATATTTTTTAAAAAGTGAATTTTAAGTCGAGTGATATAACATATATATATATATATATATATATATATATATATATACATATATACTTTCAATAATACCAGTACAATTTATAATTTCAGTGATTAAACACCCTTCTGCGAGAAAAGTATTGAAGGAATGAAAGCAGAAATAAACATATTGAGGTTTGGGTTAATTTTTTTTGTACGAATGTCTGTACACCTCCGAGAGTACTATTTATGGTATTAGCTCCGGCGTATGTCTGGTCAACCAGATATTTTGTATTTAAGTCTATCTGCTACTGAGTTATAGATGTTATTGGCCAAATACAAGTCTATGCAATGTTACCGGAAGATATTTTCAGAAATTCTTCATGAATATTATTATTTTCCGCAATTAAAATAAAAGTTGGGTTGTGCTACGTATATATGTTGCCTCGTTGCATAAAATTAAAAAATTTGACTGGTTGTTTGCTCAGTAAGTTTGCAATAGACAGAACAGAATTGAAACTCGAGACAATTTCATTTTGTGACGAAACACAAGTTTAACCTCCAGCATCTACTCTTCTTTTAAAAAGTGCTCTAAAATATTTTTCATTTCAGTTAGTGGTTTTAAAGGCAATGCCATGTTTTGCAAAACACATTGCAGAGTTTTTAATGTGTTTTAGTTTTTCTCTTTTATCTTTAATTTGAACATGTCATCCTCTTTTAATTTGTTTGTCAATACTATTGTGGGCGCCTCTATAATTTGGTAGGAAATTGGATGCTCGTTCCAAACACCTAAAGTGCTACTTGGCTCTGTCGTGCTTTGCAAATTTCTCGTTAGCCTTTTTCCAGTTTCTAAAACGGGAATTCACTGACTTTCCTCGACTTATAATTGATGTTTAACAACAGTACTAAATACGGCACAATATTTGCAATAAATGACATCTTAACAAGGTGAATGTACCAGCCACTTCCATTCTGTCAACCAGTTACGTTGGTATTTTGGGTTTCTGGGGTCCGATCTCCTAAATTTGTAATAATTTTTAGAGATCCAATTGTTTTCTAAAATATTTTTTTTCTAGTTTGTCATTAATCTGTAAAGTAATACAGAAAATAGTTATTTTCAACTGTGAGAAGTTGAGCCAAAAGAACACTTGCTGATATTTTAAATAAAAAAGCGTTAATATCTTTGCAATTAACGTACTTTTCCTGTAATAAGGGTCTCAAGATCAGCATCAACTATTTCTTAGAATAAGGAAAGTGGCTATACGCACGTAGATGTTAAATGGAAAAGTAGAAACTTTCTATCAAAGCGGTGGTGCTTTAACTCAGAGCATTGTTTTTGGGCGATATTTGTGACTTCTTGGGTAACTTTTGTGCGAATTATCGAGCATTATGGTGCGTAAGTGCGGAATGTGCAAAAATTTGCACTTTTTAACTCCTAACGTCTCTTTTCTCGGGTAAGTCAAAATCTTATTGGTTTTCTGTATTACATAATTGGCGTACGTGGCAGGAAATTCTTTCTAATATTTATTAATTTGTAAGTACGAATAATTGCTTTAAGGTTTAATATGACTTTTAACTGCTATTTTATTATCTCTTATAAAAATAGGTTTAAATATTACTAAATTTCTAAATATTATGCTCATAGCCTTTGAAATATTATATGTCACAGACAACAAGAAAAGAAACATGCCATTATAAATTTACATTGTCGCCAATTGTGGGATCCGACAAAGAGAATAGATATTTTTGTTATGTTTTTGTCACACTTGCTTGCAGTACATGTTTATTTAATTTAATCATTGCATCAAAACTTACACGATTTTATCAATGAAACAGTTAGGTCATCTTCCGGTGCCTCCTGCGTTTTGGCGTTAACGATCCTTTTGTTATTATATTAGAGTGATGTATCATTTGGGATTAAGATCTAGTACAAAAAAAGTGTTTTGTCAACGTTTTGCAACTTTATTGTTGCTTCCTTAGGACACACATGGATTCTATATCCTGCGTGAAACCCATATAATTAGTCTTTACATACTCCGCACATATTTTCTAGCTCCAAATATTACACCACTCTAACATAACAAGGAGATCGTTAGCGAAAACCATTTAGAAACTTAATATCTGGGAAATATCTGCGAACTAATAAAGTATGTAAAGACTGATAATATAGGTTTCATGCAGGATGTAAAATCTACATAAGTGTCCTGAAAATGCAGCAATTAAGTTGCGAAATGTCCACAATTTAAAAAAGACTTGTTCTTTTTACTGGATCCTAATCCCAAATGATACCCCACCCTAACACAAAAACAAGAGGATCCTTAATGAAAACAATTTAGAAACTTAATGTCGGGAAAATATCTTCGGACCAACGTAGTAGGTAAAAACTGATAATATGGGTTATATGGAGGATATAGAAACTATGTGTTCTGAGGATGCAACAATAAACTTGCGAAACGTCGTTAATAAAAAAAAAAGTCGTTTATTTTTTACTGGATCCTAACCCCACGTTAACGAAAATCATTTAGAAATTTAATATCGGGGAAATATCTGCGGACCAACGTAGTAGGTAATGACTGATAATATGGATTTCATGCAGGATATAGAATCTATATGTATCCTGAAGATACAATAATAAAGGTTCAAAACGTCGGCTTTAAATTTTTTTTTGATGGGTCCTAATCCCAAATAACACACCACTCTAACATAACAACAGGATGATTGTTAACGAAAACCAGTAGAAACTTACTATCTGGAAAATATCTGCGGACCATCGTAGTAGGTTAAGACTGATAATATGGGTTTTATGCAGGATGTAGGATCTATATATGTGTCGTGAGGATGCAAAAATTAAGTTGCGAAAGTCGACATTTTAAAAAAATATTTTTGTTTTTTACCGGATCTTAACCCCAAATAATACACCTCTCCAACAAATTTTTTTTAACATTATTCCGCCATATTGGCTTTTTACCAAAATATTACCAGGTCATCCCCATATGACCCTTATCTTTTGGTCAAAATTTGAAGTAAATCGGGTGAGTAGTATTTAAGCTATGCCGAGAAGTGACAGACAGACAAACCGACAGACGAACCGATGGAATTGATAAAAGAGGTTTTTTTGGCTTCTAGGGACGCTAATACGTGACGATATTTAAAACCTGAGAGGGTGTTTTTTTCACAATTACAAATACTTTATTTGGCCGCCATTTTGTTCCGCCATCTTGAATTAGTACCACAGTTTTACTAGTTAATCCCCATACCACAATTAGTTATGACACACGATTTGAAATCAAACCATTAAGCAATTTTTTTCAGGATGAATTCTTAAATATTTTATTAAACCGCCATTTTGTTCCGCCATCTTGGATTCGTACCAAAATTTTACCAGTTGATTCCAACATAATACTTGATGTTTTTGCAAAATTTGACATACAATGGATAAAGAGTTTTTTAATAATAATTTTTTTAACATTTCACCAGGCCGCCATTTTGTTTCGCCATATTGGATTTTTACCAAAATGTTATCAGGTCATTCCCAGATGGCCCTTAATTTTTGATCAGAATTTGGAGTCAATCCGGTAAGTATCACCCCATATGATCCTTAATTTTTGACCAAATTTTGAAGTCAATCGGGCAAGGAGTATTTAAGCTTTGCAACGAGCTGACAGCCACACAGTCAGACCGACGGAATTGATTAAACATGTTTTCTGGCATCTAGGGACGCTAAAACGTGAAGATATGTAAAACCTGAGAGGGTGCTTTTTTCACGATTACAAATATTCATTTGGCCGCTATTTGTTTCGCCATCTTGAATTAGTAACAGTTTTACTAGTTAATCCCTATACCACAATTAGTTATGGCACACAATTTGAAATAAAACCATTAAACATTTTTTTTTCAGGCTGAATTTTTAAATATTTTATTAAGCTTTTTTATTAAGCTAATTTGCTCCGCCCGCGCCACCTCGAATTCGTACGAAAATGTTACCAGTTGATTCCAACATAATACTTGATTTTTTTGTAAAATTTGAGATAAATGGGATAAGTATTTTTTTAATAATTTTTTAAAATTTCACTAGGCCGCCATTTTGTTACGCCATATTGGATTTTTACCAAATTATTACCAGATCATCCCCATTTGACCCTTAATTTTTAACCTAAAGTTGAAGTCAATCGGGTAAGTAGGTTTTTAGCTACGCCGCGAACAGCCAGACAGACAGACAGACAGGCCGACGGAATTGAGAAAACATGTTTTCCGTCATCTAGGGACCCTGAAACGTGAAGATCTGAAAAAATCTCGGAGGGTGATTTTTTTCACGATTATAATACTTCCCTGTTACGAAAGAAGTAAAAAAGGAATTTAATTCTTCAACTTATATGTTTTATTATTTATTTATAATAATTATCGGAATTTGAATCGAATTTGTGCAAAATTTCTATCTAAAAAAGAAAATCTTGCGTTTATTTATCTGGTTTTATATACTTTTTAGGTTCTTATTACTTCTGAGCTACTACCTCTTGAAATCCACGAAATTATTAAGGACGTATCGAATTTTAAACTTACGATTGTATTGAAAAATAGGCTATTTAGTGGACACACTTATACTGTCGATATTAAATTTTCCGGCAACATCACGAATAATTTAGTGGGACTTTATAGAACTAGCTACACAGATCTAGATGGAAATGTCAGGTAAGTAGGAAGTGCGACTTAAAAATTGTTCATTTTTTCAATTACATTTTCATTTTCATACACTTCATTTAATACGACGACATCAAAAGATATCCAGGTTTTTTTAAACATTTACCCCCGTATTCACTAAAAAGGTTTAAGAGTTAAACCAGGTCTTGTTGCTATGGTACTTAAAACTCTTAGTTCGCCAGTTATGTTTCACTTATGTCACTGTCATTTTGTAATTGTGACATTTAGAAAAATTATTTGTTCAATTATGGAAAATGTCATTTTAAACCTTTAATTGTCAAGTTAGACCTAGTCTAAATTTAAATCTCTTTAGTGAATACGAATGGCAAGTTTTAAGTTCGTATTGCTAAAATGTTAAAACATCTGTAATAAATCAAAACATTTGCAAAGCACTATCTCCATTTAAGTAATGACGGACTGTTTGCCCGAACTAAGCCCGCTCCTCACTGTTCGTTAATGCTCGATTTGCAAATATTCGCATAGTGTGGAGGGTTCGGTGACTTAAGGAATTCATTTCAAAATTACGTTATTACTGTAAGACAACTTGTAAGAGACTGCTTTACACAATTATATTAAAATAGAATAAAACTCCTGAACTTGGGAGTTTACTACATCGAAACTATAACAGTTCTTGAAATTCTAGTGTGAGAATCCTCTTCGTCAGCGGTTACCTTGATAACGGTACATTTAACTCCTCCCTCCTTAAGGAGCTTTTTTGAAGCATCGGTATTGACTTCATCGACTTTTTGATTATTGAATTGTCTTCTTCGGGCAATGGCCATGAAGTAATTCCTCAGTGTTCTCCCATATTAGTAGTATGGTGCAAATGACAATTATCAGTACTGTAGAGACACCAATCACTGAAGAATTATCGATTGATTTTCCTTCTTCTTCGATTAGTAATACCTTAAGTGCTTTAATTTAGACAACAGATCTCTTCAAAATATATGTTGGAAGGATTTGGTGTTTGTTAAGTATTACTTGTTTTTAAATTCGGAATTTGGATTTCTGGTAGAAAAAGCGATTTTCCTTGTCTGAATTTGGCACATTTTTGGTATTTCAAGTAGTAGGGTAGTCAATTTCGATGTATTGATGGGTTTTGCATTTTGAAAATATTCTTTTTACAAGTAGGACTAGTATTTCGTACTGTGTTATTTGCTCGGAGATTGGTTTTTCAATGTTGATTTGAAAAATTTGGCAATCATCTAACTGGGAACCGTTCAGACTGTACCGATACTAATATTAATTTGAGTCTGCATAAATGATGTTATTTTCCCGCCTAATGTAACATTATTCTTATATGGGGGGAATAATACCTTTACAGAGATAATAATCTCGCCCTGAAGTAGCATTAATCAGTATCAAAACATAGGCATTTGATTCGATTGTTTCATCAATTGTCCAAAAAAGGTGCAAAACTTCTTTCCTTTGAATTGTATTGTAGACGTGAACTAAGAAAATTCTACATATTTTCTAAGGGGAAAATTTGAGAATGGTTTAGAATTAGTTCTGTTAACGTCACCAGAATGGCTTTAATGGAATTATTTTGAATCTCCAAAAAGAAAATCCATTTTTTTGTGTGGATCAAAATTTAGGGAATTCAAAAACCGTTTATTGTGCCTGTTAGAATACCTCTATCAAAACTTGTGAGAGAAACATTCTTCATTTTTTTTCGCTTCTATTTAAAGAAAAGGAAATATTTACGTCTTCTGGATGTCTATATTGTCTACGACATTTCAATATTTTGACCTACTAGCTCATTATTTATTAAATCAATGTTTACGTTCATGGCTACATGATCTTCTAAACCTAAAACACAATCAAAATAATCATCAACATCAAATAGAATAAAATCGATTTATACGCAATTCCGTAAAACTTGTATCGAAGCCTGAAAATATGTGGTTTGGATTCCAATTGTTGTTTTTATCGTGTTATTTGATATATACAATTTGGGTAAAATATTTCTGCAATTGACGGTTTTAAAATAGAGCTCGAATTTCTTGGTTAAATTAATAGTTTTATTTTTGGTCTATTAATTTTGACAAATAGAAGTGGGTTATTTAATGAAATATTTATTTTTATGAAATCTGAGCGTCTTTTGGAAATGTATACTAAAAATTTGTAGACTGTCTACATTGAGCTCGTTATAGGTCTGGTTTTGTTTGTCATATTTTTCTTCGAAATAACTCCTCGAACACAAAATTTGATTTTTGATTATTAAAACTAGGTCTAAAAAAATTTCATCTAAAAAATTTTGGTTTTAAAAATTTTGATTCGGCAGATTTTTTCTGTTCATAATTATAGTGGGTACCTAGATGTGGTAGATATTAGCATTTGTTATTGTGACTGACTGGAATTTGGATTAAAAACATTTCGAGGAGACCAATGGATTGATTAGATCAAATTGGTTTTAGTAAAAAAATTCTCTTTTATGTATTTGACATATTTTGGAAAACGAAGTTCACATTTTAACTTAAAATTGTGTTCATTCACAACATGCATTCACGAACATATGCCATTTCATCTTATAAATGTGCCAATACAGCCTGATGCTGGTATTTAAAGCAGCAAGCAAATTTTATTTATATGATACATTTATTAATCTATTCTTAAATTCACATCGTTATTGATTCTTTGTACTACGTTACTCCTTATTAACGGTAACCTGCTACCAAAATGTATTAAATGTTCGCCTTTGTAGAGCTTTGTTTTCGTTGGTTCTTGAACTAAATAGTCTAAGTCCATACAATCAGGGAAATATTATAAAAGAGCTGGTTTTGATTTTTCTTCAAGTATCTACCTCCAAACGATTCGAACATATGTTGGTCTAGAATCATCATCTTTTAATGGTTTATATTTGTTTACTGAATCGTCATATTTTTTGATAAATTTATTTAAAATATTTCTATCGCCATCAAATGGTTTAATATTTTTTATTTTACTCTCTAATTTTGGGCTGACGGCAAACACTGCCTCCCATATTTTGTGTTATTTTTTATGTTTTAAAGCTTAATGTAATAGAACTTAAACTATATATTATTTCGTCTAATTCACTCATAGCCTGATTTCTTGTTTATTTAAATTAAGCTCCTTAAAAGTATACCTAATCAAAAATTCTTATACCACTTCTTCCGATCTATTCTAATATTACTACTACTGTATCCAACCTACGGCGCCACTTAAGGACTTTTAAAACTTAACTTTAAAAAACAAATTTATCTCAAAATTACGTTTTTACAGTAAGACAACTACTAAGAGAATGCTTTATGCAATTGAATTAAAATTGAACGAAACCTCTGGGCTTGCGAATCCGCATCAGCGAAATGATAATAGTTCTTGAAATTGACAGTGTGAGGATCCTCTGCTTCAGCGGTTTGACTGGGAAGGGTGCGTCGATTCCAAATCATCAAAATAGGCATGCATCGGCGAGCCATGCGGCCGCATTAATTCTTTTGTTTTTTTGAGTATTATCTAGTCAGTCTGAATTAACAAGATGAATGGGATGGAGTGGACGGATGAGATAGTTTTAGATCTGTTAAAGAAAATACAAAATCATCTCTGTTTATGGAAGCCCCGTGATTGTTATTAAAATGGTTTTATTAAATTAAATACCAATTTTTTTATATTGTTTTTGCAGTAACGGACGGCCATTTTCTTCTACCGTACTGGATTCGCAACAATATTTTACCAGTTTCTACGTGTCACACTTCATTTTTAGGTTATGTTAGGTTTATTTGATTTTTAGATAAAATTTAAAATCGGTTGAAGCTGTTTTTTACAGTGTTTTTTTTTAATTCTGTTAGATCGCCATTTTGTTACCGCATCTAATGTTTATGAAAAAATTTAAGTTAACTGAATAAGAAAGCTTTTTTACTTTGATTTTTTTTAAATTTCGTTTGGCCGTAATTTTTTTTTCGCTATCTGAATCCCTATCCGAATTTTAAGTTTATTTTCATATTATTATTACATAATTATTATTTGAAATCAATCAAATAAGTAGTTTTTCACACAGGTTTTTTTGAACATTAGGCCATTTTGTTTTGGTCTTCTGGGATTAGTACCAAAATTTCACTAGGACATTAACATGTCACACTTGATTTTTGTGCACAAACTGAAGTAAATTGAGGAAGTAATTTTTCAGTAATAATTTACTTTTTACTACATTTTACTAGGACATTATTTTAATTCGCCATATTGTTTTTTTTAAATATTACCATGTCATCCCCATATCATCTATATTTTTGGCCAAAATTTGAAGCTCTGCCGTAAAAAGACAAACAGATAGATCGACGACATTGAGAAAACATGTTTTTACCTTTCAGCTATATATGAGACATCTAGTGCCCTGAAACGTGAAGATCTGAAATTACTCGAATGATGAGTTTTTTTGCTTTTTAAATTGCCAGTAATCTTACGAGGGAAATAAAAACAAAAATAAGGTTCCCGACGATGGCTATTTCCCTCGGAGTTCACGCTGAGATCAAACCGAAGTTGAAATTCATACGGACAAATTAAATAAAAATCGAGGCACAGTGAAGATGAAATATGCGCCAATTCGTTGTGCATCTGAATTGATGAACCATAACGCCCCGATCAGCACTGTATGACCTGACCAAGGCATTCGACTATGTTAATCACGCCATCCTATTACAAACATTAGAGAGGTATGGTATACCTACTCTATCTCTTACTTGGTGGGGCGATGGCAGAGGTCAGAGTTCTCAATATCTTTGTGTAACACATGGAGTTTCCTTGAAGTCCGTTTTATCCTATTATTAGTTAGTGCTGTTTTTATACAGATGATTCGGTTAAAAATCACTGATTTGAACATCATACCAATAATGGCATGGTTTGGCTCAAACTATTTGAACGTAATCCAGAAATCCGAACGTTTTAGTAATATGTAAGCTTTTCAGAAAGCACATCTTTGTGAAAAGCTGATAAACGTGGTTTGTCCATTAAGACAACTTAAAAGGAAATTGTCAACAAGTGCTTTGAGAATTGTGCATCTTTTGCTTTATTTCACTCTCGACTGAATGCCATAAAATGTGAGGATGTTGTTTTATTCACTTTTGTGTCATCTTTTATGTGTGATATTTTAAATAGTGGTTCTCATTTATATGAGTAGTATAGCAGGGACGGTCCTGGCACCTCGATGGCATCTTGACCAACGATCGGTCCCAGGAGCTCTTGGCTCCCCTGCCTGCAAGAAGTGTTTACCTGTCAACTTTTGTGCACCTGTCTTAAGCGTGACACCTGGTTTGCACAGGTAGCTGTTATTTACCAAAAAATTCCAAGAAGCGAGCTTCGCCGATCCTCGCGTCATCACAAGAGCCTCGCCGAATTCCGTAATACCGAGAATTTTTTTTCTGTTAATTAAAATTAATATGTTCGACGTAAGACTAAAGGTCAGGTTCGCAGATAAGAAAAGGTCGAGGATGTAGATAAGGAGATCTTTGTGTAGTATTGAGATGAGCAATAATAATGTTTTAATAAATAATATTTGTTTAGAATAATAACGGATACCAGGTGATTAAAAAATATGTATAGCACACATAATTAATATATATGTAAGCCTTCTACAAATGAATACAATTTTTATGCCAAAGATGTAATTGTTCAGTTGAAAAAAAAATATTAATAAACACTTAAAACATAGAGTAAAGTTATTAAAATTTTGTGATCCTTGTTTAGCGAATTATCTATTTGGTGTAAATAGTATTAGGTCTATGATTTTAATGTCAAAATAGAACAGTGCAAAAATATTGAAATTAAAATGTAAAAAAAACTACTATGGTTTATTATATGTGTTGTTAGTTTTACTTAGTGGGTCTCGTAACTTGAACTATGGCAGGAGAAAATTCAATTTTGTATCTTGATATCCAAGGATTTAATTGTGCCTCTGGATTTATTCCAAAAGAATTAGCTGTGTATGATGGAACACGTTGTTCAAATTTTCTTTTCAAACCACCATATAACAAAAGCATGTTAAAAGGTCAGGATTTAAAAACGATATCTTATCTCGAAAACTCATATCATGGTCTAATATGGGAGTCTAGTTTAGTAGACTTGAACGAAATAGCAAATGTCTTAGAACATGTGATAAAAAGATATGATGCCCCAAAAATATACGTCAAAGGAGATGAAAAGGTGAATTTTCTAAGAAAATTTATAAGTGCGGAAAAAATTTTTAAAATACCTCTGGAGAGTGAACCAAAGCTAAGCAAGTTTAAGAAAGTTCCCGAATGTCACTTTCACAAGGATCTATATGGCACTACTTGGCATTGTGCATTATCAAACGCCAAGTTGTTATATAATTATAAATACTGTTTTTCTGTTTGAAGATAAATAAATTATTTGTAGAAAACATGTAAATAGTATATAATAAATAAAACGTACATGAAAAAAAATTATTTTATTATTAAGTCACTCTACATTATTTTTATCTATTCAACTATTATGCTTATCACTGAAACCTAACCATTTTACAAATACTCTATTGTTTTTACGTTTTAACACTTTTTCAAGTAAATAAATGTCTGGATATTTAACTTTTTGCAATTGAAGTTCATAGAATCCTCCTTTGATGTCTTGTTTTTCTGCATCTTGAAGTAGGTATGTCACTGGATTTGTAAGTTGAACTTTTTTTAATATAAATTCGGTTTGGATTTATAAAAATTTGAAGTTATAGTGTGTTATGAGTATACGTTTTTTAAATAAAAAAACATAACATATTTTAATATTGTACTTAATATTATCAGATGATCCGAAACCTTTATTTCCCCTTAATGTCTCAAAAAGAATACTGTTAGTCGATACAAAGTGCAATTAATAGATTTTTTTTGATGATGATTTGTGCAATTTTGTCTGATTTACAAATTTTAAATGCGATATTTGAATGATTAAACAAAACTATAAATATATTCTCGATCAATGATACCCGCTCCGACTTCGATTCCATATTTGTAGCTTAGGCCCGATCTTGAATGGATTTCAGCGTAGAATCCTTGTGATATTTGGATTTGTATGCCTGCGCCAATTTTTGTCCTTGATGATGGTTCAATGGTGTAGTCGTCTACGCTGAAAAGAATGAATCCAGCCGCTTCAGAGGTAAATTGTCTAGGAGCTAGAGCCTCTGGGTGTGTTTTTTCTTAACTTAATCTGAAAAAAAAAATGTAAATTTAGTTATTATATAAAGTAAATATTGGTATTCAATAAATTTATTAATTTAATACCCGCCTGGATATTTGGTTTTGTTGTTGTTGATGAGAATGATGTTTTATTCGTTCTAATCTACGAAATTCTCTTTTTACACTTTTTGAAGCACCTATCGGACTTTGTCGCAGTACCAAATGGTTGGATACGTAACGGATAGGATTATAAGTTTCAAATGTTCCATCTTCATCCTAACTAGAATCAACCAATTGTGATGATGATGGTACTGCTGTTGTAGTTGTTGTTGTTGGTGCTGCTGTCAACGATGACGACGACGACGACGACGACGACGACGACGACAATGATAGCGTATCAAAAAGTTTGGTTCTTGGTGTAGTAATTTTGTTTGATTTATTCTAAAAAAAATTTAAAAAAATAGTAATTTTTTTTGTATGTCCTATTTATTATAATATTTTTTGATATATTTAATTTTTTAGAATATAGTTATTCTTTAATATTGTTGTTTACTTTTTGTTCTAGGTGCTTTATTCGAAACAGATAATAGAGAAATTAAAAAAATTAAAAAGATGAATATTGTTTTTTTTAATTAGGAAAATTTTAGTTTTAAGGAAATCCCCATGGTAAAGTATCTGTATATTTGTAATTGACGATTCTTTTATCGTCGTAAGGATTTAGAGCAATTTTTGTCTGATTAAATGTATAAACTTTATGTAATTTTGATACAATCGTTTTTTGATTAACATTATTACAAGTATTATTAAAAATACATTGATAATAGTCATCAAAAGTTATTGTTTTAAGTGCAGTTTTATTAATTCCCTTTGCTTTTTTAGTAATGTTATAATTTTGAACAAATTATCAATTTCTTTTAAATCCATTCCTTGATTTTTCATTTTTTTATATCTTTTTCTAATTTCATTTGTGTTTTATATACTTTTATAGAATACGTTTTAAATTTGAGACCTATAAATTCTAACATAATTGTTCCATTTAGTTCATCTTTCATTAATCTTAAATTTTTTTATTTTTTAAGGGCATATTATATATACGTTGTTATAAGGATAATCTGAAGTATCAAATAAATGAATATCTTCTTTAATATGTTGATAGATATCGTCAACGAAAAAAAAATGATATATTAAAGAATCGGTATCTGTATACAAAAGTTTTGCGTTAGATCCAAATTTATTTTTTATATAGTTATAATCAAAGTCATAAAGAAACGTTTTTTTTTTAACAGATCCAAAAAAATGCTAAAAACCTACAAATATTGGTTTTATTTATTTTTACTTCTAATCGTGACATTTCGATAAGAACAATGTCATTAGAAATAGAAGTACAACTATGAAAGTTTGGTTATGAAATATAAAAATTTGCTCCATATCTACTATTCTATCTTGTTACTAACTTAATATCTTTATGTTTGCGTACGTTTTCTATGGTTTCTCCAAAGAATGCATTATTTAATAACTTAAAAATTTTATTAATAAAAATTGTAGTTAGCAATTTCGGAAGTTTTGATTTTGGTGGACATAAATGTTCCGGACAAAGTGGTAAATCTTTATGTAATTGAAAAAGTTCTTTAGGATATTCTATATCAATTTCAAATATATATCCAATGGCACTATCGTCAGCAATATTTAAAATAATATTAGGTGTAAAATTATTTGGATTACTCCATTTAAAATTTTTTTGAGGTAATGGTAAACTCATTGCTGCACCATATGAATTATTAACATCAAAATACATTAAATAAGATTGAGTTAATTTTGTATCGTAAGATGTTTCCATATATTTATTATTAGCTTTACCATATCTATGCGAACATTGAGATATACCTCCTCGAATACCTCTTTCGATAAATAAAAGCATGTCAATGTCAGTTAGTAGTAGTTCTAATTCGATACCTTGTGACAAAACAATTTGATAAGTTAAACCTAGAGCTGTATAGGTCCACAATGCGTCTAGTTCGTATGTTGTTAGACACATATCTCTAAAGTTATCAAAAATATCAACCAAAAGTAAAACGTCAGTTTTAAGGTATAATTCTGCATATTCTTGTAAATTTTTAATATTAAAAGTATTCTAAAAACGGTTTGAGCAAAACAATATTCATCTTGTGAAATATTTTTACCACTAATGGAACTATAACTATAAGAAGATTCTATTTTCGGTAATGTTGTGTCTTTTAATTTTTCCCAACAATCTAAATATCCATATGGAAAAAACTCCTTTACGTGATTGTAATTCAAATTCGTTAGTTATTTGAAGTATAAAAACTTTTAAGAATATTTTTTATCATTAGGTAAATAAGCTGACAAATTGTTAATACTGGAAGACATAAATCTATAAGAATCCAGAAATCTAAAATTAATATTTGTATTTTCTATATATTTTGTAAACGAAATATATCTTTCTTTATTAATGGGTAATAATTTTAAAACACTTTTTATTACGTTTTAAATTGCATTTAAAAATACCAAGGCTCTGTTGAAAAGAAAATTAGTTTGGGAAGATGTGGATTCTTGCTTTAATGGGAAAGTAAACTAGGAAATTTAGTTTCAAACATATTATTTTTGAAAAAATATAAATTTTAAGATAAATATATTTCTTATGAAATGTTTAAATGGAATAATACAAAAAACTCAAACCTCTCCTATTTTATAAGAACAAAACCATTACTTACATTTACATATGCAACTACGCAGTAGAAATGATTACTTAATTTGTAAATAGAATATATTTTTTATATAAGGGGTAAAAACTTATTTCTTTAATTGTGGGTTAACTTGTTAACTTTATTATTTTGGATTCACTGTAATTATCTTATGTATTATAATAAAATCTAATTCACTGAAACAACTTAAAAAAATATTTATATACCTAGATCCCTATTCAACTATTCTGATAGACTTCAGTCCATTATAAAAATGGATGTTAATTCTGAAATTAGCTTACAGACTCTTGATCAGTTGGTCAGTAAAGTGCCACATAAAATCGAGCAGGTAAGCAGATTAATTAAAAAAAAAGATGAATATTTATTTATTTAAATAAAATAATAAAATTAATTAATAACTGTCAAAAAAAAGTAAAACAAAATGTATTGCAAATTTTTCAAAAATTGACTCAAGTTTAACTTATTTAACAAATTATAAGGAAAATTTTAAAAATCAAAAAGAATAAAATTTAGTCGTTCTGCTCTATTTAAAAATAATTAAAAAAGAAATTATTATGGCAAGATATTGAATCGTGTTTTCAGGAACGAATACGAACAGGTGCTATTATAAACTTAAATATTAAAGATCCAACAATTTTTTTAAATAAAGCATATAAAAGTTTTTCAATTCAGATAAAAATGAAATTAAAAAAAATCTATTAAAAGTTAATATTATATTTTCCGCAATGTTTATTAAACCACATAATTTGGAAACTGATTTAAAACTTTTTTCTACAAAAAACGAAATTATTGACAATAATACTGATCTAAAAAAAAATTGGTATACTGAAAATGTGAAAAATAAATTTAAAAAAAAATTGGAAGAATTTGAAGAAAGAAATTCTGGTTTTGTGTTATACGAAATGTTACATTTAAAAGTAAATATAAATAATTTTACCCCTATAAATGTTGACCTTTCAACTTACACAGAAATACCTCCCTCAATTTCTTAAAAATACAAAGAAATTATTAACATTAAAAATAATGATCAATATTGTTTTTATGGTCAATTGTATGTGCTTTATATCCAGTAAGTGATAAAAAAAAATATAAACAGAACATCATCTTATATTTAAGTATGATAACATTGAATTTCCCATATGCATTAAAAATATATTAAAATTTGAAATATTAAATAAATTATCAATTAACATTTTCACTATAAAAAAAAATCTCAAATTGTTCTACTGTGTTCAAGTCAACAAAATTATTCTCCAAAAATAAATTTATTAATGATTCCTTGTAATAATAAAATAGATTATTTTAATGATGAAAATAACTATACAAATATATATCATTTATTTTAATTAAAGATCTATCAAACTAACAAATGGGAAATATAAGTCACAAAAAATGGTTTTGTGAAAGATGTTTAAATCACTTTAAAACTGAAGAAAATCTTCAAAAACATTTAATTTGTTGTAAAACTATGAATAAAACCAAAATAACTTTACCATCTGAAGATAACAATTTTTAAAATTTACAAATTTTAAATGTAAACAAAGAGTTTCTTTTGCAATTTATGCCGATTTAGTATTTTAGAGAAAATAAATCCAAACACAATTAATTCAAAGTCTACTACTACAATATATCAAAAACATAAAGCTTTCAGCATTACATATTATTTTAAATATAATAATTCTTTGAAATTTCTTGAATATTGCATACCAAGTTGACAAAATTTTTAAAAATATAATTAAACAAAGAAGAATTATATAAATTATATTCTGTATCTCATTGTTTTATTTATAAAAAACCATTTGTATTCGATGAAAAAAAAGTTAGAGATCATTGTCAGTTTCGTGGTGCTACTCATTCATCTTATAATCATCTTGACCTTTTGTTATCTGCGTAACTGACCCCCTGATACCTGTATTATTCCACAATCTCTCTCCGGCTACCATAGTCATTTCTTAATTAAAGCACTCAGTCTTAATGTAAAGGAAAAAAATTATTTTATTACCCATTAATAAAGAAAGATATATTTCTTTTACAAAATATATAGAAAATACAAATATGAATTTTAGATTTCTGGATTTTTATAGATTTATGTCTTCCAGTATTAACAATTTATCCTCTTATTTATTATTAATGTTAAAAAAATATTCTTAAAAGTTTTTATACTTCAAATAACTAACGAATTTTAATTACTATCACGTAAAGGAGTTTTTCCATATGGATATTTAGATTGTTGAGAAAAATTAAAAGACACAACATTACCCGAAAAAAATCTTTTTATAGTTCCATTAGTGGTAAAAATATTTCACAAGATGAATATTGTTTTGCTCAAACCGTTTTTGGAATACTTTTAATATCAAAAATTTACAAGAATATGCAGAATTATACCTTAAAACTGACGTTTTACTTTTGGTTGATATTTTTGATAACAACATACGAACTAGACGCATTGTGGACCTACACAGTTCGAGGTTTAACTTATCAAATTGTTTTGTCACAAGGTATCGAATTAGAACTACTACTAACTGACATTGACATGCTTTTATTTATCCAAAGAGGTATTCGAGGAGGTATATCTCAATGTTCGCATAGATATGGTAAAGCTAATAATAAATATATGGAAACATCTTACGATTCAAAATTAACTCAATCTTATTTAATGTATTTTGATGTTAATAATTCATATGGTGCAGCAATGAGTTACCATTACCTCAAAAAATTTTTAAATGGATTTATTAAATAATTTTACACCTAATATTATTTTAAATATTGCTGACGATAGCGCCATTGGATATATATTTGAAGTTGATATAGAATATCCTAAAGAACTTTTTCAATTACATAAAGATTTACCACTTTGTCCGGAACATTTATATCCACCAAAATCAAAACTTCCAAAATTGCTAACTACATTTTTTATTAAAAAAAAATGTAATTCATTATCGAAATTTAAAACAAGCTTTACAATTAGGATCAAAATTATAGAAATAGATAAAGTAAAATTTGATCAATCATGTTGGTTAAAAAAAATATATTGATTTAAATACAAATTTACGAAGAGAAAGTAAAAATTATTTCGAAAAAAAATTTTTTAAGTTATTAAATAATGCATTCTTTGGAAAAACTATAGAAAACATACGCAAACATAAAGATATTAAGTTAGTAACAAGATGGAATGGTAGATATGGAGCAAATTTTTATATTTCACAACAAAAATTTCATAGTTGTACTTGTATTTCTAATGACATTGTTCTAATCGAAATGTCACGATTAGAAGTAAAAATAAATAAAACCAATATTTGTAGGTTTTACCATTTTTTTTGGATCTGTCAAAAAAAAACGTTTCTTTATGACTTTGATTATAACTATACAAAAAATAAATTTGGATCTAACGCAAAACTTTTGTATACAGATACCAATTCTTTAATATATCATTTTTTTTTTCGTTGACGATATCTATCAACATATTAAAGAAGATATTCGTTTATTTGATAGTCAGATTATCCTTATAACAACGTATATATAATATGCCCTTAAAAAATAAAAAAATTTAGGATTAATGAAAGATGAACTAAATGGAACAATTATGTTAGAATTTATAGCTCTCAAATCTAAAACGTATTCTATAAAAGTATATAAAACACAAATAGAATTAGAAAAAGATATAAAAAAATGAAAAATCAAGGAATAGATTTAAAAGAAATTGATAATTTTATTCAAAATTATAAAATTATTAAAAAAGCAAAAGGAATTAATAAAACTGCACTTAAAACAATAACTTTTGATGACTATTATCTATGTATTTTTAATAATATAATAATACTTGTAATAATGTTAATAAAAAAATGATTGTATCAAAAATTACATAAAGTTTATACATTTAATCAGACAAAAGTTGCTCTAAATCCTTACGACGATAAAAGAATCGTCAATTACAAATATATAATACTTTACTATGGGGATTTCCTTAAAACTAAAATTTACCTAATTAAAAAAACAATATTCATCTTTATCTATTATCTGTTTCGAATAAAGCACCTAGAACAAAAAGTAAACAACAATTTTAAAAGGTAACTATATTCTTAAAAATTAAATATATCAAAAATATTATAATAAATAGGATATACAAAAAAAATTACTATTTTTTTATAGAACAAATCAAAAAAAAAATGACCATACCAAGAACCAAACTTTTTGATGCACCGTCATCGTCGTCGTCGTCGTCGTCGTCGTGGTTATCATTGACAGCAGCACCACCACCAACAACAACAACAGCAGTACCATCATCATCACAATTGGTTGATTCTAGTTGGGATGAAGATGGAACATTCGAAACTTATAATCCTATCTGTTACGTATCCAACCATTTGGTACTGCGACAAAGTCCGATAGGTGCTTCAAAAAGTGTAAAAAGAGAATTTTGTAGATTAGAACGAATAAAACATCATTCTCATCAACAACAACAACAAAACCAAATATCCAGGCGGGTATTAATAAATTTGTTGAATACCAATATTTACTTCATATAATAACTAAATTTACTTTTTTTTTCAGATTAAATTAAGAAAAAACACACCCAGAGGGTCTAGCTTCTAGACAATTTACCTCTGAAGCGGCTGGATTCGGTCTTTTCAGCGTAGAAGACCACACCATTGAACCATCATCAAGGACAAAAATTGACACAGGCATACAAATTGAAATACCACAAGGATTCTACGCTGAAATCCATTCAAGATCGGGCCTAAGCTACAAATATGGAATCGAAGTCGGAGCGGGCATCATTGATCAAAAATGTATTTATAGTTTTGTTTAATCATTCAAATATCGCATTTAAAATTTGTAAATCAGACAAAATTGCACAAATCATCACCAAAAGAAATCTATTAATTGCACTTTTGTATCGACTAACAGTATTCTTTTTGAGACATTAAGGGGAAATAAAGGTTTCGGATCATCTGATAATATTAAATAAAATATTAAAATATGTTGTTTTTTTATTAAAAAACCTATACTCATAACACACTATAACTGAAAATTTTTATAAATCCAAACCGAATTTATATTAAATAAAGTTCAACTTACAAATCCAGTGACATACCTACTTCAAGATGCAGAAAAACAAGACATCAAAGGAGAATTCTATGAATTTCAATTGCAAAAAGATAAATATCCAGACATTTATTTAGTTGAAAAAGTGTTAGGTTTCAGTGATATGCTTAATAGTTGGATAGATAAAAATAACGTAGAGTGACTTAATAATAAAATAATTTTTTTTTCATGTACGTTTTATTTATTATATATTATTTTCATGTTTTCCACAAATAATTTATTTATCTTCAAACAGAAAAACAGTATTTATAATTATATAACAACTTGGCGTTTGATAATGATCAATGCCAAGGAGTGCCATATGGATCCTTGTGAAAGTGACATTTTTGCTGTGGCTTTTGGATTTTGTTATATGGTGGTTTGAAAAGAAAATTTGAATAACGTGTTCCATCATACACAGCTGGTTCTTTTGGAATAAATCCAGAGGCACAATTAAATCCTTGGATATCAAGACACAAAATTGAATTTTCTCCTGGCATAGTTCAGGTTAAGAGACCCACTAAGTAAAACTAACAACACATAAAATAAACCGTAGTAGTTTTTTTCACATTTTAATTTCAATATTTTTGCACTCTTCTATTTCACAATAAAATCATAGACCTAATACTATTTACACCAAATAGATAATTCGCTAAACAAGGATCACAAAATTTTAATAACTTTACTCTATGTTTTAAGTGATTATTAATATTTTTTTTTTCAACTGAACAATTACATCTTTGGCATAAAAATTGTATTCATTTATAGAAGGCTTACATATATATTAATTATGTGTGCTATACATATTTTTTAATCACCTGGTATACGTTATTATTCTAAACAAATATTATTTATTAAAACATTATTATTGCTCATCTTAATACTACACAAAGATCTCCTTATCTACATCCTCGACCTTTTCTTATCTGCGAACTTGACCTTTAGTCTTACGTCGTCGAACACATTAATGAAAACAAGCTATTCTCGGTATTTTTCGAAAAAGAAATATCTTACGTATTTATTCAAACATTGCTCATCTCAATACTACACAAACATCTCCTTATCTACATCCTCGACCTTTTCTTATCTGCGAACCTGACCTTTAGTCTTACGTTGAACATATTAATTTTAATTAACAGAAAAACAATTCTCGGTATTACGGAATTCGGCGAGGCGAGGCTCGGCGAAGCTCGCTTCTTGGAATTTTTTGGTAAATACCTGTGCAAATCAGGTGTCAGGCTTAAGACAGCTGCACAAAAGTTGACAGGTGAACACTTCTTGCAGGCAGGTGAGCCGAAGAGCTCCTGGGACCGATCGTTGGTCAAGATGCCATCGAGGTTGTCAGGACCGCCCCTGCTATACTACTTATATGTACCTGCCTTAAAAAAATTGTCTTGTTTTATTTTTCTTCTTTCTGTTTTTTGGGTATGGATTATAAACATGTTTTCCTTTATATTTAACAATTTATGCGAGTCTAGTTTTTACGTTTTGAATTTTTGACTAGCTACAATTTTCTTTATATAACAAATGTAGACAAATATATAAACAATAACTTCCGTATTCACTAAAGAGGTTTAAATTTAGACCAGGTCTAACTTGACAGTTGTAGTTTTAAGATGACATTTTTTACAATTGAACAAATGTTTTTTCTAAGTGTCACAATTACAAAATTAAAGTGATATAAGCAAAATATAACTGGCGAACTAAGAGTTTTAACTACCATGGCAACTAGACTGGGTCTATCTCTTAAACCTTTTTAGTGAATATGGGGGTAAATGTTTTACTATAATTTTGAAGATTCGAAACAATGGCTTCAGTTTTAATAATTTTAAACGAATATAAACCAGAATGGTATTTGTGGCTTTTTAAATTAACTGAATCTTTAGGATGAATTGTTTCATGAAATAATCATTTTTTAGGTGGCTAGCTACTACCCAGTTCGCTTCAGTATACGCCCGAACAGTATTTCCTTGTTTTGATGAACCATCATTTAAGGCCCGTTTTGAAATTAGCGTTGCAAGGAGAACCAACATGACTGTCCTATCGAATATGCCACTTAAGGAAATTGAGCTGATGTAAGTATTAATTAATTGTGATACATGTGCCTGCAAAATAATTAAGAAAGTAAACAACCATAGAAAAGGAACTAATAAAGGTGCTAATTTTCAATTTATTGCATAGATACGTATAAAACCGTAACTCGACGAAGCAACGGAATCGAAAGAAATCACTATTGTATCATTTTCCAAAATTTTGAAGAAACAATAAGTATATAGAAAACACATATATCTTCAAATAAAATAAAATTGGAAGAGTCGATTTTTGGTCCCCCAGTCTTGGACGAAGTACAATTAAACGATTTCTATTTTTTTTGACAAAAGTTGCTTCACCAAAAGGTTGTTATTATATTTTCAGAACTACAAAGGACACAGTAGATACGAAAACAATAGTATCAGAAAAGAGTAAATATTTCTAACTAATTAACGTTTTCTACATGGAAACGAGTGTATAAATAAACGCCATTCGTACTGTAACGCCGCGGTCGTTACTATAATTCATTATGCAAATAAAATTTGTCCTTAGAAGTTCTATGGTCAATATTTGCTTTTTAATCAATTAGTGACTTAAATAGGTATCAGTTAAACAAACTAATGATATATAATCACACTATTTTTTCTAGGAATGAAACTGGATGGGTCTGGGATCATTTTGAACCAACTCCTCCAATGTCGACATACCTAGTGGCATTTACAGTTTGCGACTTTGAATATATATCGTCAAATGCGAGTACCGGACCAGTTTTTAAAGTTTGGGCTCCAAAAGACGACATCTCTAAAGCCCAGTACGCATTAGATGCCGCACAGGAAATTTTGCCATTCTTGGAGCAATATTTTGGAATAAAATATCCACTACCTAAACTAGATCTAGTAGCAGTTCCCAGTTTTGGAATGGACGCAATGGAAAATTGGGGACTAATTAATTTTAGGTATTGTAATAATATAAATAAATTTCAAACTGTTGACAAAATAGACGACAAAACATTTTTTTGGGTGTGATATAGCCAGATAAGTTTTATTGCAATTAAACAGCAAATATATATTTTTTAAAAAACTCCTAATGGTCTGGAACCCAGAAAAATGTTTGCAAATTTTTCATTACTATCTATGAGGCTTTATTTCAATACATAAGTGGCCGCCTTAAATAAGATTAGTCCTTCTTCCTTCGTATGGCAAGCATGCTATTGTGATTTCAATAATAAGAAACGTAGATGTTTGTGTCGTCCAATATATTTTTCAACGAATGTGACGTGCCGAAACTTTTGTTTTTTAAAAGAATAAAGGAATTTAACTTCTAACACTGATGAAGGCATATTTGCCGAAACGTCTATAAGAAAACAAAATGAACATGAGTGCCGAAAAATAAACTTGATTGTTTTTCCAAAAAAAAGTTTTGAAACCTAAAAACCAGAGAACATTTTCCTACGAATATATTTTAATTGGTCCAGAAACTCACTATAAGTGAGTATATATATATATACATAATAGTCATGTTGGTAAAAATTATTTCTATTTCTTGTACTTTGGGAATTTTATGGAATATTTGACATTATGTGGTACTTTGAGTTGATGAAGTATCTCAAGGGCGGCATCTTGTGTTTCTTGCCAGTCAGTGTTTGTCAGTGATAAAGGTTTCTTGGAAAAAGAAATAAATTAACCTTAAGTTTGTTCTCTTTCTTCTCGAATCCCTTCAAAGTACTAGTAGTTTAAGCCTGAAGAAGTTTTTTGTTCAAATCTTTCCGATCCACCCTTAAATGGGGATAATTTCAAAATCGGGATTAAGTATCTTGCGTACAGGGAGTTTTGTGAGTTACACCAGTACCCTTGAGGGTTGGAAAACTGGAAATTTACACCTGCCTACTACGTGAGGATTTTTTCGGAACAGGCCTCAGCTATTTGTAGAGGTTATCAGGAACAAGAGCAAAAAGAGAAAAACCCTACGTGATAGGTGTTCATATTTGATAATTTATCTGAGGGTATAAAAATTCGCGTGTAATTTTTATTTTCTTGTAAAGGGGAATAGCTTTTAAAACAGGCTATTTGTAGTATAGTTTTTTTAAATCTATATCCAGTAGTTTTTTTTTCTGAATTAAATTTCTTAGATGCCTGCAGAACATAAAAAAAGAAAATATTCTTTTAATACCAAATTAAAGTATAAAATTAACTTGAGTATATATATAATAGAACTATAATGTGATATTAAGTTATTAAAGGATATGAGTGTAAATTTATATTTTCTGCCATACTATTGTTATTTTATGGATTCCTGAATTTATTGCATATTTTCTGTCCTTGGTTGGATTAAAAATAAATTATGAATAAGTTGTAATATTATTGCTAATTAACAATGCTAATTACTAAAAGTAAATGTGACTTAATAATATATGGTTTATCAGTGCTTGTTTAGAAAATATATTTATGCATATATAATTATTCTTTTAATATGGAGAATGGGTGATTTAATTATTTTATTTATACAGTTGATACAATAAAACTGTGTTGGTATGTAAGGTCCTGATACTTGCAATTATATGGTGTTCGAAGACCATATTATACAAAGCAGTGCTCAAGTACTAGCAATATGAATCTGCCAATTCGAGATTTAATTTTTGAGGGTTTGATTTATTTATTGAGCTCATTTTCCAATATAAGTTGAAGAGGGATTATTTGGGTTATTTGTTGGCCCCATTTTCGAAAAGGCGTTTATATCTTCAGTTGAGTACGAGATTGTGTGCTAAGGACTTGTCCTCTTTTAGAATTTTTTTTTGTTGGCATTTGAGTTGTGGCCCACATTGCTGTTGACGCCCATCCACTGCATGCAGGCTGAACCTATACAGATGCTAGCTCAGAGTTGCTATTACCCGACCATTTGTTGATGCTCGGCAAGCCCCAACTGATACAGGCTTACAACCAGCATTATGAGGACTAGGAGCAGAGAACTGCGGAGTTGGTGTTGAAATTAGTTCAGAGCTCATCGTATATGGTGATAGACTTTGATTCTTGTTTTATATATTTTTTTAAATTTTCAATGGATGTAAAAATGCAGAGCTTTCCCTGTTTTACTTATGCAAGTAAAATAGGTGAAGCTACATTTCAAATGAAAATATCAAATATCCGAACAATAGTTACAAAAATTATCAATAATAAAAATATTTCCTGTTTATTATTATGTGGATAGTTATTAGAGTCCAATATTGATAATATTTTAATAATATTATGGTGTGTTAGCTGGATTTCATATATCATGGCATACGTGAACGAAGATTATTTACTTATTGGTTGTATATGATATATTTGGTCAAGTTATTAACATATTTATTTTTTTTGGACACTAACATTTTCAAGCTCAGAATAGCTTTATTGAAAAGACAAAAACGTAAATTATATATATATATATATATATATACACGGTTAGTCAGATGTCAGATTTTAAGTGTGATTTATTACTCGTATTATCCTTAGTACAGCTCCAAAGTTGCAAACTTTTATGTTGATCCGTTAAATGTTAAATTTATTAATTTTTTTTTAAAAATAAATCGACAAATTAGGAATTAAAAATCAAAAATAATTGAATAATTTAATGATTATTAAGATGCTGAAAATGTTGTCTGTCCACGGCTTGACAGTATCCTAAATGGTCAATAATTTCTCGAAAATTATTTTCGACATATCCGGGGGTATTCTCTCTATTTCAGCTCTAACCCTTCCCATTAGATCTTCTAGGTTCCCGGGCGTCGTTTTGTACACGGTCGTTTTTAGGTGACTCCAAAGGAAAAAGTCAAGTGGATTTAAGTCCTGTGACCTTGGAGGTCACTCAACAACCCCTCTTCGTCCAATCCAGCGTTCCGGAAAGGCCCTGTTTAAATAATTTCTAACAGCAACTGCGAAATGCGGCGGTGCCCCATCATGTTGGAACCATGCGAGGTCAAACCCATTAGGAAAGATATTGTTTAATGCTGGAATGGAGTGGTTTTCTAACAGCTGTAGATAAAGTATTCCATTCATATTTCCATGAATGAAAAAGGGTCCAATAATGCGTTTACCTAATATGCCAGCCAACACATTAACTTTTTCGGGAAATTGCGTATGGACCTCTATTATCCAATGTGGATTGTGTGCAGACCAATAACGACAATTATGCCGTTTTACAAACAACAGAATTCTGCTGGGAAAATTTTGGTTGGCATTGGTCATTTCCATAATTCTATACGAAAAAAAGACCATTCTCCTATCTGGATCGTCTCCAGATAACTCTTGAAGAAGATGAATTTTGGCTGATATTATTTTCTATGGCGAATCTAGTACTGGACGTTTCCGGATGCTCAATTGCGGAAAGTAGAACATTAATCGTGTTTTTATCTTTGGTAGACGTTTTCAAGCGCCTGGTTTTTGGCAAATTTTTAACATACATGTTGCTTCAAATTTCTTCAATATCTTGGCCATAGTGGACTTTACAATTGGTGGCCTATCGGGAAGCAGTTCATTAAACACATAAATGACCTAACAACAAAATCTTTATTATTTCTGTTTCTGTCAGATTGGCAGCCATAATTTTAAATTGCAACAATTCTAAAAGTTGCTGTTTACAAGGCGTTTAAATTTAACTTATGATATGCAGGTTACAATTCTGTACACTGTACATACAATACTTCTTCCTCTTCGATAAGGTAGTCTAAAGATTTGCAAACTCACGTCCTTCTATAGAAGACGTTCATATAAAAATGATTACACAGTTCTGAAGAGCATTCTGATAGGCCACTAATTGTAAAGTTCCTATGGCCACGATATTTATGTTATCATGTTAAGTTAAATTTGCCAAAAACCTGGCCCTAGAAAACGTCTACCAATGTCTTCTATAATGAGAATATTGAAACGAAACAAATACAGGCGCTACAAAATACAACTTCTTCAAGAGTTATCTGAAAACGAGCCAGATAGGACAATGAAATTTTCGTATAGAATTATGAAAATTTGCAATGCGTGCCAAAATTTTCCTAGTAGAATTCTGTTTTGTAAGTCGGCATAATTGTCTGCAAACAATCCACATTAAAATCCTTAGAATTTTCCCGAAAAAGTCAATGTTTGGGCTGAATATTTGAATATCTTTCCTAATGGCTTTGGCCACGTATGGTTCCAACATGCTAGGGCTACGCCGTATTTTGCAGTTTTGTTAGAAATTATTTAAACACGACGTTTCCGGGACGGTGGATTGGGCGAAGGTGGTTTGTTAAGTGCCCTCCAAGGTCACCGGATTTAAATCCGCTTGACTTTTTCCTTTAAGGTCACCTAAAAAAAACCCTTTACAAAATGAAACCCGAGAACTTTGAATTTATTTATTTTAGTTTTTAATTCCTAATTTGACGATGTATTTTTAAAAGCATTTAATAAATTTAACATTTAACGGATTAAGATAAAAGTTTGCAATTCTAGAGTTATACTAAGGATAATACGAGAAATAAATGACGCTTAAAAAACATCTGAATTGAAAAAAGTTAGGTTAGTTTGCCAAAAAACTGAAAATCTGACAACATTGCGGTATGCACCTAAGGATCGGGGGAATTTGGTAATGCGTAATCACACACATGTTTCAGTTCGGTTAAGTGGTTTCTGACTAACCCTGTATATATATATATATATATATATATATGTATATATAAATATATTTATTTATATATATATATATATATATATATATATATATATATATATATATATATATATATATATATATATATATATATATATATATATATATATATATATATATATATATATATATATATATATATATATATATATATAAATATACATATATATATATATATATATATATATATATATATATATATATAATGTATATATATATATATATATATATATATATATATATATATATATATATATATATATATATATATATATATATATATATATATATATATATATATATATATATATATATATATATATATATATATATATATATATATATATATATATATATATATATATGTATGGGAAATTTATAAGATATTTGTGATACCAGGACATACATTTTATTATTTTGCATGTATTAAATTGTAATTAATTTGACTTACATTTTTAACGTCTTGCTTGTCATTTGCAGCGTATTTTTCGCTTTTTATATGAGTCATTTCCTTGATAACGAGTTTTTGATATCTTTGATCTGTGTTTAATGTGTTTGTATTGGTATAATCAAATTCATTTTTGGTTGTTTCTTCGTGTTTATGTAGAGCTGTTGGCGCATTTTTTGTGCCTTTTCAACCTGTTTTCCAAAAGTTGCCTTTGTAAGCTTATATATTTCATTGGGCAATTTGAGCAAGGTGTCGAGTATACCAAATTTGAATTTTTATTTTTTTGGACTTTACTTTCTTGATGAGTGAATCTACTAAATTTTATGCTTTGTGACACACTATTATATTGTGTTGCGCTAAAATGTATTTTATTTTTTCTAACAATTGGTTTGTGTAAAGCATTGCAAAACATTTTTTTGGTGTGTTGTCCTGTATTGAAAGGTTGTTTTGTTTTTCTTTCTTATAATATTTATGAGGTTGTTTAATTATTTTGTAATAAACTTTGAGTATATTTCAACGTGCCAATAATTTTTTGGAGCATTTCAGACCGATATTCAGGTGATGTTAATGCTATGGCACAATCGGTTAGCCCGATTACAACACTTCTGTTCTGGTTCTTAGAGTGGTGGGAGTTAACGTTAAGGTAGCGTCCTGACCAGGTTTCTTTTGTAAACCGTTTTGTTTTTAAACTATTTTCAATTTGCATAATTATAATTAAATCAAGAAAAAATATTTTATTGAATTGTAGCTATTAAAGGCATGTAATAAATTATCTTTTTTTTTTCTGGAAATGCAGCTAGGCAATTATCGACGTACCTTTTAAAAAAAGTTAAGTGAAAATCCAATCCTTTAAGTACTCTTTCTTCTAAAACCTCCGTGACTATTTGGGCAACTGTGGAAGAAATTGGTGAACCCATCGCACAGCACACTTTGTATTGTATTATGAATAGTTGAAATCCATGCAAAGATTTCCGCGTAGTTTAATTGCCGGAGTTTCCAGTCTGCGATGCACAGTCTCCGGCCTTGCTGATTAAATTCGGTTATCCGGCAATCATATTTGTCTCTTTAAAGGAATGTTTTTTGTCGTACTTCAAGAAAACTAGAACTGAAGTACGAGCCAAATATTGTTATGATATGTACGACGTAAAGGGCGATACTGACGACTAATGTGGCGCATTTATGAAACTACCTTCTATTCGAAGTATCTTTGTTGAAACGTTTTAAGACGTCATTTCGCTCAAATTATTAAAAATGTATTCTAAATACCTATCAATAAATAAAGAAATATTAAGATCTAAATACTGAATATCGGAAACGTACTTTAATGTAGAGTGCTAAGATTCTAAGGAAAACCGAATTTAATGGATAAGACGGATCATGGGTTTCATATCATACAACGCGTACCCTTATAAAAAGGGGGGTTAGTTTTTGTTAATTATTTTTCCAAGAATAAGACAAACTAACATAATTAATGATTAATTAAATAATCTACATAGCTGTTTAGGGGTAGGAGGTAATAACTATTTTAGGTAAACTTATTTCCTGTTGCAAATACTAGGTTATATTGTGCAGATTTAACATTAAAAAATACAAAATACAAATTTTAATTCATTTTAAAATTTCTTTAGGAAGTCCACTTTGCTGTTTGACCCAGACACTCGAAGTATCAAAACTAAAAGCCTCGTTTTTGCGAAAATAGCCCACGAGCTGGCACATCAGTGGTTTGGAAATCTTGTAACGATGGAATGGTGGTCTGATTTGTGGTTAAATGAAGGTTTTGGCACATTTATGGCTGAGGTGACGTTAAGCAGCGTAAGTTTTTGAGGCACTTAGAGAGCATAAACGATTGTTCGGTTCTTTATGAGTTAAGATTTTTTTAATAAAATTACGATTAATATTTTATTTTTTTCAATATACAGTTTATCGCACAAAAAATGTTAATAAGTGTAATAATATTAAAATGTTAGCTTTATAAGACATTTTTTAGCTTATGATTTTTTAAAACACGATCCAAGTACATTGAGATTTTGTATGGACATACGCGCTAAAACTATGAAATGATTTTTTATACTTTTTTATCAACTCGGCTCTTATATTTTCAAAAGGAAAGCCGGTTTTAGAAAAAAAAGTTTTAAATGTTTAGGTTTGCCATAAATCTTAATTTTAAAATAATTGTACAAGCCTATTCCACCAAATATGACTGATAGCTATGGACTGCTATAAGCACTAATTCAATCAGGAATGTCAGAGATAAAATATATTTTAGTTATATTTGCTAACATTATAAGTCAAGAAATAAATAAGGCAACAAGAGATATACAGGGTGTTCCTTAATGTCATGTTAAGATTTAAGAGGGTACATTTTTAAGAAAAAACTTCATAAAAACATGTCTTAAACGTTTTAACTTTTGAGATACAGGGTGGTAAACTTTTCAGACATTTTTTTTATAATATGTGGAATGCCATTCTAGATATCTTTGTGAAATTTGATATGCATCTTCAACGCATCAAGACAAAATGGGAAGCCACTGACATTTTTTCATATGTACATTTTTTTGAGCAGCCTGATCATTTTGACATAAAAATTGCCTCTTGAGTTTTTCTCGATAGATGCACCGTTTTCGATTAAACATTCAAATTAAGTTCGCAGCACTGACTTATAAATAATATTTCTTGAACACATACAAGTTGATCCTTCAGTTCATTTTATGGAAGAAAATTCATATGAACGGTTTAAATCTATTATTAATTTTTTTATTAGCTTTGATAAAATGATTATGAACATTGATGGAAATGACCACCTTCACTTAGCAAGCATGCTTTCGCTCGTCTTGGTATTGAATTGCGCAC
Organism: Kuschelorhynchus macadamiae; assembly: GCA_030620095.1. Lineage (NCBI taxonomy): Eukaryota > Metazoa > Arthropoda > Insecta > Coleoptera > Curculionidae > Kuschelorhynchus > Kuschelorhynchus macadamiae. The sequence continues at coordinate 580,345 of JAUTXW010004716.1, forward strand.
TCATTCGAATATTCCCCGTGTATTCTGTATTGTTTCACACGAGGCAACTATTTGCTCCCTCAAATCTTCTAGAGTGTTAACAGGAGTTTTGTAGACTACACTTTTAAAGTGACCCATAAAAAGATATCCAAACTATTAAGATCGGGGGATCTTCCTAGCCATTTTTGAGTTCCTCCGCGACCTACCCATCGATCAGGATAAACGGTATCTAAATGATCTCGTACAATTACACTAAGATGAACTGGAGCTTCATCGTGCATGTACCACACTTGATTCCTCAACGCAATTAGCACTTCTTCAATCAACTCAGGTAGTTCTTCTTGGAGAAAATGTAAGTAGGACCGTCCATCAAGAGGTCCTGGTAGAAAAAAAGGGCCGATTAGATTATTACTAATATTTCCTGCCCACATATTAACCGAAAATTGCTCTTAAAAATTGCTTTCGGTTATGGCATGGGTGTTTGTGGCCACCCACGCATGATTCTTATGGAAATGTTGAATAGTATTCTTACAATAAATTGCTTCGTCTGTGAACATAATTTGCGACTCAAACTGTGGTGTAAGTGTAATATTCTGAAGCTACCACTGACACAAGTTTACACGCTGTGGAAAATCCCTGGGAAGTAACTCCCGTACTCTTTGAATATGGTACGGATATAACAAAAAATCAACCAAATTTGTCAAACTATTTGATGACAAATATTCAGAGCACTAGCGATCTTCCTCGTACTCATCTGAGGATGTTCATCGAATTGAAACACCGTTCCTTCTATGCCGGTTGTTCTGACAGTTCGAAGTCTACCTTTCGAAATGCTTTTTCTGAAAATCGTGAATAATTGAAAAAAACCGGCCATCTGGCACACTAATAATCGAAGAAATAAGACGCTAAGATGGTATTGAACGGCAACAACCTACTTGAAGACAACAAACACTAGTTTTTTTATACAGATGTTTGTAAAAACATAATTTTATTAAGGTCAACTACACTTTCAGGAATTTCTATGTTTTGGTCCAGTTATTTTAAATGGAATGAGAGGCCAAAATCTGTTTTTTTAAACAAAGTTTAATGATTCAATCAACACCTCATCATTAAGACTGCACATGAAGATAAAACTCCTCTTAACACTTGAAAATATTTGAGGGAGCGAATAGATGCTTCGTGAGAAAAACGCAAGAAGTAATTTTTATGTTAAAATGATCAGGCTTTTCAAAAAATATATCCATATGAATAATGGCGTACCATTTTTTCTTCAAAAATATGCAATTCAAATCCCATACGGACGCCACTGGTAGAAATAAAAAAATATATTGTACACCAGAAAATGTGCCTTGATGTTTAGAAGATATGTACCAATGTTCACAAAGATATCTAGAATGGTATCCCATATATTATAAAAAAAAATTTTTTTGAAAAGTTGACTACCTTGTATCTTAAAAGTTTGGGACATACCTTCATATAATCATTTTTTCTAAAAATGGATTCAGAATTCACTCTCAAATATTAGCACGACATTAAGAAACACCCTGCATAGAGTACTTCACTCAAATTCTAGACGAGGTAATTAACGGTTACATCAAAATTTGTAAAAAGTAGTTATTTTGTTGAATGAAATGTAATTATTTTCAGCTAAAAAAAAATCAAGGCAGTAATCAGTATGTGTGTTGCGACGCCAAGAAAAACCAAGCAATTGCCCTATTTTTAAAAGACTAAATTTCCAATCTACGTGATTTGATATTTGCACCAAACTTAACGTTGCATTGGTTTCTAAAATATAGCGGGTCTCTAATAGTAACAGTTTTCTTTTAATTTATATTGAAATATAGTTTAAAACATAGTAAAAGAAAAATACTTAAAAAAATTATGTTCCAAAACAAGTCATTAAGAAAACATCCTACTAAAAGATTCACTATGGTTCATAAACCAGTACAGAAACCAATTTATTGCAAATAGCAAAAATGACTAGAGACAGACATAGATATAATAATGGTGGTGGCACCGACTTAATTTTAACCGTAAATAATTTCATTTTATCTAAATATGCCGCGCGACGAGACGGTACGAGACTAAGGGATTCATCTCGTCTCGTCTCGACTTTGGATAATCTCGTCTGGTCTCGTTTTGAAATTTTGATTAAAACTTTGTCTCGTTTCGTCTCGAAAAAATTCGTCTCGACTTTAAGTATATTAACCTATCCGGTTAAAGGTTAAGGAAATATGTTCAATGAACAGCGCGCGTTTATGAATTCATAGGCTAGTCAACCTAGTGCATGTTTTTCATGTACTAGAAAGTTATGAAAATAATAATTAGTCAGTTAAATATAGATTTTTGTTTTGAAAGGTTATTCGATTAAATTATGATTGTCCCCCCTCCCCAGGTTGCTTGAAAATTAAAGCAAAAATTATAACTTATTTTTCCTACAACCGTTATATAAAGTATACAAGATTTCATATCTTTCCATGCATAAAATACCTTTTATAAAAAGTATGAGAAAACTAATATCATTAAATGAAATGTCATAAGCTGGTCATAATGAACTAAAAGTGCTATTTAGTTCGGTGGGGGGTATTTAATTTAGGGTTTGCCTCTATAAAAAGGTAGGCTCTGGATGTGCAGCTAGAGATTTTTGCGTTTTATTCAGCGAGTTAACATAGTTTATACGAAAGTTTATTAAAACTATTAGCCAAAATCATAGAAGTTTAAAAACCAATATCCTCTAGATTGCATCGTAAAAATATCATGGCCATGGGCATGTATAATTAGATTGTATCAAATTATTATTATACTAATATATATATTTTAAATTAAATATATACTTAAAATATGAATTTCAAAAATGTATCTGCAATTTTGCTCATATTGCTAAAAATAAAGCTTTCGTGCACAGCAGTATTGAAAAACTAAGAGGTATCAAGCTTATTTTTAAAGCTTTTGATTTTTTGCAATGTTTCCGTAAAAAATCGACCACTATGCGGTGCTGGAGTATTTAAAATTGATAAACTTGCTTAAAATATATTTAATATAATTTCATTTACGAAATGAATCTCATATAGCACAAAAGAGCTATGGTAATTTTTAAACAAAACTTTATTTTTAAGGGGCTACCACTTCAAAAATGTATAAAAAAATAATTCCAAAATTTACCAAAAGAATTTTAGATTATTATGTGTACAGAAGGGGTATAAAAAAGGGGTTGTGATAAATTATTAATATTTGGTGAAGAATTATCTGACTTTAAAATTTCACCACCTCTAAATTTAAAAATAATTCAAACATCAAAAATATTTAAATAATTTTATTTATATATTTATTTTTGTTCTTTATGTTTTTTTAAGACATGCTATACCCAGAAACATTAAACATGTGCGCTTATACATCATGTAGTTAAAAAATTAGTATCATTATTCTTATTATAATAATTTATTATTGTTATCAATTTATATTTAAAGGGGGAAAACCAAAATCTAAATTTAAAATCATTAAAGAATATAAGAAATACTTTTCGTTTTCTAAAAAAATACTGATGTTTTAGAAACAATCCAAAATTTGTTCAATTTTTGCAATGTAACCTTTTAGTAAAACAAATCCTAGAAATTTTATTGATGCAATAATATCCTTTGACAGAAATGGTAGGACGTATGTATTTACATCTGTAAGGTGAAAGTCGTTTTTACTATAAGTCGAGACGACACGAGAATCTCCTTCATTCTCATCTTGTCTTGTCTCGAGTGACGAGACAAGATGAAACGAGAGTAAACATTAATTGTATCCCATCAAGTAAATCCTATTTACCAAATTCTTACATACTAATTAACTTCCGTCCTAAAATATAGGTAACATAAATTTATAATAAAAATAAAATTTGGGCATTCTGGGTAATAAACTTAAAACGATACTTAGTTATCATTTTTTTAATACTGTACTTTAAAATAAGTCTAACACAAAATATTTTTATTTTCTAGGTTGTGCAGATTTTAAGTTAGGCTATTTATGCTCCTAAATTTCATTGTTATATTTTTTAAAATCTTTTATTACAGCTGAGACCGAGATGGCATGTATATAGCAGTTTGCAGTTACGTAACGCCTATACGACATTATACTACGATAGTCTCAAATCTACACAAAGTATCGAAAATAAAGTTAGCAGTAACGCACAAATTGAACAAATTTATGATACGTATATAGTAACAAAGAAAGGCAGTAGTATTCTGAAAATGTTAAATTACACTTTGACAAAGGATATATTCCAAAAAGGACTTCATAATTACTTAAAAAAATTGTAAGTGAAATAGAATATTTTACCTTAGATTTATGACATATGATTTTTGTTAACTGTTTCCAGAAAGAAAGGCGGTTAATAAAGAAAAAATCTTTGAAATTAGTCGAATATATTACACATTGATTCGGGCTGTAATGATATAACGCGTAAGTTGATATCTGCCAAATACCGGAGCAAATTCTTACTGTATATCATAGTATACATTTGGTAAATATTTATTGTCTGTTTCATCTGTGCAGTATGAAAAAAACAAAATATATTTTATAATTTTTCCTTTCATATATTTTATAAATTTTCCTTCCAAGAAGAATCACACGATAATGTCGAATACTTGTCTAATACATTGTGTAAAAGTTCTATATATTTTAACAAGTAGATTATTGTTCACAGTTCGTTTAAGTCTACAAATCAAGATGATCTGTGGGGCCTCTTTACGAAGAGAGCTCATAATCAAAGCATTATACCAGAGAATGTCACTGTGAAAGCCTTGATGGACTCTTGGACATCGCAAAGTGGGTATCCATGCATATCGGTTATGAGAAATTATAGCTCAGGTAATACAGCTGTCTTTAACACATTATTTATACATTCCAATTTTATTAAAATTATATAAAAGCTAGCAAACTTCATTAACATTTCTTCCTTATTTTTATTTTTTTATTGTTGAGCTTTCTTTAAGTCCTATTTGAATCTAACCATATATCTTATCCTTTAGGAGTAGCTGTCATAAAGCAAACCAAAATGACTGAGGACCTTAATATGACTTCAGATAGTTTATGGTATGTTCCCATTACATATATTACTAAAGAAGAAAAAAATGTTGAAAGTATTTGGCTAGAAAACGTGAGACAAACAGAACTAAATTTAAGCAGCAATAATAACGAATCTTGGATTTTGGTTAATATAGACGAGACAGGTAAATTGAAAAAAATTGCCGACTTATTAACTGTGCAGTAAAATAAATGTAAAAAAATATAGAAAACTCTTATTTATAAACTATTAAATTGAGAAGTAAAAAATAATTAAACTTGTATAAATAGAACTTTTTTAAAAATGTGAATATTTTCTTAAGTTCTGTGTTTATGTAAGTTTAAATATTTTTTGCTTTTAAATTGAATAGTTTATAAATACAAGATTTTTTTTTCATTGGTTTTATTTTCTACTTTTCAGCATTATTTTTTACGCCCGTTGTATAAGATATTCACGATTGGACATCACAGTATTGTATTGTCGCCGGGTTTATGTATGTATACCAAATCTCAGTCAATTCCGTTAACGGGAACTGCGTCAAAAGTTATTTGTAAAAATTGACCTAAACATACTAACTAACATACAAGTAAAGTTAAATTAAAGCTTTGAAAAATACTGAAATTTATTAGGGATGATTAAGTTTCTGTTATAAGTTTTTGAAATCGCTTTTCTTATCTCAGAAGTTAATTACTCCTCTATTGGATTTCACATGTATCGTCTAGTGTTGTAATTAAATCTAAATTTTCTCAATGTAGAGAAATCTAAAAAAAAACTCTAAAAATAGTTCGGACTTATTTTAAGAGTACTGTCTTTTTATAATTCTCTGAGCAGATAGTAAGTTTTCGGTAATTTAAATGAAAAATCAGTATTTTTATGCAATGCCCTGAAAGCTGAATAGTATGGGCTGGGAAATCTGATTTTTTGGTTGCCTTATCCAATTATTTATCGATGGGAATACTGGAATATAACAACATAACATAGGTATATTGTTTTTTTAAATAATATGTTGTTTCTAGTTGTTAACGTATGAATCAGCATTTTTAACAGTTGATTGTAAGGTATTTTTCAAGTTTTGTAATAATGAATTTACAACATATACGTTGTATCTGTTAAGCACCCCCGGTTTGTGAATTTTTGTTAGAATTTGGCACATTTCTGCTATTTGTGACGTGTTACAATTATTTTCTATATTTTTTTGTCCGTTGGCAGATTTGTGATTTTGTTTCTTTTTTTTTTTCCAAGTACGTCGTCGTTGAGATTCTTTGAACAGGCTTATAAAAACACTTTTGTAGAATTTTTTGCATCTGTTAGAAGCAAAGTAACTCCATTTCGTGAAGATATCTTCTTGGCTGACTAGATACTGCCAGCTGAGGAAAAACTTTTTTCAATGTAGGGCTAAATGACATTTTTTGTTTCTCTAGGTATTGCAATTCGGGTTGTTTGCCTGGCTTTTATCTTTAAGAACATTCAGTACAACTTCGACTGTTACTACTATTTATTCTTTAAGCATTTCTTAACGAGTTACGTAAAACTAAAATATTAATTTAATCAGCATGAATTTCTCGCTTTCACACATTAGAGCGGAATATATGGTGCACCATACTATTGACATCTAAAGATAGATCTTGTGGTTTTTTCGACTTCTTTGGAAGATTGTCTTAATCCATCTAAAAGCCTCCAAACAGCAGACTTTTAAAACAACCTGCAGCCAAGACATAAAATTTTTTCAACCAATAAATAATCAAGATTAGCTTCAAAAGATATAGGATATCCTGCAAGATAACGGTTATAGGCCTATGTGAAAAAAATAACTACCTAATTAGGGAAAACAATCAAAACCAAAATTAGAACTTCACAAATTGGCATAAAAATAATAGAAGTATTTCTATAAAAATATTCCAATTAAGGTGGAGTCTGGAGTTTAAACTGAATAATCATTTTTCCATTTACATGGGTGAGGATTTTTTCATTTCCTTAGCTGTAAAATTTATACCAAATTTTTTTGTGTTGTTTTACGAATTTTATAATAATTATAAACAAATAAATTAATGTATAAAAAAAGATAAATGTTGCTTATCTAGGGATAAAACAATAATATTAATCATAATTAATCAAATGGACAACTATGACAAACAAAAAAAAGGTTTAAAATATATAGTTACCAACCTATGTATCCAAACATTTTGGGTTTAAATCACTTCAAAAGTATTCTGCTTCATACTATATTTATACCATTAGGGTATAAGCAAGTTACTTTAGAACCCAGGAATTTAACATCTAAAATTTGCCGGACTTGTGTGAAAGAACTTGACCTCTCATTATATGGAAAAAGTGTACCGGGTGGTTCTCATACATTTTGAACGGCCTCCAGCATTTATTTTTGAAGATAGAATAACTTTAAATGTAAAAGCATTAGGATATTTCCTGAATCGCCATATCGGAATAAACGAATAAACATTGCATATCTCATAAAAAATATAAAATTGTGTTTCTTTTTTAATAGAATACACTGTATATTATTTTTTCAACGTAATCCTCGTAATATCCCTATTTCAACAATATAAAAACTTCTATATTTACTCTAGCTGTTTTGACAATATTTTACATTAAAGAAAAATAGGTCTAATTAAGCTTCATATTTAGGTAGCCTGGTTTTACTTGCACAGCTGCCATACCTATTAGAGGTGACCATTGAACTCGGTCTGTCGGATTTGCATGTCTTTAATATTTAGGTTTCACAACGTTTCGGGATCGTAAAGTGTAAACTGAAGTGAAAACGATTGGTGGATTCAAATTCAAATGAAAAAATAGTAAATATGATAGTCCATTAGAAAAAAAACATAGGTTGATATTTTTTGACCGATTTGCGATGTTCATTTGTTAACCGATAAAAAATCGTGGTGGCTCACTTTTACATTTAACGTTTTTCTAACCTCTAAAAACAAAAGGGCGCAAAATATAAGGAGATACGCGGTACCACCCCTACCCCTGTGCTGCCTCCAATAACCACCCTGGAACAGAACCCCGTTGACGCAAGATTTAGCTCGTAACAGTTAATGTTTCTAGGTAAGGTATTTTTTAGGGTTTTCCATTCAAAATATCAGTAAAAATTCGTTAACGAGCAATATCGGAGCAATATTGATGCCGCTTAAAAAAAATAAAAAATGGTTAAAAATGGGGCAATATTGCAAGCATTTTGCGGATCGCAGCCCAAATATTTTATATAATGTGACACGGGGATTCAATAGGGATTTTAGGAGAAATTTAAAATTAAAATAGGACGCCTATACCGAAAATGCCGAGAATGTGATCAAAATTCGACGGAACTTAAAAAAAAGCTTTTGTCCTTAAATTTTTCGCAAAAAGTAAGTCTCAGCCAAACATTTTTACGGAGTTCTAGAGCAGTCCTAAGGGTTTAAAAAACCACGTCATCAGAAATATGGTACGACTTATATAAAGCAAGCAAATTGAAATTTTAAATGTTTCACGTTCGGTAATAATAATTAATCTAAACGGTTGATCTTCAACGGAAGAAGTAAGTACTCCAAATAATCGTCTGTTTCGCCTAAAGCAATGTCACCCAAATGGTGGCTGCATAGCAAACCACCAAACTCAGCCAACCTTATTTAGCTATAGAAGGCTTTAGTCAGCAATGGCCTGTAATAAATAGCTATAAATCATAGAAATATGCGATTTAGATTTTTAAGTTTTTTGTAGGGTATGCATCTATGAAGTTGCGGCAATGGCTGCTTTTCAATTTGTAAAGAAAATCTTTTTACTAAGAAAATATTACCGAAATTTACTATGGCTCTTAATAAAATGATAAAAATTATCAGTTTCTAAAATTAAACGTCTTAAATTCGAGGCTGCTTTCATCATTATAAATAAATGTTGAAGGTGATCACAAAGGATACGTCTTTGTACTTACTGATGTATCCGACACTTGAATCACCAGTCTATAAAAACGTCCGTTCTGTTCCATCAGAAATTTACAGAAACAGTTTGTTTATTAACCTAATGAGTTCTGATGTTTCCGTCAAACACAAAACTGAATATTTCCATAAACTGTGAGAGATGGTTGTACTGATAAACTGTCATAATATCTTAGTTGGTTCAATTTAAGTTTTGAAACGGAATCAAATGAATTGATTTTTTGTCAATTGAGGATGATCAGGAAAAACATATTATCATGGCATTATATAATTTCAAATGTCAAACGTTTATACATTAGGTTGCTGGTGAACCCAACAATGCCATTGTTTCTACTGACATCAGAACATGACTTCAAACTGTTGGATATATAGGTGTACCCAATCAATTGTTAGTACACAGTTGGAATAGCATCTGATTTAAAAAGTGGACAAACCATATTTCTCTAAGAAAAAACGCAGAAAAAAAATTAAGTTCTAGTCTACAACATCTGGCTTGTGACTTTTTGATGTTTTCTGTTCTTGTAATGATCGTAATACTACCATGCAAAGAAAAATGTCCTTTTGTCTACCGATCCTCGAAAAATCCGGATATATCTACAGTCTGTTTATTGAATCAGGTACTTGACTTGCGAAATACGCGGACTGATCTCCTTTTGTGATTTTTTTGTGCTATATTAAAATACCAGGTCTTAAAGCAAATCAACGTCAGTGATAGTATTCGAGTGGTGGAAGATGAGAGGGAGGGAAGCTTTTTTATGAACCATCAAGATCAGATTCTTTATATGCTCACCAATTTTCAGCTAATTGGTCCATTTCTTGGGGTATTTTTTGAAACCAGTACACGGGTAGGGGTGTTAAACTTTGTTTCATATGAAAAAAGTCAAGTTCTTGACAAGTTTACAAATATCAGGTCGGATCAGTCTCGGACTTTATAGTGTTTTTGTCTCTGGGCACTGTAAAATATATCTGGTTTATAATTGTGTAGGGTAAAGGCCAGTTGACCTTGGATATCTCGCACAATGGATGTTATTTATTATTGTTAGCTCTTAAATTTCTGTTTCTTAATCCATGTAATAAAATTTTATATTAAAATAAAAATGTCGTTTAGGGCGTTTTGCGCAAAAAATATTATTGATTATAGGGTATCATACAGATGGATCAATTTGTTAACAAATTTCAGTGTTTTTAAATTTTATGTTTATTCTTTTTTAGGGTTCTTCCGAGTTAACTATGATCTTCACAATTGGAATCTTCTAACACATCAACTTCGAAGAAATCCGAACAAAGTTCCAGTGTCCAACCGAGGACATTTAATTGATGATGCTTTTCAACTAGCTAATATAGGCTACATAAATTATACAGTCGCATTTAATTTAGTAAAGTATTTAACTATAGCGGAAATCAATTATGTTCCTTGGTATGCAGCATTACGAAACATGGAAGAATTACGGTATGTTTATGATAATAAATTAAATAAATAAACTTTAACTGCTGGACTCAACTAAAAAATCATGGTTTTTGGGTTTAGGTCATATCAGTATTTTACGTAGTGAAGATTATGTGCAACTGAAGGCATAGGAGGGAATAATTCAAATTTTAGACTTGGTCTAAACTTAAGAATTATGCTTTATTTTCACAAAAACTGTTTATATAAAAGCAGTTATACTAAATGGTTTTAAGTATTTTGTTTTGTCTGAAATTGTGACAGTTGAATCTTAAATATTTTGAAAATTGCTTAATGAAATGATAAAGGTATTGTGTTTAGTCAAACGCACGCTGGGATAAAGCAATTTATATAGATTATTTTTGGCAGTTGTTGGAAAGCTTATCATGTTGTTTCTATGACAACCAGAACGATTATATCAAGACTATAACCAGGTTTGACCAAATGAATCCATAGTTTATAAAAATTACTTTCAAGCAATATTTACTTTTGCTTTGACCTTTAGAGTTAAAGTCATGAATTTCTCGAAAAATCTTTTAAGTATCAGAAGTTTAATGAACTTCTTTTTGTTAAAAGCATCGTTACTAAGGTAACATTCTGTAAAAAGTGTCAGTTTAAATTAAGAAAAGTGACGTGAAATTTTAAATATGAAAAGTACCAAAATTACCAGATACTCCCTGTAAAATAAAAACTATTTAGTTAATGTAATTAAAAATTGTCAATATTATTGTAAACTTCCCGTATAATAAAGACATGCGAATTCCTAAAAAAATATCCCCAAAATTGGATTTTAGGTAATGTCATACGTCCGTACTTTCGACAATTTCGCCTTTGAGCTTTGTGTGGCAATAATATGTATTTATGTGATTTATTTATAATAGGAATCCGAATTTGACCCTAAACATTGGATGGGGTAATTATATTGTTATAAATAATGGTATATAATTTATTATTATTTTGTGCTCTGTCCCAAATTAAGCCTAAAGACTTGTCAAACCCTTTAAATGTCATTGTTAAACCAAGACCAAGTTTAACCCATGTTTGGATGAAAGCCACTAACTTGCGACAAAAAAACTACATTTTCAAAAAAATGTGCAAGCTTTTTTTTTAAAGTGGGCTTTTTGAGATCTCATAAAGAATGTTTTGTTATGGGTAACTTTGCATATCAAAATAAATTATTTTGATTCAGGCAGAATTTGTCGATTTAAACGTCGTACCTAACAAAATATTTCTTACAACAATAAACAAAACATAGGAATATATCAAAACAGTCAAAAATTAGTAACATAATAGAATAGATGGCGCACTTTTTGGGCGAAATAGATGGGTTATATGTAGTGACGTCAATTTTTTATGAAATGATCAGGTTTTTGCTAAACCAAGAGCAACTTGGGCAAAAGTCGTCTACCGTAAAACAATAAAATCAATTTACTTGATTAAGTGTATTAAATGCTTAAAATGGTCTTGTAAAGATTGTAATATGTATTTAAATATATGCAATGCCTGAAGCAAAAAAAAAAATAAATGTTTATTTTGCGATTATTTGGGAAAATTTCAATGTAGATTCAAACTCAAAATAATAAAATTTTGTGTTCAAATTAATAAAACAATTTTAAACTGCAAATCTTTTACAAAAAGAAAAATTAAAAAAAATACACATCAAATAAATAATAAGTATTGTACGTAGTATTAGAATTAACATAACTAAAATAAATAAAATGTGTTCCTAGTTTGTCAGCCAACCCTACACAAATAATACTTACCTTAAGTAATACAAAATTATATTTACAAGCTAAATATCTCACTGACCATCTTACAAATGTAAAACATTTTTTCGAAAAGGTGTTTTGAAGAACTAAAGATTCATATTAAAAAAATCAATATCCTTACAATACATGCATCCTTTCAGAGACTAGAAATACGACCATTCAAACCGTATTTAGACCTTGTGCCGTGTATCTCTTTGGAGCACTCTAAAATAAATAAGCTCTAATAAATTCTCAGCTATCATTGATACCATTAACTATCTTAAATACAGTGTAGATGTCAAATTAAACAAAGTTGGTAGATTTAACAAACCGTGAAGGTAATCAATGCCTTCAATGGAAGTGCCAAACTTAAAGTTAATATATCAGTTGTACGAGTGACGCCCCGCTCTTACAACGATTTACCTAAGAAATTTTCTTTGTACTTTCGCCATTAAGTCCACATAAATGTTGTAATAAGGAGACCACAAAGAATACGGATATTCCAATTCTAACCTTCAACTCAGAGGCGTATATAAGAGGGTGGGTTTGGGGGATAAACCCTCTCCCAGAACCATTTTTATTTAAGCTGAAAGGATAGAAAATAGTATAAAGTAAGGGCCTTCTTTACGGGATTGGCGGGTGACCCCCCCCCCTAACCTAACCTAAAGCCAAAATAAAGTAACGACATTTGTTTTGGTTTATATATTATTTACGTTCAATCAGGTAGAAAATAAAAACTGAAGACTTTTTTTTTGGTTGAACCATTTTTATTTAAGCTGAAAGGATAAAAAATGGTATAAAGTAAAGACCTCCTTTACGGGATTGACGAGTAACCCTTCCCCCTAATCTAACCTAAAGCTTAAATAAGGTATATTATTTACGTTCAATCAGGAAGAAAATAAACCTTTTTTTTTTTGGTTGCTGAAAATTATCATCGACTCAAATCCCTCGCCCCCCCCAGAAGCAATATCTCTATACGCCACTGTAGTTCAACTCTTATCAGTTAAAGCCTTCCTAAGGCCGTATGTTGAATACTATAATCAAATAGGGTAGTCTATTTTTTTTGACACCACACTGTAATTTTATTAATATCTATTTGCAGTTTTAGGCAATTATCAATATTATTTGGTATATTCTCGGCAAATTGTCAGTTTTACTGTGCGAAGGAAATTGGAGATCTCAGTTTTTTTTTATTTCAAATATATTCATGGGGTTATTTTTTGCATCTAAAATGAAAAAAAAAAACGCTATAAAGTTTAAAACAGTTCTTTCTTCGCAGTAATACGCGATAATATTTAATAGCGCATACATTTTATAAATCCATATTTAATGAAAGGAGTAAATAGTTGGATTTATATTATTGTCCTATATTTGTTGCGTCACTTTCTCACATGTTTAAATTTGACGCTGTCAACAACATCCTGAAAAAGATTCTTGTTCTCAAAAAATTGAACTGTACTTACCTTGCGGTGATTTAACATCATTTAACCATTAGTGTGTAAACAGCTGATGCCGCTTTTCATATTACGTGCGTGTTTTTTAAAGCGTCACTCCTCTCTACAGTTTTTATTTCCTAGATAATTAGTACCATTGAATATTTTTCGGTAAAATAAAAGTAATTAGATATAATTAAAATAAAAATATAAAGGCGAGAGAAAATGAAAAAAAAGCCAGTAAAACGTAAAGAAATGAAAGAGAAGGAGAGAAGTCATTCTAAGAATATGGGAAGAGGGGATAGCTTCTGCAAAACTGGTTGTGAATATAACTAACAGAGAGTACAGACAAGTTAAGAAGGAATGAAGAAAAATGGCTGTACTTTATCGTAAAAATAAGAAAAAACAAGTGGATCGCGTGGAAGCGCCGTCATCATTCGAACCTAGTTTTCAAGAAAATGAATTTTTGGGTGTGTAAAATACACCGTTACCAAACTTACGAATATTTCCTTAACTCTTGCATCATCTACTCCATCTACTATAAATATTTACAAATTAATGAGTTCCAGGACAGGTTAAAGTCTTGCAACAAATGGAACACAATTTCCACAAAGTATATAATTAAGGGGAAACAAATAATAGTCCAAAGTCAGCAAAACAGGCAATATATGTTTCACTAGTAAATTTGTACTATTTACTGGATTTTTTTTGGAATATTTTGTAAATCATAGTGGTAATATCCTCCTCCATTACCAATCGATGTACTCATTAAATACATCACTTGGACAACACGACGTTTTAATACACATTGACTTTAGTGAGAACTTGGCTTGTAAATTTGGAAAGGAAGTTCAGTATTTTCATTTTAGAGGGTCAATAAGCCAAATAACTTTGTATATTCCAGTTTTATACATTCGAAATTGCAATGTCGAAATTAAAACATACTCGTTTTATACTGTGTCAAGTTAAACTTCTCCACGATTATGTGGCAATATGGGCGTACCTGAAAATAATATTCGAGTGGATTCAAGAACTTAATGACAATAATATCAGCGTATTTTAGATTGGAGATAGTCCAGTAACACAGTATAAAATCGCTTAATGTTTTACGTGATTGTGTAAATTATTTGTACTTAATATCAAAAGTTTTACTTGGAATTACTCTGACTCTGACCATGGGAAGGGCACTCCTGGTGGGATGAATGGACTATTAAAAGAACCGCCAGTTGCCTGGCTTTTCCGGTCAAGGATTTTAGTTTACAATAGAGTTTACCACAGAATTTATACGGATGCCAATGACTTTCTTTATTTTATTACACTTTCTTGTTTTGAATTCTTTTCTAACTATCTCAAAACCTGAAAAAATAAAATCGCAAAGTTGTCCGAAGAAATAAGACAATATTTTGACAAAACCATTTAATAATCCTGTTGGTCAGTGGATTGCAGTAGTGATAGACATAACATTTTTGTAAACTTGTAAAATTTGTAGGTGCAAATAGTTTTATTTGACCCAATAGAAAACATATGATCCAAAGAGGCACGATTTTTCTGAGTTAATGTCTTTCACTAGGCGTTGTATCCATTTTTTACCTCCTTCGGAATTTGAGTTGTTTTATGTTTCGATTTGATTTTTATAACTTTTTTTTTTCTTGTAATAAGAGTTTAAAATAATTAGTTGTACTTATTTTTTTACCATTTTTTGATAATAAAATAAATAAATACCTTTAGTTATATTTTTTGCTTTTCTAAAAAAAAAAAAATCAATATGAAGTCAACACCTCATAAACTGAATCACTCCTTCTCGTCAAAAATTAAAAAAAGAATGAAAAAACATAAACTCAAAGTGAAACATCATGGTTTTAGTATGTTTTTCGTTATTTTCGGTCTTATAAAAGTTGATTTTTGCTTTTTCTTAAACCGAAATTGGTTAATTTGCATTAAATCACCCATATACTCTCATGAATAACTTTAGATTATCGGCAAATAACAATTTTCAACTCTTCAATATTATAAGACATTAAATAGTAGAGGGGCCAAGTGAGAGATTTTAGGGGTTCCCGAAGACACTAAAATTTCAGTAGAAGAGCATTCTTACAATCTGCTTTCTATGTGTTATATATCTTAATCCAATAGAGCAGCATTCCATGGACATCAAAACATTTCAATTTTTGTAACATAATGCCGTGATGAACCTTTTCAGAAATCTTGGAGAAGTCAGTATATATTGAGTCAATCCGATATGCTTCCTCCAACGCCTCTGACTGAGATTCATCATGGACAAGCAGGTTGGTCAGCGTTGCAGAAAGCCATGCTGAATAGATGAAATAACTCCTTGAAAGTTTAAACAAATTTTACTACTGATAATTGTTTGCAGTTTGCCTATCTTTGTGATTGGTCAATAGTTCTAAATTAAAGATTTGTCACGTCTCTTAAAAATTGGTGTTACATTAGAAATTTTTCATAAAGCTGGACATACACCAGAAAACACTGATAAACTAAATATCTTAAATAAAACATTAGCCAATACATATTTACGTTCCTTGAAAACCAGTACCGGCAGGTCATCCGGGCTTTTATCATAACAACTTATATCTACACATCTATCACAATCCACACTCCTATACACTGAATCAAAATGTTAAACAACTTCAATGATGAAGGTCATATTTTTGGTAAATCGGGTCTATCTTCCTTAGTATACACATGCTTCCAAAATACTTTAAGAGTGCTTTTTTGAACATATTTAATATAGGCATTGTAACACTCCTCTCCTATTACTTTACATCTAGCACGAAGATCACTAATCACTCTCTGTACAAAGTGACATTCTGGCAAGTTTTCCAGCATTTCTGAATACATTTTTTTATTCAAAATAAGATTTTAAGTTCGCCACTATGCCAAATTTCAAGATCGTGATATATAATCAAAGACGGAAAAAGCTATAATGTAATGGTCTTTCCCTTCATCTCTCCTATTAATCATAAAATACCATCATATAGGCAAAATGAAACGAAATCGAAAATTAAACGTTTTATGCACTAATATTGAAATTACGCTTGTTGTAAGAGTGTACCAAAAATGTAATGCACTTACATTCAGGTATAAGACAACTTTGTCATTTTAATTATAAAAACTTGGAGCTGAAGGTGTTTTAAAACAAATTATTTCTTTTTTTTTGTTTCAGGGTGATTATTAGTAATTATGAGTATTCTGGATTATACGACAATTTTATATTGAAACTTACAAAGCCAATGTTTGACGAATTGGGTACAACTGAGAAAACAGACGACACTCAGAACGAGAAGTTATTGAGACTGCTAATAGTCACATCTGCATGTCAGTTGAGATATCATAAATGTACACAGTGGGCTAGATCGCTTTACGACCAGTGGATGAAAATGGAAAAACCAGACGCAACTAATTTGTTAGTAATATTTTTAGGCCTTTATTTATTTCAAGTGGTATTCAAACAAACTCTAATAAAATACAATTAATTTGACATTTATGGCAAGTGTATACAAAGATATAGTAAGGACTAAATATCTTCCAATTAGCAAAAGATGACGGTAAAATAAGCATACAATAGACAAACGTACCCTATCTATAGTCATAGTTGATATACATATATTATATTCTTTAATATATCATTCATGGTCCAAAACTATTATTAATATGAGCTTAAATGTAACGTGGAGTTACATTAAAGCTCGCGTTTTTTACTGAGCGCTTAGTAATAAACATTAGTGCAATTCGGCAACCCTGATTCGGGCCTGAAATAGTATTATATTTCTTAAAATATCTTGCCTTTAACTAAGATTTTACCACGCCATATTTGGAATCAAAACTCTATTTATTTTATTATTATTAGTATTTTAACCAACGTTTTGTTTTAAATTCTGAGGATCTATATTTTTATTTGCACATTTTTACCTTTTTTGCATTTTGAAAAGGTGATTGCTAAACCTAATATTATTAGGGCAGATTTTAGTTTTTTTTATTGCTAATTAAGTGCCCTGAATTTAATATGGTCATTGATTTTAGAATTAGTTTTGACTACAGATACATCGTTCAATGTTCAGCTATCCGATCAGGAGGACCTGAAGAATGGGATTTTTTGTGGAATAGGACTCTGTCGCCGTCTATATCTCCTGTAGATTTAGAGACCGCATACTTAAGCTTAGGATGTACATATGATCCTTGGTTAATAAATAGGTATGCCAGAAACTAAAATAAATTGTTGCAGGAACCTATAAAAAATACAAATATAAGCATATTATTATAAAACTATAGTAATACTAATAGACCGAAATTTAACAATTTGAGATATAATGACCAAAAGCTCTAAAATCCAAATTTAAGTAACTGACAAAAATAACAAGGGTAAACTTATTGCTATAAATCCTTTCTTCCAAGTCACATTATCCTTGGATTGTCAGTGTGATAAAACAAATGATAGAACTTGTCAAAAATAGCGTCTCGAATGCCTATATTGTTTTACTTTTTAAGGTCAATAGTTATTGATTCGATCTACTCTTTGTGCTATATTAATCGAATTTACTTTGATAATAATCATGCAAAATAATCGACGTGGTAAGTAGATCATTATTGCATAAAACTTTTTTATTGCTGTATTTTACTGTTATTCCAAGTATTAACAAACTTATTCAGACGGAGGATTCTCTTAGATAAAAATTAGCAAATCTGCCGTATTCAGTGTAGATTTTCGAATGTTTTTTTTTCGTAAACATTTTTAATTTAAGTGGTGTTACGTTTAGCTACTTCTTTTTGCTTATAACGCACTAATTTAGGCAGGTGCAGGAGGGTGATGTTTTCGTAACTCTATTACTAAAACTGGCAGTCAAGCAACATTTTTATTAATTTTTTTTTATTCTTGTTTTACCTTATACGTCATCCTAAAATGTAAACATCTTATATTTATCAAAACAATTAATAAGATATTCGTCTATAATATGCAGCTTACGAAAAACCTTAATTAAATCGGAATTTATCGGCATGTTGGTTTTCTTCAGTCTTTGTTGATAAGTGTTTACTTTCGGCTTACTTATAAAAAACTGTCTCTGCGATGAAATGATATTTCTGTAATACAAATAAAATTGCTATCCATTTTTGTGTTGTTTTTGATTATTTGAACTTAAAAGTTAGTCGAAAAGGGAGATTAGGTGAAAGACTAAAGAATGTCCTTAAAAAAATTAAACCGACAATGACAACGAACGAGACAATGCACATATCTTAAGGAATACATAAAAAATTTAACTAATTGATGACTGACTGATGAGTTTCGGATTATTTCAAACCAAACTTCACAATTTATGACTGACAAAATGGCAAAAAGCTTGCAGACTTACGTCAGTTTTTGCTGAAACCAATAAAACCTGGCTACTTATCTCGTAATCATATATAATATAATTAGAGAAAAGAACAAAGCCAGATTTCCCTGTTACAAAGTTGTGCAACAAGCCAAGCTTGCATGTTACCTTAATAATATCAAAGTTGTTTCCACTTGTGTAGAAATTGAACTTCAATCACTACTTTAGCACACCACCAAGACAATATTGTTATTACAAAAAGAAGTTCTGGGTATATTTGATCGGAAAAATCTAAAGTTTTACTACTAAGTTATTGTTGATATGAAAATGGAGTTTTGATGGCTCCACTGGACGACAAAATTATTAACAAAAATTTAAAAATAACTAAAATACTGATTCAAGTGTAGTTGTAACATGGCTAGTTCCTATAAAACTATTATATGGAAACCCCAAATCCGACGACCCGAAACAAGTTATTTGGCAAAATCCCTGTCTGTCTTCTCCGCGATACTGCCGCCCTATCCGAATTTAGTTTACTCTGGAAACCACGGAAACATCAAAACAGGAGCAAAACTTTATTGAGAATCAGATAGAAAGTCTTCAGGAAACAACAGTTGAAATTAGTTACATAACTGTATGTGTTAAATACATCTTAATATTAGCCTTGATGGTAAAATAAGAATTAACGAATAACACAAGTACGCAAAAATGTTATATTTGTTCTTCAGGACAAAAAGATTTCAATAACATTCAATTAATGATTTCAAAACCTTGCGATGCCTCTTTATACCGTTTTGCCATTCCCCTCTAGCACTTTCGTATCCGGTTTTTTGACTATATTTTGCACCTTTCATATAAACTACCAGTGAAATGTTGGCGAGTTAGAAACGCTACTGAAAAAGAAAAAGTTTTTGAAAATAAAAAGATAATTGATCAATCAAAATCGAGATATGGGAGTAGTAATGACGGAAATGCGGCAAAGCGTTATTTTCAGAATACGGAAGTTTCCTCTAAAATAACAGATCTTGATTTAGAGGTCTTTAAAATGTTAAGTGTTATTTTGGAAGTAATTACCAGTTATCATAACATTAATGCGGATGTATTCAAAACGTATTGCGTGGAAACAGCACAATTACTCATAGATAAATATCCTTGGTATTATATGACGCCAACAGTTCACATAATTTTAATTCACGGTGCAGAAATTATTCGTTCCATTCTTCTTCCGGTTGGCCAGCACTCAGGCTGCAGAAAGTAGAAACATGGATTTTAAAAAATATCGAGGAAGATTCGCTAGAAAAATAGCGTCAGAGAAAACTAACGAAGATGTTTTCAAGAGACTTCTTATCTCTCCAGATCCTTTTTTTACTTGTAACAGAAAAACTCCAAAATTAAAGTAAAAGTATTTTTCTAGAGAAACGTTATCCATACTTCTACCTCCGGATGTTGATGACCAAATTAGTCATGTTTCTGATGTGATAACTCTTCGAATTGTAATTTTGATTAAGTAATAGTTTTACATAATTTTTATTTGAATAAGTAATAGACCTTAGGTTAGTGTCTCTATTTTCAATTAAGGCATTATCAAACCACCGAATTATTATTATGAGAGCATTTTAATTTTTTAAAAAATGTTAATTTAGTATTTTGATAATATTTATTTAATACGAAAGTATAAGCTTTAATGCTTTCCAAAATTGTCGATAAGTTTTGATACTTTTTGCCCCACTGTGCAGCGTTTCTCAACCCTTTACTATTTGCGATATAACTTATATCAGGTTTAGTCACGGCCTTCTATCGATTTTACCAAGCTCTATTTTTTAATCAATTTTTCTTACTTGTTCAAAGACCGATTATACTCCGAATAGGCGCTCTATCCAATGTAAAATAAAAGACCTTTTATATAGATCTTAACCTTGTATTGCATCCAGTATCGCTGGAATCCATAGATGATTTCTGAGTAGCTCAATGCTAAAAGTTGCCCATCCGCGAAAGCATTCGATCTTCTGGATATATTTGTTAATTCTATATTTGTTGGCGATACATATGATATATGATGTGTGATGTTTTAAAAAAAGGTTATCTGTAAACGAAAAAGCTTTAGAATCTAACTTCATAGTTTCGCATCAAATAGATATCAACATATATTTGATATATGACAAAATGATGAAGAAATCAATATTAAATAAATCATTTTATTTTAGATATTTGGAGTATTCACTAGATGGAAATATGACTCTAGAAAATGTTCAAAATGTTTGGAAATCTATCAATCATGCAGTTGGTGCCAGAACTGGTTTCCAGTTTTTGAGATTGAATTGGGATCGAATATTTGCTACATATGAGGACATATTTCCTGTATTTAGTACTATATTCCATGACTTTGTTTCTCAATTGTCTACAGAGATTGATTTAGAAGATGTAAGTAAATATTGCTTTAGGCTTTTCAGTAATTTTATTTATTTTAATATTATCAGTGTGATATTTGCTTCATTTGTAAAAGAAAACAAAACAAGAATCTATATAAATAAGAAAATATGTAGGGCCTAAAATTGACCCTTGAGGAATTCCACAATTAATATCATGTTGTTTGCTAAAAATATTTGTATGCATACTTTTTGATAAGGCTGTAATACCAATCAAAGATATTTTTTTCAAAGTAATAAAAAATTTACTGTATCAAATGCTTTGCAAAGATCAAGCGCGAATAGTGCACATTTTTACCTTTATCATAGGTCATCTGAATTTCAGAGACTGAATAATAGCTGCAGAACTAGTATAGCTTGATATTCGAAAACCAAATCTCCATTTACATATTTTCTAAATGTAAAAGGTTTTTTTTTTCAAAGATTTTAGATAATTCAGGTAAAACCGATATTGGCCTGTAATTAGAAAGTTGCTGATTATCTCCAGACTTATATATTGGTTTTACATTAGCAATCTTATAGGCACTTCACAAGTCCTTAACGATTGTTTAATTATTTACCACACAGATCTAAATCATCGACGAAAGGGGGAGGTATGTCAAAAGCAGGCCGTTTTCATGGATATACAGAGTTTTAGCCAACCCCGAATGATCATTACACCGTTTCCATAGTTACTAACATTCTTTTCAGATTCGTGTGCCAAACTTTACAGGTATCAACGAGAACTTACGGGTCTTAATAGTTGATATATCATATTATTCCATCCTGGAGCCTTTGAACTACCAATATTGTTATTAATTTCTTATTATTTCTAATTATAAAGAAATATTTTATATCTTCCTTCACCAACATATGTAAAATAATGATTAAAGCAGACACTTATTTCATTTGGTACAGTATATCTAAATCATTAGATATAATTGAGAGTACGTCATTATTGCTATTACGAAAATTATGTAATAAACAATTAACCAATTTTCATTCCATAATCCTTTTAATTTTATTTTTAAAAAATTTTTTTTGGCAATTTTGATTTTTTCCTTAACGCCTTATAGAATGTTTATATATATTTAACAAACAAAGATCATCTGGATACTTTTTAACTTAATAAAGTCATCATTTTTAGTTTCAGTAGATTTATATATTTCACTGTCGAACCAAGGGTTTGAATTTGTTCTACATTTATTTTTTAATTTTAAGTATACAGTCCATTTTTGAAAACATTTTCTGTTGACACTATTTTTGCCACAAATGTTGCTTTCCTAATGCAAATATTCTTTTTTGTTCAAGAGGAAACTTATACCTCAATGTCGCTTTATTGTCAATATTTTACTAAACCCAATGTATATAAAAAAACAAAGTTTTGTAGAACAAACGTTGGGACCATAGTCATCAGGCAATTAATTTATTTCCTCGCTCATTCGAGGCTCCTGCAGAATCTATGTGGCATAGAAGATAATAATATTTTTATAGAATTTTCTGTTCCATCTTTAAAAAAGGAAATATGTTATTAAAAAAACTAGATTTTTTAGTTTTAGGTGATTAAATATAGGGGCCATACCATATTATTAGGTTTATATTTTATTTCTATTAGACTAATACATATTTTTTTTACTATTTATATTTTCATATAGGTATAATGAATTATATTTTTTGTAAATAGTTAACTACATTCTACAAGCTCCACCAGAATGACCTCAAATCAGTAGCATCTATACTACAAAGTTCTGTGGACCAAATGAAAGTTCGAATAAAGTGGAGGAAGAAACATTTAGCATCAGTGGTGAATTGGTTGAAGGATAACAGATTTTAAAAGTAATTATTATACAAACCATTAACATTCAATAAACACACTTTTATTTTATTCCAACACCTTGACAATGTATTTGTAAATAAACAAGGAACAATTTGGTATAAATATTTTGGTTTTAAATATAAAACAGAATTGTACAAATATTAAATATATTTTTAAAATGTGTGAAGAATCTGTTTGTTTGAACTATTACGTTGTTCATAGCATTCATCATTTGTCATATAAACTATCATTGTTCATTGTAGATATTGTAATAAAAATTAGATAAGCTGTAAACGATTCTATGTAAATATAGATTTGTTTAACAACATTTTGTTAATCAGTAGACATTCATATTTATAAATAAAACATATATCAAATATACTCTATTTTGAAAGAATATTACAATAGTGTTAACTTCTGGAAACAAAGTAGATAATTATCAAACGAGGACTATCCAAATCTATTTTTGAGACTCACTTTTACTTATCCGTTATAAAACCAGAATAGCCATGTAGCTAGTCACAAAACCCGTAGAGCTTAAAATAAAAGGCCTTTGAGACAAGAACAACATAATTTTTTTAAGATAACTCCCTAAATTTAATTTACTGTTTAAAATGGTTGCATATTTTTTATAATTATTTTCATTAAAGGGAATATATATTCTCCAAAAATTAAAGAATTTATTTTAGTAAAAATATAAATTCTTTTCAGGTAATTCTTGTTACTTAATAAAATGGAAACTTTAGTTTTTAGAATATATATACAATTATTTAAAAATGTTGTTTTGCAACAAAAAATATGTAAACGTGTAATAATATATTTAAAAAAATATCTATATGAAAATTAACTTTTCTTTAAAATTGTTTATTTTGAGTTAAGATTAAGAAAGTGGCCTTGTTCATATCGCGTGGGACAGTATTGCAACTTGATAGAAAAGTAAATACTACGAAATTATATAATGGTGGCAAAATTGTATCTTACTTTATTTTTTTACAGCCGTAAAAAAGCTATTTTTCCGCTAATCTAACCTATTCATTTTTACCAGTTTTTAAAAGAGGAAATGCTTCTTTTTTGAGCAATTAAACACGACTCCTTTGCTTGTTATAGTATTTTTTTCTTTCGTTTGGCAGTTTGCTTGATAGTTTTATTAGCATTATTATGACATATTGTAGGAACTGTTTTCGTTAAATATATGGCTTTGGAAAAAAAATATAGAAGTCATGTATATAATTATTGATTTTTTTCATTTAAGGGTTTTCAAAATTACCATTCATGGAAAGACTTATCATTTATGCATTTATTTCATACATAACTAGTTCATTTTTTAGTCCAAGAACTTATACTATATTATCTTTTTTTATAGAGTATAAGAGATGTTATTGTTAAATTTATTTTATTTCTTTATAGACATCTTCAATCATAGAAGAACAAAAAACTACTACCACTTAAGTGCCCTATACATATACAGTTCGCCGGCCGGCCGTGGACTGTCCGGCTGATCTGAAGGCGAAAAACTGTCATCACCACACACTATATAGTCCTTCTGACAGGTCTAGTTGACGAAAGCTAGTCCGTCAGTTCAACTGTCAAGGCAATCGGTGACCGGATCGATGATTTTGTCATACATTTGCAAGTTAAAACCTTCAGTTCCCAATTTCCTTATTTTAAAACCGCTTCATTTGTTCCATCCAAATCCAAAAAGAGATAAGGGTTAAAGGCTTTTAGACCGTCGCATATTTACTCACTAACATTTAGTAAAACCACTAAGAAGATATAGTAACAAAGATCTAAAAATTTTTTTTCAATTATTGCTAAAATTAATTAAGCCACACATTTCAAAAAAAAAATACTAAGGTGAGAAGTTCAATATCAGCAGAAGAAAGGTTATTGGTAACTTAAATACATTTCAATAAAATCGCGTATAAACTCATGTGTTCGCCATTTTGCTTCGCACTGGCCAGCCGGCAAATATCAAAATTCAACAAATGCTGAACGACAGCGAAAACGTATGATCACAATTGACGATTTTACATGCTTTTCTTTACACACTTACAGGCCGGAACGTCCGTTTAGATCTTTACGAAAAGATCGTAAGCTGCGGTTGGTTGGTGTATGCTGAAATCGAACTGCCGGCCGGGCCGACGATGGGACTGTCAGATCTGGGCCGGCCCGCGACCTGTACGTGTATGTGGTACTTTAATTTTTACTAATAACCTAAAAAAAATATGATGCATTTAACGATTCTATTATCTTTCATCAGGAAGGCTGGTTGGTTTCAATTCATATTTACCATTTAGGGAAAATATAACCCACATCTTTATAATTAAGTCAATTTCAACCTTCACGTATTAATTGTATAAATACACTTAATTTTTAAAATTTTGTGTTACTTATTAATGTTTTGTTATCTATTGTAGGAATTTGTTCTAATAAATAATTAAAGACAAATAACAGCTGTTGTTTCCCTGATCATATTGTACCATATATTTTAAATATAAAACCAGAATTGTCTTGCACTGCATCGTAAGTATTTTAATTACATATTTATAAATCACCAAAAATGTATTAATATTTAAAAAAAAAAGGGTGACATTCGTAAAATTAAGTTTGCAATAGACAGAACATTCTGGATTGGACGCAAAACGACAGAAACGTTTTACTAGTACATTTCTACCTAGTTTGGACGCTTTAGCGATAAGGACGGTCGGTAAAAGAAACTATTTTCTTTGCCGTTAATGCAAAATTTGAGTATTTACGCTTTCGTTTTGTAAAGGTATTTTAAGAAGAATCAATCGAAACTGTTTTCTTTATTTACATATATGTGCATTTCATAATTTATTACAACTAGTCCTATCTTCTAGACGTTTCCTGTGAATTTTGATTGGCTAGACTGACGTCTTCCATTGTAGGAACTCCAAACATTAATGGAGAATAGTACGCCGGGAATAAAGCCGAATATTGTTGTGGCGCTGCACTGGCTGGAGCGAAATAGTGAGGAGGAAATAGACCTTGTCTCTGCGCCATTTTTAATCTGGTC
This sequence comes from Kuschelorhynchus macadamiae, assembly GCA_030620095.1. Taxonomy (NCBI): domain Eukaryota; kingdom Metazoa; phylum Arthropoda; class Insecta; order Coleoptera; family Curculionidae; genus Kuschelorhynchus; species Kuschelorhynchus macadamiae. Next base: position 606,513 of record JAUTXW010004716.1, read on the forward strand.
GTTAGTTGTTTTTTCCACTTTGTTCGTCGATTCTAAAACATATATCTATTTAGTGTATGCATGCATTAAATCAACGCACTTAAAATATTTAAGTATTAATAAAAAAGCACTGGTCGCCGTGTATTTCACTTGCAACCAGATAAACAAGGTCGCCCCGTCCATATGTCCAAAGTCTTGCAGCGCACGATGACACCTGATCTGAAACGCGCCTTTATGTATAAAAATCGAATAACTATAATAAGAGGAACATAAAGAGGTTAGTGCCATGTGTTATATATGCAGGGAAATTCCCAGACAGCATATATTACTTTCAATTTTACTTCTCTCGAAAAAGGCAAGTATTGCAATTGTGAAACACTCACACTCACAATTTTTTCAGATCTTTACGTTTCAGGGCCCTAGATCCCGAAAAACATGTTCTCTCTCTCGTCGGTCTGGTCAGTTTTCGGCATAGCTATAAAACTACTTGCCCGATTTACCTCAAATTTTGGTCAAAAATTAAGGGTCATATCGGGATGACTTGGTAGCATTTTGGGTAAAAATCCAATATAGCAAAACAAAATGGTGACGTGTGCAATAATTACATGCTTAATTATAGAGATAAAGTGGTAAAAATGGCGGAAAAATTTTAAAAAAATCAACATAAAAAATCTTGTTCATTTGATTTTAAATTTTGCAGAAAAATTAAATGTGATATAGAGATAAGCTGTTACGAATTCAGCATGAGATGACAAAATGGCAGTGTGTGTCAATGTAAAAACTACTTATTGAAATTATTTTGAATTATGCTCAAAAATCAGGTGTAGCATAGGTAGAAATTGGTAAAATATTAGTAGGAATCCAACATGATGAAACAAAACGGCGCCTAATAAAAATGTTTGAAAAGATAGTATATTTATGTGTTCCTAAATGATGTACTGAGCTAAACGGGGTCACACTTCACTTTTCCTATTAATAGGAAATATTCATAAGGAAGTTGGGTAAAGGAAATTTACTGGTTTTTTATTATGCAACTAAGTATAGAAAAAAAACTCCTTATAGAGTTTTAAAATGTAAGTATATAATCTCTAAATAACCTGCTGCAACTCTTCAATATTACGCAATTATTTACTGAATTGTATTTTAATGTTCCCTAGCTCATTTTAAAATTTAACTGACATTTTTAGATTATATGTAAGAATATCATTATTATTTTAACTAAATTCGTCGCCTATAAGTAACTGTAATGAACACGATTTGTTGTTACTACTGTTATTAGGTTTTTCGATATTCGATTTCTTCCTAAATTATTTAAGAATATATTTTTAAGCTAAATTGGTCTTCCACAAATTTAATTTTAATTACAAAGCTATATATTTAACCTCATATTTTTTTACAATATTGAAATATGTGCAACTCTACTTTTAAAACTTCATCATCTGGAACGTTCCTATTAACCCTGTCTTCGTTCGAGAAAATCTTAAAGGATCGTAACTAATGAAAAAGATTAAATTTTTTCCTCAGTTTCCTATAGCTTGAAGTTCACGACAAAGATTTTGTATTTATCGCTGCGCCTCCAAAAAACTGATACATTCTTGAGACGATAACCCACCTTTACCATATGTCGTGAGTAGAAACGGGTGTACTGCATATGTTGTACAAATCGGTTGAGAAAAGCTAAGAAGAAAGTTACTGCCTTTCTAAGTAAATGCATGATGTAAAAAAGGTATAAAATATTTTCTTGAAGTTGTTATAGGAATCCTTAATAAACGATCTTAGCGAACCTTAAATCTTAAATTTATAACTGAATCATACCGACTAAATTGTTACCATCTTATATATTTCTCCCTTCGGAATACAGGGCGAACAACATTTTAATTCGGGTTGCATCAGATTTCTGAATTCTCTAAATATCGCTTGAAATTCAATAATCCTATATACGACAATATTATTAAATATTTTAGAAATATTTAACATTAACTTTTAACATTAAATGTTATGGTACGAGCGGGGATCGAACCCGCACCTGGATCTCTAGCCCATTGCTCTAACCAATTACGCTATCGTACCACTAATAAGCAGTTCATTAGAACTTGTACACATTCAAACCCACCAGTGCTATAACCATTATTGATTCCGCCAAATATTCTAACTTTATGGCGCGGCATTTCTGATTGGACGTCAAATCGGACCTAGCTATTAGGTACCGTCCATATTAGTAAATTTATAATTTTTACGTTATGCCTGTATAAGCCAAATTTTGGAATAGAGTATTTAATCAGTAGTAAAAATTATAAATTTACTAACATGGACGGTACCTAATAGCGTTGTCAGATTTGTCCGGAAAGCCGCACCATAAGGTCAAAATATTTGGCAGAATCAACAAAGGTTATGATACTGGTTTGAATATGTACAAGTTCTAACGAATTGCTTATCAGAGGTACGATAGCGCAATTGGTTAGGGCAATGGGCTAGAGATCCAGAGGTGCGGGTTTGTTCCTCGTGCGTACCATATCTATTACTATTGATTAAATATTTGTAAAAAAATATTTCGCAGTTTCAAAACAGCCTGATAAAATACTTCTATGATTAATTATGCTATTCTGATATCTAGATCTAGATATCCAGTCGGTGGTATAGTGCTGGCGGGAGAAACTAGCCAGAAATGTATGTGGACTTACCGTTGGGAGTTATTCTAGATTTAGGGTTACATATATTGATATCCACAATACCAGACGCGAAGTGTAGTTGTTGCGTAAAAAATATTATTTTTAGCTGAAAAAATCTGACATTTAAGACGTTTGTTAGATCAGTGATCAGTTTACATATAAACTTTTTTCTTCCATGGTATGTTGTTATTTGGTGAGGCAAATAAAATTCAGTCATTAAAATAATGTGTTTTATGTACAATTTGGCATTATAGCTTTTAATCGAAAAGCAAACAACTTTTTTACTTTCCTCGTAAAAGGGAAGTATTGTATTCGCGAAAAATCACCCTCGGAGATTTTTTCAGATCTTCACGTTTCAAGGTCCCTAGATGCTGAACAATTTGTTTTCTCAATTCCGCCCGTCTGTCTGTCCCTCTGTTTGTCTGTTCATGGCATAGCTAAAAACTACTCGATTGACTTCGAATTTTGGTCAAAAATTAGGTGTGCTATGAAGTTGACCTGGTAACATTTTGATAAAAATCCTTTACGGCAAAAGAAATTGGCGGCCTAGTGAAATATTAAAAAAATTATTATTGAAAAACTACTTATCCAACTTATCTCAAATTTTGAATAAACATCAAGTATTATGTTGGAATCAACTGGTTTTGTTACGAATCCAAGATAGCGGAACAAAATGGCGGCTTGATAAAATATTTAAAAATTCAGCCTGAACAAACTACTTAATGGATTGATTTCAAATTGTATGACATAACTAATTGTGATATAGGGGTCAACTAGTAGAAGCGTAGCACTAATTCAAGATGGCGGAACAAAATTGCGGCCAAATAAAATGTTTGTAAT